>CM053567.1:27971961-28007294 GCA_028646485.1 Cryptoprocta ferox
TCAAGTCACAGTCTCGCAGTTGGTGAGTTCAAGCCCTGCGTCAGGCTCTGCGCTGATAGTGCAGCATTCTCTCTGGGCTGATAGTGCAGCAGTCTCTCTTTATCTCTCTCAAAATAAATAAATAAACTTAAAAAAAGTCAGATGTTACTATATAAAAGGATATGTGAAAGGAAAGAGTTTGCAAAATGTACAAATTACAATTTATGTTTATTTGATTTTTTTTTTAATTTGTCATTCTCTTCGATGATTCTTTTCTTGTGTTTTCATTTTTTGTGAATCATTATGTATATAATATGAAGGGAGCAATTAGCCCCATGTTTATTCTCTCATAGACTTGCTGGTAGTTCTAACAGGAAAACAATATATGAGCATGAATATTTAAGACCATATAAAGTTTGTAGAAATGACTGCCAATTCCCAAACCTTTCCACTTACATATATACTCATTTCCACATTTACTTCAATATTCTCCACCTTATTTTTTCCTTTTAATTTTCTTCACATCCTTCTGCCCTTCACATCCTTCAAACTTTCATCCTTATTTGATTGAATCCCTACATCACAATCCAAAGTTTTAGCACCTGATCCATTAAAATCACCTACCCTGTTGAAAACTCTGGCTGGCCAAGTACAAGTTAATAGGGAAATTCTAAGCAGGCCCTTTGTACACAAACCTCATTATTGAATTTTAGTTTCTGCAGGTTGCTGCATGCTCAGCCCTACAGCAGAGATGTGCTCTCCAATGGGGCAGGAATCAGGATGATACATCCTCTAGACATGTCCTTGACTAAGCTGATAGTTTACTAAACTATCAGCGCAGCATCATGGTGAGGGCTCTGAAATCAGCCTACTTGGGCTCACATCATGACTGTTGCTTACCAGTTATACGATCTTTTGGATAGTTATCTATCCATTTTAAACCTCATATCCATCATCTGGAAAAGTATGTAATAATACCTATCTTTGTATTTTCATGAGTACTAAATGACCTTAGTGACAAGGTGTGTTTGACATTAGAGTGGTACCAGACTCTAGTAAAACTTTAATAATCGTCTTCTCCCTTCCTTTTTCTCCCTACTTCTCAGCTACCTCCCTTTTCCTTTCCTTCCTCCCCTCCCTCTCTCTCCCTTCTCCCATCCTTTCTTCCCTTCCTTCCTTCTCTTCCTTCCTTCCCTCCCTTCCTTACCTTCCTCCTTCCTTCTTCCCTTCTTTCTTCCCTTACTCCTTTCCTTCTTTCCTTCCTACCTACCTTCCTTCACTCCTTTCTTCCTTCTTTCCCGCTTACCTTCCTCCCTTCCTACTTTCTTCCCTCTTTTCCTCCCTCCCTTCCTCCTTTCTTCCTTTCTTATCTTCCTTCCTCCCTCTTTTCCTTCCCTCCCTTTATCCTTCCCTTCTTTTCTCCCTTCCTTCTTCCCTCCCTTCCTCCCTCCCTTGCTTTCTTCTTTTCTTCCTCCCTTCTCTGTCCCTTACTCCCTTCTTCCCTCCCTTCCTTCCCTCCTTCCTATTTACCTTCCTCCCTTCCTCCCTTTCTTCCCCCTTCCTACCTTCCTTCCCTCCCTTCCTTTCATCCTTTCTTCCATCCCTCCTTTCTTCCTTCTCTCCTTTCCTCTTCCCTTCCTTCTTTCCTTCCTTTCTTTTCCCTTTGATCATTTTCTGAGGCATATCTGGGAGTGGTAATAGGATAGATGTCACAGACAGTGGTTCTCAAATGTAGCCTTCTAACCACCAGTAGCAGCATCACCTTGGAACTTGTTAGAATTGCAAATCCTTTGGCCTTACCCCAGACCTCCTGAATCAGAAACCCGGGTGGGGACCTAGCCGTCTGTAGTTTAACAAGCCTGCCAGGTGATTCTGAATATGAATATTCTGGTGTGAGGTTTTAAGTGATGCAAATGAATCTCTGTGTCTATTGAGGTGAAAAGGGAAAGGTCTTGGCTTGCCGAGTAGTTGGGCAGTATGACAGGATGCAGAAACACTATTAGAATTACTAGAAAAATACCATCTTGAGCAGCTCAGTCTGTCAGGGTGTGCCTTCTACTCGAGATGTAAATGAGGACGAAAGAAACAGCACTAGCATAAGCTGCTCCGTGATTAGTCACTTTCAGGTAACTAAACAGCATGTGAGTGTTGATCAAGCACGCTCTTGGGTAATTGGCAGTGGAAGTGTGAACTCTCCCCAATTAAACAAATATTAGAACACTATAGCAAGTACTGGCAAGTAACAGGGAGCAGCTAAACAGAAGACCTTCCGTTACATCGTGAAGGATGTAGTTCTCAGTTTTCTGGAGAGTATTATAGAAGGAAATGTACATTGAGGGTAAAGCTGGAAGAAGACATTTCTGGTGTCATAGCAACCATTGTTGATAACAATATTAACATATGTACAGATCTACAGGAGACTTGATGAAATTGTTTCTGCGTCCAATGATGACATAGAACATTTCATTGATATACCCTTTCACACATCTCCCCATCTGATATATGATGCTTAGCTCAGTTTAACTGAACTTCCTTTCTAGGTCTTTTAGACAACTTTTGATATTCTCAAGATCTGTTCCAGCCATTGGAAAGAACACGGAAGAAGCTATTTATACATCCTTCACTCCAGGAGTTAATTTTTGGTTAAAATACTTTGTGGAGAAGTTGTTCTGATGCCATTCCTCTTAGCAATTTTTCTCTTTATCATCGTACTAGTGTTTATTTTTTGTTATCAGGAAAGTATATTCACCACAATATTCATCATTTGTCATTGGTATGTTTTTCTATGCACCTTTTCCAAATCAACTCTATTGTACTTATCTTGAAAAACTAAAATAATAGCTTTAAGACAAATCCTAGTGATTATTTCTTGTTAACCAAAGTTAGTAGAGAAGGTATAGGAAAATGGGATCCATGCATCTTTTCTGAAAGTTAAGAGATTCACACTAAATGTTTTTGAAGCACTTAAAAGCAAGACCAATATTTGTTTATAATGCTCAACAGTATTGTACTTATCGGATATGAATGAGAAATGTGTTCATATGCAAAGTACTTAAAGGCTAATCAAATTCTTCTAGATTAATGCTGTCCAATAAAAATATGATGTGAGTCACATACCTAATTAAGAAAATTTTAATAGCAACATTTAAAAAGGTAAAGTGAAACAAGCCAAATTAATTTTAATAATATATCCCACTTAACCCAGAATACCCAAAATATTGTCATTCCAACATGTAATCCATATAAAAAATTTACATTCTCTCTTGGCATTAAGTCTTTGAAATCTCATATGCTTGACACAGCACATGTGAGTTTGGACTAGCCACATGTCAAGTTCTCAGTAGCCATTGATGACTGAGACAGACTTATTAAAAGAATAAGTCTATAAGATATCTTCTTAAGTAAAGTCCCCCCAAATGTAACAGATCATCTGATGGAAATACATACACATACAAATAGTTATTGTTCAAGTAGAAGTGTGTTGAATATAAAGCTGTTGATTCGTCAGTAGGTATACATGTTAAGAAACAGTTTTCAGTATCTAAAACTGTTCATAAAAAGCATTTCAGTTCAGTTGAGCAGTATGGTATTTGAAGATGAAATGTTTTCGTACCATTCATGTTTAAATTTTATGAGTTTTATCGGGCACTAGTTTCCTTGATTCTGAGATGTACTATTCATATTTCAGCATCGATGAGCACAGAACACATGTTACAATTTAATGTGTACATTTGATGTGCTTCTTTTCCTGAAATGTTGTGATGTCCTCAACACACAAATAGCTGTGGGACATTGTATGGTTGCGTTATCTGAGGATATATTTCAGCACTTGAGAGATGGATTTCTTAGAGCTTTTTTAAGGATCAGAATTAAAAGGTGGGACTATACAAATACACAATGGAATTAGTGTTACCTTGAATAAGCAAAAGTAAGGGTTATAAAGGACAGCTTTCAGTCACAGCTCCATTTCAACTCTAGGGACTATAAATATTGAGATCTTGTGGTACTTGACCTTGTTAATATCTACATACTGTTCTGCAGAGCATGCTGGAACTGGGTTTCCTGTTTATATGGTAGACAACCTAATGCTCTCTGGATGTTGAAAATGTTCTCTGAAACAGTCACTGAAACAATGGCTAATACAATGTGTTTTCTACATCACTGCTTTATTCCAAGAGGAATCAAGGGTGACTGGGCTACATTTGTAAAAAACAGAACTAGACCTGGGGCGCCAGTCAGTTGAGCATCCAACTTCAGCTCAAGCCATGATTTCACAGTTTGTGAGTTCGAGCCCCACATCACACTCTCTGCTATCAGTACAAAGCCAGCTTCGTATCCTCTCTCTTTGCACCTCCCCTGCTCATGCTCTGTCTCAAAAATAAATAAACATTAAAAAGAAATAGAACTAGACCCCAGTCAGTTCATTCTGTTTAATCAAGTATTTAAATACCCAAGTATTTAAAGGTATTCCCTAAATACCTTTAGGCAGGAAAGATATTGGATCCAGGGAAAAGATGATTGGGACAGATAATCAAGTTTAAAGTTCATTCTAAATATATTTGAGTTAGCCGAAACTATGCATCTTCAGTAGTAATAGTTAGACTCTTCTTTTCATACAGAACACGTTTGTCTTTTGGAGAATTCAAATCATTTTTAAAATGCCAATTCCAATAATACTGCAAGCCAAGGTAAATAAGAGGTTAGAAAACTACAACAATCAGGCTTGGCTAAAATACCTTATCACAACACGAGCATCTTTTCTTTTACATATATGCAAACTGAGCATTGTTTATCTTTCTCCACAGTTGAGAAAATCTGTGGAGTAAATCCTTATCATATCTTCATACCCTGTTGTTACAGAATTAATAAAATCCTTCTATTTTATTAGTCCCAATAAACAGAGGAACACATGAAAGCCCTGCAGGGACAGTTTACACAGTTGGTCAGTGGCATCAGGGAACTTGGGGCGCCTGCTTCTGGTAATTCTTGCCTTGAGAGGGTGATCCTCTTAAAAGGGTCAGAGCCTAGAGTCCATGTCACTGCTCATGCTCTCTGTGTGTAGGTCCACTAATAGGATGCTTGCGGAGAAACTTCAGCATCAAACACTCATCAGACAGAGGCAAGAAGCATGTGGTTCTCTGTGGGATGCGTCGTGCTCCCTTGTGTTTAATGGAAGTTGTGGGTTCCCTTCCCCTTGGAAGAAAGAGGTTGTTTGGGCTTATTATTCTCTCATTTTATTGGGATGTTTCAAAACAAACATCCTTTTTCGTATTTCTGCTTGAAGATCCAGTACATTTTCTGTTACTGGCTTTATTCGGGTGGCTTGCCTAGAATTGCTGAGAAAAAGTTGTGGGCATCTCCAACCATGGCCTCAACATCCAAATGCTCCCTACGTGTGCCTTCCATTCTTTAGTCTCTGCCACTTGATTGATCAGTGATTGTGCTTGTTCTTTTTTCAACCCCCAGCTACAAATGGGGTAGCTGGCGTGCAAGAATTTGTCAAGTTTTAACCCACATTAGGGCTTTCTGATCCTCACTACTACACTACCAGATGCCTTTGCTTAGCTTTTGAATATATTAGGTGCAGTGCAAGTTTTCCCCAAACCAAACCAGACCTAAATCCTTTACTGTGAACCCCAAAGTTCAGGGAGAGGAAGGGAGGGTTTGATGTGAGTCAAAATGACTACTTTTGAGGAGTAAGATGGGGAAGGAACCAAATGTCAGATGCTCAAAAATTGACCCTTTGGTCAGTGGATCAACAAATGGAAAACATCGATCATAGAACAGGGACCAGAGGCAGAAAAATAAAGATTTTACTTATCCACTTTTGGCATAGCCTTTGCAGGTTCTGGCCATTGTCTTACCCCTCCCTGATCCTCAGAGCTTCTATCTTTAAATGGGAAGGTAATTGCCGGCAGCTAGAGCTCACAGGCATACCGCACGATGAGTGAGGTCATGTTCATAAAGCCCTCAGAAAGAAAAGCAATATGAAGCAGCAGGGCTATTACCGTTCCAAGATTATTTTACAAAAGCAAAACTCAAGTTCAGTGTGATGATTAACAAGCTATTAGAGCCTAGTTATTGATTCCTCTATCTTTAGAGTAGCTAATGCAGTGCAGACCACAGACCCAAAGCTTTCCTTCTTCCTGTGTGCCTGTGTTTTGTGATGGCTCTTTCCTGGGAAAATGCAAATCATTGAACATATACAGTGGGCCATCTTTATCAGGCAGGTGCTAGGAGAGAGGAAAAACACCTAACCTGATTGTATGTTGTATTAATTTTTGCTGATAAAGATTAATGCAGATACATGGTAAATCACATCATATAGAATGAAAAAAGTAAAGCATCAGTGCAAATTTCCTTACTCTGAAGCAGCATGTGTTGGCATTCTATGTGCATTTCACACATACATGTTAAATATGTTGTTTTACAAATTGTTCTTTGTTCCTTTCTTATCCTATTCCCCATTAATAACCTTATCATTGATGGTTTCTCCTGTCAATTAATATGAGTACCAGTATTGCTTTCATCAGCAAGTATTTCATGGGTGGCAAATTTTGTTGGCTAAGCCATTTAACCAATCTCCTGTTGATAGACACTAAAGGTGTTTATAATATTTTTTTGCTCTCATAAACAGTGCTCTGATGAACTTCATGTATAAATACATCTTTGAGATTTGGGCCAATTTTCTCTCTGTATTAGATCCCTGGAAGCGGAATTGTTGAATGTGAAGATTTGGAGATCTGGTATCTTTAATCGTATTGCCCATCTACCCACCGGAAGGGTCATAGCAGATTCCTTTCTACCTATGCTGTAATAGAGCACCTGCTCCTCCCCAACCTTGCCCACACTGGGTATTGTCGATGCTTTTGATCTTCACCAAACTGATAGGGGAATGGAATGTCTGACAACTTTTCCATTACATTCTAGCATGCCTATCAGACTATAACTGAATGCAGTTGTTATGTGTCGGGGAACCTGGTTTAACTCATAGCACACTGTTTGAATCTGTGTAATAACCAACCATGATATGATGAGACTTTCCTGTAGTTTTGAAAAAGAAGCCAAACTTTCACCTGGTTTCAATTATTCTCTCATTTACACTCCCAATGTGCTAGACCATCTGGGAAGCCCGCTGGAGGTGCCCCCAATAACCCAGTACAAGTTGTTAGCTGCCTATACATGAAAGAAGGACCATGCTCAAGACAAACTCTACAACTGAGATTGCCCCATTGGGTGGCCTGTGGCATTTGAGTCACTGGGAGGTATTGATCCCTTTGCCTTCAGCAGTAATATTTTTACAGTTTTGACATGCTTTAAAGGTTATTGTCTCCAGGACAGGTAATTGAAGAGACCCTACACTCCATCAGAAGCATTTCATCTTTATTACAGAGCCACAAACCAGGCAACATATTTCTCTTTTCACATCGATGGATTATGCCAAGATTTACAAGGTCTGGTCTACATGAAAGCAAACACATATTTGGGCAAAGATTCAAATAAGTCAGAGATACGGGGTCAGCACTCTCCTGATACAAAAGTCAGGACGTTCCCTTCATCTGCCTGCGTCAGAGGCCAGCCCCTCAACACACACAAACACACATGCATGCAGACCAGTATTTTTTATTTTTCTTCTTTAAAATACTGTTTTCAGATAGGTGCTTTAGATCCGGTTTTTCGAAGATACCCATGATTGGTTTACTGTGGGTTACTGTTCTGGAAAATTCATCTACCCAAAGTTTTTTGACTGGTTGTCAACTTATCCATTTTGAATGCTGCCATGACACATTTTCCTCACATTCCTTTCAGGTAGTAGAATAATGAGGAATGAGAAAATTCTCATCAGCCAGTATTTGGAAACCTGGCATTTGAAATTCTAGAAGAGTATATCTTCTGCCCAGTTCCTAAGCCCTCTTTCCAGATTACTATCAAGCAGCAACCCTCGTATATATGGCTGACTTGGTTAGTTAGATCTGGGCAGTGTACCCATATGCCCTCCTCTTGGTTTCTCAAATTCTTTGCTATGACTAAGAGTGAGCACTGTCTTCTCTAAGCTGTTCCTTAAGCTTGTGTCCTTTGTTTTCCCTTCCTTTCCCCATTTGTGATATCTATAATACATTACACTAACTTTATAATGAAGGACCAGTGTGAGTAGGACATGCTGGAAAGCCCTTGCCCTGGGCCTCTAGTGCCAAGAAGTCCCAGGCCAGCCAGCTGGTAATGTATCATTACTAGCTGCCTCCTCCAGCCTTCAGCTCAGTACACTTCACTATGACTTCCCAAAGTATCCTCATACTAAATGTTAATTAAAGGTATTCTTTTTCTGGTTCAATTAGAGCAAAAGCACCGATCATCACTGATCATCAGTTTTGTGGCGAGGAATCCATGCAAAGTGCATGTTAGAGTGAGTCAGGAGACTGGGTTGAAGTCCCAGATCTAGTTTTAGAATCTTGAGTGATTCAATTAATGTATTTGAGCATTAGTTTCCTCATCTCTAAGATATAGTGAAGGTATGCGAGGTAATGATTGTTCCTGGATAATATTTGGCACATTGTAGCTGCTCTTTAAAAGGTGGCCATCATTATGATTTAAGCCCTCTATGGCTTATGTTTCTGTGATTTTCTATATATCAGAAACATTTCTCTAGCCCATCTTGGTTAGACAGGTGCTACTGAATGTGAAAGACATGAAATGGGATGGTATGATCTGAGCTGAGAAAAGAGTAAAAGAAAACACCCAAAAGCATCTTTTTAGGGGTAGCATTTGCCAATATTCATAGAACAGGTGCCTTGGGGAGAGAGAGGTTGGAATATCCATTTTCATAGATTCCTGCTTAGTTAGTAGTAATTATGTCTCCATATTGGTTTTACCCCAGTTTTACTGAAATCCAATTGACTATAGACGTTTAAGGTGTATAGCACAATATCTTGACCTACATATAATTGCAAAATTATTACCACAATAAGTTTAATCACATCCATAATCCCATGTAGTTACAATAAAGAAAGAAAATGTTTTTTTCCCGTTGTGATGAGGACTTTTAGGCTCTAGTCTCTTAACAACTTTCAGATATACCATATTGCAGTTTTATGTTTCTGAAATAAGCCTATGGGGAAATAGGAAGGCTGTCAGGGAGTGTGATTTCACCAGGATAAGAATCTGATTTACAAATTGTTAGTATGACCAAGGGTGTCTGTTTGTTTTGGATCAGGAGTCGCCAGCCAAAACCATGCCTCGCAATCTGTTTTTGTAAATAAAGTTTTATTGGAACATACTCAGTTATTATATCTCTGGCTGCTTTTGTGCTACATTGGCAGAGCTGTTTAATTGCAACAGAGACCATATTGCCCACAAAGCTGAAAATAGATACTGTCTGACTTTTTACAGAAAAATTTTGTCAACCTTAAGTTAGATTATAGTAGCATCATTGGTGCTGATTAAATAGGTAGTGGCTGGTATCAGCATGTAAAGTTTAAACCACTTAAGGGCACATAACAGAAGGGCAGAAAGCTTAAGAAAAAAGTATGTGTGAGTTTATTTATTTAGAATAGTAAGTAAGGAGAAAGACTTTGGCACCATCATTCTTGGTAGAACCCTTTCTAGAGAAACAGTTTCTCTGGCCAGACTACAGTAGATAAAGCCTAAGGAAAATCATCCCACTCTGGTTCTGAGGAAACAGGATTTTGATTCTATATAATGGCTATGGAGAAACATAAAGGTGTTTTCTGCAATTATTATGGTAGGTGAGAAAAATGTAATAAGAGCAATAAGAATGTATTCCATATTGAGAGAATATTTTGGAGCCCAGACCCAATGGACCTCAGCAAGAAATACAAGGTCAATTTCAGTAATTTTCCTTAGGGAGAAATAACAACTATGCAGATATCCAGAACAGAAATAGGAGAGAGTGTTCACCAGTCACCATAGGTTGCCACAAACTACCTGCACGGATTTTTAAAATGTTGTATTGGTGATGAACGGGTGCGTGATTATGTGTACACTGTAAAAGAAAAAAGACCCAAGTCCATTTTTATCAGAACTGGAGAAAAAAAAAATAGTTCAGATGTTTGAAAATCTACTGAAGCAAAATATTGTGTAATTCATAAACAATTCTTTGTGGGTGTTTTAGTTCGTAGGATGCCCAGACTATAGGACTCACTAGCTACCCTCATGCACGAAACAATTGTTCTTTGGTGTATTTGTTTGTTTGTCGAGTGGTAAACATTCCCTTAGAGGATACTAAAGTTTGTGAAAAGGATGAGTTGATGGATATGGGCATGGAAAATGTTGTCACAGGGCCCTTCTCGCACTGATTGGCATCCCACCCCCAACTCCATACCCCACGCACTCACCCTGCCATCCTGCACTGTGACACTGGCCATACTGTCTCGGCAGCACACAAAGCCTATGCCGGGGATAAGCTTCTCTTTCAAGCGCCTATCTGGCTTTCAGCATGTGCTTTGAAGAGATAGGGACATTGCTATGCTCTGACATACACCATAATGTCAGCACAGCAGAAGCAAGTGGAAGATTCTACTTTCCTGATAAAGATCAGTTGCTGTTTCCTGTCTTAAAGACGAAAGTTGAGCAAATGCAAAGGTCATCTGTGTTTATATTAACAATGCAGGAGTTATACTATGTTTTCGCAACAACATCAGATCATTATTTATCCACTTGCCCTTTTTTTTAATATAATTCCTTTGAACTGCCTACATTTGCTTATCATGATATTTCTAAGTCTGTAAACAGCCCAAGTGTTGCTGTTCTATTTCTCTAAATAGAGTCTTAGGTCATTTTATTATCCAACATTATAAGTCATCAGAATGCATCCATCTGTTGTCTTTCCACATCTGGTGTAATTTTAACTCTTTAAGCCTAACAAAAAAACTAGAAAAAACATTGTGACATTAGTGTATAACTTTTTCCTACCACACTGCTTTCCGATACATTGTTTTCCCCGGAAAACCACTAGGAAATGATTAAATATATCTATTTCTTTGGAAATGGCATTAAATACAATGGCTTCTCCCCCTTCACTTAGTGATCTTTCTGGTTTTCTGGTGCCCTGATTATTTTCCCTGGGATCCTAGCCACTCAGAGCCTTTTCTTACCTACTCAAAAAAATCTTTACAGATGTGAAGCCATAGAGCCTCTGAGGCTGCCTTCCAGTGGTCCATGGGCAGATCTCCATAGCAGTGGAACTGTAAGCAAGGCAAAAAGCCAAAGCCTGTTTAGCACCAACAACCTTGTCAATTTGCCAATCATTCTTTCAGACTTTGTTGTGTGCATGATTAGATTTTCCTGCATGTGCATTTTTGGAGTAACAGCATATTGGTTGACCTGTTTTCAGTCCATTCAACCGCCTGCAATTTGACACCTCCTTCAGTAATAAAGAAAAAAGTTGAGCAATTCAGCTGTAAATCACAGGATGAGACAAATCACAGTTTACCACACACTAATGTGTGAGAGAAGATGAGCCCTCTTTCCGTTATCTGTTGGGGAAAGATGCTCAACATTAAGGAAACTAACAAATGATTAATTACTTAAGGTTGAGTGGCTTATAAATACAATATGAACAGGGACAGTCTCAGCCACACAATTATTTTCTTCCAAGTTGTTATCTGTTTCAGTTGGAATAGGCTAGATTTGTCCATGGTAACAAAACTACCCCAAAGTCTTAGCAGTATACAACACCCAAGATACACTTTTCAAATACACTACATGCTCAATGAATATTAGCAAGCGGTTCTGTTCCATGTCAATACTTACAGGGGACCCACAGTGATGGAGGAGTCTCTTTTAATGTTGGTGTCTGTTATGGCCAAGGCAAAGACAAAAACAGACCTCGATCATAGAGCAAGCTATGGCTTAAGTTTCTGTCTGGGTATAATACAAGTCACTTCCCTTCCCATGTCCATTTAAGTGGCACAAGTCAATCCAAATCTGACTTCAGTGCCTTTGGGAAAATACAATTCAAGCCCTGGGAAGGGAAGCAAGGACTGGATGAGTGGTAATGAAATCCACCTTTCCATCAAATCTAGGTCTGATGCTCTATTTGAATGAGTTGGGTTTTGTTTGTTTTCTTACAGATCCCCTTTAAAACCATCCTGGAAACAGTGCTTATAGAAATCAGCTTCACTAGTTCTAAAGAAGGGGTCTCATTGTTGGGATGTGTTGTCTGACCTTGTTCGTAGATTTCAACCATAGGCTGAAAATGGATGACCCATTTTAGGACTGTCACCACCTGTAGAACTGTAGGTTTTCCTGGTTAAGGGTTTCACACTGATGCAAGAAAGGAGTACACTCTTCACCAAAAAGGACCAAAGCTCCCTCCTTATCTGTCAGCTGCTGGTTTCCCCCAGCAAGTTATTAAAACTAGGTACAAGGAGCTGAGGCCTCACTCCTCAGCAAGTCTGCAGAATCTGTGCTTATGACAGTACCCTGGTAATTCCTGATAATTGCATCACTTCCTGTTGGAAACCCAGCTTTTATTTCAGCAACAATAAGGGTTGTGCTGGACCCCTGACCTCACCTGAAGATGTCTTTATGTTGGATCTGCCTTATATATGGGGCAGTTGGTTCAAGACTTAGAGAAATTTCTACAGATACTCTCATTCCAGGTAAGTTGTTCGTTTTTATTTTGCTTTTGGGATAGGACCTTGTCATATTTTTTCCACTATTGGAAAGCATAGATTAGTATTCCATATGGAAACTGGTTTATTCCTTCCAATGTGTTTTTATAAATAAGCTTTGGCTGCTTCAACACCAGGGTCTAACCTTAGGCAAGTGGACCTTAGTGATCTGAGGGTGGAATGGAAAATGGTCTTTTTTTTTTTAAGACAAAATAATAAGTTATATGTTTTACAATATTAATAGGATTAAGGATCTATAAGGATATTTATCCAGAGTTTCTCTTCTCTTTGTTTTGTAGAATGATGGGACCCACCCAGGGGAATTGGCCGGAAGCAACAATGGCTTCGGGCTTGGTGAAATGGACTAAAACATGGAGGTAAGTGTTTGTTTGAGACTCCGGTTTCCTAGGACCATGTCTCTGCCTCATCATACAGAGTCACAGCCTCCCTTTACCACTATGGTCCCGACACTGCGAAGCCTTCTGCCCACTGGCAGTGCTTTTCCTGCCGTATGCTGATTACTAATGCCAATAAAGTACCTACGTACTTTGGCTGTAACGTATGCAGATACGTGTGTTTCTAATTACAGGGATATTGTTAGAACACGACTTGGCTTTGAGATACGCAGTTAATAATCTAGCCAGAAATAATGCTTTGTTTTCTAGCAGAAGAAAATAAGAACTTCATTTTAATCATTTTCCCCCTTTCTCTCTCTTTTTGTTTGATACACATACATGGACAGTATCATAAACTGGGGCAATACCAGAAGTTCTTGCAAACAGTGTGGCCCTTTCTTCTCAGACATCGGACACACCACATCTGTTACCTGCTTATTCATCCATCCACTCCTTTGCTACAGCTGCATATCCAGGATTCTGTGTCCTATCATTTTCTTTGTGGATACCATGTACATTTTTAAAGAATAAGTGTAAATTAATTAAAGTTATGATTTTAAATATGTATCTATATAGTGTACGCGCATAATTTTTCTTTTCCTCAACTTTTTATTGTAGGACTAAAAGCTTAAATCTGAGAGCAACACATGTGTGTGGTAACTGAATGCACTATAGGTTCAAATGGGCAAGGAAGTTGTTCAATAAAAGCACACAGTCTGATTCTTGACCATGCTATTATAATTTGCATTTTCAAATCAGTGTTTCTCCAGCCTTAGGACAGTGCTACTATTATTGTTGGTGGATTTTGCAACCTAATCTTGACTCAGTCAGTGAACCACAAAAAATCACCCAGGGCCAGATTCCCAGTCCACAGGAATTCCCTTTCAAATGATGAGAGACATACTCTTCTTTAGGATCTTCTTAAGAATTCACAATTTCTTGAATATAGAATCATTTCTGCTTATCAGTGAAGCAGAGGATGTTGACACATTCCCTTTGCTTCATCATGTCCAAAGAAATAAAGAAATCTAGTAACATTGATGAGTGGCAATGAATGATG
This sequence comes from Cryptoprocta ferox, assembly GCA_028646485.1. Taxonomy (NCBI): domain Eukaryota; kingdom Metazoa; phylum Chordata; class Mammalia; order Carnivora; family Eupleridae; genus Cryptoprocta; species Cryptoprocta ferox. Next base: position 27,986,028 of record CM053567.1, read on the forward strand.
CATTCTGTTTTCTTCTTGGGCAAACCTGGCAAACAGTTTAAGAACACATGTGCAGAGCTTGGGCAAGCAGTCTGGGCTTGAGATGGGTGTGTGCGGTGTCCACTGTAGGATCATTTCCACTCAAACTCAAGACAGACCTGTCTCCCTGTAATCCAGGTCATTCCCCGCCCCCCTCCCCACCACGGATCCGACAGCTTTCATATGTTCATCACTGAAAATAGGGACTGTGCTTTTCATTTCGCGTAAATGATGACTAAAGGCCAAAGCAGCTATGGAGGCATTGACTAAAGATGGCATTCTACTTATTAAGTGCACCATTTGCTACTGTAGACATGCAATGTCTGCTTGTTTCTTGTGTTACACTGCGATTTTTTGGGGGGGCACATGAAACACTCTTCTCAAGGTTTGTTAGTTTAACCATCAGTCAATATTCATTTACTGAGCATGACTGTACAATAAATAAGCTTCAGGGATATGAAGATGAAGAAGACATGGTCCCTGCCCTCCAGTAGCTCACAGTTTACAGATGTCTCCATGATAAAACAAATAATAATAATAAGTCACATTTATCAAGCATCAACTGCTTCTCCTCAGTTGGATTCCCCGATTTAATTGTCACATGACCTTGTGCAGTGACTGTTGTAACACACACACAGGTAATGAATGTGGGGTCCAGAGAAATCAAATAACTTGCCCATGGTCACAGAACAAGTTACGTGGTCACAACAGAGTTGTGATGTCAGGCTAGATCTCTCTGATTCTGAAACCTCTGCTCCTATTGCTTCCATTTTAGATCAGGCTACCTATGTAATACCTGTGTAATACACTTGGGAAATAGGACTGCATGATAATTACAGGAGGTGGTGTTCTAATCAGCAAATAGACATCTGAGCCCTGGGGTAATGCTCCAAACGTTACCTAGGGTTCTGTCCTATTCCACTCTTGCCAACAAACAAGAATCCACATGTCCTGGCCAGATACTTATTCTCAGGATTCCCAGGAACACCCACCCCTCCACTTACCCCCCCCCACTCAATCGTTTATATATCCCTTTATATATAGTTGCGCTGTTGCCAACTTGTTGGCACCTTCATTTACATTTATCAAACCTGTCACAGCCATTATGAGTCCTCAAGAGACAAGATCTCATGGGATAGTTAATATTCTGAGTTCCTCAGAAATACTCTTTCTAAGGTCAGAGCCCGCTTAGAAAGGGAATCTCTGTGAACCCAACTTATGCTTATTTTGTATATTCTTAGCCTGTCTATCAATATCTCAGATTGTTTTTATTCCATCATTGCTTTTATTAAGAAAGAAAGAAAGAAAGAAAGAAAGAAAGAAAGAAAGAAAGAAAGAAAGAAAAAGAAGGGAGGGAGGGAGGAAGGAAGAAACTTGACTGGGTGACTTCCTATCCATCTTTGCTCTGATTATCACCATAAGCCAAAACGTCAGTAGGGATAAGATTTACCTTATAGATTGTTAAACACATTGAGATGAGATAAGAAATGTCACAATTAACTAGAATGTGTTACTTCACAAATGGTACATGTTACTATTTATTGGCTTAATATGTTGCCCTTCCCTGGAACATTTGTGTTTTAAAAGAAGCTCAGTAATCAAATCCAGGTTAAAGAAGTGCATTTCTAATTGTGGACTCATCCTCAAAGGGAGATATATTTTGGCAGGATGTTGTGTGGGGAAGGTGATTTCCTTGAGGTACACCTGGTAAAACTCTCACCACTGGAGAGCTCTGGGCCTATCTTGACTAGACAGTGATAGACAATTTGAGGATGAAGATAGACATAGGGGCTCCTGGGTGGCTCAGCTGGTTAAGTGGCCAACTTCAGCTCAGGTCATGATCTCACAGTTCATGGGTTTGAGCCCTGCAGCACAGAACCTGGAGCCTACTTCTGATTCTGTCTCCCTCTCTCTCTGACCGTCCCCTGCTCACGCTCTGTGTCTCTCTCTCTCTCAAAAATAAATAAACATTAAAAAACTTAAAAAAAAAAGAAAAGATATACATAACAATAGATAACATATATTGAGAGCTAATTATGTACTAAACAGATTCTAAGATCATTTTTTTACATTTATTTATTTTTGAGAGAGAAAGAAAGAGCACGAGGAAGGGGCAGAGAGAGAAGGAGACCCAAAATCCAAAGCAGGCTCCAGGCTCTGAGTTGTCAGCACTGAGCCCGATGCTGGGCTCGATCCCACAAGCCATGAGATCATGACCTGAGCTAAAGATGGACGTTAAACCGACTGTGCCGCCCCAGAGCCCCTAAGATGATTTTATTTTTTATTTAAAAAAAATTTTTTTAACATCTATTTATTTTTGAGAGACAGAGAGAGACACACAGATCATGAGCAGGGGAGGGGCAGAGAGAGAGGAACACACAGAATCAGAAGCAGACTCCAGGCTCTGAGCTGTCAGCACAGAGCCTGACGCAGGGCTTGAACCCACGAACTGTGAAATCGTGACCTGAGCTGAAGTCAGACACTCAACCGACTGAGCCACCCAGGCGCCCCCCCAAGATCACTTTAAATCAGTAACTAATTTAATCCTCTCAACAACCCTAAAAGGTAGGTACCATTATCCTTATTTTACAAATAAGAAAACAGAGCCTAAGAGAGATTATCTACTTTGCTCAAGATTACATAATCAAAAGGCAGATGAAGGATTTGAATCGAATTTTCTTGACATGAGAGTCCGTGAGCTTTCCACTGTATCACACTCTATTTAATACCACAATGAAGTTGTGCTGTCTGTCCTTCCCTGGCCGGGCCTGAATATTCTTGGCAAATCATATTTAGGGGGAAGAGGTGCTTTAAGTGGTGGCCAGTTACACAATGATTAAATTTAACTTATTCACTTTGGCCAAAGGGAAGTGGTAAGAGTGGAATGACTGTATTTGGGGGGAAATATTTGTTATTTTTGTAGTCACGGTCTGCGACATCGCCTCTACTTCTGAGTGGATGGCAGGAAGTGAGGCCAGAGAGGACGTTTGAGCACATGATATCTGTGTCCACACTGAGATACTCAGAACAGTATCAACCTGGACAGCCATCTGCTGGGGAGTGGAAGACATACCAGGAAGGTATGGAAGGAACTAATAAGGAGACATCAGGAAAATGTCAGAATGAAAGAGAAATGCAAGTCTTTAAAGGAGGTTCACACTCACTCCTCGTCCCTGCAGTTAGGAAAATTGATAAGGACCCAGAGGGCTAAGGGAGAGATTATAGATTTGGGCAATGCTTACCAGGCTCATGGTGGAAAAGTGAGATATGCCCAGTAGCGCAGCTGTGGAAACTATTAGAAACTGAGCTAATTGCAGATGTCTTCGTGTGCCTCAGGAAATGGGAAGGCATTTGCCCCTTTGGGGCTTGTATTTTTTCCAATTTTCCTTGTTCAGGGAAGAATTCATTCTTTGAGCAATGTAACCTCCTGCTAGGATTTCTCAACTCCACAAAAAAGAATAATTATAGATTAATAATGGACCAAAATAGAAAATGTTAAATGTGTGAAGCAGATAAGTGGAAAATATTCTGTCTTGTAAACTGTATTGTTTCGGTTCCTGGCAACAAAAAGAAACAATTCTCACCTATGCAGTTCTTAATGGATGTTAGAATTCACCTCTCTTTCCGGATGGTGCAAATTTTCAGTCTCAGTGGAAGTAGGACCCTGAAGCACCCTAAGCTTGGTCAAAAGCGAGAAAAATTTTTGCCAGCACAGATACCTTTTCTTCCTTGAGCTGAGAGACTGGTGGCCTTTCACACACATGATAGCTGAGCAGTTTTCAGAATTTTTCTCATCAGAAAAACAAATTTAATTCATTGAGAATTTTCTATGGATCAGGCCCTTAGTGGGGTATTTTCCACCTGTTATTCATTCATTCAAAAAAAAAAAAATGTCGAGTTGCTGCCCTGTGTCAGGCACTACAGCTGCTAAAAGTTCTCAATTCTAACAAAGCCTCTGAAAAACAGGTAAGGTGATGCCTACCCATTTTACAGATGCAAACAGCACCATATTCAGAGAAGTTAAGTAACATGCACAAAGTCATGCAATTCATGTGTGACAGATGGGAATCAAAATGTTTAGAGTCCCCTAACTTACTGAACTTTTAGTGCCCCAGAAGGCCAGTTTAGGACCCATTCCTGGGACGCACGGCCCTTCAATTGTTACTTCATCCTGTTCCCTGGTCACCATTGAAGCTTAGCCCAGAGTGTCAGTTCCTGATACCTGTGTCTTCCAAAGTGACGCAGACCTAATTTGACAAAATAACTTACGAGGGAAGATTGCCAGTAATCACCAACTCTTCCCAGGTGCACGTGAACAGTGGCTTTCTGGAGATGCTGTGCCTGTATTTTTGTCTGATAGTTAAAAATTGGGATGGATGAAGAAAGATGGTAGATAAGCAAGGTGGGAGGCAGATATTTCAGTAAATGCCTCTTGAATCAGACCCTTTCTAGATTCACTTACGGCCCCACTTCTGAGAGCAGAATCTCATTGGTTGGGTGGACAAGGTATCCGTGAATTACAAAAGTGTTCTGAGGGTTTTTCTCCCCAATAACCAGGGAAACTTGTATTAAAAGCAACCTTTAGCTGGGAATCCTGGGTGACTCAGTTGGTTACGCATTGGACTTCAGCATAGGTCATGATTTTGCAGTTCATGAGTTCAAGCCCTGTGTCCAGCTCTGTGCTGACAGCTCAGAGTCTGCTTCAGATCCTCTGTCTCCCTCTCTCTCTGCCCCTCTCCTGCTCATGCTGTCTCTCTCTCAAAAATAAAAACATTAAAAAAAATTTTTAATATAGAAAATAAAAGCAACCTTTGGCCAAACTGAAGGAAAATAAAGTTCACAAATGCAGTATTAGCTCCAGTTGATGAGTTGGTGGCTTGGTGTGAAATCACTGCTGGGTAGGCCCCAGTTTATTGGCACAAACAACTCTCTGTTACCTGACAGAGTCAGAGAAGATCATTTTGCATAATCCAGACCCTTCATCTAGGACTCTCCTGCTGTTGCACGGTGAGCTACTATATTCACAGTCATGCTGTTTGCTTGGTTGGTAATTCTGTAAATGTGTCTGGTTAAGAGTCTACAAACCTTAGTGTTTTACATTTGCCATGTAAAAAAAAAGACCTCTTTCCTCAGCAAAAACACCATCAGGCAATATACTTTTAAATAAAAATATAAAATGCAGTCAAATGACTTCAAAGTTCTAAAGAATAAGAAGTCGAGAGAACTTACAATATTTCTTTTTTAATGATTCTGGATGTACTTGGGGACATTTCAGTATGTGCTAATATAGTAATTCTGGCTGTCATTTATTTTCATAGAGTCATACCACTACTTCTAAAGCAAAATATTTTTTATTAATAAAATGTTTTTATTAGCCAAGATGAAGCTTTCTTTTATAATGTTTATTTATCTATCATTCCCCATCCTTTGAATTCTGGAATAAGTCCTAGCTTTATACTATCGCCAAGTGTATATACTTTCATTTTATTCCTTAATCTTCATTTCTGAAGTTTTCAACAAATAATTTGCTTTCAAAAAAATTAGAAGCTTAAGTTGGCTTTATAGTTAACAAGTGACCTTTTTTTTTTTTCTAAACAATGATTTATAAAGGCACTTTTGATTCAGATTTCTCCTCCCCTACTTCATCTTCCATTGCTAAAATAAACATCAGTTCGATCACCGAGACGATATTCTATTTCGGCTGGAGTTGTACTAAGATATTTTTATTTATTTTTTTATGAAAAGCCATCATCGATTAGGCCATCATTTAATCAAGAAGAAGCCATATGTACTAGAACCATGTGAATGATCATTGATCATTATGTAAGTATAGTATATTTCTTTGATTTGAGATTTCAGTGACATAATAGCACCTATAGTGTTTAACAGTACCAGAAAACATTGTGTAGGCATGTCAGTGACACAGCTCACAAGCTGGGCCTCCCACACCCAAATACTATGCGCATGCACCCACACACACTTAAAAAACTTTTTCTGGTGTCTTATGTCATGCTCAGCACCAACATCTTCATCACAACTCACCAGGCAGGTAGCAGAAATGCCTTGGACTGTGGGTAAGGATGTGCTCCTCCTCAGAGTAACAGTGTGGGGAGATAAATGGGAGGGGTTTTTGGCCAGTTTGTTAATGATAGCAGGGCATCTTGTACTTCTTCAGCATGCTCAAACTTGGAATTTATCCAAGTTGAGACTTCAGGTCTTTTTCTGGAACTGCCCCTGGATTGTTTTTGTTTCTTTGTTTGTTTTTAACCTGTCTAACACCTATTCATTGATCATGACCTAGCTCATCTTGGAAAGCCTTCCATTTCCCTAGCCTACCCCAGCCCTCAATCTAAATTCAGCATCCCTTCTGTGTGCTCCGTTTACTGATTTCTTTTGTCACACACTTATTACATTTTTTTACTGCATTTATTACTTTATATTCTAAAAGTCTATTACTAGGAGAGTAGTCCTTTACATGTAGACTTTTTTGACAGGAAGGACCAGGCCATATTTATCTTTATCTTACCCGTGCCTGGCAGAGAGCCTGGCTGTAAAATAAATTCCAAAGAAATCTTTGTTGAATGGGCAAATAACCTTTTGAGAATCCCACATAGCCATCTTTATATGCACCAGAACTCTTCCTTCATTTCACCTGTTTTTTTTTTTTTCACAAAGACATATATTAGGGAGAGAAGAAGGAAGATCATTAGCTTGCAAAACACCCACTATGGCATTGCGAACATGAAGTTTTGATTTTGGAGCTCTTATCAATGAAGATTGTTTTTAAAACTAAAATTCAAATGTTTAACTCTTCCCATTCTCCATTTTAACATACGTCTTCCTACTCTTGGTTTAGTTTTGAGTACTGTGTTTTCAGTAGTAAACATCTGATTGAAATGCATTTCTTTAGGGGAGCCTGGGTAGCACAGTCCATTGAGCATCTGATTCTTGATTTTGGTTCAGGTCATGATCCCAGGTCCCTGCTTGGAATTCTTTCTCCCTCTCTCTCTGCCCCTCTCCACCCTCCCCCATCTCTAAAATTAAAAAAATAGAAAGAAATACATTTCCTTAGATATCTTTGTTACACCTCATTAGCAACATTTTCCAAATATAGAAGCCTCACTCATGAAATAAGACACTTTTGATAGTTAACTCTTGTAGATATTATGTTGTTTGTGCAAACTGTGACCTAATATGTTTTTAAAAAGGGTCTTCCTTTAAAATCACATACTGGGGTGCCTGGGTGGCTCAGTCTGTTAAGCATTCGATTTCGGCTCAGGTCATGATCTCACAGTTTGTGGTATTGAGCCCTGCATCGGGCTCTGGGCTGACAGCTCAGAGCCTGGAGCCTGCTTCAGATTCTGTGTCTCCCTCTCTCCCTGCCCCTCCCCCCTTCACAATCTCTCTCTCTCTCAAAGAAAATATTTTAAAACCTTTTAAATAAAAAATAAAACCACATATTAAATTAAACCTTGTATTTTGAGATAACTGTGACTTCACATGCAGTTATAATACAGAGAAATCCTGTATTATACCCAGGTTCCCTCAAAGATACAGAACATTTCAGTCCCTACAAGAATCCTTCTTGTGCTCTTTTATTGCCACATCTATTGGCACCCCTTGCCACCCCCACCTTAAATCCCACAAACCATTAATATTTTGTCATTTCAAAAATATTGCATAAATGGGAGTCATACAGTCTGTAAGTTGGGGTATTAGCTCTTTCCATTCAGCATAATTCTTTGGAGAGTCTTAGAACAATTCTCTGGAGATTTATCCAGGTTATTGTCTGTATCAGTAGTTTGTTCTTTTTTCCTGCTACATAGTATTTCATGGGTTGGCTGTTTAATCATTTACCCATTGAGTTGTTTCCAGTTTGCGGATACTATAAATCAAGTTGCTATAAATATTCATGTACAGGTTTTTGTGTGAACATACATTTTCAATTGTCTGGGATAAACGCCCAGGAGTGTAATCGCTGGGTTATATGGTAGTTTCATGTTTAGTTTTTGTTTTGTTTTGTTTTCTTCGTAGAAACTGCCAAAATCTTGTCCAACACACTTGTGCTGTTTCACATTTCCATAAGCAGTGTGAGAACAATCCGGTTTTTCTGCATCCTTACCAGAATTTGGTGGCATCACTTTTATTACTTTTGTCATTATGGTAGGTGTTTAGTGATATCTCATTTTGGATTTAATTTGCATTTCCCTAAGGGCTGCTAAGGTTGAACATCTTTTCGTGTGCTTTTTTGCCATCTGTATATCCTCTTTTGTGACGTGTCTAGTACCTTTTGCCTATGTGGTCATTGGATTGGCTTTTGACTGTTAAGTTTTGAGAGTTCTTTATATATTCCTGAAAGAAGTCCTCCTTCAGTTAGGCGGTTTATAACTATTTCTCTTCCAGCACGTAACTTATCTCTTCATTATCTTCATTGAGTCTTTCACAGGGCAAATACTGTTAATCATCATGACAATAACTTTTTATACCTATTTTCCAACTGGATACTTCATTTCTCCTGATAGAAATACTTGTCTGAGATAATGTGAAATCATTTTTACATATTCATACATCTATCTCCACTAATGTCATGCAAATGTAACCTTCACAATCATAATGAAAACAGAATCCTAAATTATAAATTGGCTCTTTTCCTTGCTCAACTATTTTGTTACAAATACACTTCCAATAACATTTGTTGAGCACCTACCTGTGTTGAGTAATAAGGTTACAAAATTCATAATTTGTGGTTTATTTGCTTTAGGCAGTTACATTTTCCTGGATTAACATCTAAATTCTTATTTGCTAATTTCCTTCCGGAGAGCTCAGAATAGTCTTATTTTCTATGATCTCTGTTGCCTTATGATGAAAAAGAGAAATAAAGTCTTAAGTTTGCTTTTAACTATGAAACTTGAAGAAATACAGTGAAACAACTTGTATGTCCTTCCACAAGGCACAGTAAGAATCTTCTCACAAACAGACTTTGACTTCTCAAATCCTTTTGGCACACCATGCTATTTCTTAGGACATAGAAGGTTGCATTCAAAACACATCGGAATGTTTTTTTAAAACTGTTATAATAATTTAATTAGCAAAAATTGCAACTTAATAAAAAGTCCTGATAACCAAGGAGCACTATATAGAACTGCTTATAATATTAAAAGTTAAAGGATACTTTACTGTGTGGTGTTTATAAATATGTGAAAAGTAATTGTACACATGGGCAATAATTAAGATTGACCACTGAAAAGAAAAGAGTTAGGATTAGAAATGGGTATTTCTAGGTTTTCAGTTTCACTAATTTCTGATTACCTTTAAAGCAATTGTTGTTCTTGGCCATGATGATCTCTAGCATAAAGGGCATTTTCTAACTTGTGAAGATATAAGGGAGTTTGATTTGACAGAACATAGGAGAGAGAATTGATTGATGACTAAGAGTGCTGCGGGGTAACATGTGTCATCATAGTTGTTTCCGTGGTGATAAACTATGACGTCACCAACTCATTGGTGCTGTGACTTAAAGAACCATTTAGACAGAGGATGAAAAGCAGTACTTCACTGGGATGCATGCCATCTTTGCTTTATATGACATTATTAATTAAAACGAAGGGCTGGGTATTTCTCTCAGTGAGATTATGTAAAGATATTACATGTCGACAGACTTGCCTGAACATGGTTATGCTGTTTTTAAATTGAGGCTTTTCAAGCACGCGAAAATCCACAAACAGAATTTGTCTTGAAATTGTGTATTCCTAAGAAAAGACCTTCTCATCTCACATTTTGAAAAAAGCCTCCTCATTAATCATAGTTAAATTCAGGCCAATTTTCATCAGTATCCTTACCCTTTTGTAATTTAATGGTCTTGTAAAAACAAGACCATTTTAAAATATTGGCACTGAGGACATGGAGGGAAAAGGTCTTCAGGCTCACATGCTCAGAGATTAAGAAAAGAGTTTAGATTGAAAATGAGGCACTTCCCCTGATAGTTTTGGTTGGTACATGCTCTAGGCTAAGTTTCTAGGACATAACCAGATGCAAATGAATTGGCAGTCACCGTGGTAGCAAACATCCAGGCTGCTGGAAGCATGTATTTGGCTCGATGAGTCAATTTAGTTTATCCACCTGGGGATTGGCACACCTTCCTCTGACTTTTTGATCGCAGTATCTTGACAATTCCTCTGAGTTCCAGGATGCTCAAGGATTGCAGAAAGCAGCTTTCACCGTAGAGTTCTGAGACAGAACATTCAAAAATCAACTTGGCTTTTCAACCAGAAATTGGAAATCTGATGCTAACAGTTGGTGCCAAGACATAGCATCATGGAAAAGGTGACAAAGACCTTGAGTTATAGCCTACATTTTGCCAGTTTATGACCTTCAACTCTGATACTTGATTTTCTCATAAAAAGTGAGATAAAAATGAGTATCACAGAATTGTTGTGAGAATTCAAACTAAAACCTATTTGAAGCTCTTAGTTCAGTGTTTGGTCTAGGTTAGTGCTTAGTAAATGATCATTATTTTTTTTTCCTTTGCAACAGATATCCAAAAGGTCTGATTCCATTAATGTTTCGCACAAAAAACAATTAATTCCTTTGCCATCCCCAGAGCTTACGGAAGGCAAATTATCCATCATTTCCATCTCGCTGTCACTCACAGAACATACTGTTGTTACTTAGCTCATGGAAAGATGGAGTTACAAAGAAAGGGCCATGTCTGCCCCTCACCAAAGGCTGGCCCTCCTTTGCAGGATTCAAAGATTGTCTTCCTCAGGCAAGTCTACCTGGGCCTAAACTCAAAAGAATTGCATTCATTATGAGCTAGAGGAAGTCACATCCATTTTCTGCTGCATTGGCCCTCTGGCTCTCTGGCACTTTCCACGTCCTCCTCATTTGGAAAGGGCTTCATCATTTTCTGTCTTACAAAGCAATCCTATTGTTCCTTAGTTCCACTGCAGGGTATAGGTGAAACCTCTCACTCAGGGCTGCAGAACAATGGAAGTCCGTTGAAGGAAAGCTCTCACAGTAAAATCCAAGTTGCCTCTGAGATATTCCAAAATCCAGTTGTTTTACCTTTCTAAAAAATGTTTGGGAAAATTTCAAAATCATCTTTGACAGTATATCATAAAGCCTGTGGTTGGACGAAAAGGCTTATTTTCACTATGTACCAAAAATATTGTACATTGACAAAGAAAAAAAATAAATTAGAAATAGATTTGTTGAGGACATGCCATTAAAAACAGGCTCTATTGAATCAACTCCCTTTTCAGAGGGGCTGCCAAGCTAAACTTGAACTAGTCTAATGGAGGCAGGTGGTAGATTCCAAACTTGGGAAAAAATGAGCCTTTATATTCCATTAAGGATTATAGCTATTTGATGGAGAAGTGTTGAAAATTCTAAGTGTGAGTATCTCAGAAAGCAGGAAAGAATAAGTCTATCTTTTTGCTAAATGGCCAAGGTTTTCCTTTTGTCTTTCACCTCTTTATAAATCCATGGTTCAATTTCTACCAGACCATTCATGTATCTATCTGTTATCCTAGTAAGTGGTAAAGTTGATAATATACTTCCTCTAGTGACCATGGACAAAGGACTAGAAGCAGAAATAAAGGAATAGCAGGATATAGGGATATGTGAATAGGTATATGTGAAAACTTATGACAAAGTGGACCTGGTTAAGGAATAGATTTGGGGAACCTAAATGTGGAGGGAAGTGGGAGGTGGGGGGGAAATGGCAGCAGATGCAGAGAAAAAACAATGGTGACAAAGGTCTGGGTAAAGAATGGAGACATAGATATTCCAAAATTTCCTACTTTATACCACAATTTCTCTGAACACAAATTCCTGGTAAGGATTCTCGATTGCTCTGTGGGCTGATATGCATTCTCCTCCATCAGGTACTAGAAATCTATGTTATTAACCAAACTTTCCTAGACAGCAATATGATTATTTATTATTTGCTAGAAAATTATGTGCTTCAGTTTTTTAAATTTGAAGTCAGGAAAACAATATGTGGCTCTAGAAAATATTCTAGTGACTTTTACAGGTTCCTGTCTTGGTTAATATTGATGACGTAAGTGCTTTGTTACTATCTGGAGATTAAATGAAACCCACAATCCAATTTCATTTTTTTGATATATGAATTATTGTACTTGAAAAAAATTTTGAATAGATGAAACACATTTTAATCTTCTATTTTTTCATTATTATTATTATTATTTTACTTTGTAACAAAGAGCCAAGGCAGCATCCACCAAATCATTCAACCAGTTGACTTGTTAATGGATTGACATGGCTCAGGCATTTTCCAAAGGGTGAACTCATACTTTGGTAATCCCATGGACTTTCATCATATTTTCTGTCTGTACCCCAACATCATGGTGAACAACATCATTCTTTCCTTGGAAGTCTGACAACTTTGTCAAAAGTAGAAAAGATGCTACTGACTAGTACAAATCCAGCAATTACAAAGAGCATATCTAACAAATAAGCCCACCTTAAAGTCATTTTATACCTCTGGGCCTTGTCCACCTCACCCCTAAAGTAAAAGTGGGACTAAGTCACATCAAAGATTCCTGGTAGCTCTAAATAAAAGTCTATGATTGATTTCTGTAGTAAAACCAAACAAAAGAAGACTAACCAGCTCGTTAGCTGCTACTGTTACAACAGTGGTAATTCACAGAGAATTTGAGGAGGGAGGTAGCCATCACTGGATGTTTCTTGAAGGGCAATAACAAGTTGGATCACTACCTGAGGACCACATAGTTATAGCCAAAAATAAGGGTGGCCGGTGGTAGGCAAACCAATTGTGTATATGCCCTGTCTACAAATGAATCTCCCCTAATAGTCCTGCTGGTACATTTCTTCATTTCTCAAGGTTATCGAACCACCTGATTTGCCTTTTTCTCCAACCTCACTCTGTTTATTTCACCTGCTGGGTGACATGCGTGTTCCGAATGTGCAATTCAAGGCCTAAATATTAGTCCTGATTCAAAGTGAACATAATCTGTGGCGCCTGGGTGAATCAGTCAGTTAAGCGTCTGATTTTGGCTCAGGTGTTGATCTCATGGTTCATGGATTTGGGCCCCGCATCAGGCTCTGTGCTGACAACTCGAAGCCTGGAGCCTGCTTCAGATTCTGTGTCTCCCTCTCTCTCTGTCCCTCCCCCACTCATGCTTTGTCTGTCTGTCTCTCTCTCAAAAAACAAACAAACAAATAAACATTAAAAAAATGTTTTAATGAACATAATCCAAAAAAAAAAAAAAAATGGGCAACAGTAACATTCCCCAGCTAACTCCTCTCCTCTCTTTTGTTAATTCATTTATAACAGAAAAATCTAGGTTCTTTTTTCTTGCTGTGACATCCAGGATTGTTATCTATTAAGATCAGTTAGGGAAGGGCTCGCTGACTTACAGACCATCCTAGGACTCGTCAAAAGTGAAGATGTTTCAAGAAGATTCCTAATTGCTTAAAATTTAGCTCTAAGCACCTGAGGGTTACTAAACACCACAGAGATGGTGTTATATATTTATATATGAAGGAAAGCTCGGGTAAATATGTTTCTTAAGAAGACTGCCCTGGTGTCAGCAGGGAGACTGTTGTATAGTTAAAAGGGCAAATATGTTATTTTATCGCCATATCCCCAGACCAGGCGCTGGAAAAGGAAGCCAGATGTCAAATAAACAGACTAATTTGTTGAAATCTGAGCTAAACCTCTGTTTATTTGTTTAGTGTTAACAGATATTTATTGAGATCATATCACAGATAGGAAACTGTGTCGGGGAAAACTTTTAAATCAAAATTGCCAGGTACTGAATCAGATGTGAAATAGCATTTCACTCAGCTGAAGCCTGGTATCAGAGCATAGTCTTTCTTTCCCTGACAGGGGATGATATACCTTTAAAAGCAGCTGATTGACTTCTTTCCTTTTTCAGCAGGCTTCAGGATTTTCATAGAAGAAGAAGGAGCATCACATGGGAATGATAGCTGTTTATAGAAAGACTGTTCTTCTGATAGGCAGAAGAGGGATCACTGTTGGCAGCAGCAATATAAGTCAAAACTTTGAGTGCACCCTCTTGCCTATTTTATTAGTACCTCTTCTTGGTTTACTAAAACACTTGAAGAGTGAATAAATGAATGAAGGGCTTGGGAGGCTTCTCATGTCAATGCCCAACATCTCCACACTGACCAGGTGGAGTCGGGAGGGACAGTTGGACATGATGAACCTAACTTCTACACTGTAATAGAGTCACAGGACAGAAATTGGCAAGAGTTTCTTAACTTATACTCACAGACATTTAGTTCTCGGTAAACTAAAAAGACCTTCAGTAAGGTTATCTTGTTTATAGTCTTTGCAATAAGAATATGAAAGTCCAAAGGCCTTAGAAAATTACAGCAGGCAGAATAAGGTCCTCTCTTGTCTTTTCTTCGGAAATGGTCTGATCAAACTCTCAGAAACACGCCTTCTGCAGTCAAACAATCATACATAGCTAATCACAGTGGGGAAACATTTATACCATATGCAGTTATAAAAAGATGAACTTGAGACATCAGTGTACATGAATGCCTAGAGTTGCGTCTATCTTATGCTTGATTCTATTGTATTCTATTAGCTAGTTGCAATTTTCACTAAAAGGTGAAATTAAAAAATTAAAATAACAGTTTAAAATGGGTTGCATGGTAAAAGAAAGGATGTCTTGGGGCACCTGGGTGGCGCAATCAGTTAAGTATCTGACTTCGGCCCAGGTCATGATCTCATAGTTCATGAGTTTGAGCCCCGCATTGGGTTCTGTGCTGACAGCTCAGAGCCTGGAGCCTTCTTCAGATTCTGTGTCTCCCTCTCTCTGTGCCCCTCCCCCGCTCACACTCTGTCTCTCTCTGTCTCTCAAAAATGAATAAATGTTAAAAATACTTTAAAAAGAAAGAAAGAAAGGATGTCTTTCTTACAGTAAATTTCTATGAGGACTTTTTCCAAAATGTAAATCTCAGGTGTTGAAATTTTTGTAGGTGATCATTAGCTTCAGTAGAACATTATTATATTTTTAATGTTTTATTTATTTTTTGAGAGAGAGAGAGACAGCGTGAGTGGGGGAAGGCCAGAGAGAGAGGGAGACACAGAATCCAAAGACAGGCTCCAGGCTCTGAGCGGTCAGCACAGAGCCCAATGCAGGGCTCGAACCCACGAACTGTGAGATCATGACCTGAGCCGAAGCCGGATGCTCAACCGACTGAGCCACCCAGGCGCCCCAGAAGAACATTATTTTAAAGTTTAGATATTTAACCAGATTATATTACACAGCTTTCCAGAGCTTAGTTATATATGTTCTCTTCAGGTTGAGTCTACCATATTTGAACATGAAAAAACAAAATGATTTTATTTAACCCCATAAAAGCAATCGTTTAATCAATGGCTACGTTTAGTCGTGGCACGCTTACCTGGGTCTGAGCTAGGGAAATAAATTTATTTCCATCAGCAAGTGATGTTGATGTACCTACCTGAACAGAAAACATGAAACACATAGTAAACCACCAAGAGAATTTGAAAATTTTCTTTTTGAGACTTCTTTTGCCATTGATTAATGCTTGATGTCACTTGCTTGAGATTTTGCTTTCAAGAGAATTCTTAACCAGGTTCTTTATTTAAATCAATAGGAATAGAATATCCAGGACTTAAATTAGCATAATCTCTTAAGATCTTGCATTTGACACTTTCATAATTTTTACATAATATTAGCTTCATGGAGTTGGAATTGCTCCTTTAGATGGCCTGAATCTGAGAGGAGTATCCAAAGTCTCTGAGTTGTTTTATTTCCTTTTACCCCCTAAAGCACTGGAAATGGTTGGCTCTGATGTGCTCCTAAGACAACCGCAAGATGAGGCAAAACAGGATTGAGATGAAAACCAAGCTCACCCACATCCTACGTCAATTAGTTATTTTCTTTTTCTTTGTAAACAAGGTGTGGGGGGGGGAGGGAGTATGTTATAGCTTTTACGGTAGATATTCCTCCACACCCCCAGTCCTCCCCAGATTTCTCTTCTGCCCTACCACTATCCCTCAACCCCCAGCATAAGCTGACACCAGAACACGTTTTCTCAAACAGAGCTCACTGTTTACTCTGGCTTCATCTCGAAGGTCATCAGCACATTGAATTATCTTGGGAGAATCTTCAGAATAGTGTGTGTGTTTAGGAAGGATGTGAGGGGGATTGAGAGGTGGGACTCTGAATAACACATTGAAAGAAGAGTATTAAGGAAAGCGGTGTTTAAGATTGGGCAAGGTACAATCCGTTGTTGATAGAACTAAAATGCAAAGAGCTCAATGGGGACGTGAGTCGAGCCTTAGCCTAAAAAATAACAACAACAACAACAAAAGTCATTTCCAAAATTGCTGATGCTCCGTTTTTTCAGTGGAAGCTTTGTTTCAGATGTAAAAATGATATAATCATAGGTGGGATTTGTTGCTGGACCTGAGCACAGAAACATTTACTCATTCATTTATTCACTGAGCACCTGTTATGTGCCAAGCGCTGTACGAGGCGCCATCAAAGATGAACAAGATGTGCTGGAATTCATGACCCAACAGAAGAGACATAAAAGCAAAGAGTGGAAATATATTGTGGCAATAAATATTTACATATAGTCATGTCAGAGAGTAAAGATATTTCAGCTAAACAAGCCTTCAAGCATGAGGAGGAATGTGCCACAAAAAAGACGAAATGGGGAGCTAGTACTTCTGGAAGAAACCACACGTACAGCAGTGTGGGTTGTGGCGGAGCTCAGTGAGCTCAGGAAGAGTAGGCAGTCCAATGTGGCTGGCATGTAAAGTTCCGAGGTGGGAATGGGCTGCCCAAGGAAGAGGTCAGTGGAACCAAAGTAACTGAACTGTGACTGAACTTGAGGTATGATAACATCTACAAGAAATCTGGCAATGTGATGGGCAGGTGATTAGGAGAGAGCAGAGAGAGACCATTTAGCTTTCATGAGCCTGAGCAGAAATAGAATGATTTTGTTGAACACCTAGTGTGGGCAGAACACTTGCTCAATCATTTAATGTACTTCGTCTTTTTTGATTGTCGCCACAGGCTTGCGAGTTAAGGTTGATGCAGAATTAAATAAAGGCAGAAATCAATAGATATCAAATGAAAAGCATAGAGGAATGTCTTCCATCTTTGTCTTGGTCCGTGTTCCAGCAAAGTGAGGAGCTTTTTAGGAAAGAGATCAGGGTGCAGGTCAGCTGCTGGGCTGGTTTTGTTCACCCATCTTAGTGCCTAAGTGGGACTTGAAATAGAAGACGGGGGCAGTTGGGGAAGGTCGCCTCGGTGGCTCAGTCAGTTAAGTGCCCAACTTCGGCTCAGGTCATGATCTCAGGGTTCATGAGTTTGGGCCTCGTATTGGGCATGCTCTCTGCTGTCAGCACAGAGCCTGGAGCCTGCTTTGGATCCTCTGTGCCTTCTCTCTTTCTGTCCCTCTCCTACTCTCTCTCTCTCTCCATCTCTCTCTCAAAAATAAAAAATAATAAAATAAAATAAAATAAAGAGAATTTGGTTGGCCTCCCAGAAACATCTGGAGAAAAATTGGAAAACTGTCTCTTGGGGTTGCCCTTAACTAATTTTTAACAAAACTGGGAGATGTTTTAGAAACCTGAAGGAATACATAGATCTCCTTTGGCCTTTGAAACTATGACATCTCTTAGTACGACTCCATATCTCGATATTACAATAATTACAATTTTCTCGAATGTCCCCAAAGTGGAACACCGTGGGCAGTGACAGAGGAGTGTGCATTTGGACTGGTTTGACTTGCAGCAGAAATCTCTTGTCTAATTCTCTCGTCATATCTCACCATCTGGGCCAACCACTTCCCTGCTTGATTATACCCTGTTTTTGGCCTTGGCCTTGCTATTCTCCCTCCTGCCCTAGAACTATGGGTTGTACTCATTTCTATCTAGAAAACTGAACAAACTCCTTCCTGTAGTTGGTCTCTGGTGGAAAAGGGCAGGCGGCAAGCCCAGCTTCAGCCCAGCCCTCCTTTCCAGCATAGGAGCAAGGAGGGCGCCATTTTCCTGAGGGAAGCGAATCTTCCTTCTCTCTTCAGGAGCTGCCTTTACCACTCTCATGCCCTATCCAGGAGCTCTTTGTGCCTCAAACAAAATTTCATGTCTATGACAACTGAATGTTCTGGCTCTATAAAGCCAGGGGATTACATTGACTTGTTTGTGGCCATTCTTTTCTTCTTGACCCTCAGTGGCTCTTCAATTTTATTTGACTAAACATTTAGCGCTGGATCAAGGTCACTGGGAGCTATGTTTTTTTGATTGTTCATTTTTATTTTTCTATCCTTACATTTCAGTGCTATTATTTGCTTTCCGTCTTGTTCTATTTCGTTTTGCTCATTTGGAGGATCTGAAGTTTGGGTGTTCACCTATCAAATGGACTTCTTTCTGGTCAAGTAGATGCTGAAAATACACATTTAACTGAGCACCTACTACAGTGATAACACGACAGTGTTTGCCTTAAATGACCTCTAAATCTAGTTGGAGATATGATACGTATGGAATGGGCAGTAAATAAAACGTGGGATATACTTGGTGCTACAATGGAAATATATCAAATTATGCTATGAACAGAAGAGGGGCCATTTTGAACTTTGAGATGGGGGAGGCTTCACAGAAGAGGTGATATTTAAATTGGAACATGAATGAAAAGTAGTATTTCATGAGAGAGAAAAAGGGAAAGGGCATTCCCAAAGGAGAGGGCAGTATGAATAAAGATACAGAGGCACAGAACGATATATGTCTTACCCAAGGAATAATAAATAGTACAGGGGCTGCTAAAGTGTAGCATGCAAGGCTAGAGGAAGTAGAAATAGTTAATTGTAGTAAAATAGATTGTGCCTTTATTGTAGAAATCTTTGCATGGGGGATACCTGGGTGCTCAGTCGATTTTGGCTCAGGTCGTGATCTCAGGGTTTGTGAGTTCAAACGCCATGTCAGCCTCCACGTTCTCACTGTAGAGCCTTCTTGGAATTCTCTCTCTCTCTCCCTCTCTTTCCCTCTCCCCTACTTGTGCGCTCTCTCTCTCTCTCCTGCTCTCAAATTAGTTAACGAACTTTAAAAAAAAAACTTTAAAAAGAGGGAAAAAAGAAATCTTTGTATGCCATACTGAGAAGCTTTGATTTCATTCACCTGACAACTATGAACCATTACCTGTTTCAAAAGATAGATATGGTGGAAGAATAGGAATAGAGATAATGATATTCCCATATGTAAAGTTCTGTTGAGAGCGCAAGAATATGCCATATGTCTGCTCCATTTTCTGATATTCTGCTTACACTGTTTGAACCATTGGAGAATAAGAAATAATAGTGTTTTCTCTGATAACAATATTTAATAACTCTTACCTACCAGTCCCTGCTAATTTCCCTTTAATAAGACATTTATCCCAAATAGATACCAGCTCTTTGGACGGTGGTGGGTT
Source organism: Cryptoprocta ferox (assembly GCA_028646485.1). Classification (NCBI taxonomy): domain Eukaryota; kingdom Metazoa; phylum Chordata; class Mammalia; order Carnivora; family Eupleridae; genus Cryptoprocta; species Cryptoprocta ferox. The sequence continues at coordinate 28,005,509 of CM053567.1, forward strand.
CTACATAAAATAGTAGCTACATTTTCAGTTTTAGAATACCACTGCATGATGATATCTACTCTTATTAAGTAGAAACTTCCAAGAAGTGTTACAAAATTGTGCTAATTTGTGGGTGCGTGTGTGTTTTCAGGTATTGGGAATCAGATTCCCTACCTGGAGCTCAGTTAAACCTTGCCATGACTTTGAGGAATTTTCCAAGGTTCTAGGTCTTCCCTTGAACATTTGGAATGCTTCTGGAAAGATAACTTTCATCACAGCTTTTCCCTTTGAAAACTATTTTGGTCAACATTGAAAGTAAAAAATATAACTGAGTTGACATACGTCTTTCCCCTTAATAAGTTCTGTTTGAAATTAATGTCATATTGATGAACTAAGTATTAAAGATTAGTACACAGGAGCTATTGAAATGTTGTGTCAGCACAGAAAATTGTGTTCACTATTTCTCATTCTCAATATAAACGAGCAGTAAATCACCGCACCAGGGGGTGTATGCATTAGGGCCTCCCACATAAACTTCACCTCTGCGTGCATAAACATTTTTCTTATTATTGCAAATAATCAACAGGGGAGTAGCAAATGCAAGTTTAGCTTTTCTCCAGAATGTTTATCGTGGTTATTTTAAACTGTTTATAGGAAAGAGAGAACTATAAATGTCCTTCAGGAGGTGGGCAGGACCATATGGCTCGGAAGGCTTTTCTGTGATAAAATGTTTGGTTAAATTGTAGGCAACACATGGTTCTCCTATCGCAATTATTTGTCATTTCAAACATTGTTGTTGATATTGCACTCCTGAAACAAATAACACCAACGTAAAACATTTATAATAACTTAAGAAACGAGGTTCGCTCTAGAGCTGCAAGGTCCCAGCTGCACCCTCGAGACCCGTTCTCCGTCAGCTGTGGTTGGTACTGGGCCATCCTCCCCACCCCCGCCCCACAGAGCGTGCTACAAACCTTCGCTGGCCTTCAGAACCAACACTGCGTGCCGTGCACCCCTGGGTTTTCCTCATGGGGCTTCGCACATTTTCGTTTTCTCCAAGAAAAGAGCCTCTATAGTCAGTGGCTTGGGTAAGTGTTGATTTCGGATTCGCAAAGCATGGCATGCCCTGCAAAGTGTCTCAGATAGAGCCCAGGTGTTAACTGCATGTTAGTTGAATGGAAAGGCGAAATTTCTTTTTAGGTGACCATCCGATTAGCTTAGACACCGTGTTTCTTGGTTTGTCGAAATTCAAGTAGTGGTGAGTGAGATGAGCAAAAAAGAAGAGACAGACCCAGTCCCAAGGCCTTTGTCTGCCATGTTCCCTGACTTACCTACTTCATTTATGCCGACCACACTAGAGTGTATCTTGGTTAAACACTCAGAAAGACTCCACAACAAAAACCTAGGCGAGTCCTCTTGAGAGCTTTTTCAAATATATATTTTATTTATATACATTATGTTGGGTTTGTACAATCCTTTAAGAATAACTCATTTTTTGGGCCCAGTTTATTGACTGGAAGAATGAAAAATAAATTCTCTGTAGTTTTCCCTTAATTTAAGGAAGTTAGTTATTTTGGCCCCTCCTGTTCTATCACAATCCAAAAGAACATCACCTCCACCCAAATCTCCTACACACAAATACACATTTCTCTTTCATCTTTACTTTCTTTTTTTTAAATTTTTTTTAATTTATTTTTGAGAGACAGAGAGAGACAGTGTGAGCAGGGGAGGGTCAGAGAGAGAGGGAGGTACAGAATCTGAAGCAGGCTCCAGGCTCTGAGCTAGCTGTCAGCACAGAGCCCGACGC
>CM053567.1:28007794-28072917 GCA_028646485.1 Cryptoprocta ferox
GGGCTCGAACCCACGAACTATGAGATCATGACCTGAGCCGAAGCCGGACGCTTAACCGACTAAGCCACCCAGGCGCCCCTTTCATCTTTACTTTCTAACATGTATTAGAAGGTGTTATGAAATGGATAAGGAAATGAATATGGAAGTTTTTAATTCAAGATATTGACAGTACAAGAGGGAAGGCCATAGCATCAACAAAGAATTGCGACAGAGTATGTCAGACATTTTTTTTAATGTTTATTTATTTTTGAGAGAGAGAGAGAGAGAGAGTGCATGGGAGGGGCAGAGACAGAGAGGGACGGAAGATCTTAAGCAGGCTCTGTGCTAACATCAGAAAGCGAACGCACGGCTCAAACTCATGAACCATGAGATCACGACCTAAGCTAAAGTCAGATGTTTAACCAACTGACCCACCCAGGGACCCTGGAAATGTGATACGTTTGTCACCATAGGTACCAAAAGAATATCATGGAAGCCAAAAGAAAAGAGAAAGATTAATTCTGGTGGGTGTAGTGATCAGAATGAAGACAACTTCTGAGGAGGTGGTGTTTGCGTAGTCTTTAGGGATGAATCTGATTTTAAGAGGTAAAGAGAAGGGAAACAATTCTCAGAGAACTCATAAACTAAAACAAACAAAAGAATACCTTGTTCTTGTTCTTGGACATCTCCTTCCTCCCTCCTTCCTTCCCTTCCTCCCTCCCTTCCTCCCTTTCTTCCTCCCTTCCTACCTCCCTTCCTACCTCCTTTCCTCCCTCCCTTCCTCCCTTCCGTCCTCTCTTCCTCCCTCCCTCCCTCCGTCCCTTCCTCCCTTTCTCCCTCCCTTGATCCCTTCCTTCCTCTCTTCTTTCCTCCCTTCCTTCTTTTCCCTATATGCAGAAAACTAGACTACCAAAAGTAATGAGCATTATTTCTTATTTAGGGTTTCTTTCTTGCCGGCGATTCAAAATGTGATGCATTTCATTAGTTACTTTTTTCCAGAAAGGCAGACTCTTTTAGAAAGTAACATACAACAAAGATTAACAATAAAATTTTTGAGGGGCGCCTGGGTAGCTCTGTCAGTTAAGTGTCTGACTTCGGCTCAGGTCATGATCTCACGGTTCGTGAGTTTGAGGCCCATGTCAGACTCTGTGCTGACAGTGCAGAGCCTGCTTGAGATTCGCTCTCTCCTCTCTCCCTCTGCCCTCCCCCCCCCAACCCTATCCCCTCTCTCAAAATAAATAAACTTTAAGAAATAAAATAAAATAATAAATAAAATAAAATTTTGAAACTCACCAAGATAGAGGAGAATAAAATCTGTATGATCAAATTTTTTTGTGTTTTTCACAGTGGTATTATGGGAATTGAATTTCAAAAGCCCCACAAGTCGATTTGGACTGACCCAGGCTTCGTGGTTGTAAGGCAGAATGGGTTGATTAACAGGAGTGCTCTAACCGTAACTCCTGTTTATAAGACAGTTTTCGGTTTACAGCAGTAGTTCTCACTTGGGTAGTATCTCCTGCCTAGGGAGCATTTGGCAATTTGGGAGTTTATTTTGTTGGCAGGTATTAGAGGACTACAGCATTAAATGGGCAGGGCCAAGGTTGGGCAACCAGCTACTGCTCAGTGAGAGACTGCCCTGCACCCCCACCTGTCACTGCTTCGTGTCCAACAAATACTCATGTAGGTGAAAAACTTACATCACCTAACTCTGTTTTATATATAATTTAAAAAGATGTTTTTAACATTTTATTTTATTTTTTGAGAGACAGAGAGAGGCAGAGCACGAGTAGGGGAGGGGCAAAGAAAGACGAAGACACAGAATCTGAAGCAGGCTCCAGGCTCTGAGCTGTCAGCACAGAGACCGACGCAAGGCTCAAACCCACAAACACGAGATCATGACCTGAGCTGAAGTCAGACGCTTAACTGACTTAGGCACCCCATATATAATTTTTTATGATTTAATATATACTGAATTTTTTAGGCATGCAATCACTGTGTAAATCAAATGAAGCATGTATTCTATTTTGCTTAGAAACTTGCATTTTTCACATTTTGAGAGATTCATATCACACCAATAGCTTATGTTATTTGAGTCACCAGTAAAATGCAAGAATGTGTGTCTTTCAACTAGAGGTGAAGATATCTGACCACTTCTCTATGGCTTCTAGAGTAATCGTGCCTGAACAGGTGCCTACTGAGACACAGTGCAGTCTCGTGGTAAAAGCAGGGGACAGACTGCCTACATTCTCTTACCATCCGCTCTTAACACACACTAGATGTGTAACTTTGGGCAAGTCAGTTAGCCTCTCTGGGTCTCATTTTCCTTATCTGTAAAATGGGAATAATACTAAAACTAACCTCACAGATGTTAGAAAGGTTTGGGAGCTTAGAACAGTGCTGGGCATATAGTAAGCCTTATAAAAGTGTTAGTAATTACAAGTTTACATTCCTTCTCTAAAACTGGTGAGACTAGATGTGTTTTAGAATTCAGTACAATTTTGGGGGTGCCTGGATGGCTCAGTCAGTTGAGCATCTGACTCTTGATTTAGGCTCAGGCCATCATCCTAGAGTCGTGGGATCGAGTCCTGAGTCAAGCTCTACCCTGAGCGTCGGGCTCTGTGCTGAATGTGAAACCTGCTTGAGATTTTCTCTTTCCCTTTGCCCCTCCCCCAGTCACACACGTTCTCTTTCTGTCTCTGAAAAGATATAAAATAATTCAATATATTTCTTAAAGGTCATCTGGTCCTTGTATTATGTAGATTAGGTAACATGATTAGTGGAAACCAGGAGAACACCTATCATTGAAAACGATGATGATGATGGTGATGATGGTGATGATGATGGTGAGGGTGATGATGATTTGCTGAAAAACTTCTGGACTATTCACAGTAATTGGGAAAAATAAAGACCACATCAACCTCTTGGGTGTTTCTGTTAGGTTTTGTTGTCAAGGAAGTTACAACATGGTTTTGAATTTCTGAATCATTTGGATTGTGGAATTGTGGAATAATTATGAACCTGTATTTTGTTTGTTTACAAATCATTTCCCTCTATTTCCCTTTTATTGAACAGGCATAATTTGATTACTTAAAAAGGTATCTTTGTGGATAAAGTATAGCATCTATGAATCTCATTTTGAGATAGTTAAGGTATTTTACAAGCTATTATAAAAAGAAGCTCTTGGGTCTGATAGGGTTGAGAACCCCTAATAAATGGCCTTTGGCTTTGTTTTTTGATTTACGTTATTTCATTTGATCTTCACTACAGCCCTATGTTAGAGAGAAGGTCCTTACATGAGACAGAAGAAAACCAAATACAAGAGAAATTAGAACATGTCAAGCTCCTCAATCTCAGTAAGGAGAGGAATTGGCCTTGACCTAGATCTTGGACGTCAAGTCCCCTCTTTTCACCCATTCCTCCCCCAATGGCTCAGTCACAGCTGACATAGGTGCACCCGAGCGCTCCCTACATGACTAGTTGGGGCCAAAACTATAGAAGGGAACACAGAGTGAATAATGAGCGACTTCCCATCAAATGTTAATCTTTATGCTATTATTACTTAATGCAGCTTCATTTTCCACCTACCATTTTAACCAAAAATTTAGTACTTGGATCTATTTTTTCCTGAAAGTGTTTTCATATGAATCTCTGTTTTTCCGATAAGGTGTTCTTGATCTAAACTCCTTTTTAAAAAAAGGTACAACCATGACCTCAGCCAGGTTTGCATTTGAGAAAGAATGCAATTGGCAGTGCTCGGGAGCAGAAAGAACACTGTAGGACTAAGAAGGCAGAACAATAAATTCAGACCCCGACTTAGCATAACTAGACGGCATGATTGACCACAGGCAAATCAGTTGCCTTTATGCATCTCTGTTTTTCCATTTGATTTGCTGTGAACATGAAACGACGTGCCATAAGGAATAAACCAGAGTAAAGCCTACCAAAATAAATGCAGATTCAATATGAAACCACCGGTTTTATGCCTATGAAAGAAAGGATTGGTACTATAGCAGGAGCCTCCCTATCTATGAAATTCAGCCACAAGAGAGTAATGCCAAATTATCCCTCATGGAATCAACTTCCTTCTGATGATCCAGTGGTCTTCTGAGTTCTCTGAATTTCATTACAGCCCGTTTTGACCCATGAATAATAACATACCACTAATTTCAATGGTTTTGCTAATAAATTACATATCCACATTCAATCAAAACAACAATCTAGCAGACACTGCTCAAGACACAAGGTAAATAAAAGATACGGCATTAACCAGTCAAGATATTTAAAAAAAAATCAAGAAGCAATCACTGAATAGCTTTCCTTGATTTAGATAGCAATTAGGTTAATAATCAAATGAGACTTATAATCACAGCAGAGGAGCCTAATCAGCCAGATTACAATGTATTTCTTTAAACCTCTCGAAAGATCACATCACAGCTGAATAGCGAAATCTACTTAGGACTAATGTCCCTTGATCCTTACTAATTGTTTCACTGGATGCAGTCCTTAGGAGGAAAATTGTTTCAAACAATCTTTTCCTCATAGAATTAGGTTATTTCATTTTAGGAGTATTTCCTATGTGTAATCAACAGGATTGTCTTCTCCATGAAAGCAAATTCTGTAAGTGAAAAACAATGTATTTTTCACCCTTCTGTTTCACCCAACTTCAGCAATATGTTCTGATCCATACTTATTTGCTCCTATTCCCTTCCTTTCTCAAAGGAGAGTGGGTTTTATTTTTTAAAAGCACCTGAGAACAATACATGTCCTTATTGTTACTTGCTGCTGAAAGAAAACAGGTATATCTCAGAAAGAGTGTCTCTGGGCTCTACTGCAGACGATCCTAGGGCAGTCTACAGAGAGCTACATTGCTTCCTCCCTCCCGAGAGCATCTCTTGTTTGTCAGACTCTGTTCCACATACAATAATAAGCAAAAACATGGCCCCTGACCACATGGAGCATAGTGTCTGCTCACATATGGCCCGACTTCTTTCTGCAAATTGCTTGGGAATTTGCCAGTACTTCCTTTCCCGGGGCATTCCTATTTTTGCATCCTTATAGAAAGGAAATCATTGTAGCCCCATAATGAATTTTTCAACCCAAACAGTAGAAACTAGCATAGAGACTCCCTAGAAATTGAAAAAGAAATAGAAATCCCTATTCAGATTTCCTTTTCACTAACTTCATCTAAAAAAATTTTCTATGATTGCTCTTTGGTGAAACAATAAGCAATGACCAGAAAGAAGAAGATGTTTCTACTTTAATCTTTTATCGTAAATGGCAGGATCGATTCCTCTGTCGTTAGCATGGTCATTGGCACAAACCACTCTACAACCAGGACCTGAATGTACGGACTGGGGGGCTCCAGTAAGTTCGGGAGGGTGTTTCTTGAAAAGTATGTTTGGTTGTAGTTTGCCTTCTAAAGGCATAGTGACCAGGAGGGAGGAGTGTCTAGTCGATGAGAGCCTATGGAAGGAATACATATGTATGTGTTCATGCTCCCCTCCTGGGTTATATGCACATGAGTCAGTGCTTATTCTCTGAAGCTATGGAAGGTTTGGCCTTCAGCACATGACAGACTTAAAGGGTGTGGTGGAGCCATGTTCTGACCATTTTTCTCTGACCTGACACAGCTTTCACTTCCCATTCTCAAAGCAGGCATGAAAAGTTAGAAAAAGAATAAAGTAATAAGAGACTCTTTCCAGATCGTTTCAGACCTCAAAAGCCAAAACATGACCCATCATAGGCTGGGAGAGGAGAATGACAGTCTCCCACTACTAACATGCTCCTGCCTCTTTCTCTTTGATTTCTGGTAGGTCTTGCTTTATGAATTTGGGTGTGATATTTCATCCTGTGCAGATATCCATACCTCTTGTATCTTTGTTGTCCCTGAAGTCATGTCCTGACACCGCTGCTTCCTCGCTGTACTTCCAGAGGAAGTCGTCCATGAGGAACAAATAATTGATATTATTTGTGAGGTTAAGCTAATCCAGATGATTAGCATGACTAAGGAACTTACATTTACTCTGAAGTTTGTGTTTGCCCTTCCACCCCATACAGCTAAAGTAAGAGAAGAATCAGCCAGTTCTTTCACTAAGCAAAACTATAATTTTTTTAATGATTTATTTTTGAGAGAGAGAGAGAGACAGCATGAGCAGGGGAGGGTCAGAGAGAGGGAGACACAGAATCCGAAAACAGGCTCCAGGCTCTGAGCTAGCTGTCAGCACAGAGCCCAATGCGGGGCTCAAACCCACGAACCTTGAGATTATGACCTGAGCTGAAGTCGGACGCTCACCAACTGAGCCACCCAGGCGCCCCAAAACTCTAATTTTTGAAATGGAATTTTTCTTCTGGCTTTCTTTCTGTTTCGCTAACTATTCATTCTCAGTGTTCTTGCCTCTTTCTCCTCTATTTGAAGTCCAAATGTCCAAGGGTTCCAGAGCCTCATTCTCTTCACTTATTGCACCCAGTCAAATGGCTTCAAGTACCACCTATCTACTGGTGGCACCCCACACTCCAGTCCTAGCTCCTGTCTCCCCGAACTCCAGGCTCATGGGCGTGCTAGGAACCTCCATTTAACACAGTCAACATACACCTGCAGCTTTCTCCCCCAACCAGCTCTTCTTCTGGTCTTGTCACCTTGGTAAGTCCCACTGCTATCTACCCAATTCCTCAAGCAATGGGGTAGATAGCAATTTCTCAAGTCAAATAGCTGGGAGTTCTTCCTCTCTTTCCCTCACTATCTCCCTCCACCATCTAATCCATCCACATATCCTATAACTTCTAATTCCAAATATTTCCAGAACCCTCCTGACTTTATCTTGACTTCTTCTCGTTAGCCTGAGGCATTACAATCTCTCTCCTAGTTCCACAATGGTTTCCAAACTCATCCTTCTGATTTTACATTTGTCCCTTCCAGTGATTCCTCCCTAGGACAGCCAGAATGATCGCTTTAAAATATAAGTTAGATTATGTTACTCTCTTCTTTAAAGTCTTCAACAGTTTTTCACTACATTGTAAATAAAATCTAAACTCCTCCTGGTCCCTATTTGATCTCATTCCCTATCACTCACCCGCTTGTCTACTATACTCCAAAATCACTGACATTTATTTGCTGCTGTTCCCCTACAATGCCAACTTCAGGCCCCGGGGCCTTTGCACTTGCTGTTGTCTATAACTAGAACACTTTCCTCTAAGATCTGTGGAAGGCTGACATCTGTCATTTAAGACTCGGATTAAACATCACACCCTCAGAGTGGTCTTCTCTGATCTCAGTCCAGTGAACTTCAGAGCACCTTATGTCAGTTACATGCAGAATATTTACCACTGTCCACCATTTTACTGATTTGTCTTTTGCCCTTCTCCTGTTACCTCCTACCCTTGAAATAGAAGGTAAGCCCCATGAGAAGAACACTTTATCTATGTATTCATGACAATAATTCCTGCCCTTGAAAGAGTGCTTGACACATAGATAATCCTCAATAAACATGTAGAATTAATGAATGAAAATCATTTGAAAACATGACCTAAAGTGAGTCAGGCAATATATTCAGCTTATTGTTCATGCTAACTCATAACACTTTAGTAACTGCTTACCTGCATATGGCAGTCTCATTTCTTACAGAGCCGATGCACAAACAGGTTCTGTTTTCACAGATGCAAGTTACTAAAGATTTAACTTGAAGTGAGCGGTGGGTCATTAGCAGGTCTAGGCTCTAAGCATTAAGAATCACTGCAGCGATCTGTTGAAACACTTTCTGGGACGGGCTTACGTTTCACTACCTGTCTCAAAGTTTACAATTTGAGAGCAAACATAAGTGAAGCTGAATGCCTTTCAACTTGGAAGCTTGATGCTGGAAAATCACCTCGATTTCACTTTTTTGCTAGCTAGATCTACTCATCTTTTAGTTTCAGGGCCTGATTCATCAGTTTCTATACCTCCATTTATAACCTTGGTCAGCATTTTGCACTGTCAGCCTGTGAAGAAAAGTGGGTAACTGCAGTCTTGGAAAACAACAACAGTAACAACGGATTCTTTCAAATAATTCCAAGAGCAGAATACAATAAAGAGTGATAGGTATCTAATTTTCTCAGTCCTTCATTTGAATATAGACTATATTCTATTTGCCTGCTCTTTCCTTTCTGTGTCTTTTGCTCTCACTGTAAGACTTATCCAAGAAATAAAGAAAAGCCAAACATTCTATTCATATAGGTAGAACACACCCCAGCATGAAGCCTGTGTCTAGATGGTAATAGACAATACGTCCCAGCAGACGGTTTTTTGTTTTTTTTTTACAGATCTAAATAAAGGTGATGACAGCAAGTGATGCAGGATTGCTGAACTTTTGACGGCTCGGCTTTGTCATTAACCCTTATGAGCTCAATGACCATTTTGTGTTTTTCCTTTCTCAATGAAATAAAATGTTCTCAGGATTCTGGCTCTGATTGGCAGATATTAGGAGAATATAATGGGTGATGTCTATGAAGCCCCTGCCCTTCAAGTTGGCTCAACTTGCCTCATAATTGTGCTAAAAACACCCTATCTCAGAAATCTCTTTTAAAAGTAAGTCTGCTATAAACAAGAAATTTCCCTATTATGGAAGACTGGGTTGCAAAAGACATGTCTTCTGATCTAATTTCAACAGTCTAGAGGGAACTAAACAAGGGCTTTCTGTACCTGCCCATTATGCTAACACAGCCTTGTTTATAAGGAAGGAGCTGTTTTATGTGTTGTATTCAATAGAAGGGCTTAGAGGATCTGTCGTCAAACTACTTACGTTTCTCTGTATCTGGCTTCAAGTAAGCACCTGGAAAACCTCCTGTGCCCTTCCAATATTTAAAATTACCTAATCTCTTAAACTACCAAATAGGTTATGTAAAATATCCTAGGGTACATTTCATCTACCCTTCCCAGTTTTCCTTGTTTCCGTTCCTGTTTGCTTGCTGAACCCCACTATGAGCTTTTAGAATGGATTCGCTTCCTGGATGGAATATTGTATCTATTTTTTTCTGCAAATCCATTGGCTGATTACTCATTTTTTCTGGTCTCATATATTATCTATAAAAGCCTCAAGACCGAAGGGCACTGGGGTGGCTCAGTCGGTTAAGCGTCTGACTCTTGATTTTGGCTCGGGTCACGATCTCACAGTTTGTGAGTTCAAGCCCTGTGTCCGGCTCTGTACTGACAGCACAGAACCTGCTTGGGATTCTCTGTCTTCCTCTCTTTCTCTGCCTCTCCCCTGTTTGCTCTCTCTCGTTTTCTCTCTCAAAATAAATAAATAAGCTTTAATAAAAGGTTAGGGATGCCTGGGTGGCTCAGTCAGTTGAGCGTCCAACTTCGGCTCACGTCATGATCTCACCGCTCATGAGTTGGAGCCCCGCATCAGGCTCTGTGCTGACACCTCAGAGCCTGGACCCTGCTTCAGATTCTGCGTCTGCCTCTCTCTCTGCCCCTCCCCTGCTCACGCTCTGTCTCTCTCTCTTAAAAATAAATAAACATTTAAAAAAAATTTTTTAAAGATTTAAAAAAGAGCCTCAAGACTGAAATAACTGAGCAGCTTTTGAGTTCTACCCTATAGAAAATTTAGAGCTCTGATTCTGATTTGTCTGTTACCTGATTTCTAAAGGTTTCCTAAAGCTCCACCTGGAAGACTGTGTCTTGTCCCTTTTTATATTTTACTCTCATTTTGTATTGTATTTTATATTTTACTCTCATTTTGTATTGTTTTATGTCTTGAGAGTGAGGAATTGCTATTCTCATCAAAGTATTGGTATGAATACATGAAGCCTTAATATACTACCAAAAAAATAGCAGCTGCATTAAATAACTTCTGGAAGGGAAATGCGATATATCTAACCTACTGACTTGAAGTACAGCCTGAACATAGGACAAGAAATGATACTTACCTCCTGCTACAGAGTTGGATGAAATGGGGGGTGGGGAGGAGGTGAGATGATATTTGAAGACCAGGAAAAATTTAGGCTGGATGAAAGACTTTCAAGATAAATACTCACTCTAAAATAAGAGATTTACAGAGATGTTATCAGCCCGTCTTACAAAGATATTGACTTTTTTTAAACATAGCATCTGTATGTGCTTTTGAATCATAACCTTTGAATGAGGTTTGGAAAGTTAGGTATTTTAAGACCAAGGCAAGAAAAACTATTAGCTTTCATCTTCCTCCTCTCCATTACCACCCTCCCCCAGTATTATGTCTCTAAATGTGAGCTTTTTTGGGAAATCCCAGGATCAGAGCTAAGTAGCCAAGTTGTTACTGTTAATCACCATTGTTTGTACTATCCAGATAGAGTTGATCAAGACATACACGCACACACACACACACTCCTGTTACTTTTTTTTTCTGTCCACTTTCCTCAAATTATGCCATCACAGCTCTTCTTTTTCGGTAATATTGTCCAAATTTATAACACTGTAGCTCTTCAATTGTTTCCTGTTAGTTACTTTGGTATAAAACCAGAAGTGAAATTCAGAGAACGCAAAGACCTAATGAGTAGGGTGTGGAAGCTGCAGTTCCCACAAACAGCCATGAGGGGCACACTTCCTGAGAATGCTGGCCCCTGCCTACCTTACAGGCCCTGACCAGACACCTGTACTTTACCCACCATGATGCTAGTGTCACTGCCACCGCACTATTGGCATCCACGAGAGTCTGGACCCGCACTGAGCAGGGAACACGCAGAGGCCGGGATGTATGAATAGTCACAGGTTAACTATAGGCAGCTATTGCAGGCACCTCTCAGGGACCATGTGGGCTGCAACCTTGGGTGGTTAATCAAATGGCTCAGGAAAAGGCTGTTTCTCTACCTTAAGTATTTTAATAGTCATTTGAGCATACAAAGGCATACCAGGTGACTATCATCTCTCTATATAGTCATAAATATCTTACATAATTACCCCCTTCCACACCATATCTGCTACTTATTGATGATCCTCATAAATATAGATTTTTTTTTTTTTTTTTTTTTTGGTGAAGAAGGAATAAACTAATAGTATCAGTCCAAAGTCAGTCTGATGAATCAGTAAAGTTATCCGGACTTGAATGGTCCTAGGAAAACAGTAAGCCATCTTTCCATATTTCATTTAAATAAATATACAAATAATGAGTCACACTTGAAAGACTGTAAGCTAGCTCTTCCCTGGGACATTTCAGCACAGGCCCTCTGTATCATATTATTCCACTGGTTAGAAAAACTTTTAAAATTGTGTTAGTGAAGATGGCAAGATCAGAAACATGATATTCCTTATTCTACTGAGCGGGATTTTGAACATATTTTGAACTACTAATTGTCCAAGAAACATCATTTTAAAGCATACCGAGTCTGGGGATGGCTGGGTGGCTCACTTGGTTGAACGTCCAACTTTTGGTGTCAGCTCAGGTCATGATCTCATGGTCATGGGATAGAGCCACACGTCCAGCTCTGTGCTGACAGTGCAGAGCCTGCTTGGGATTCTCTCTGTCCCTCTTTCTCTGTCTTCCCCCACTCATGCTGTCTCTGGCTCTCTCAAAAATAAATAAATAAACTTTAAAAAATGTATAAAAACACTTTTAAAAATATACTGGGTCTGATAAATAAATAAAGCTGAGTTTGAATAAATAGTTAGTGTAATAAAATTGCAACAGAAACAAAGGACCTCAAAAATAGTGTTCTTTTAAAATTTAACATCAGGGACACCTGGATGGTTCAGTTGGTTAAACATCCAACATTGGCTCAGGTCATGATCTCACAGTTCGTGAGTTTGAGCTTGAGCCCCTCATTGGGCTCTGTGCTGACAGCTCAGAACCTAGAGCCTGCTTCAGATTCTTTGTCTCCCTCTCTCCCTGCCCCTCCCCTGCTCTCACTCTGTCTCTCTGTCTCTCTATCTCTCAAAAATAAATAAACATTAAAAAATAGGGGCACCTGGATGGCTCAGTCGGTTAAGTGTCCGACTTCAGCTCAGGTCATGATCTTGGGGTTCATGGGTTCAAGACCCACATTGGGTTCTCTGCTGACAGCTCAGAGCCTGGAGCCTGCTTCCGATTCTGTATCTCCCTCTCTCTCTGCCCCTTTCCCACTGTGCTCTGTCTCTCTCTGTCTCAAAAATAAATAAACCAAAAAAAAAAGGTTAAAAAAATTTTTAAATAAATAAAATAAAATTTAACATCAGTTTTAAAAAAATTAACATCAGTTTAGGGAATATTTATTGACAATTGTATGACCCTATTATTGGTTCATTCACTTCCTCATTCAACAATTATTTGAGTTCATATTGCATAAATGTAGAAGATAATAATATTGGAAAAGTGCTTCAAGAGAACTGTGCCAACAGGGCTGAAAGACGAGGGAGAGGATTGAACTTGGCAAAGGAAGCTTCACATAGAAGTTAGCTGGTATTCAAAAGCTCAACGATCTGGGCAAAAAAGAGGGGGGGAGACAGAGAAGAGTTTATACAAATAGAGGGAGGGAGGTATGTGGCACCCGAGGCAGGTTTGACATGGTGGCTGGACACTGCTATGCGCAGACATAGTTGTATCAATATGAGTGTGAGCTCCTGTGGGTAATTTTAATAAAAATCTAATCAATTAAAATTAAAAATACAATAGCCACAGACCTGTACTAACTAAGGAAAATTGCATGTCCCCTCTCTGGGCTTCAGTATCTTCTTTATAAAATAAGAGGCTTATACTAAGAAAAGAAACTTTTAATGTTTATTCATTTTTGAGAGAGAGAAAGAGCATGAGTGCAGGCAGGGCAGAGAGAGAGGGGGACAGAAGATCCGAAATTGGGTCTGCGCTGACAGCAGCGATCACGAGAGGTGAGATTATGACCTGAGCCGAAGTCGGACACTCAACCTCCTGAGCAACCCAGGTACCCCTAGAAAATTTTTAATCCTAAATTCCCAGAAGTCAAGCAGAGGAAATGAAACTATATGTGCTGGACACCCTGTTTCCTTCATGTGGGTTTTTTTTTTAATTTTTAAATATTCATTTTTGAGAGAGAAAGAGAGAAAATGGGGGAGGAACAGACTGAGAGAGGGAGACACAGACTCTGAATCAGGCTCCAGGCCCCATGCTATCAGCACAGAGCCCGACATGGGACTCGAACCCACAAGCCACGAGATCATGACCTGAGCCAAAGTCGGATGCTTAACAAACTGAGCCACCCAGACACTTCTCCTTGATGTGGGTTTTAAGCATTTTCTTTCCCTTGCTGCTTTGGAGAACCCAGTGTTCAGTTGTGTTCCATCATTAAATTCTGAGGTCAGAATTCTGAAGTGCTCTAACATGTTTATGAAAATTAAATTTCACAACAGCCTCTAAAAATGGAGCCCCAATTTTCAGTTGACCTGCCCTGATGTTTCATTATGATAGGAAAAGTGATATTAAAACTTAGAATGTATTACATTCAAATAACTTTTGGTGTTTTCACAGTATCTTCATATACATCCCCTAATTTAAGTTTATTTTACCCTTATGATATAGCCAGGACAGGACTGTTTCCCAGATTAGGAAACTGAGAATAAGGAAATCATAGTTCCCAGCTCATGGATCAGAGATTCATTCAATCCCACCAACTGTTCTTTCACATAGTCTTGGAATTACTCCAGTTCTAAACATCATCTTAAGTAAGGATACCAAATATAGGGGCACCTGGGTGGCTCAGTCAGTTGAACATCTGACTTCGGCTCAGGTCATGATCTTGTAGTTCGTGGATTTGAGCCCTGCATTGAGCTCTGTGCTGACAGCTCAGAGCCTGGAGCCTGCTTCGGATTCTGTGTCTCCCTCTCTCTCTGACCCTCCCCCACTTGCACTCTGTCTCTTGAAAATAAATAAACATTAAATGTTTTTTAAAAAGGATACCAAATATAAATAATGTTCTTGTCAGAAAACACAGATTGTGAACCCAGAAATGTTAATGCTATTGTGACCCATGTTTTAAATAGACTGGGGGAAATGGTTTCATTTTTCATTTAGACAATGTATGAGATGTTCATTCTAAAGAGGTTCTGTCACTAACTAGTTGTGTTACTTATCCAAGCCATTAAGTCTGTCCCAGTCTTGGTGTTTTAATAAATATTGTCATTGAACCAGAACTCACTGACATCTATGCCACTTCCAGCTCTAAAATTCTAGAATTCTGAGGTTCTCAAATGTCCATGTCTTGTTTTATTATTTTTCTTTCTGTGACAAGATTTATTTTTTTTAAGTGTATTTACTTTTTGAGAAAGAGAGCAAGCGCACACGCGCACGAGCAGGAGTGAGGCAGAGAGAGGGAGAGAGAGAATCCCAAACAGGCTCTGCACTGTCAGCGCAGAGCCCCACCCGAGGCTCAATTGCAGGAACTGGTGAGATCATGACCTGAGCTGAAATCAAGAGTCGGAACCCACCAAGCCACTCAGGCACCCCTATTTTTCTTTTTATCAAACTACATCATACCAGGTGAGATGGTAAATTAAACAATGAAAAGTCTGCCATATTTGCAAGGGAAGGGAAGGGTGTTTACCTGGCCCACCAATAGCCTCTCTGTAATTAATAACAATCTTGCAGGATAGTCCTTGCCATCGTGTCTGCCATCATACCTAAATCCATTCCTTTCTCTCTCTCTCTATTTTTTTTTTTTTTTTTTTTTTTTGAGAGAGAGAGAGAGAGAGAAGGAAGCTCTCATGCCTGTGTGGTAGCTGTATGGATGCAGCCTAGTGGCCAACAAACTCAATGTGCCTTTGAACAAGGAAAAAGGTTTTTGGGTATATTCCTGGCCTAAGCTGACAGTTGACTTTCTCAAGGTGGTGAGCAGGCCATCAAGGAGGGACTAATTAAAAAAAAAAAAAAAAAACAGTTTATCTGAGAGGATATGACTACAACAAAGACAATAAAAAAACAAACAAACAGTGAGCTGTTTGGAAATATGTGTGACGATTTTCCAAAGTGCTGATCTAGCAATTGCTATTCTGAAAAACGACTTCAAGAATATCTTTTTCTACAAAGCATTTTCTGGATAACGATGTTCAGGACAGTATTATTTAGGAACAAAAATAGATGGAAATAATGTCCATCATTATGGAAATAGTTAAATAAATTTTAACATAGATTCTCCTTTGATAGTATACAGTCAAGAAGGGAAATAGTTCTGATAAATTATCAAAACAACAAACCACAATATTAAAAAATATAATTAAAAATATTAGAAAAATTAAAAAGTGTGTTAGCAAAACAAATAAATATAAGAAGGAATGATTAGCAATGACAATGTTAGGGTGATAAGGCTTCCAGTAATTTTTTGTTATCACTTTTCTCTCTACTTCTATATATTCCAAATTTTCTCTGATGATAACAATTATTACTTCAGTTTGGGGCGCCTGGGTGGCTCAGCCGGTTAAGTGTCCAACTTTGCTCAGGTGACCACCTTGTGGTTCGTGGGTTCGAGCCCCACATCAGATTCTGTGCTGACAGCTCAAAGCTTGGAGCCTGCTTCGTATTCTGTGTCTCCCTCTCTGTCTGCCCCGCCCCCACTCATGCTCTGTCTCTCTCAAAAACAAAAATAAACATCCAAAAAATTAAATAAAAAATAAAAACATTTATCCAATGGCTGGATGATTTCTGACGGCATCTAAAATGGTGTATGAATATATACCTGAGTTCCTATTACAGCGTTGACACTAGTCTTATTACAGGAAGTAACTACTCTGGGCTCCCATTTCCTCAAAAGCAAAGTAAACTTGGTAAACCACAAGTTCTACTGTAATTTGGCAGAGCAATTAGCTAGCTGAGGAAGAAGCAAAGTTGTCTCCACCAGCGCCTTTTAGAGCCTTCTTCTAGTCCCAGAGCCCAGGTGCTTGGGTGCTGTAGACCAGAGTTCTTGCACAGACTCTGCCAGTGTGCATGTCTTCTAGGTCTGTCCTTGACTGGATCTTTCCATAGATGCCGAGCAGAATACAATGCACATACGGTCCAACCCACAGCTGCTGCAGAAGACAGTTTCTTCCCATGCATGAGAACTTTTTTCATAGGGTTCAATTTATAGACCTCACTTATTCATTCAAAAAGCAATTTCTGAGTTCCTAGTAGGGGCCATATATTGTGCTAGGGTCGATAGAAAGATGAGCCAAATCTAAATCCTTTTGTTAGAAAACAGTGTAAGGGTAAACCACACACTCTGCACAAATACAAGTGGGTAAGAGGGCTATGGAAGCCAGAGCAGTGTTGTGTGAAAGGTCAATGGCATTAGACAGGGCCTGAAAGAATTTATGGTCTGACTCCTTCCCCCCCAGCTCTTCATATATGTTAGACTTTCACATTGCCAGTTCTCTCTCTTCTCTGCATGAACTTGTCCAGTGCATAGCGCTTCTGCAGTACCTCCTAGGTACTTTGAAAATCCCAACGATAAATAGGGACTCAGCACAGAAGCTGCCGGGAAGCTGTCTCGTTGGCCCGTCTTACAGCAGGCAATAAAGAAAACACAGTAAATAGTATGGAACGCTCCGGGGATTGCAGCCCCCTGCCTCCTAATCCCTCAGTCCTTTTCCCCTTTATTGACTGACTAGTCACACATTTAGCCTTCACATCACACTTAGCCCATCATTAGAGCAAAAGAAGTGACTTTCCTGCAAGGAGGCCGGGTGGGGGGCCGCTGGGGACGCTCACTCTTGGAGACAGAAAGTTACAGGGACACAGGGTAATTAGGGTCCAGTGCTTTAAGGGACAAATCTTGTTTTTCTTCCTAGCTTTGTCTCTTTGTAACCTAAGGTCAACTGAAGTTAATTCTTTTTGTGGGTGCTTGAGAAACCTCTTTCAGTCTGTATTTTTAGGCACAAATCTTGACTCCAACTTAAAAAAGAAGAAAAAGCCCTCCAAACAGTTACTTGACCCCCTTTAACTTATAGCTGCCTTCTCAATGTTTTTTATCACCCAGACAGAAATCACTCTTCCTACAATTTTGGCCTAACTATTCAAGTTAGCTTAACTTCCACATCTGTTGTTAGCATTTCTTTGAATAACTTGAATCTCTCTTATTTCCCTAAAAGAAAGTATGTATTCTTTCTAGAGAATTTCTTCTTGGGTACCTTTCCAACGACTTTCAGTCACATTGGAAAATGACCTTCTGTTCTCCACTTGTTATTCTATCTACCCTGTTCTCTAAGCTGTCACTCATTAACATCTATATACGTACAGAGTTGAGCAGTCTAGTATATGATTTTCTTTATGACAAAAAGTACATTCTTCATGTACTGAGAACCCAGGAGAGGGGCTACTATGTTCACACTATCAATATTTATTTTTATCCACTTGCATATTTTAAATTTATTTATATATATATATATATATATATATTTAAATGTTTATTTATTTTTGGTAATACACACAAGGTTTTACACACAAGGACACTGAGGCTCATAGAGGTTAGATGCCTCACCTACACGCTGCAGCTGGTGCCTGATGGTGCAGTGACTTGATCTCCTTCAGTTGGACTTTGGCCCCTGGAATTTTGCTAATATTGCTTCTTACAGCCTGCCCGTGATAACCAACAAGAATAGTACAAGTTTTTATCTTCCTGTGACCCCAAACTTGGCCCAACATCAATGGCACTCTCCCCTTTGAGTCTTATGGTCACAGCTTGGGGATTTTTGTGGTTCTGTCTTTCCGTCACCCAAGTTACCAACCTCTCTTGTCTCCTTCCAATGCTTTGTGAATAAACACCTTTTTCTGTAAATATATCTTTCATGTCTTCGTTATTATGGAAAACGACTCTCCAGACGATAACACGTATCTATCCCATCACTTCTCGGCCTGTATCAATCTAAATTTCCCAACGATGTGAGAAGTTGGCTGAGTTTTTCCTGTGCCTTGCTTAGACTTCCACATCGCCTCCAACATTTGCCTGGTTAGTTATCTGAAGAGGACTATGTACAGTATCATCTCTGACAATTTCACTTCCTGTTGGTTTCTGCTGCTCTGCTAGAGTAGGCATCTACTCTCTGTCTGTATACTCTCTGAAGGTATCTGGAAATGAATGAATGAATGAATGAATGAATGAATGAATGACTTTCTCAGTGGCTTCAATATCTCATTCATAGTCTGTCCCTGCAGTTAGTTTCCTATGTAATTCTTTGGAAAAGAAACTTCATGGGCACCTGGGAGGCTCAGTCGGTTAAGTGTCTGACTTTGGCTCAGATCATGATCTTGTGGTTTGTGGGTTCGAACCCCATGTCCTGCTCTGTGCTGACAGCTCAGAACCTGGAGCCTGCTTCCAATTCTGTGTCTCCCTCTCTCTCTGCCCCTCCCCCACTCATACTCTGTCTCTACCAAAAATAAATAAAAATTTTTTTTAAAAATCTAAAACAGAAATCGTAATTGTACCAATGTGATCTCACTTAAAATTTTCTTAAGTTTATTTTGAGAGAGAGGGAGAGCCAGAGAGAGAGGGAGAGAGGGAATACCAAGCAGGCTCCTCACTGTCAGCACAGAATCTGACATGGGGCTCAAACGCACAAATCATGTGATCATGACCTGTCAAAGTCAGATGCTTAACCGACAGAGCCACCAAGGCACCCCCCGAGTATGATCTCATTTTAGTGAGGATTATATAAGATTGTGCCTCTAAAATGCTTTACTGAATGCCTGATTCATATAGTAAGTATCAATAAAAGTTAGCAGATATTGTAAGTTGGGGAATGAAATGAGCCCCTTGAGATGCTAATCTTCAAGGGGTTGAGGATGCTAAGCAAAGACAGTGGAGGTACACAAGATTTAGAGAGTCATGAAGACAAATGAATGAAGGAATAAGAGCAAAGAATTAGAAAATGTTTATCCCACTCAGTGTGGAAAATGGACTCTAACCCATTTTACTCATGTCTAACCTGATTCAACCTTTTCATTTCTTTCTTTTCTTTTTTGTCATAAGTACTTTTTTCCTCCCAAAAGAATATAAAAACTAGAATTCCTTTGGGATGGGAGTCTGAGAGAGGGAGGGAAAGTTGGAAACACGCTACTTGGGTTTGAGGGTACCAACCCTGTCTTAACATTTGTGAGATGCACCTTATTGGGTCACCCCACTCTCCTCAGCAAAGAAAACACTCCAAAGTTTAAGGAAACACCAATTGACACATTTAGCTCTCAGACAGCTTCATTCACCTCACATTGCCAGGGATCCCTAGTTAAGGAAATAATATGCAATTCCAGTAAATTTCTAAAATTTACTCTTGGTTCCATCACACAAACCACAAAACAGAGAATTGCCTCCTTCTGAGTCTAGCTATTTGCTTTAAATGTATTTCTTTTCTTTTTCTTTTTCTTTTCTTTTTCATTTTTCTTTGCTTTAAAAAATAGTTCTCACCACCCTTTGGAAAGATCTACCAACTGCAATAAGAATGAGTCTTGATTTTTAATAAGCTGAATTTTAAAGAGATGAACTAAAGTATAGTTTGAATTATCTTAGAAATTTTGCTTTGTTGATTGACACACTATTTGACTTTCCACCATATTGCTTCTAGGAATCTCTTTTTTGCTTTTAGCAATTGCTTTTAGGAATCTTTTATAACCTGTCTCCTTGGCCTCATTAGATCTTTACAGATGTCACCAACACTTAGAGGCCATGCTGCCTATAGACAGGCAAACAGCTATTTCCCTGCAAGCTGTTTTAGTTGGACTCCGATCGATGGGCTTATCTTTGCTTCTATTCAATTATCTTTTTTAGAAACAATAGAATTCTTCATCTATGAGACACAGTGGATGGAAGGGCACACTGTCTTGACCTGATGCTTCTTTTATTTCAGAAAATCCATTTTCTAATCGCTTTTCCTTGTACCCAAGTGGGTGTTTTTCCCCCTATGTTTTGCAATTTGTCACCATCCATTTTGGTGGATTGTTTTGAATTGACTTTTCTGATAAGAAGGTTGTGGTTATAGATCACTCACCATCGGTTATGATACCAGGCCAGTGAGAAGTATCCTTCTTCCTTGACTTCATTTAGGAGTAGTCTTTTTTTACACAAAAGAGGTGATCCAGCTAGAATCTACTTGGGTTTAGTAAGAAAAAACAAACAAACAAGAAACATTAAAAACAAAGACTTATTTTTTTAAATCAAAAAAATATCCTATAAGACAGATTCTGTACTTAATGGGACCACTGTTAAATAGTTAACATTGATAGTATTGCAGGGGGGAGATTGGCTTAAAGTCTTCTACTGAGTCAACCTACTTTCTCAACTCCAAAAAGGAAAAAATAAAAGATGATTTTATTAACACTTTTAAGTTCTAGACAGTTACTTGACTCTTTAAGGCCAGATTTGGGGATGACGCTCAAAAATTTGGAGACTAGATAAGAACAGAAAGCTACCAATGAGAAAGAATGGAGATATTGGTCATAAGCGCCCATGAACACACGCTCACTGTTTCCCTTACAGGTACATGATTGAACTTGTCCAGGCAATATCCCATCAGGTATCTCCACTGCTTTAAAAAGTCACTGTGGGGGCGCCTGGGAGGCTCAGCCGGTTGAGCATCGGACCTCAGCTCAGGTCATGATCTCACGTTAATGGGTTCGAGCCCCGCATCGGGCTCTGTGCTGACAACTCAGAACCTGGAGCCTGCTTCCGATTGTGTCTCCCTCTCTCTCTGCCCCTCCCCCTCTCATGCTCTGCCTCTCTCTGTATCAAAAATAAATAAAAAAAAATTAAAAAATATTTTTAAAAGTCACTGTAATTTCCACATGGCTTACCAAGGGATAAATTGTGGTGGAGAGAGAGAGAAGTAGGAGGTTATTTCCAAAGATTCTGACCTTGAGGTCTTGGCCTTTATCCTTGATTTCCTCTCATACTAGTCCTCAGTGAAATATATTTAGTACACATTCATCTTCTTTTAATGCAGTTTTCTGTTGCTGAAATAGTGTAAAGGACACCAGAAGAGTAGGAAGATCATGTTCTTTGGAGTCCTGTTTTTGTGACCTTGAGTGAGAGTTGATTTTTCTGGTTAAGGTTTCTTCACTTCTAGGTGAGCGTAATAATAGCTACTCTGGAGGCTCAAATGGAACGTCTGTGGGCATGTTTTGTACTTTGCAATATGCACCTTAGTAGGATTTTTATTGTTTGTTTTGTTTTGGGCTCCCTCCTTCCTCCACTGCCTGCCCCCCAACACCATAAGAAATGCTTAGGCTGAGTGGGAGGAAATGGAAGCCATCTGGTGAGGATAGAAAGCTAAGTCTGTATTTGTCTGATGACTTCTCTACAATTCTGTTACTCCCCAGTTTCTTCTTGGATTTCTGATAGTGTTCCCACTGTGTGGTCTGACCCTCTGCTGCTTGGAAGATACAAGTCTATTAATGACATATGGATGGGGAAATTTAGGCTATACGATGAAGGAGAAAGAATGAAGTCTTTGAAGAAGTGAGTTTGAATCCACCTTGACCTTAAACAAACTACATCATGACTGAAACTTTTTTATCCCATTGAGCTATTGAAGGGATCAGAGATGACATGTTACATGTGCACTCTAGTACACAGAAGGAGCTGGATAAATGGGTGGTTAATACCCACCTGCTTATTACTATAATTATTTGGAAACAAAAAATATTATTTTCTGCACACAGGATCCTCACTGAATTTGATTTACCTTAGTGTACAGTGATGGGCTTTTGGAACTGGAATGGTCTTTAGAGGCAGTCTAGTAAGTAATATCTAATCTGGTCCTTAATTTTACAGAGGAGGACACTAAAGCCTCAGAACTAAAAGTCATCCTTTTCCTTTAAAATATATAAGAAACCCCAAATCTTGGACTGGAAAACCAAAGTCATAATCATATTCTTCCCATGATAATATAGTATTTAATATAATGCTCCGTATTTCATTTTCTGGTTTCATCCTGGATTCTAGACCCAACCAAATCCACCTGTTGTCCTCTGACTCTCATGCACCTGATTAGTGAGAAACTTGATTGGTCCATCTTTAATGGTTTCCTCAGGCTTATAACACCCTGGCCCCCCATTCTTATATGTTCTTTTTTGGCAACCTACCCCTGGACACAACCCTATTGAGATGCCTTTGCATTTAATATATATATATATATATATATATATATATATATATATATATTTTTTTAGTTACTTACCAAATGTCTTTATAGTAATATATTCCTGTACATTTGTAACAGAGGACAGTTTGGATAAACACAGGCATGTTCTCTCATATTGTAGATAAAAGAATCATGTGAAATTAAAATAAAAATGTTATTTAGAACAGTAATCTTGAGTATCCATACACTTATTCTAACAGTCTTGCTCATCCCTCAAAACATTCTGGGAACTCCCTGCGGTCTCTGCCTTGAGAAATGACTATGTATGAGAAGAAGAGCTTTTCTGGGAGGTAAAGAGACTGAAAATATTTAGAAAGCAGATTCCAGAGTCCTAAGTTCACACTCTCTCTCATTAAGTCTCTATTCTATAGTCACAAAGATATTCCCCAAACTATTCCCCTCCCTACCAGGTGCCAATGATCCCACTTCTGGTTCTGCCCAGTATCTGCTTTCAGGGCTATTCCTGCTTCTCTGGCTGCAGTTTTACGTTACAGAACAGATCCTGTGTGGCAGGGATGTGGCAGGTGCTCTACATATGTTGTCTCATTTGATTTTTGTGAGGATTATTGGTTTATGCATGCAATGCACACAAAACTGCCCTCTACCGGTACAGAGTATTAGCGCTGAGAAGACTTATGGACAACAATGTTTCCCTCCCTAGGAATAGGTATCTTTAATTTTTTGGCAGTCATTTTCCCTCCCTGCTTCTTGGACCTTCCTTGTCACCTTGTTAAAAACCCCAAGAGCAGTCAGTTGCTTCCTCCACCCTTGCAATCTCTCCAAAGGTCCCTGGGCACCACAGCTTGACCTCTTCCTTAGAAACTTTCTTCTAATACCCTCCATCTTTTTACTTTTAGTTCATTCCTGGTTTAAGAAGAAATGCACTTCTTTCTGACTAAGTGTGGCAGATGGGGGAAAATGAGACTTAGGTGTTAAATACATCTAAGCTCAAATCTTGGTTCTGTCACTCACAGGTAACACTATCTTAGGCCAGTTAAATCATTTGACAATAATAATCATTAATGTCACAGAATGCTTATTGATTCTTATAGACGAGGCCTTAAGTTAGGTGATTTAAGTGGGTTATCTCAATCTGCGCTCTGGTTTTTAAATTCTGTTTTCAAAAATGAGGACAAATATGCCAGTATTGTTGAGGGGTGGTAAAAATTGGACAGGTAGCATCAGGATCTTGCAAAATGGAAAAAGTATTGTGCCCCAGTGTGTGGAAATAAAGGAAATGGAAATTGATTTAAAAAATGTATGTGACCAAAATTGTGGAAAAAGGAAAGTCTGCTGAAAAAGATACCTATTTCTCCCTGTGCGATCAAAGACAAACGGAGGAAAAGAAGAACCAGTGGCGTGAAGAGTAAGAGCGAGGCACGTATAGAATTTTAGAATTGGACCTGAGCGAGCAGAGGGTCATATATGAAAGAAATAATTCATTCTGCAAGGGTCTTCTCTGCTGGTCCTATCTTCTCTCCTAAGCTATCAGGTAATTAAGTTTTTCCCTTTATGTGCTCACAGGCACAAAGAATACCATAGATCCCATACAATTACAGAAGAGTTTCATTCCAGGAGGACAAAAGGGAAGTTTCCTTCTGACTTATATAAAGGCATCCATGATGACTGTGGACAAAGATGAGCGTAAACTTTTATGGGTGGGCACCAGGCCGTTTCTTTTCTAGAGGGTCTATAAGATATTTTCAATGTTCAATTTGATGCAAGAAGCTATATGTTCCGTAGGACTGACTCCTTTTGCAACACATGAGAATTACCAGTGATTATGGCTTTTGCTACTCTTGATAGTAACTCACCTCAGTTCCTTCGGTCTTTATATATGACCTGCTGTAAATATTGACAGTTATGTTGCTGGAAAAAAAATAACACAGGGCAGCTTTTCTTAAGCTCCAAACTGAATTTCGTGGTTAATTGATTGGCCAGCTGGCTCTCCTGTCTCTTGACCTCTACAAGAGCCAGCAAGATTGATGGTTTCAACAGCCTTTCACGGTGCACTGAAGCATTCAGATCCATCTTTTGTTATTGGGGAAACACTAAGTTCTTATGTAGCACATTATTTAGATGGATTCCGAGGCTGATGAGTGGGGAGGCAGGCAAATGCCCAACTGGAAGACAATGTCTGTAGATCAAAGGAGCCGAAGAGACAGAGAGTTCATAAAATGTGAATACAATTCCAGGGGAGGATTGATGATTATGGAAGCAGAAAGCCAATCAAGTTAAATATTCATTCAAGCAACAAGTCCGCTCGCCTCACTGAGACCCATCCCTCCGCGAAGTTTCCTCAGCTTTTCAAGGTCTACACAAGGAAAGAACAAAGCTGTGAAGGATGCTCTCATTCCGGAAAGCCGGCTGCAAGATGGCATGAATCAGAGGTCAGCAACTACCACTGAGAGTTCATCGCATTCGACCCCATAAAGAATAAGTCTCAAACTCCGGTTCTGCAGGAGTGGTTTAATGTCATCAACACCACTGAGCCCTAATGAATGTGACAATTTAGGATTATTGGGTCATTTCCTCAGAAAGTTTTTTCTCCTCAGAAATAAAACAGAACTGAAACTCAGGTCCTAAATGTTCTGTTTAGATTTTCACATGTTAATATCAGGGATCAGGTGACAGAAAGGTAGATTATTAACAAAAAAGACACTGGAAGATGGTGTCTTTTTTCAAGAGCATAATCGTAATATTATTACAAAACATTAAATATGTATATTTAAAAAACACTGTTGGCTTAGTGTTACCATCTGTGTCTCTTAGTTGCCATTTAAATATCTCAACTTTTAATGACTTTTAGGAGTAGGTGAGGTGGGACAGTGGTAGAGGAAGAAAGGACAAAAAGAAACACTAAATCCGAAAAGTAGGGCTGGATGGTAAGAGTGGTTAATTTAGTCTTTGGTCTCTTGCAGCATGTGGTTTAACTCCCTGTACAGTTTAGGGAATAAAGTGTCTCAGGTTAGTTGTGGGTTTGACTCTTGGGAAAAAATCCTAATAGAGAGAACTTTGTTCTGCTCTATTCCTCTTTGCTTAGCTTGCTGAGTTATCTTGACCAACGACACCATCCAGTACAATAGACACATTGGAGATTTGGAAAATCACAACATGGAATACATCTGTGTATAATTCTTATCCTCTGAGACAACTGAGAAGTTGAAATTGCCAGATCTTTTCAAGTGAACGTTGCCACTTTGACCCAGGCAAGCAAGAAATAAAACAACAATACCAACCAGCAGTTTCAAGCATCCTTGTGCTGCATAATAACTCAGCAGTAGGCTTTGCTAATGGTGTTTATGAGCTGCCAGGCTAGGATTGGCCCTTAGGCAAGGAGGCATTTGCCCAGTGGGCTCCTTCTGTGTGGGGGGCCCTTTTGCAGCCTGGGGGCCCTTTTAGGTGACTCTCAGCAGGAGCGGTCTCTGCAGGCCAAGGCCTTTTGCAGTGAGTTAACTGTGCTCAATTACCACTTTAAGTTCCATGCAGCATGCAAAATGTTTTAGGACACCAATATAATACCATAAAAACTATTATGTAGGGCAGGCCTATGCTAGGGGGTCATGACTGCTGCTTTTTATGTATTATTTATTTGATGTCATCAATGGAAATTAAACAAACCAAAACCAAAGGTTTCCCAAAGTTTAATCGAGATCATCATCCTAAAATCAAGAGGCCCTCCAAAGTGCAGTGTAGCAGTCATCTACCACGGGCCATGAGATGAGTAAGGAAGTAGATTATATACAAAAAGAAGATAGAAATAGAGACATGGTGACGGCTGAATACAGGCAAATGGAACAGTAATTGAGAGCCAAGGTTTGGACCATCCAAACTGTCTTTTGACCTTAAAATGACACAAAATATTCACCAGTTCAAGTTAAAGAAGGAAATCAGCAATGCTCAATATACTTTAGGTTTCATTTGACACCCACAACTGAAACTACCTTTTAGGGGTATGTGTATTTATGTCAGCAGAGAATGTAATTGAGTTTGGAAATTATCCCCAATGCTACCTGTTCAGACCTGTGATTTCCGCTCCCTGTATTGAAATCTACTGGAAAGAGTTCTCATGATGACATCTGTTTACCAAGGGGCCGTGCCCACATGCTCTAAGGTACTGATATAAATTGTAAATCTGTACCTAATTCACATAAAACATAATTTTAAGGAAAATGCTTGAGAGACAGATCCTGGCAGGATACCAGGGAATCTCAGGCAGGTTCCCTGTCTCTGTAACTCATGGGAGAAATGGAGTCATTGAAACTGAACAAACTGAACCCCATTTATTTGTCACAGTTTAAAGGGAAGGAGGGTAAAGGGATGTGGTAGAAATGAGTGGCGGCACAGTCCGAGGTCAAAGCATTGTTGCCTTTTATGGCTCTTCACTTATTTTTTTTTCTAATTATTATCTGGTTTTGGTAAAAGAAAAATCCAACTTCCTATATCTCTCTAAGGTCAGTCAAGGATACATGAGATCTGTCCAATATATGTCCAAAATTCTGGTAAGTTTAGGGAGGAGATGCAAAAGGATGAGGAGAATTTAAGAAGGTCGTTACCCAAATCAGTGAACAAAGTCTCCTTAGGTTCCACATTATGTGGAGGACACATCTGGGGGAAATAGACCCCAAAATCCCAGCCTTTGAGGCGATGGGGTAAGATGTCAGAAATGAGTATTAAGAATGCAAGGCAATGGAGGAAGTCGAAAAAAGGAGCCATGATTGTGGCCTCCAGAAGGCACACTCAGAGCCCCGTCTGTCTGGGAGGCCGTATGCAAAGTGGTTCGGTTTATGGAGCCTGGAGTCAGGCAGGACGGATACCCATCTCAGCTTTACCACTAACAGCTACATGACTTTCTGTGCTTTAATTTCTCATCTTTACTATGGAGCTGAGAATAGTCTGGAATAGTTGCTATGAGGATTAAGTGTCTGTCTGGTGGACTCTCTGCTGGACCTGGACCTTCCAGTTGCCTGGAAGACTGGGTTGGCCGAGGAGAGGGAGGCTCAAGACATCTCACTCAGTAGTGACAGGTGTCAGTGTCAGTGGGAACACAAGGAAGGAGAAATGCCTGGCCTGCCTGGGACACGGGGGGAAGTAGCAAGAAGACATCTACCTGAGCCTGAACGTTCTAGTGAGTCTGAAAGCTGGGATCAGGCCAGCAAGAGCCCTGAATACTAAGACAAAGAGTTTCTTTTTTATTCTCTATGACAGTTTTCCACGTCTCTCTTCCTTTGAAGATGAAAAACGGTGCTGTGTGAGTAACAGATGACTGTGTATGACTGTGAACAGAATTAAGCACCTGTAATCAAATAAAATTCACAACAAAATTAATTTATCACATTAATGATATGCATAGTCAAATAACAACCAGGTCTCCGGGGAAAAATCCTGATTTCTATAAATATTCTCCTCCTGGTCAGCTGAAACTATCAAAGTGACGTCACTGAACAGGGGGTTGGGAAGAGAACTGGCATATAGTCCGCTCTCCTGAGCAGGTGTGAGTGGGTGTGGGAGACCTGCATTGCACTTGGTCTCCACACGCATAGTATGAGCTCCTTGAAAGCAATGATAACACCTTATCCTCTTTCATATCCCTCACCCTAGGCTCCTGGTAGTTATAATATATGTATATGTGTATAGAAGGCAAATCATGTCTAGATACATACTTACACATATAAAAATGGATCTGGAAAATGGTTGTGATTGGCGTTGCCTTTAGAGAGCCAACCCAAATCCTGGGTTTGCTTTATTTGTTTCTAGTATCTGTAAATAGTATCAGTGTTTGAGTTTCCCCCGTTTATTCTTTGCACATGGATGACACATGCCAAAAATCAAAAGCTCCCATATCCTCCTAAACAGGTCTAGGCTGAGGGCCCCGTGCCCTGAGGGCCCTGCTTGCCTGAACTAGCCTGTCCTGACCTTCCTCAATTGTTCTGCTGTGATTAGAAAGGGACAGCTCCAGTGCTGTGGGTCCCACAACCCAGTCCCTTCCTCAGCCACTAGTAAGGGGCAGGGGCAGAGGCCTGACAAGAGGAAATGCGTGAGCAGGCAGAAGGAACAGGTGAAGTGAGATCAAGGTCCCACGCTTCTCTAGAGTGTTGAGACAGAAGGATGGGGGGGGGGGGGCGGCGCAGGGAACAGCTACAGACAGATGGGCTGAACTAAAGCTCCAAAGACATTCCCTTTCTCCATCAGGAGTTCTCTAAGCCAGGTTGGTGTTAGACACACAACCCGGACCATTTACAGCAAGGCAAAAGGGCAAAATGACTAATTTGGGAAAAGCATTTGATCTATGGGGAGAGGAGGGTATGCAATGTGAGACTGAGGCTGTCTCAGTGCGGTCTTCCTGCAGCCGCCTATCTTGCGTATGGTACACATTCAGTTCAAGTCTGGATGACAGTGAGGTAGCAAGATCCAAGGGAGCTTGTGATTGTGTATGAACCTGTGTGTGTGTGTGTGTGTGTGTGTGTGTGTGTGTGCGCGCGCGCACGCGCGCATGTTGATTGGGGAGATGAAGAACCGAGCATTTTTTCCCCAGAGATTCCAGTTTTTATAATTCACTGTCTCGTTATCTTCCATACTTTTCTGGCTCAATCCAGCTTTTCCTCATTTGCAGCCTGGCTGGAGGTACCTTTATTCACAGGGGAATGCCAGTGGACTCCCTGCGATATAGAACATATTTTCAGAAGGCTTCCACAGATCTCCACGCCTCTTGCCTCTAAAAAGGCAGTCACATAGTAAACCAAAAGAATCATCGTGCTAGCAAGGATTTCAAGGATTCTGACCTCTGCCTCCATTTCCAGCCTCTTCTCTCACTGTGAATGTCATGTTCCCATTCCCTTCTTGTCCATTACCCTGGGTTCAGAGCCAAGAGACTATTTCTTCTTCCTATGCTCAGTATGCACCACAGTTGCTTATGTCTGAGACCCCCATCCTGCTCCTTATAAGCCTCTTCTAGAATGTGCTTCTCTCCATCTGCAAACTTACAGTGGTCTCTTGTTAAGCTCCTTGAAGGCAGGGTCAGAGACTCTGGTTAATCTTCCCCGTATTTCTGACATAAGCACGGGCATGGAGGACTGAATATCTGGTCACTCTCTCAGGTGGATGGTATAGCTGTCATGTCAATTTCCTATCTCTGCTGTGAAGGGGAGAAAAGGTAGGGAGGGACCTTCAAAAATAACTTCATCCCTTTCACAGTTTTTTTATGACTGCCACAAATGTCCCCTGCCCATAAGAAAGGTTGGGCAGAACCACAGAGATGAAGGAGAAGCCCTTTGAAGATTTCATTCAGGTGGTAAACAGAACAAAAACAGTTCAGGTGTACCAAGGAAACCATCTGGCTTTGGTGCAAAACACAGTGAAAATGAGACAGAAGGAAGTGGAGAAACAATGTAAGGCTGCTAAAGTGCTCAGACAAAAAGTAGGCTCAGATACAAAGTAGCGAGCATCTCCATATGATTGCTATCTGGAGGCGGAAGAAATAGACAATGACAAAATGTGAATTAGCATGATTTAGGAAAAGACTTACGTAAAGAAAACATGAGAGAAGGGAGTCAGAGGTTTCAAGAGCAGATCACCAAGGAAAGGGGATAACATTAATAAATGAGGTCCTGCTAGAGACTTAGCCTTTTTCTGGTTGCTAACATATGATGGGAAATATTATACTGTCTATTTTTAGGAAATTGTTTTTATTCTTTGCCACATTTACCTTTAAGTCCCAAAAGAATGTAAAAGCAGTTTTATGTAAGGCACCGTAATTTGCTCAAGCAGCTACCAAATTGCCAACATTTAATGCTAACTCTAGACCATCTTTCCTTTGCCTAGATCTAGTGGGTGGCAGGTGCCTGATACACATTAATAAAGTGACTGAAAAATCTGGACTAAATGAAAGAGTCATCTTTTATTAAAAACATATAGAGTACATTTTTGTCAAATGAACATAATTGCCAAAGAAAAAACCTCATCTTTTAAGTTTCTGAGTTTCCATCCTTGCCAATGATAACATGTAAGAGTCTGTGATATCCCCTGCCAGCTATTGGATTATAGTTTTTCTCACACTTGAAAAAAAAAGAGTAAAAAAATCAATTTTGAAAATCAGTTATGATACTGCCTCAAATGCACCCCTGAAATCCTAAGTGAGGTTAGACAGAAGGACCAGCTTTAAATCTGCCAATAGCTCCCCTTCTGCTTTGCCAGGGTGTGGAAAGACAGGGTCAGCTAAGGGGCACAGAATGCAACTTTCAGTCATTTGACTTCTCCCGTTTTCCGAGAGAGAAATTGATCTGAAAAGATAAATTTTTGGAGACTATGTTTTGTTTTGTTTCGTTTCGTTTCCTTTTGTTTCGTTTCGTTCGTACTTGCTGTAAGGCAGGCTTGATGATGTCTTCAGGTCCCTTCCAACCCCGGATGTTTCCTTCCCGAGTAGAGGTAAGTATTTGATTCCAGGAGGGTTGAAAAATGTCTTTGTGCTCTGCCATCCCAGAGATAAGAGCCAGGTGAGATTTTAGAAATCCCGGAACAAATGACATGCGCACCATTTCATCCTTGTGGTTCCTCAGCACCGCCTTGCCCATCTTTCCATCCCCAGGAGTAGAGACCCCCTTGTGGAGCCCCTGGGGCCACCGAACCCTGAAAAGCCAGGCATGCAGCGTCTGTTGGAGAACACAATCTGGTTTCTGTGGATCAGAAGCATTTCTGTAAACATTAGAGTCTAACGGCGTTTTAAAGAGAGGGGGTCTACCCGGAAAGCTCATTACAGATCCCTTTCAACCGGAGTCAGAACTAAGAATACTCAGCAGCTGGTTGTGAAGGGAGGTGAATTGCATGCAGCCTTCAGTCATTAGTGACAGATCTATTTTAAAGGCATGAGTTTGTGTAGCAGGGTACAAAGGCAGCTCCTGATTCTAATTGTTGGGCTCCATTAGAAGGGATCTTTCTGGAGAGCCATGGCTTCTTACAGCACCACAGTCTACCCCCAAATGAAAAGTATCCTGCTGGCTAATTAACTTGCGCACTTTCCCTTTCCATTGTGTCCCGACTTTTTTGTTTTAGTCCCAGACCCTGTTTGTAGTAGGACTGAGGGAGCCTTCTATTATTTCACCCAAATATTTTATGATGAACAGTTT
Organism: Cryptoprocta ferox; assembly: GCA_028646485.1. Taxonomy (NCBI): domain Eukaryota; kingdom Metazoa; phylum Chordata; class Mammalia; order Carnivora; family Eupleridae; genus Cryptoprocta; species Cryptoprocta ferox. The sequence continues at coordinate 28,038,953 of CM053567.1, forward strand.
CAACCCACCACTCACTCTGATTTCATTGCTTTCGTCTTACTTTTCAGTATTCTCGTCTGCAATAGAGGGGAGATATTTTGAACTTCAAGCCCCCGTCTCATTTTTCAAGATCGTGAAACTCTGTGATTCTTGGGAGATGGATTTCACCCTGTTTTTAAAAGTCCTGTGTAAGAACATACAGTGTGATTAATTTGGTTTTCATTTATGTCAACTCCCCATGTGAACATTACTAAACAATAAAGAATTCAATTTCATGATAAAATATGCAGCCGTGTCTATTGCCTAGAAGTTCTACTTGAGCAAGTGTATTGCCAACGCAAAATCAGAGGAATTCATGGAAGACTGAGGATGTTAAAGTAATATTCCTCTTGAAGTTGTCTTCCTAACATGTGAAATGAAATGTTAGGAGCAAATGAGACCATTGAAGAGAAGGATCATTATACCTCTGACCATTTAGGAAGCACCCCCAGGAAATGGTTTAAAGGCACAATGAATCGTTCAGTAATGTTCTCTTAACCCTATGATCTGTGGAATAAGGAGGCAGAAGTGGAAAGACGATGGGTGGAGGGGTGGAGACTCAGATGCCACAGAAATCTGTAGCACCTGGGTGAGAATGACCATTCAAAAAGTTGAAGGTAATGGCCACCACCTGGCCTGGGGCTGGCCTGACAGGTACATTTCCTCTAAGGAGCCTTCCAGGCTCCTTCCTGGTGAAGGACCAAGATTGCATGATCCCAGGGCTGAAGATCGTCAAAGATATTAAGTAGTAGAAGGTAAACATTTAAATTATAACTCCTATTAGTTCTCTACATGTCTGTAAAAGGCTTTCATTGAACAATAGTTGGCAGATATTACCAGTGGAAAATACAGCCACACGTTGGCTCATCCAAAATGTTGTCATCACTACCACTTTAATATTTAAGAGATTAATGTTTCAAGACACTTCCAAAAAAATTGTATTTGGAGCCTGATTGAGAGACTTCTCTGCTTCCCTTCATTATTCTTTGTTAATTTCTGGCTTCGGATGTTCTAAATACAGTTAGAGTGTATATGCCTAGAGGGAACTCAGAATGTAGTTCCTGAATCAGCAGAATGAGCATCACCTGGGAACTTGTTAAAAATGCTAATTCTTAGGCCCGACCACAGACCTACTGAATCAGAAGCTTGGGGGTGTGGGCTCGCTTTTATTTTAATAGGCCCCCTGGGTGACTCTGATGTGTTCTCAATTTTAGAATTGTGCCTCATGGGAATGAATAGGTACTAGGGTTATGACTTGAAGGACTGTTCTTGAGTCAGTCTTTGTGATTCTTGAAGTAGGTAATAGTGGATCAGTGCTATTTCAGTACCTATTAGGGTCAAAGCATTCCACTGGTATCATTGCTACTAACTACAGAGCAGGAGTGTGGTTCCTGTCACTCATGGTCACATGGAGAAAGATCGGAATGTCAGAGCGCAAGGACACCCATTCTGTCCTCAGGGAATGGGTCTTGTCTATCTTGTGATCTCTACCTGCCCATCACCATTCCACACCCCATTGTGACTTCACATTAAAGTTTCCAATTTTAGATTTTGTATCCTTGCTACTTCTTGGTATGCTGTCTTGATGGTATCAGAAAAATTACACAGCAAATCAAGGGTCAGTGTTTACAAATGTTTTAAGGGGACTAATTTGGTTTTCTTCCTTAGTCTCAGGGAGTCACTGCCTAAGCATAGTATAGTTCCTAAGTAATCTTTATAATAGGAGTAGCAACACTTACCTTACAGAAATCTTAGGAAGACAGGGTGGATAAGATCCCTAACAGGCCTACCATAATGTCGGACCCATACAGATGATCAATTATTTGATGCTAACACAATTATTTTGGTCACTTTGAAACTTCTTTTCATTTCTCTCAAATGATACCATTGGAACTAATCATAAAGAACCAATTCACAAGAAAATCAGTCTTATTTTATGAAAGCACATAGCGCATGTGACGTATTCAAGGATATAAGTATTTGAATCTATTATCCTGTTATGTTTGTTAAAAACTACTATTCAGGGGCACCTGGGTGGCTCAGTCGGTTAAGCGTCCGACTTCAGCTCAGGTCATGATCTCACAGTCTGTGGGTTTGAGCCCCGTGTCGGGCTCTGTGCTGACAGCTCGGAGCCTGGAGCCTGCCTCAGAATCTGTGTCTCTCTCTCTCTCTGCCCCTCCCCAGTTCACTCTCTGTCTCTCTCTAAAATAAAATAAAGACATAAAAATTTTTTTACAGAAATTAAAAAAAACTACTATTTAAATAAATTTCCTGGGGTGCCTGAGTGCCTCAGTTGGTTGGGCATCAGACTCTTGGTTTCAGCTCAGATCTTGATCTCACAGTTGTGAAATCGAGCCCCACATCAGGCTCCGTGCTGAACATGGAGCCTGCTTGGGATTTTTCTCTCTCCCTCTCTCTCTCTGCCCCTTCCCTGCTCTCATTCTTTCTCTCTCTCTCTCTCTCAAAATGAATAAATAAACTTAAACATAAAATAAAATAAATTTCCTAATCATTCCTATCATGTAGAAGAAGATACTTTACTCCTTCATTATTGTAATAGGAGACTAGAGAAGCAGATGAACTTATTTTTGAGGCCAGGAGGATAGGACCAGAATGGTCTCTTGTGCAAACAAAATAGAAGCTCCTTTTCCCTTTAGTTCAGTCAACTTCATATTATTAGAAATATAACCACATGCTAAAGATCTTCTCCACAGGTAGCCTGGCTTAGAATGGACCCCCAGGCCCATTCACAGGCTCATGCACAGCTGCTAGAGGACATGGCTCTCTCCACTGACTCCAGGAATGTCTCTGGGAATTAGAGGTCATGTTCAGGGCAATTAGTGTAGAGTGCCCACGTGCACAATGGAAGATCAGCCATAACATACTTGGGTCTATGGAGAGCACCTTCCTGAACTGAAGTCACATCCTTTGGGGTTTAAGAGGCCAAAGGGATACACACAGGGCGTGCTTTTGTTTTTCCTCCTCTGGGAGTAGGGTGAGCTATCGCTTTCCCTTGATGCTCTGAAACCTTTGCCACAGGGGCACCTGGGTGGCTCAGTCAGTCGAGCTTCCTCTGACTTCAGCTCAGGTCATGACCTCATGGTTCCTGGGTTCGAGCCCTGCATCCAGCTCTGCACTGACAGCAAGAGCCTGTTTGGGATACTCCGTCTCACTCTCTCTTTGTCCCTCCCCTGCTCACTCTCTCTCTCTGTCTCTCAAAAATAAACATAAAAAAAAAGAATTTTACCAAAGCTTCTTCTCTGAAAAGGTAGAAAATTGGACTAAATTCTGCTGTCAAGTCAATTGTGCTATATAACCAAGAAATATCAGTATGTAATAGGGTTTATTATGCATAAATCTACATTTTTGTATGTGCTCCCTATAATTGTTTCACTCATCAGAGACACGCATCCAGCTGAGACATAAAAACCTGAGTCACGATGTAAAAAAAGCAATTTTCTCCCCCAAACAGTCATGGGGATCAGATTATCTCTATGATTCATCAGGACCGAGCCCAGTGATGAGCACATACTAGCGATGGCCAACAAATCCTAGTGGAATTAAGTCGTATGAACGTTAATTACTTGACCACAGCATTGCATTAGGAGGTTGAGTCCCTGCTAGATTTATTTTCAGTTGACCTGCCTGACATTTGGTTCTGCAGCCTTCTTTTCAGTTCCCTTTCTAGCTACCAAGACTCCCAGAATTTTGCTTTTACTCCTTTCCTTTTTTTTTAATTAAAAAAAAATTTTTTTTTTTTTTTTGAAAAAGCACCCATTCATCTACACAGTCTCTGCCAGGCCCTCCGGAACTGCATTGCAGCACGTAGCTTAGCCTATGAAGCATGCCAGAGGACCGGTTGATATCATGATCTAGATAAACATCCTTAAAAATTTTAGAACCAATCCTTTCTTTTTCAAGAAAATAAATTCTAAAACATGAGGACTTCGGAAGCAAAAACAAAGTACATGGACCCAAGAAGTCTTTTAAGCAGGTCTTGTTCTCTGTACATGTGTTCCCGCATGTGCATTCGCCCCTATGTTCTCACTTATTTGTCCCCCTTAGGATGTTTTGTACTGTCAACCCAGGTTTCTTAGAACTGCCTGTGGCTAGGCGGTTGTTTCATTAAACAAATTTTCATTCGGTAAGTTTTGAGTGTGCAGTGGGGAAAGGGGAGATAGGGGATTTGATGCATTATGGTTTTAGCCAATAATATTGACAAGAAGTGTTTGAAATGTTTCTGATAACAGGATGGTGGCCTAACCAAAAAGCTAATCATAAGCGGGAGACAGGGTCCTAATTAAAACACCTCTTTTCTATCCAAGGAAGAAAAACGTATCTTCCTGCTTCATTTTGAAAATAAACTCTACTGCAAGTGACTTCCAGTAGCAACTTTACCATTCTACCCAAATGGAGGTAATTAGGAGTCCTTCTGTGTGTTAAATTAGGTATCTACGGAGGAGGCGGGGAAGCTTCCGATGTTTATTGTGAGCCAGAGCCTCTTTTCTTGTTCATCACGCTCTAAAAATCGTGGCAGACAGCAGACTAGTGAATCTCAACCCATTAGAAGAGCTGAACTAAGAAACTCAATGAAAGGTTCTGAGGCCCACGGAGAAGTACAAACAGTCTGGATTAGCTCGTCTTAGCAGACCACTCACTGGGCAAGGCTCTCTCCAGGCTCCTGTTCGTATCTCAGAAAATAACAAACTCTTGAGTGACTGGCCAACAACAGCTACGTTTTATACTTGTAGGTGAATTATTTCTTCTTTGCTTAACATTAAATGATGGAAGTGATTTTGTGACTTTCAAATGGAGGATTGCGTTCTCTTGGACATAGGTTGAAAAACTAAGGAATGCAGAAGGGAAATGTTTCAAATAGGCACAGTTACGTCCCTGTAAGTGCCTCATTGGAAATTGCCATCTTTCATGTGGTAATTTGCATCCCTCCACTGGATCTGTACAGTAGAGTAGTTGTTCTTAAAAATGAAACTAAATCCACTCCAAGCATCTTTATTCTCTGTCAGGAAAAAAAAAATTAAGAAATGTAAATAGACCAAACGATTTTGCTGTTACTTTGCTAAAGTTGCAAGGATGAACTGCTTTGAAAGGCAGTGAAGTCCCCACTGTTGGAGATTTCGGGTTTCGGATGGATCCTTCCAGATGATGTTGGAATATATTATCTTGAAGGTCCCTTCTAATCCTGAGGTTCTGTGGTCATAAATCTATCGTGTTACTAAAAGAAGAACTTTTAAAGGTGTTTGCAAGGAAATAATAGAATTGTGGAAGGGAAAATGCAGAGGAGAATTTTTAGATGTTGATAAGCAATCACCTCGTTTTGCAATATATTTTTTTAATTGCCTGTTTGTTTGTGGCAAATGCTGTGTTGTAATCAAGTGGCTTTTACAATAATAAAACACTTCTCCAATTAAATTGCACCGTGAAGAATTCAAAGATGAATAGAATTGGTTCTTGCCCTTAAGAAGCTTATTTATAAGCTCCCCTTGTAAAATTGACTACTTTTTCTGAGGATAAAAGTAATATATGTTTATTGCAAAACATTTGGAAGCTACCAAGGACTATAAATAAACCATAATTGCCCCACCAGAGAAGATCATTTTCAGTATTTTTACTATTTTGGTGCATTTCTTCCCTACACATTCAGATTCACATTCATATTAATTTTTCATATTATGTATCCTATTTTAACCTGCTCTTTAAACTTCCTGATATAATTGCACACTTAAACAGAATCATATCTCAAAACAGAGCTGAAGTGGTTCATTTGTTATTTTAAAAATCCTACCTGGATGAAATCAACAAAAAGAAGCACATCTATGAGGAAGAGGATCAAGGAGTTATTCTGTTCACTTGATCAATTAGGTAGTGATCGATTAGGTAGTCATCAGCCACTATGGCCAAATTAACACAAAAAATTTCAGTAAGTGGCCATGTATAAAAGGTAAATGAAGACAGCAAAAATTAATTTAAAAATTTTTAAATATGTCTTTTTTTAAATGTTTATTTAGTTTTGAGAGAGAGAGAGAGAGACAGAATGCAAGCAGGGGAGGGGCAGAGAGAGAGGCAGACACAGAATCTGAAGCAGGCTTCAGGCTCTGAACTGTCAGCACAGAGCCCAACACAGGGCTTGAACTCACAAACCATGAGGTCATGACCTGAGCTGAAGTCAGATGCCTAATGGACTGAGCCACCCAGGAGCCCCTAAAAATACACCTTTTAATGAAAATCAGAGCTCCTAAAAACATATCCAGGTTTACTCAGACTGATCTTTCACCTGGGCAACTATTGAATAATTCTTTACCTCTTTCTTGTGCCTTGAACATGAAGCTTCATTGTCTTTAGTAGGAAATTTTCCAAAGTTTCCTGTTTCCAAAGCTGCAAAAATAACAGGTAAAATTACAAACTATGTAATTCTGGTTCTGTATATAATGCCTAGCCAGGGAATGGCTTGCAAACTTATTAAATATTCCCTATGAGTTATAAACATAGAATGAACTGTAACAAACTGCATGGAAGAAAATTCGAACATTTCCATTGCATCTGTGGTTCTGATTTCTTTCCTTTTGGTTCTTTGCTCCAACATTGAAACAGTCAGTGGGTAATACTGATAATTGTAGCTGACAGTGACAGGGAGGTTCTGGGAAAAGGAACCTTCCCAGTGCAGTCTATCCTAGTTCTCGGATTACTATCTTTGACTCATCAGATTAGCCTTTTTTGGTGAACTGCATCAGACCAGTTATTTCGGAAGACAGTCACCATTCTGCAGTGGTCTGGCCAAATGCATAGATTTGTAACAATTTTAAAAGATTTCTCCAGGAGTTTTATAAAGATATCTGATAGTAAACTGGAAAAAAATAGTACTAGGTAATAGGGAAATGAAATCCTCCACTAAAATTGGTTAACTTTTTCAGAAAAACCCTAAAGGTTTTAGTAAATTTCTCAGCAGGTTTCTATTGTTTTAGCTCTTCCCCTAAATTGTAGTTAATGAAGTACTAGATGTTAGAAAAGCCATCGCTTTGTTATTCTGTCTGGGCTGACTTTGATCTGATAAGCCTGCCATAGAAAATCCCTGAACGCTTTAGAAATTGCTCAGGAGATTTTCATCTCAAATTAGAAAGGATGCTGCCTGGCAAGATGGTTAACTAAGGTACAAGGACTCAAGTAGAGTCTGTCTCTCATTTGAGTTCTCAGCCTGTTTTAAATGTCTGACCATGTGTTATTAGGACCTACTTGCCTTATTACTGTTATTATTTTAATTACTCAGTTAAATTCAATCAGCCTGGAAAGAATCAACAAGCCTAGACTGCCTTTCCTCTCTATATTAAAAACCAAAGTTCTCTTTAGTACTTGCTTACTAATATTACTAATGTATTAGTAATTTGTAATTTGGCCCTTACTGTAGTTTCGTAACATAGGAAAAGCAGATACAACTTTTTATTTATTTATTTATTTATTTATTTATTTATTTATTTATTTGCATCAGGTAATGAATTCAGAGACTTTTAGTAAGTTGCCCAAAATCACACAGTTAGGAAGAGTCAGAATTAAGAATGGAATCTTGGTTCTGTGTCCTCTGGTTCAAATATCATGTTTTCACATCCAAATGCCCATTTGATTTTTAATTTTTCTAATCAATCCGTGAGTCTCACCATAAGGAATTTAACAGAAATACCTAAATCTTGAACACCTAAAATGTTGGGGATGTTAAATTCAGCATAATTATGGTTTCTTAACTTGTGGGTTGCTATATTTCTACTAGGGTTTTCAAGGGCTTTGGGACCATGAAGATTCAAGTTCAGGTAACTTCCAGTACCAAACAGTTGATTTTGTTCTGGTTCACATCATCAGCTATACACACAGCTGACCAGGGAACTAACAAATCTACACTTTTGGTCTGGGTATGAATGATTATGCAAGGGGGGCAGTTGGAAAGGAAAAAAATTTTCCTCTGCACTCTTAGATTCAGTTTGTGGAGACCTGCAAATAAGAGTAACAAACAGCAGGGGTCCCTGGGTGGCTCAGTGTATGGAGCAGCTGTCTCCTGCTCTGGTCATGATTTCAAGTTCCATGAGTTTGAGCCCTACGTCTGGCGAGCTTTCTGCTGTCAGCTCAGAGCCCACTTCAGATCCTCTGTCACCTCTCTCTGCCCCTCCATCTCTCTCTCTCTCTCTCTTTCTCAAAAATAGACATTTAAAAACAAGAATAACAAAAAGCATATTAACAAAAGTAAAGGCATACAATTTTATTATCCCTTTATTAAATTTTTGTTAATGTTTATTTTTGAGAGAGAGAGCATGGGGAGGAGAGGAGGGGCAGAGAGAGAAGGAGACACTGAATCTGAAGGAGGCTCCAGTCTCTGAGCTGTCAGCACAGAGCCCTAAGCAAGGCTCAAACCCAGGAACTGCAAAATCATGACCTGAGCTGAAGCCAGACGCTTAGCCGACTGAGCCACCCAGGTGCCCCTATTATTCCTTTATTAAACAAAAGAATATTTGTGTGTACAGGAGTTCACAGAAAAGTAGTCAAACTCAAAGAAGTGGTTAGACTTCGGGGCTTGAATACCATTCTGAACAAAGGAAAAGAAGTTTAGACTTTAAGAGAGGACAGGTTGTAGGGAAGTGACTAGGAAATATGTAGTGGAAACTAATATAAGGACTATTTTGTAAGATCTTTTGATGAAAACTCTTCTTAACTCTCCATATCTTTGATAATAAGGGTCCCTTTTTCTTCTTGGTACTGGGATGGGGGCTGCAGGGTAGGCTGGTAGGAAGCTTCTTCCTCATAGGGAAATTTATGCCTGACTTCTTTCAGGTAGAGAGGGGAGGGCAGAGATGTTCTGCATCTGTTGATTTTTGATTGCCTTCCCTTCAAAATAATCCTTATGCCAAATTGGAATATTTTGGCATTTTGGGCTGGGATACTTTGATCCCCTTCCTCTACCCCATCTGAAACTTTTGGGGAATTTTCACACATCAAAAGCCCTGTCAGTAGCTATAGAGAAAAGATTTGGGTTAGTAGCTGAGAGGTAAGAGAGATGCAAAGGGGGAAAAGAACAGAGATTAGAAAAAGAATAAATAAGCAGAAAGAAAAAATAGAAGCACATTTCCCCATATTTGAGTTAAACCAGTCTCCCAGTGGTGGGAATAGATCAGTTCAGTTAAACAGCCCTGTCTCATTGCCAGAAGCAGTGGTGCAAGTGGGAGTAGGTCATCCCCTAAAGTAGGACCTTTATATGGTGTGAGCAATCAGGCATTCAGTGTGCTATTTTACAAAAGTAAAAACAAAGACTAATGGTTGGAGCAGAGCATAAACCCAGTATTTTGAGTCCAGAAGCCTGTCAAGAAGATTTCTAGATGTTGGCTCCAAGTGTCCTTAGATGGTGGAGCGGGGATAGTAATGGTAGTCTCACAGTTGTGAATATGTCCTGGAGCTCCAAGGACCAAGTTCTGGGAAGCTTCCTGAGTGTCCCAAATGACTGAGGTGAAACATTCTTTGAACTCGCAGAGCTTCAGGAAAAGGGCACTTTTAGTCCTCAGTGATGCTAAGTCAGGAGGGTGGAAGAAAATTGGAGACATTAATTGCAAGATGGCAGCATCCAGTTTACAAAGGAGTAAAAGTAGTTCAATGATAATGAACACCCACCGAAGCAGGTTGTTTTCCACTGAAACGCAAAATTCTCCTCCAAAATCACCTTCATTTTGATTAAAGATAGTCAAAGAAGGACTATTTTTCTTTGCAAAATAAGTCTAATTTCATTAAAATTGGCCAAAGGCCAATTTCCAGGGACCCCCTCCCCGCCAAGGAAATGCCATTGTCAGTTCAAGGTTATGAAGACTTCATTTAGAATCTGATTTTGAGAGGTTGCTTAAAATGTCAAAAGATTTGAACATTCTACTAAATGAGATCACAGATCACTATGAAGCAATGCTAAGTTTTCAATTATTTAACCAAAGAGAAAATAAAATATTTTAAAGAGAAATACAGAAGATATCATGATTGTCAAACAACAACAAACAAAAAGAACTTAACTATTTCAATATTGAAAAGACTTTTCTTAAATAATCAAAGACATTATGATAAAGGTGATGTGAACCCCAGGATCTTTGTTTTCTAGGTGGATTACTCAAGAAGTGAAGAAACTTTTTGAAGAAACTTTTCACAATCTTTTGTTAAGAATAGACCAACACCCAATAAAAATTAAAAAAAAAAATAGACCAATAATCCAATACAACTTTTTGTTTTACCAGAGAAAGAAAGCCACACTGGAGTTTTACGTCAGTACACTATTTGCCTCATTTTTTTTGAAACCTTATAAATAAATCCAATCTTAGCCAGCTTGACCACACAAGATATGCTTATTCCTCTTTCTCTTTTTTATTTTCCTTTTTTCATAGATCCTTTACAGTTTTATATATCTTTTCAGAGTTTTGTCCATTTTCCTCTTTGTCATTCTGGAATAGGCTTTAAATGATCTCTAACCTACTTTAGGGAAAAATCACTCTCCTTTTTTTCTTAAGGAAAACACATCTTATTTTTCTTGTGTATGCTGCATACAGAGAGGGTTTTTTTTCCTTCATTATTTTTTTAAAAATATTTTTGATGTTTATTTATTTTTGAGAGAGAGACACAGAGCGTGAGTGGGAGAGGGGCAGAGAGAAAGGGAGACACAGAATCCAAAGCAGGCACAGAGCCCAGTGCAGGGCTCCAACTCATGGACCAGGAGATCATGACCTGAGCCTGCTAGTCGCTCAACTGACTGAGCCACCCAGGCACCCCTCCTTCATTCTTAGTATTCCTGTGGTTTATTTGCATATGTTGATTAGAATTCCTAACTTGTAGTAACCTTACTTTCCAAGAAGAACTAAGAAGTGGACAATGGAAACCGTCTGTCATATTCCACATTTGGTACTAGATGAGCAAATTCATGAACACACCATTTCATAGTGTCTGAAGATATGTTTCCTCAGAGTAGAGTGTATCAATGTGGCAAAAGAACATGTTTACTAACATATTTTAGTCTTTCTGTAAAATTAAGAAGTCAAAACTAAATAAACTTGAAGTTATATTTAGTAATTACTATTTCTGTATTTTACCTTATTTGGTAATGATCTCGATATTCAGTGAATAGCTATCATTTAACTTACTATAACTGGAAGTTTTCAAGTTACCAAAAAGATTTTGGAAGTTACTTTTAAACTGATATGTTATAAAACACAGTTTTTGTTGAAATAAAATTTGTCAGAACAATGACTCAATTTGATTAAAATCAAATCTATAATTTTTATCATCTTAAACATCTGGTAGTTTATGTTAGCTTATTTGACTAGTAAACCCAAGTAGAATAAGATGTGAATGGGTATTATATTTAATGTTGGCAACTATAAAGATGTACCTATTTTACTAAATCAATTCTAATAAACGAGTTTTATTCAAGAAAGATTATTTCAGATCACGTGAACTTGAAAAGCGTTTGGGTTAGCGCCTATATTTCCGAGAGTTTTAAGAATATTTAATTTATAAGTGCCTATTTTTTCTAAGCCAAATTAGAATAGTGCTCCTTTATTAATTGGGTAATACCCTTCAGAGATAAGAAAATATTACATATATATACCATACATACATACATTCACATGTATAGACACAATAGAGATTTAATGAGATTTTTTTGTGTGTGTATTTTAAGACTTTAGCCATAGGTCAGGTATAAATAGGGAGACACAAAACTCACTAATTTATATATGTGTTGGTTCTCACTTTTGTCTTTTTAAAAAATCCTAATTATATTTATGGCAGATGGATGAAGCCAATCATCTGCTCAATATGCCCAATAAAAAAGCTAAAACTTTTTACCAGTATTTGTGGAGGAGACATTAAAGATTTTTCTTGGACACGTAGTTTGATGGAAACTGTGGTGGTTGTTTTAGTCTACTGAGAAGTTAAAGCAGGGTGCTGTTTGTACTCATTCCTTTAGAGACTTACATCTCAAGGACAAGTGTCCTGTCCTTGAGAAGACAGTCCTGGGTGGTAGAAGATTTACATCTCAAAGCAGGAGAAAAAGGACACAGGCTTTCAAGCAGCTCGAAGAAGGAGTTTAGGTGCATATTTATCTATTTCCAGATTGTTTTTGTTTTTGTTTTTCTGGGAGAAACAGTAAATTCTTCTGACAGGTTAAGCTTTCTTCAGCAGTCATTACAAACAGAGTGGGAGTGGGGATGTTTATGGTGGGATCTTAAGTTGATTCTAAATCTGATTTCTGCTCTTTAGTTTTGTTAAGGGGGTCTTTTAGGCTAGCCATGATATTGGGTTTTTTTCTTCTTTCAGTGGATTCTCCTATAGGTACCAGTAGGACATTTATTTAGGGTGAGAGTTCTCTAAAAATTCTTTTAAATATAAAAACGTTTCCACATCCAAAGACTGCCGTTTGGCCATTGATTTAGGACCTCTGAAAGTACACCTGTTCCAAAATGTGATGCAAAACCAGCAAATCTTTTTATGGTTTAATCATGGATACAAGAGGCATCCCCATGAGGGTAGAGATGATACAGCCCCAGTGATCCAAAGTCACTCCCTAAGAGAGCCAAAGAGAAAGATGGCAAAGACCTTTGTTGGCATAGGCAGTTAGAGCCATGTTTGTGTGGGGCACCTGGGTAGCTCAGTCAGTTAAGTTAAGGCACGTGGGGCACCTGGGTAGCTCAGTCAGTTAAGTGTCCAACTTAGGCTCAGGTCATGATCTCATGGTTGGTGAGTTTGAGCCCCACGTTGGGCTCTGTGTTGGCAGCTCAGAGCCTGGAGCCTGCTTCAGATTCTGTGTGTGTCTCTCTCTCTGCTCCTCCCCCGCTTGCTTTCTCTGTCTCTCTCTATGTCTCTCAAAAATAAATAAACATTTTAAAAAACTGAAAAAAAGAAAAAGAATGGTGTTTGTGAAAATGTGTTTTTCCAATGTCTGACAGAGTGAGACACCTCCCATCCCAGACTTGCTAATCTGTTACCCAGGCAGGCCATATTGACATGGACTTTCTCAGCAGTAATAAAGCCCAGAGAAAAAGATGACAAAGTCTCCTTAGGGGCTAAGATCCACGTTTGGACAAATTCCTCTGACAGCTGGAACAGTCAGATGGAAAGTGATGCTGTTGTGTCTCAGGTTCCTGACCTGACAGCTAGCCACCTCCAGAGGCAGGCCCAAAAGCTTGCACCCCCAGCAGGTAGAAAACCAGACAGAATGGTGTCCTAGATCTAAGCCAATCTCTCATGACCCAAAACAAAAGAACCTCATCTGTTGGATGGTTAGTTTGTTTGTTTGTTTGTTTTAGTGGTGACCTATAGCAGAGTTTGTCCAAATAGATTCTAATCCAGTGAAAACTGTAAGCCCAGTGCTCCATGAGTCCACTTCAAACAACAGGCTCATGAGCCCTATGCTCTGAGCCCAGAGCTTGAAGCTTGCTTTGGAATCTGTGTTTCCCTTTCTCTCTGTCCCTCCCTCACTTATGCTCTGTCTCTGTCTCTCTCTTGCTCTCAAAAATAAATAAACATATAACCACTTTGTTATAAAGACTCTCCTTTGGGACCCAACCAACCCCATAATGAATCCTGGCACAGTGTTTGTACTCAAAAAAATAATTTTTTAAAATTTATTATTATTTTTTCATACTCTAAATTCTTACCCAGTGGTGAGAGTGAGAAAATGTGTTCATGGAAACTACTTAGTCAGTACTGTGAAACAAAAACGACTGTGGAAGAATAAGGAATGGAGCATGTAGCTTATTAAAGATGTGATCCAGGAACTGAATCCTGAAGGCAAGTAAGAGTTCAGACTGAGGGAGGAAGGTTTTGGAAGGAGAGGGTGGGGCAGGTTAGTGATAGAGCATATATAAGATCTTTGAAGAATGGACACACCCTTCATGTCCTGAATGTGGTTTGCAGGAGGCAATTTCTACTGAAGAAACTAAGGTGGTGATTGAGGCCAGTCTATGCTCCTGTCTATTGGAACATTTCAGGGATTAGTTGCATCTTTTGACTACAGAGATCCAACAGAAGCATTTAAGTTAGGAAGTGTTATGATCTGCCTTCGTCTTGTTAGGAACACAACTTTGGTGGCCATGAAAATGATAAACCAGAGCAGAGAGAATTTGTTGACAAAGAAAACAATTACAATTGCATTGCAATAGTCTAGTCAAACGTGATGAGGGGCACCTTCATACCCTTTCTGTGGGAATATACACTGCTTTGGGAAGGTAATCTGGTAGCATTTATCAATCCTTTGGAAATCATGGCCCAAGGGCACAATGATATAGGTAGAGGGATGTTCAGTGCAGTAGCCAGCAATATGTCCACCCAGAAAAGGTGGATTCAACTGTGATATGGCTAAACAAAGTAATCCTTTTCAACCATTAAAAACAATGGTAGACATATATGTCCTACCATAAAAAGATGTCCACAATATAAGGTGATTTTTTTAAGTTGCAAAATAAAGGGGAATTGGATGAAGGTGATCGAAAGGTATAAATCTCCAGTGAGAAGGTAAATACTAGAGATGTAATGTATGACATGATGGTTATAGTTAACACTGATGTATGGTATATTTGAGAAGATACGGTATGTTTTAAAAGGATTCTAAGAAGACTGACGTTAATTTTCTCACCAGTCCCAATGGTATGGATTTGAAATCAACTTTGAGAAAATGAAGGTAAATGAGGATCAATAAAATGAGGGTAAAAAAGAGAATGAATACTAAGAATTCTAATCGCAAGGAAAATATTTTTTTCTTTTATTCTTTAAGTTTATTTATTTTGAGAGAGAGAGAGAGTGGAGGAGGGGCAGAGAGGAAGGGGGAGAGAGAGAATCCCAAGCAGGCTCCGCATTGTCAGTGCAGAGCCCAGTGTGGGACATGAACCCACAAACTGTGAGATATGACTTGAGCCAAAGTCAAAAGTTGGATGCTTCACTGACTGAGCCACCCATGTGCCCGCCCTTTTTTATTGTATCTTTTGAGATGATCAACTTACTGTTGTATTCATTTCATAGTATATGGAAGTCAAGTCCTTATGCTGTACAACTTAAATGTACAGAGTGCTATATGTCAATTACAACTCCATACAACTGGGGGAAAATTGCAAAGTGATATATATGTTACATATATATATATATGTATAATATAAACTTATATTTGTGAAAACAAAAGCAAACTTTTCTATTTG
Organism: Cryptoprocta ferox; assembly: GCA_028646485.1. Lineage (NCBI taxonomy): Eukaryota > Metazoa > Chordata > Mammalia > Carnivora > Eupleridae > Cryptoprocta > Cryptoprocta ferox. The sequence goes on from CM053567.1 coordinate 28,054,183, forward strand.
TCTGTCTTCATATGAAAAATATATATACCAAAATGGTAGCAGTTGTCTTTCTGGCGTATAAAATTATTAGGAGGCCCTCACTGTCTCTTTTTTATACTTCTATACAGTTTGAATTGTTTGTAGTATTCAAATATTAATTTGTAATCTAAAAGAACACTTAAGACTTTTAAAACAGAGAGCGCTGGATCAAAGCAGAGTGGCAGCAGGCTGGAGAAGGTCACCTGGAAGCTGTCACCAAATTAGATGGGAGATGATTTGTTATTTGAGGGATAGAAGAGATTAAGGGAGAGGGGAAAAAGTTGAAGGTGACACCAACATTTCTAGCTTGATATGTTGGTTGTCTGTTGATTCTATTAATAGAAATAGAGAAAAGAAAAGGCAGAGGAGAATTTAATTGAGGAGGAGGAGGACTTCATGAGTTTTGTTTTGGATTTAAGTTTGAGGGTCCTGACAAGGCATCTATACACTTACCTTGAACCATGTTACTTTCCAGCAAGTCATTAATATTTATGATGTCTTGGCAGGCTGATGTGTGGGTATGGTTGGGAGGGGTGGGAGTTAATATCTTTAGAGATTAACATTTTTATCTGTCTTAATCTTTTTAGTATCCTTTCATTCAGACCCTGAAATTATTGTTGGAGGGAAGGAATGTGGCATGGCCTGTGAGGTTGTGTTTTTTGGTTTATTTTTCATTCAAGTTTAGCCCCAGAAGAGAGAGAAGATTCTTAACCATAGGAAAAATGTTTTGGCCAGAAGAGGTGAAAGAACATGGCTATCCTAGACTTTTTTAAAAAAGATTCTAATAAGTTGGAGAAGAAGAGAAGAAAGAGGAGTGTTTACAGGTTTCTGGGGGGAGCAAATGAAAAGACTCACACTCCACTTCCTGGGTGATGCTGCTAAGGAGACAGTAAGCCAGCAGAGGGAGGTGCCTGTGGGGCTCCGTCAGTTAAGCAACTAACTCTTCAAGCCCCACATCGGGCTCTCCACTGACAGTGTGGAGCCTCCTTGGGATTCTCTTTCCCTCCTTCTCTCTCTCTCTCTCTCTCTCTCTCTCTCTCTCTCTCTGGCCCTCCCACAGGCATGCTCTCTCTCTGTCTCAAAATAAATAAACTTAAAAAAAATGACACCCAGCAGAGGTTGTAGGATCCTATTGAGTACAGACCTACACCTCGTTGGCAGGAGGGGAGGAAGGAGAGGGATGGAGGGACATATGAATGCAGGAAGAATGACTCCAGAGAAGACATGACTGTGTTCATGCTGAGACCAATGACCGTGTACAGCCACACAAAAGTCTTAAATTATTGCCCCAAAGCATCCAGGATCACCACCCCCTAAGGGCCATGCAAACTGAGACATAGCCTCTTCTCAGCCATCAAGGAGGATGGGTACTTCAGGACCAGAGTTCTCCTCAATTCCGCTTCTGTTCATCCCCTCAGTATCCTGGAAAAAATTGCCTGGGAGAGGATCCTAAAGACTGAGGTTCATTTTCTCACCAATCCCAAAGATTAAGGATTTGAAATCAACCTTGAGGAAATGAGGGTCTATTTTTTGAAATATTTGAATTATGGACTGAAGTTTTTACCACCTAGACCAGATAAGACGGAAACTGTTCCAAATCACAGAGCAACTGGACGTACATGTTCAAACAATTATGAAAAACATATAACAGATTTTTATCAACAAATACGTCAGTGAGCAAACTTATGACCTTGCCTCGTCAAGCAAACTTATGACCTTGCCTCATCATTCTCGGTTCTCGTCAAGACATTCACACCACACATACACATGCATGTGATTCTATGGATTACAGACACTCCTTAGAAACATACATATTAGGAGTGGATATGAACTGCATGTAGTTCTGAAGTTCTGTAGAAGACCTCTTCTTTAATATGTAAAAGTATACACTGTTCCTCACTATTTTCCCAGACCATTACCGACACTTCTAACCAGTTTAATAGTCCTGATTATGCAATGTGTTTCATCCTTAAATTGAAAGGAACAGGAGTCAGATTACTTTAAGTCCCTTTAGTTCAGTTGGCTTTGAGAACTTTGTCAAAGCTTATCCAAGTTACTATTTGTCAGTTGATTTGCATGGTTTGTATTTGAGTCAGTCAAATGTACTCACTGATAAAAACTAAGAACGCTCAAATGAGGCAAGACTCTGGTAACATTACATACTCTACGTAAAGGCAATGGTGTGCTTTAGAGGGAATTTCAGAGCAGGTGAGGAGTAGAGGGGTGGCCATAGGGTTAGGAGTATACAGATGTGACCCTGAATGCAGAGTACAGCCTAGAGATGCTGTGATGTTATGGCTCTAGGAAGCTAGATTTAACGGACAGAACCAGGACCAGTAGGGTGGGACTGGCATAGAACCTCCAGTCTTGTGCTGGACATTGCCTTGGTTTCCTCATGGCCAAGTCCACACTGAGTGGGTAGCTGCAACGTGATCAGAGGTTGTTCTGTGCCACAGGTTTCTAGCTCCTGAGCTGGCCTTCTTCATAATTCAGCAGTAAGGAGAATGAAGTGGGAGAGGGGGTATTGCATTATGGGAGAGTATGGGGAGGAGAAAAACTTCTAGAGGAATTAGAATTTAGATGGAAAGGTAGTTCTGTGTGATACTAACATAAACATACATATTTAGTCAATATATTTTGAATTACTTATTAAATAAAATGTATTCAAGTTATTTAAAAATCATGTCTACTTTTCAAAAGGTTTTGACGTGGGCTTTATAATTTAGCCAGTTTGCAATACTCCTAATAATTTATTAAATAAATTTGACATTGAATTCACAGAGTAATGAACTATAAACGTAAACCATAGCTTTATGATCCAAGAATTTCTTGCAAGAGCTGTTATATTTTATAGCTTTTTGTTGGTGGTGGTAGAGGTAGTGGCTGTTTTTTTCCAGTTTTATTGAAATACACAGCTTAGTCATATAGCTATGTAATTTATTATAGCTTATACTTTTCTTTGCATTTCAAAAGGACTTAATAATAACAGCTGACATTTATTGAGCATTTATTTTATGGCTGACATCCTTCTAGGTGCCTTTATCTCATTTATCCCACACAACAGGCTTAGATGGTAAGTCCTTTTATTAGTGCCTTTTGCTGATGGTGTGAATGAAGCACAGAAAAGCTGGTTAACTTCTTCGAGACCACACAGCTAAGAAGTGACTTGCCAAAATTTGAAGCCAGAAAGGTTGATTTCAGCATTCACAGTCTTAAACACAATACCATTTTGCCTCTTGTGTATGGTGGATGCTTCTGGAAGAAGACTAGTAGGATGGATGATAGGCAAGAATATCCATTTTTTCAACCATATACTGTTTGAATTTGTTTATAATAAGCCTGCATTTATTTTGTTACTTGGAAACAACAAAAAGAAATAGAAAAACAACTCATTCTTTGAAAAATAGTATTGGGGTGTCTATTTTGGTCTAGTTTTTTTTTTCCTTTTTGTTTTAGTTTTAAAATGATCAAATGATCCTTGGGGTGCCTGGGTGGCTCAGTTGGTTGAGCATCCGACTTCGGCTCAGGTCATGATCTCACGGTTCATGGGTTCAAGCCCCATATCAGGCTCTGTGCTGACAGCTCAGAGCCTGGAACCTGCTTCAGATTCTGTGTCTCCCTCTCTCTCTGCCCCTTAACTGCTCATGCTCTGTCTCTCTGTGTCTCAAAAATAAAATAAAACATTAAAAAATTAAAAATAAAATAAAATAAGATGATCAAATGATCCAAAATGACAGCTATATGTGAAAACTTGGGACAATAAAATTGTGTCCTTTCTATAAAGACAGAGAAGGCCATTTTCATGACACTCAAATAATGTCATGGGCAAAATAGTCATGTTTAGTAAAATAGTTTATTCTAGATAATTCTTTGTATTCATTCATTTATAGAACATTGTATAGGTATGTATATGATATATATTTAAATCTTTTTAGTGACTACTTTTTATTTGTGCTTCTCAACATGTTTAAGCAAGTGGAATCCTTCCATATAAGGGGCAAAAGAATGTGGGGCCTGAGACAGGCTGACAAAGAGAAAATGCATCCTGTCTGAACAAGCAAGAAACAGGGAAAGAGAGTAAAAATTCTTGCAACATGTAGCTCTTCAGAAAAAAAAATGTGGCTATTATTTCTCCAACATCAATTGATTTGTCACTTTTAATAAAAGGCCTAGAAACACAGGTAGACTAGAAATCCCTCCCTGGAGCTCAGTCTCTGTCTGTCAAATGGGGTAATGAGTCAGTGGAATCAATGACATGATCTAAAAACTCTCTTCTATTTTCACCTTCCTCCCAATCTCTTGGTCTGGTCTATGGATACACATGTCCGGCCAGAAGCATTATTGGATACAAAGAAAAGTTTATATCTTCTTTGAGGATAGAATAAATGGCTTTTTTTCATGTATATCGATGAAACTCTGGGTGAGAAACAAAACTTTGTGATGACGGACCGAGTCCAGTTGATCTCTGACAGTACAAAATGTTGTATTCCAAGTCGAGCTGCATATTTGGATCAGCGGGGGAACTTATTGGTTATACTATTTTACTATTTCAACTCAAATAATGTTTCCACATAAAAATGAGACTGTCTAAATGAGAATGGGAAGAGCCAACCAGCGTGTAGAAGCCTCTAGAAGTATTTGAATACTCCTCAAGACCCAATTCCGACCTGAAAATGTTGCTGTGCTGATTAGCAGTACTAACTGAAAGTTTTTCTAACACATCCATAACCTCCAAACGTTTTCCAGCTGTATACTGTAGCTCTCAGGGGTTGGCAAGGCTGAATCAGAATATCTCTGCCAAGACTTGTCTGCAAATTCTTAACCTTTTTTTGTTTGCCAAGAACAAAGAAAAATTGTTGTAAACTTAGCTGCTGTTGTAACATATGAACGGGCTTTTCTGAAAATGCAAATGAGACAAATACGAATCATTACATGCAGTCATTCGCAGCATGCAGTTACATTTGGTTTCTGCTATTGTATGTATATATTACTTTCATACCTAACTTGATATATTTTATAGTGCTTTACCATTTTCAAAGCACTTGCATATGTGAGTATCATTTGATCTTTTCTGAGCATTGCTGTTTCTAATGTACTTCATGTTCAAAAACATTTGAAGCTCAAATTTATATGGTGCACGCATCACACAACAAATGTTTTGATTACTGTTGTATGGAAATGTTTATTATGTCCCAAAATATAGGTTATGCATATTTGGCAAAGTAGGCCATTGTCAATTTTTACTGGCACATGAACTGGATTTTCAAATACTACCAAATACATCTGGGTATTTTTTTTTTATGCAAAAAAAAAATGGATGGTCGCTTGCACCAGTATTTAGTAAATAACCAAGATTCGGGTCAGGTGGATTATAACTAAAGTTTTAATAGGGCTTAAAAATTTGATACATTGAAAACTTCATTGGTAACATAGGTAACATGGGGCGCCCTGGGTGGCTCAGTCAGTTGAACATCTAACTCTTAATTTCGGCTTAGGCCATGATCCCAGGGTCGTAAGACTGACCCCGCGTGGGGCTCTGCACTGAGCATGGAGTCTGCTTAAGATCTTTCTCTCTCTCCCTCTGCCCTCTCCCCTGCTCACTCTCTCTAAAAAAATTTTTTTAATAAAATAAAATTAAATTAAATTAAACATACAGGTAACTGATAAACCCTTTGCTTCAAATAAAACTCTCTGTTGGGTTGCTCAGATTTTATTACTGTTCTACAAAACCAGAGTTCTCAATGATCATTAATTGTGAATAGAGAATTCATCAAGACAAGCAACTCATAGTTCTGTTTGGTAAGTGACTACTTCCCCCCAGGGATGGACAGCATAGTCTCTAGAGGGTTCTAGAGACTTCAGAGAGGACTATATTGAAGATCTGTGGCAATTGGAGTATATTTGAGTAATTCTCTAAGTAAAACTGGGTAATTCTAGGTGAGAATGAGATTATGACATTTGGCTCCCCCCATCGGCCTGCTCCCACCTGTTTGAGGTGAGGCATGGTCTCTAGCCATGTTGCTTTACTTTCTTGTCTCCAAATGCCCCCACCCACTTGCAGTTTTCTGTCTAGAGTATCTTCTCCATGCTCTTAGTAAGCTACTATGGTCTCCATTTAAATTTACTTTCTCAAAAAATTCTTCCTTTATAATACATAAGCTTATTTCTCCTGTTAGACACGCCCAAGGACAGAACCCCCAAGTTGTACATGTGTGGAGCTCGAAGAGGGAGACTCTGTATTGGATGCCACATTTGGCAGGAAGGGGACTAAGTGTAAGACGCTTCCTCAAAAGAAAATAAAGGATGTGTTTATATATGTTTCTCAAACGCCTTTATTTTATTGATTTATTTTTGGGGGGTGAACACTGTGTCAACAAGTATGGAGTTCCTGATGTGCGTGCATTAACCCGCCTAGCTCTGTGGCATATACAGCAAGGTTAGGGGCACAGCCTTTGTAAAGCTCAAGATTTATTTGAGGAGATGACTAGATGTTATCTAGAGATATTCTAGATAGAATCTTCTAGAATTCTATCTCTAGAATTCATCTTCTATCTAGAATAATATAGTGAGGTGCTAGATCATACAATACAGGAGTGGCCTGTATGGGGTCACTGCAGGGCTAAGACAAGCTTTCTTTAACTTGTAGTACTTTTCCACAGTATTCACTTGGGTTAATCCATTATACTTAATGAATTGTCCATAAAATAGATAAAGCAGAAATATACATATATATATATATTTTTTTTCATGTTTATTTATTTTTGAGAGTGAGAGACAGAGTATGAGTAGGGGAGGGGCAGAGAGAGAGGGAGACAGAATCTGAAACAGGATCCAGGCTCTGAGCTGTCAGCACAGAGCCTGATGCGGGGCTCGAACTCACGAACCATGAGATCGTGACCTGAGCTGAAGTCAGACACCCAACCGTCTGAACCACCCAGGTGCCCCTAAAGCAGAACTATATTAACATATTATCCTATAAACACATGTTGGTTTAAATATTCTATAGTAAAGATCAAATCTGGGACAGAGAACAAGCGAAGAAAATGGGCTATCTAGAAAGGAGACTCAGGACAGGCAAACAGTGTGTGGTATAAAAAGCCTGGATGTCAAGATCTAAGGAAAAAGATGAAAAAGGAAAGGAGGCTGAAAGCACCAGATATAAATATATATTTTCATGTTTCACAATTCTGTCCTGGGCCAGTGCTGGTGACAGATTTTTAGGTCCTTTTGGGAGGACTCATTCTTCACATCCTTTCCAAGCTCCTTACTTTGGTCCTCATCATGCTCCCTGTTCAAAGAGCATCTAGAAGCTGAGTATAATGACTGCATTGTCACCTGTCACTAGGATGCTTGTTATTTCCATTACCAGAACCTGCCAAGCAAGCTTCCCAGTACCCCCTAGACACAGAACAGTGTACCTTTGAAGGTCCAGATGGAAGGGGATTATCCTATTCTGAAATCCATTAAGAATCTCGTAAGTCCTTGCAATAGCTAGCTCAGTGTGTGTGTGACAAACTGACCTATGGCAGAATTTGGAGTGTGGCTGGGGGTGAGGTTCAGAGTTCCCGTCCCGGCTGTCTTAACTTCCCCAGAAATGTAACTTGAACAAAGAGCAGTGGTACAGGACGCCATGAAAGAGCAGACTGGAGTCCCAAGATACACAGGGGTGAGCGCGGTGTGCAACTCTACAACTGTGCTGAGGACTGTTTCCCAGGGGATATTACCATAAAGATGCAGAGAGAAAATAATTCACAGACAGAGGGTTTCACGAGAAAGCTGAGAGGGGGAAGGGGTGGAAATTGCCTCTATTTGTTAAAAGAAAAGCCTCTGATTTGGTGTAATGGCAAGATAAGGAAATGAGGGGGAACAAAACCAGACAAACAGAATGAATAGGATTTGGTGGCCATAGTAATTTAGCGCATAGTGAAAAGTCTGGTTGCCCTCACAGAGTTTATTGTCAGGTGTGTTGACTAGTAGACTACTGAATATACGAACATTATTAAGTAAATCATAAGTAAGTTTCTCATATGAACCTTTTTAATACTGTGGCATTTTAAATGAGGAGTCCTGTCATAAAAGTAAGTTATTATAATAATATTGTATTATTTTTCCCCTTGAGACATTTTTAGATTTTTTGAAAAACTTCTATTTATTTATTTTGAAAGAGACAGAGATGGTGCAAGTGAGGGAGGAGCAGAATCCCAAGGGAGAGAGAGAATCCCAAGCAGGCTCTGCACTGTCAGTGCAGAGTCTGATGCGGGGCTTGAACTCACAAATGTGAGATCATAACCTTAGCTGAAATCAAGAGCTGAATGTTTAACCGACTGAGCCACTCATGCACCCTAAGACATTTTTAGATTTTGAAAATTTTTTCCAGATATGAAATAAACCTACACCTAAAGACCCTTGAAATTTGCCATATAATGTGGATATTCTTTTAGACTGAATTAAAGTTAATTTAGTTTTGAGAATTACTAAGCTCCTTGAGGTAACTAAAGCATATTGAAATCTTATGAAGGAAAGCAGAAACTGTTTGAAAAAACACCTGCTTTCTAATTTCTAATTACCTAGCTTTGTAATTAGAACTAGTTTGCTCAAAAGATACTTTAACTTTAAACATTAAAAACACCTTAAATGCAGGGTGCCTGGGTGGCTCAGTCAGGGCTTCGTACTTTGGTCCAGGTCATGATCTCCTGGTTTGTGGGTTTGAGCTCCTCATTGGGTTCTGTGCTGACAGCTCAGAGCCTGGAGCCTGCTTCAGATTCTGTGTCTCTCTCTGCCCCTTCCTAGTTTACACTCTGTCTCTCTCTCCCTCTCAAAAATAAATAAATATTAATTTTTTAAAAAAACTCCTTAAATGTATATATTTGATAGATATCTCTTGCTACAAATTAGAGACTGATATTTCATTAAGCTAAATGTATCACTTATAAATGATTTGTTTTGAGGAAGTAGGCATTACCGTATAGAAATGCCTTCAGATAATAATATCTATGAAAATAATCATAATAATGAGATTTCATGTGGGATTTGAAACGTTTTCAGACTTGGGTAGAGATTTACATGAACCAGAATTCCACTGGAGGATCCTAAAATAAACAAACAATAATGGGGCACACATGCGTGTTATTTTATTTACTGAATTTTAAACATATATTATTTACTAAATTTAAATTTAAAAATATTTGTTTGTTTGTGAGAGAGAGAACACAAGTGGGAGAGAGACAGGAGAAAGAGAATCCCAAGCAGGCTCCATGCTCAGCACGGAGCCCAATACTGGGCTCCATCTCATAAACCATGAGATCATGACCTGAGCTGAAATCAACACAGACGCTTAACCGAGTATATCACCCAGGTGCCCTTTGTTTACTAAACTTTAAATTAAAATATCTGGTCTGGTGATATAAAGGACCCCTAGAGTTTTCTGTCCAATACTACAAGAGACTTCCAAGATCAAATCAAAAGCAAGCCAAGCAGAGTAGTTTCACTCAAAGAGATTTGAAAGCTGTGATAGATAAGCTTAGATTTTTTTTTAAGTCATTTTATTTGATCAAAGTAACTTTGTCAGAAGTTCCTCCAAACCTTTATTTCCTTCTTGGGGCTTCCAGGTTTTCTCGTATGTTGGAGACATGTAAGCAGAATATGAAAGGGGTAGATTTTTACTTTTAATTTTCACATTTTCAAAACTGTTCTGTTCCTCTTAGTGTTTGCAGTATACATACATATACGCCCCCCCACACACACACACGACCCTTCAATCTTCAGCATCTATAGTCTAAAGAATAAAAATGGAACCAATGTAACAGAGTGTGTAGTAGAGGGGACTTGAGCCCTCCTTTGCTACTCAGTGCTGGATTGAGTGTGGAGAATTTACTTAACTCAAGCTCTTCACTTATAAAATGGAAATAAGTGTACTAACATCATAGGGTGGTTGTGAAATCAAAATACAATAATGTATGTAAAGCTCTCACCACAGTGCCAGTGCTCTAGAGAGGACAAATACATGGTATTTAGTCTCATTACTCTTTTTTATATAATATTAAGATATATGGATATATATAGTGAAAATATTATAGCCTATATCTATCTGATAATAAAGACAAATGGATATATAATTCCTTTGGCTTTGTTAGTTTTGTCCATATAATCCTAAAATTTTTAAAAAATGAGGAAATATAAATGATTGGTCAGTTTGGGCATCAGATAAGTATATTACATTCTGCTTTTTTAGTGCATAGTTTTCCAATATTTAATTCCCATAAATGCAGACATTAAGACATTGAGATTAGAATTATTCATGGTCACGGAACAAGTCCATGGTGGAACAGTTATAGTGTTCTAATGAAACGAAGTTGAATATTCCTTCATTGCCCCCATGGAAGAAATGAATAAAGAAGGTTTTAGGGGCACCTGGGTGGCTCAGTCCATTAAGTGTCAGACTTTTGATTTCAGGTCATGATCTCACGGTTCATGAGGTTGAGCCCGAGTCAGGCTCCACACAGTGCAGAGCCTGCTTGGAATTCTCTCTCTCCCTCTCCCTCAAAAAGAAAAAGATACTTTAAAGTGTTTCTGTAAGAAAATAAATTGGGAAAATAAAAATCAAAGACAAAGCATATATATTAATATTCATTTCCATTAATGAAAGATTGAGTTTATTTTTTTAAGTTTATTTATTTTGAGAGAGAGGGAGCATGAGCAGGGGAGAGGCAGAGAGAAAGGGAGAGAGAGGGAATCCCAAGCAGGCTCTACATTGTCAGCATGAAGCCCGATGCAGGGCTTGAACTCCCAAACTGTGAGATCTTGACCTGAGCTGAAACCAAGAGTCAGGCACTTAACCAACTGAGCCACCCAGGCACCCCCTGAAAGATTAACTTTAAAAAATTGTTTTTAATATTATGAATTAATGATCTCAACCTAAGTCAGGTATTGAAGAAAAGATGCAAAGATCTAAATTGAGTGAAAATATTTTGGGAGACAGAGTTTAGGCTATTCTTAAAGGAAAGTAAGTGGATTCAAGTGTAGCTTTCTAAACAAGCTATGGGATGAAAAGGGCTCCTTTAACCTCAGTTAAGAGTGGTACTGGGTGTGCCTAACTAAAATCCCCCAAGAAAAACTTTAGTTCACCTCTATCTCTCTCCTTCCTGCAGTTGAATTTTTATGTGAGTATGAGAGCTGTTAATAAATACATGGCAGACAGTTGGAAAGAGATTTCCTGAAATAAGGACCAGATGATAAGTATAAATAAGTACAGTGCTTGCTTGAATTATGTTCAGAAGAGGGTGATGATACTCTACAAGATTCACTTTTTGGCGACCAAGTCCAAGGGTCCATCTCCATTATGAATGTTTCCTGTGTGACTTGGACTTACTCCATTTCAAGGGGACAGTCAGTCCCTTGGAAGTCTGTGACAGCACCCCAGGGAAGCAGAAGTGTGTCAGCTACTGACACAGTTTACTAGACAGCCATGCTATCTTGCTTGGTGTCCTCCAGTGAGAACCCCTCTTTAATGCCCTTTCACTTCATGGGCCCCCATTATGGGCCGAGCACTGTGCTGTGCATCCTACAAATGCTGCTCATTTACTCAGTATTTTGATTTTTTTCTCTTTCATTCCCCCACAGCCATGTGTCCTTAAGTTTTCAGCATGGCTCCTCCATTGCTCACGGTCCACAAATGAGTGTGTCTTCATCCTTGACCACAAAGACTGAAGATGCCTCACCTTTCCTCATCTTAAGCAATTGCCCTGTTCTCGCTGCTGCCTTGGATTTGCTCTGTGTGACTACCTATCTTCCTTACACTTTTGTGGCAACAGGAAAAGTTAGCACTCCCTCTTTAGAGGCTGGCCTTTCACCTCTCCCTCCCTTCACTTCTGCCCTCCATGGGGACCTTCATTCACATTGTCTGCATCTTCATGTTCTCCCCTTCCCTTTTCCTTCCCTTCCATTGGACTTACGTGCATCCCTACGTTTTCCTTATTCTTTTTTGTGTGTTTATTTATTTTGAGAGAGTGAGTGTGTGTGTGTTTGTGTATGCACGCATGAGTGGGGAAGGGGCAGAGAGAGAAGAAGAGAGAGAGAATCCCAAGCAGGTTCCACACTGCCAGCGTAGAGCCCAGTGTGGAGCTCAAAACCACAAACTGTGAGATCCTGACCTGAGCTGAAATCAGGAGTTGGACACTTAACCGTCTGAGCTACCCAGGCGCCCCTCTTCTGAAGCCATTTCTATACGGTAATGCCTACTTCTTATTCTTAAAATTAAATGAACTTGAATCTTTCCCTCAAACGTTACCCTCCCTTGAGTTGCCACCCAGTTTGTCTATTTTCATTGTTAAATGTCTCAATTTCTCTACATCAGAATTCTCAACACACACTTGGAGGACCACTAAGGGTCCTGAGAGACCTCAGGAAGTCCCATTTGCAACTAACTACCCAATTGTTTGATGCCAGATTTGCTACATATACTTCAACCAAAACAACATATTGCAACAGATAGAATGCAGAAGCAGAGACAAGGATCCAGCTGGCTCCTATTAAGTCAGACATTAAAGAGATTTCCAAAAATGTAAACCAATGCTTTCTTCTCACTAAAATGATTTCCGTTGGGAAAATATAGTTATTTTTTTCATAAAAAAATGATGCTATTTATTTGAACTTCTAGGGGAATTAGTATTATTTTGAAATGAATTAATACACTTTAAAAATGTCTTGCTTCCTTAATTGTAATTCCTAGGAGGATAACTACTGGAGTGGTACCCTACAAAATCCAAAGCTTTATGGGGATTCTCAATCATTTTAGGAGTGAGAGGCAGTTTTGAGACAAAAAGGTTTGTGAACCCTCTATGTCCCTGGTTCCTTCCTCACTGCTCTCCTCTCCTTCCTTCTTTTATCTCTGACTGGAGAACTGGCCCCACCAATATCGCACATCAGATTTCTCAGAGTTCTTTCTCTGTTAAAGAGTTGTCTAGTCTTTCCTTCTCCTATTCTCTATTCTCTATTCTTCTTAACATTTTTTCTCCTACGACAGGCACAGCCCTCTGATTTGCTCCCCACCTTCCTCATTTTCCCTCTTTCTGTCTCTTGCTTCCTATTCCCTGAGATTTTTTTCCCTCTCAGTTGTCTCCACCTGGTTGTCCTTAAAGCTGTCTTTCCTATTCCTCTCCCCAGCTTTCTTTCCAGATCTGAAGGCTTTCCCAGGGTGTCAAACAAAACGCACTCTAATTTCCAGCTGAATATCCTGTATCTCAGGATATGTGTTCTGTTTGTCCTTCTGGGCTTCTCCAGTCCATTAGACAATGCACGTTTGCCAGCTCATCATCACAAACCTAGGCTACTTCAATAGTCACTTCTTAACGGTCTTCCCCTTCCTCCCCCATACCCCCGCCCGAGAACGTCACTTGCCCAATTACATTCCATCTGATTTTCCATTGAAATCACTGGTTTTCAACTTTTATTTATTTCAACCAGAAAAAAATGCTCTCTACCAAAAGAATAAAACAAACACACAAACCTAATATTTAGCAAGCTGGGCTGTGCAGATGGATTTGCCACTGAAAAGTGGATTCAAGAACTGTTTGAAGCTTCTAGGCTATGTTATGTTTCCAAACAGAGGAAGGTGATCATGGAGATGGGCACCAGAGAGACTGTTTTCCTGGTTGTGCTGGGCTTCCCCCCAGTGAAGCTCCAAGCCCTAGAAGCCAAAGCTAAGGGTTTTAGGGGCTTCCAGAGAAAGACAGGCAATGCTGCCCTTTTCGAAGTCACGTGGAGAGTCCAGAACCATACCTGCTCAGCCTTGCCCTGAGGCTGTCTCCATGGCGCTGCTGGCTTTTGTCTCAAGACAGTCAATTTTTCTAGACAAGACTATTCTCAACATAAGCCTGGGTAGTGTGTGTGTGTGTGTGTGTGTGTGTGTGTGTGTGTATGAGAGAGAGAGAGAGAGAGAGACAGAGACAGAGAGAGACAGAGAGAAAGAGACAGACAGATTGCCAGCTATCAAGAACTGCGGAGGACTAGAGAGGTAGAGTTCATCATCATTCCAGATTAGGCTTTCACTTAATTTCCCTATAGAGAGAGTAAGAGAGAAAGGGAGAGAGAATCCTAAGCGGGCTCTGTGCTTAGCACAGAGCCCCATGCAGGGCTGGACCCCATGAACCGTGAGATCATGACCTCAGCTGAAGTCCAGTCAGATGCTTTAACTGACTGAGCCACTCAGATTGCCCTATTTGCAATCTGAGACTTCATATTTGCACTCCTCTTGCCTAATGTCCCTAGGCTCTAAATGTCTGTGCTTCGGTTTCTTCAGAGGATAACCCTCCTGTTCCCTTGTCATGTGAGAGAAGCCTCCATCATCTGCTTTTCAAGGTGCTGGAGTGGATCTGTGTACCTAAGTGCTTCCCACTTGTACTTCCATCCATTCAATCCTTTCCCCACTAGCTTTCCAGATACCCGGTGCTTTCAATTCTTATTTTATTTTATTTATTTATTTTTTAAAGCAAACTCTACCCTCAGTATGGGGCTCGAACTCAGGACCCTAAGATCGAGAATTGCATGCTCTACTGACTGAGCCAGTCAGTTGCCCTCTGTTGCTTCCGATTCTTGAGCCTCTTTACAGTTCTTTAGCAAGGAGTCAACTTTCTTCTTGTTGGTTTCCTCTTTCATAGGGACATAGGTTTCAGCTTTTATGGCTTTACTGAATTAGTCATTACAAATCTGTAAGCTTCCCATTTTAAAAAATTGGAATGTATCTTGTCTCCTATTTTTATCTTTTCTTGGCCTTCTTTCTTTTCCTTGTGGGTTAGTGCCCATGTTATTTCTTTCTTCAACTTCATTTTAGTGGCATCTCAAGAGGCGTATGAGTTATCTATTGCTTTGTAACAAATTACTATGAACTTGGCAGATTAAAACAACACACACACATGATCTCAGAATCACTGTGGGTCTGAGTCTGGGTGTGGCTTAGCTGCACCCTCTGCTTTATGATCTCTTCTAAGACTATAGTCAAGGTACCTGCCATGGCTGGGGTCTTCATGTGAAGGCTCAAAGGAGGAAGCATCGGGTTCCATGCTCCTGCAATAATTGGAAGTTTCAGTTCCTTCTGAACCATTGAACCAAGAGTCTCAGTTCCTTAGTGACTGTTGGCCAGAAGTCACCCTTAGTCCCTTGCCACATTGTCCTCTCCATATATCAGTATGCCTCATCAAAGTCAGCAATCAAGAGCTGGTTAGCAAGATGGAAGTCACTGTTTTATGCAACCGAATCACAGAAGTGACATCACTTTTGCTACATTCTATTATTGGTTAGAAACATACTCTCAAAGTAAGAGCATTACACAAAGGTGTAAATACTAGAAGGTCGGTTGGGGGATGTTTTAGAGTTGGCCTGGCATACGATCCATAGGTGATAAACACATATGTTCAAATCTCCACATCAAACTGGAAGTCCCCATTCTCTCTCCCATCAAGTGTATACCCCATCACTCCAATAAATCTGCTCTTCTTCAGGTCAAAAGTGACCTCCACCTTGAAAAAGCCAATGAACTATCTCAAGAGCTCATCATACTCAAATAACCAGCAGCAATTGACCTACTATCCTCTTGAAGCATTTTATTCCTTAGGATTTGGGGATACCTCACTTCTCTGTTTCTCCCTCTCCATGACTTGCCTCTGAGTCTCAGACTCCTTCGCTCTTTTTCTCTTTTCCTCCTGACTTCTATATGTTGGAGGGCTGTAGAGCTCCATTTTCAGTCCTCTATTTTTCTGTAATGACACACTCTACCTAAGAAATCGAGTCTCATAACTTTAGATTCCATCTTCATATTGGGTACTCTCTACTTTGTGTCTCTAGCTCCAAACTTTCTTCTGAGCTCCAGGCAATGCCGCATTGGCATGTGCAACTGGACACAGAGACATCGCAAATTTAATGCAGGATTCTCGATTTTCTTACTCTTCCTTCCCTCATCCCACTCTTCCCAAATTGGTTCCCATTTCAATAAATGTCACTACCTTCACCTAGTTGCTCAGGTGAAAATCTAGCAGTCTTTCTTAATATCTGTTCTTTTCTTTACCCCTATACAAGTCTCACTCAGCATGTCTTACCAGCTCCACCCTTAATGTATATCCATCCTTGAATCACTTCTCCTCAGGTTGCTGTCACTTGGGCTTACTCACCACTGTCACTCAAGGCTGATGACTTCACACACATTAGAATTCAAACTTCTTACCATGGTGTTCAAGGTCCATGACATCTGGCCCTGCCTTTCTCTCTCCTGTGTCCTCATCTTCTACTGTCATTCCTTTGTTCCTACCAATCTAGCCTCATTGGCACATTTGTTGTTCGTCTGCTGCACCAAGCTTATTCCTGCCTCAGAAATTTTACATATGCTGTCCTTTCTACTTGGGATTCTTCCTTGTGATCTCAGCATGACTCATTCCTTTACATCACTGAATTCTCTGCTTAACTATTCCCTATTTAAGGAAGGCTTCCTTGACTACTCTGTGTCAAATAGCCAACCCTCTATTACTCTTTATCCTCTTTCATTGTTTTATTTTTCACCTATGACCATTTGAAAGTGTTGTCTGTGGTTATACATTTAGTTTGGTTGTTTACTGCCTGAGTATGAACTTCATGAGAGTAATACTTTGTTTCACTTACCACTGTATCCCTGTAACCCAGAACAAAGCATGGTACGTGGTAGGTATGCAGTTAAGCATTGAATATGTGAACAGGTTGTTAGATAAGATTGAACTTGTACAATCAGCTTTCTTAAGCAAACTCGAAGGCAAGAATCCAATTTGTTGTATAGTGTAACAGCAGCTAGATAGACTGATAGATACATAGACAGGTAGATAAAATAGAAGTTGAGTTTGTAAAACCTGAATTAGTGACAGCAACTCTATTCATAGGTTGCCATGTGTTTTTTTTTAATTTTTGTTCATTTTCAGAGTAATTCTCCCTCTCCCCCAGCACTCAGTAGATAATCAAGGAGCTATAAAGTACCAAGGCTTTAATTCACCACATGATTAGTTCCTGTGTAACTTTCACTGAAATCTGTATTGTGGAGAATTGTGTGGCTCACTCCAATCCTGGCCTCAATTGACACTTTTAATAAAAACATGGCAGCCAGATTCATCCACTAAATAATTGATTGACACGTTGGACAACTGTAGCTTTATGAAATAATCCAGAGCATACATTTTTAAACACCATTTTCAATAATAAATTAAGATCTTTACCTTTTAGACTGACAATGACTTTGATAATCATGTACTTGAATTTAAATGAATTATAGGTCTTTCAAGTAGAATTGATTTACGTTTCCATTCCTTCCCATTTCCCCTTAGATCCATCCCCACTTCACATATGAAGATTTTTGGTAACTAGATTCACAAATAATGCGTGTATAAAGTTGTTTTAGGAAAAGTTAGGCATTTTATTCTAATGAGTAATTATTTTCATATCCCCTAAACAAACTACCTATTAAGCCATTGGATATTTGGAGCTTAAAAGTTGTATTTGGGAGATACTGTCTGTGATTTAGTGGAAATTTAGTGCCATGGAATCCTCATGAAGTTTCTGAAAACCAAATCTAGAAAAAGGGAGAGAAAGTAGTAGATTGAGAATACCTGTAGTCTGCTGAAAAATTTTCCTAATTAAGGGGAATAAAACCCCAGTCACTTATAAAGTACATCCAAGAAAACCATTATAATCTTCCCATTTATATGCTTCTTTCTACTTTTTCCCCTAAAAAGTAATTAAGCATTATGCTTAATTAGTTTTAGAGGAGAGATTGCTCTGATAATTTAGTCGAGAAAAGTGAAGTTTCTTACTGTTTCTTTGCCAAATATTTCAGCCAAGTTATTAACAGAAGAATCTAGGAAAGAGAAACTATGCAAGTGGAATAAAAAAATCCATTTGTGGGACACCTGAGTGGCTCAGTTGGTTAAGTGTGTGACTGGATTTCTGCTCAGGTCTTGATCTCATGGTTCATGTGATCAAGCCTCACGTTGGGCTCAATTCTGACTGTGTGGATTCTCTCTCTTCCTCTCTTGTCCCTCCCCTGCTCATGCATGTGTTTTCTCTCTCTCTCTCTCTCTCTCAAGATAAATAAATAAACATTAAAAATATCCATTTGCAAATGTTATTGGTACAGTGTAAAATGATAGTGAGTGATCAAATACCTGAAAACATTTGAAACTTTTGAAATGGTTTTAGTAGTACTTAGGGTATCATGTAGACAAAGTCTTAGGCAACTCTTTTAAGTTATAGGATTTTGAAATTCTTAACTTTAATTTATGCATTTATAAAATGAAAAATGAAAAATACTATCTACCTCCTAACGTTATTGTAAAGGGTAAGTGACATCATGACCTATGAAACACGTAGCACAATGCCCAGAATACAGGTCAATGATAAATAAGTGATAACATACAGAAGTGCTGTTGCATAGGGGCACGTGTACCCCAATGATCATAGGAGCACTTTCAACAATAGCCAAATCATGGAAAGAGCCTAAATGTCCATAAGCTGATGAATGGATCAAGAAGATGTAGTTTATATATACAATGGAATACTACATGGCAATGAGAAAGTATGAAATCTGGCCATTTGTAGCAACGTGGATGGAACTCGAGGGTATTATGCTAAGTGAAATAAGTCAAACAGAGAAAGACATATACCATATGTTTTCACTCATATGTGGAACAGGAGAAACTTAACAGAGGACCA
>CM053567.1:28073017-28616698 GCA_028646485.1 Cryptoprocta ferox
TTCAACTGTATACCAATAATTCACCAAAATGTCAAGAAATAATGCTTGTTAGCTTTATGATTTAATCAGAGGTTGTGTTTACTATAGTAAACATCACCCAAGATTCTTCTAATATGTCCACAAGCTCCTTTGGCTTTTATCACTTTTCCTATAAATCAGAAAATTCCCCAAGATTTTACTGTCTGCCTGATTGAAATCCAAATGGGATCCAAATGTTTGCAAAATGTTTGTTTTTTTTCTTCCCAGAAATGTCCATGCAGTTAAGGTGCTGTTATTTCAAAGTGTCTATGACTTCCAAT
Source organism: Cryptoprocta ferox (assembly GCA_028646485.1). NCBI lineage: Eukaryota > Metazoa > Chordata > Mammalia > Carnivora > Eupleridae > Cryptoprocta > Cryptoprocta ferox. The sequence goes on from CM053567.1 coordinate 28,073,317, forward strand.
CAGGAATTAAAATGGCACTTAATGAGAACAAAACATGTTTTCACTTGAGATGCAATTAAACCAGCTTGGAGAAACAGGGTGTTTCTAACTAAGGTGAAAACAGCCGTGTTTATCAGGCTGCTCTTTAATGACATTAGAATATCTCTCAGAAACATTTGCTTTAAGATATATCATTTTCTAAATTATACTTGGCATTATAGATAATGCTATTTTTATTACAATTTCTTTTCAGTCATGTTGTTTCTTTTAAAACACTGATCATGTATTAATAGAAATTTTACGAAGAGTTATTTATAAAGACTTGTATGTAGAAGGTTTCACCACAAAAATTTCAGTTCATGACTAAGTATGATTTATTCATGATTATGGTAATATTTTAATTTTTAAAATGCCTTAAGAAAGAACCAATTTATGCATAAATTTTAAAAATGTTCCCAAAAGGCAAAAATTGCAAAAAAATTCCATAGCCTAGAAAAAAACTTCTGTATGTGGCTAATTTTTTTGTTCAACTGTATGTTTTAGTTTACTACATGGTGGCATGACTTCCTGAAGCTTTTCTAAAACCTAAAAGGAGGGAAAAAAAAGAATGCTTCCATTTTCACATTTGACATTTTGTCTGATCTTTTATAGTTTAGGTCCATAACATTGAGAAAAATAACAAATATCTTCTTGTGTATATATAAATACATATATACAAACAATAGTAGAAATACGCAATTTCCTAAGTTAATAACATTTGGAGACGTCATTACCAACAACAACAACAAAAAACATTACTGCTGTTAAGAGCTTGACCTTGAAAGTATAATCCTAAACTCCTCTGTTTACAAACAGCATGTAATCAGGATATGAAACTCTAGAAATTTAAGTAGCATAAGTGATTTGGGTTACTTAGGTAGCTATAAGAGACCTCTAGATCTTAATTTTAGGCTAGGTCTGCATTGGACTACTAAATGTTTTGACTAGATTAACTGATTCTAGTGAATTTCACTTGAATAATTAACTGTGTGTTATTTTCCTCCTCTGATATACTCACAGAACTGACTTTTAGAATCATGTAGACGCTGAGATAATCTCTTTTGAATTAATATTGTGTTATTATCATTAAAATTTTTAACTCTGGGTGCCTGGGTAACTCAGTCAGTTGAGTGTCTGACTCTTGATTTAGGCTCAGGTCATGATCTCATGGTCGTGGGATCCAACCCCAGGTTGGGCTCTGCAATGAGCATGAAGCCTGCTTAGGATTCTCTCTCTCTCTCTCTCTCTCTCTCTCTCTGCCCCTCTCCCCAGCTCATGCGCACTCTCTCTCTCTCTTTTTAGAAAAGAAAAGAAAAGGAAAGAAAAGAAAAGAAAAGAAAATTCTTAACTCTAACCTAAAAACCTTAAAAACAATACTTTTAGCAATTTTAAAGAGAAAATTATTAGGATGTAGCAAAAGTGAACACTGTTAATTAACTGAACACCTTGTAAAATAGACTCATTTATCATCCATCAAATATTTTCAACATACCTAACAGGTTAAAAGCACTATATTCAGTACCATGGAAGCCATAAAATTCTAACAACAGAATCTGCCCTCAAAGTACTTAACACCTTTTTCTGTTAATATGTTAAATTAATATGCATATTCATTCATCGTCAGGAAAGCAGATAGATCTTTGAGCAGTGTCATTTGAGCAATATAATCAGGCATGGTCCTTATTTTCTAGGATTTGCAAAATGTGAGGAAGGAACGTAAGGCCTAAGAGTAATGTTAAAACTACTAATTACTTTTGTACTCCAGACCATTTTTATAAGAAATGTATGCAAACAGAACTGTACTTTTGGCAGTTTGAGTGACTGTACCATTGAACAAACAGATGTCCTACTCATGAGCACAGCAAGAGCACTTTCTCTTTACCAGCCATTTGCCCCTTACCCAGAACCCTGGAGAAGCTTTGCAAACCCATGAGCTTGAAGCATGGGAAGGCGGGAATGTTCTCTATGATGACAGTGGGAGGTTGGTCTGAATCATTCAGGGTTGGTAATACAAAAACCACAAAAATTTTAAAAAATTTAAAAATTAAAAAAAACCCTCTTTGGTCAAATGTCAATATAGCAAATTCTAACTGGTAAACTTGTCTGCATTTTTATTATATTTCTCAAACCATATTTATATCTCCTCAAATAGGAGTAAATTTTGGAGGATTTTTTTTTAAACTTGCTAATACAAAATTAGTTACAGGTCTTGGACAGGACTCTTGCAAGCGTGGATCTCTGCAGCTTAAGTTTTATTGATTTTACCACAATCCCACCTTAGTTCAGATATTTTCAACCCCTGGAAAGTGTGATTGAAGACATATATGTCTAATTAGTATTAGTCCCAGCATCACAGAATGATGATGTTAAAACATTTAGGGATAGCTCGTGAGTGGCTTTTATTGATGATCTGAGGCTCTTCCCGTGGAAACGTGGATGTCCTAATGTATAGACAATTCCATCGATGTACAGTCCAATCCGAATTGTTTGGAGCTCAATTCCAACATTTCTTTTGGAGTCATGCTCAATTTGTCAAAACTGTCTCACCCATTCTTTATTACCCATTTATATTGCCTATATAGGTCATCTATGGGCTGATTTAAAGCATGTTGTATTATTGAGCATTCTCAGATTGTTCTAGGATTTGAAAAGTTTTAGATAATTTTGGTTTCTTGGAATTCGTTAATGCATACCACAACTTTCGCTGCAAAACACATTTGAGCCAAAGTGGCTTTAGGGAAGTGTTGTATGTTTTAATGAGGTTGGGAAAAGGAGATAAATTCATCTAGTCATAGTAACATAGTAAATCTTGCTGAGAGGAATTTCTTCTAAGCAGCAAAGCTATAATTTCCTTCCAGCTGATTTGGGGGACGTGAAACATTTTGTTCCGCTTTCCTGTCCTAAAAGAAATTTCCACTTGGGTTTTTCGTACAGCTCAAAAGATAAAAACTTATGTACTAGAGCAAAAACAGCAGAGTTCAACACATTTCTTACCCATGCCAAAAATTTTGCTGCTTCAGGACCATGGACCTTCCTTAGGAGCAAGTCTACACTTCCCTGATGAATCCTTAGGCTGTGATATATTTTTGAGTTAAATTGTTATTATTTATAGACAAGTTCTTTATGTCTGCCATGAACACACATCAAAGTTTATATAGCATTCATCCCTATGGCGGGTGCTTTATCTTACTGATTATTTTGGCAGAAACATGTACCAAAAATATCCCTGTGAGAAGTAAAAACAAAGCTTCACCCTCCAAAAAGAGAAAAAAAGCCACAGCTCTTTAGTTCCCCCTTGGACCTGTGGACGAGGCTTATAAACCTCCTCGGAGTCCATTTGATGTCTATGAGTCTGGCTGAAGCTCAGAGAAAGGCTTGGAAACGGGATAGTCCACAAACAGAAGACCTCGGATTACTGAGCCGGTTTCATTTTCTGCTATCTGTGAACATTTCCAAATTACTTCCCTGTGTGCTTTGTTTCATCCTTTCAAAAACTGAGTTTTATAACCAAATGATGTACAATGTAATGTAAGAGCGCATTGAGAGCCTGGAAAGCACCTTGCAGGCATCCTGTCAATCATTCACCTCCTCATTTTACAGATGAAGGAAGTGAATAAAGGCTGGGAAAGTGAAGTGACTCCCTAGCTCTGTAGAGCTGGAAAGTGACAGCGCTGGGAGAGTCACCCCGGACACCAAGCCGTCTTCCTACGTGTCCTCCCCCACCCGCACCGTGCTGTCTGAGGCACTGTGTAAATTAAAATGTCTTTATAACTGTAGGAGCTTTTTACTGCTCTGTAACAAGTTACCCCAATCTTAGCATCGGAAAAGAACACTCATTGATTAGCTCCCAGTTTTGTTGGCCAAAGTCTGAACATGACATAACTGGGTCCTCTGCTTAGAGTTTTATGCTGAGGTCAAGGTATTGACTGGGCTGTGTTCCAGCCTAGAGCTTAGGTCTTCCTCCAGGCTGTCAGCTTGTGGGCAGGATTCAGGTCCCTGTTCTGCTGGCCATCAGTGAAGGATGGCTCTAAGCTCCTACGAGCCACCCTCCATTCGTAGGCAAGTGACCCTCTCAGTGCATGGCAGCCCCTACTTCAAAGCCGCCAGGGTGATCTTTCTCTTCAGAAAAGGCCCAGCCCTTCGTTTAAGTGCTCACCTGATTAGGTCAGACCCACCCAGGATAATCTCCCTCTTGATTAGCACTCAAAATCAACTGATTGATAAACTAATTACAGGAGTGGTATTCCATAATATCAGTAGGTCCCACCCATACTCAAGGGAAGGGCATCATACAGGGTGTCTACACCAGGGCACAGGACTCTGGTAATTAGTATTAGAATTCTGTTTACCAAAATCAGTAATATTTCACTAATTCAAGTACTAGTTTTCATTTTTACCTCCTTTACCCTTCTGCTGCTTCCCATTGGGCCACTTCAGAATTACCTTTCCTATAGAAAATCCAAAAAAGGGATGATGAGTGGAGGTAAATTGAGAACAGTGTGGTGAAAACTTCAAATCCATAAAAAAAAAAATATGAGATTTTTATTGGTTTTATTTATTCTTTGTAGCCTTAAGTGCCAATGGCCTTGGGATAATTCAGAGCTATCTATTCAGTAATTGCTGAAAAGTGAAATAAATTACCCATTCTTTTGGCATAAAGCTCCCTTTAGTAAAGTTGGCTTGGATTCAGAGATGTTTTGGGGAAACAGAGGCTGGGTTGGGAGGAGCAGCAGCAGGTGGGAGTCAGGGGACAGTGACAAGCACAAGAGGTGCTATCTTCCCAGTGCCAACTCGAGGCTGGGCACTTGACTCCCATGAGCTCATTTAATCCTCACAACAGTGACCTGTTACCAGAGGTATTACAACCCCCATTTTACTGATGAGCAGACAGCTGTGAAGCAGGATAGGCATGCAGAGGTCTGTCTGACTCACTGGTGCTTTCTCAAAGACAGCCCCCTCTTCCTCAGGCTTCCGTCCAGGCCCACAGCAGAGACTGTGACCCTCAGAGGCTCTCAGGACATATGGGCAGAGATTGGGGGATGGTAGATGCGGCTGCAGAGTGACACACACCCTCTGGGAGGGAGATCAAGCAATCAAAACATAGCAACTATATAAAGGGACTTTTTATTTCTCCCTTCCAGAGTTATGATTACATTTGCCAGAAATCTCAAAGAACGCTATACATAAATATCTTCATTTTCCTTTCATAGGGGAATTTACAAATAAGGGATTAATCGATCTTTATAATACCTCATTATGATGGTTAATAAGTAACCGGTGTTGATATTATCGCACCAGTTTTCGGTTTTGTTTTTAATATGGGGAAATCAGACATTGAGTAGGTAGGCAAGGCAAATCTACTAAAGTAGATTTAAGTATATAAAAATGTAGTGATAGGGGCATCTGAGTGGCTCAGTCCATTAAGCATCTGACTCTTGATTTCAGCTCAGGTCATGATCTCACAGTTTGTGGGTTCAAGCCCCATACTGGGCTCCGTGCTGACTGTGTGGAGTCTGCTTGAGATTCTGTCTCCCTGTCCCTCTGTCCCTCCCCCGCTTTCTCTCTCTCTTCAAAATAAATAAAAATAAACTTAAAAAAAATTTACATGTAGTGATAGAAACCAAATAGGCTTATCCTTGAATCCTGCTAACTGTAACTTTGGTTGAACAGATCAATTAAGATAAACTAATAGAGAGCTTGGAGAATTTGTGGTTACTTTGAAAAAGCCCAGTTTGCATTTGAGTCAAAAGTTAAATTTGTGGGGTGTCTGAGTGGCTCAGTCGGTTGAGCGTCCGACTTCAGCTCAGGTCATGATCTCAGGGTTCATGGATTCGGGCCCTGTGTCAGGCTCCGTGCTGACAGCTCAGAGCCTGGAGCCTGCTTTGGATTCTGTGTCTCCTTCTCTCTCTGCCCCTCCCCCATTCATGCTCTGCCACTCTCTGTCTCTCAATAATAAATAAAAGTAAAAAAAATTTTAAAAAGTTAAATTTGCAAAAATTAAAAAACGCTTCAACTAATGCTCACTTTGAAGTTGAGTTCAGTGTCAAATGTGAAGTCTTTGTGTATATGTATAGTCTACTTATTTCAATATGCATATACATATGTTGGCTCTGTACTTTAAAGAGACATAGAGATCATTCCCAAGGCATCATTCCTGTGGATCAGAGAGACAGACCTGAAAACAAATCATTATAATAATGTAGGTGCTAAACTGAAGATATTTATGTATAAGGAAGATACGTGCAGCAGCCATGGGTTCTATTTGGGAGCATAAGGGTAAAATCAACAGAAGAGGTGAATTTTAACTTGGATCTGGAAGGAAGAGTACAAGTCTACTAGGCTGAGAAGGGGGAAGACATTGCTGGCAGGAGGAGAAATAGAGTTAAGGCCATAGAAGTAAGAGAAGATTTAGCTCAGTGTGACCAGAGTACAACAAAGGCATGGGGGAAGATAGGAAAGAAGTTGAAAATTTATGCAGCACCTTGACTGGGAAGGACCTGGCTGCCTGCTAAAGAGAAGTCTCCACTTTATAGCAGCAAGGATCCGATAGAGATATTACATAAGGAATGACAAGGTAATAGCTGTATTTTAGAGGATTGAGTCTGGTAGCAGGAGGGAGGGGGACTGGGTGTGAGCACAGAAACAGAAGAGGAAGACTTAAGGGGAGCCTGGGTGGCTCAGTTGGTTAAGCGTCTGACTTGGGCTCAGGTCATGATCTCATGGTTTATGAGTTCCAGCCCCGTGTCACACTGTGTTGACAGCTCAGAGTCTATAGCTTGCTTCAGATTCTGTGTCTGCCTCTCTCTCTCTCTCTCTCTCTCTCTCTCTCTGCCTCTCCCCTGCTCATGCACTGTCTCTCTCTCAAAAATAAATAAACATTAAAAAATTTAAATTAAATTATAAAATAAAAAAAAGAGGAAGACTTAGATAACCCAAATGACAGAGTGACAGTGGACCTAGATTCAGGGAGAAGCCAAGGAGGCAGTGGTGAGTGTTCAGAGGTGAAGGAACTGGGATTGGGGGCATGAAATGGCCGAATCAGGGGAGGTAAAAAAAAACGGGAGGAGAAAACTGAAGGGTGATGCCTAGTTTCGGTTCATAAGCTTCATCTGTTTCTGTTTTTGTCTTGCTTTTTTTTTAAGTTGGGGGAGGGGGAGGGATTAATGAACTGTTCAGTTTGAGATAGTTGGAATATAGATAGTAGTTGTGTATATATGTATATACACGCTTGGTGAATTATCAACATTTGAGATAGTTGGCAGTGACTGACGTTTTTATAGGATTAGCATGTAGTTAAGAAGAAAATGGTTTTCAATACTGGGCCATGAGCCAGCATTTAAGAGACAGGTAGGAAAAAAGAATTCAGAAAAGACAGAAAGTTCCGTCACTCAGATGTTATTCCGAGTCCCAGGAAAAGCTTCCAAAGATGACGTGTGTATCAGTATTCCCTAGGCATAAGGGCTAAAAAGAGAATACTTCAAGGCCAATTAGGAAGGCATTAGTGAATTGTGAGCAGTTTCATTAAATTGGTGGCGAGTTAGGGGAGGAGATGGATTCCTTTAGCTGGTAAATGAAAAGGAACCAAGGATGTTTGGTAGCAAAAGGAAAGGCCAGGTCAAGAGAAAGGCTTCTGTTATGGGTTCTTTGTTGGAATGGAGAAAGGTAACGTTCATGGAAAAAGAAAACTGGGTAGTTGCGGGGACCTGGCATTGTAGATTGGCAGGGCAGGTATGGCACTAGGAAAAGGGAGGGAAAGAATTGAGAACACTTTAATGAAAGTTTCCTAGGTAGGAGGAAAAAAAGGAAATTAAAAAAATGAGTTGAGAAAATATGTCCTAATTTCTTTCCATTGCCCTGGTGAGAGAGAACTACAGTTTTAGTACCCACAGTAAACACCCACTGACATAAATCTTAGCATACGGCTGGTGCTCAGGGGTCTACTTATTATCATGAAAATAAAAGGGATAATGGATCTCTAACTCATTCTGTGATTCCATCTTTTGGAAATGGCAACAGAAAAAAAAAAGACTGTGCAATTCCAAAGTAAGATAAATGTCACCTCTTTCCCTACCTACCTACAAAACCAGTGCTGGTTTGGGTCAGTCTCAAAGACATGAGTCTCAACTGGACTGACAGAAATCTTTTGTGCCACAATATATCTGCTTTATGGGATCTCAGAGATTTCTGTCGACTCTGGGAACTCCCCCCCTGCAAAAAAAAGATCACTCAAAAATGCTAAGCCAAACATATTCTTAGATTTTCAGTTGGGTATCTTGGGTTCAGGATCACCTCCAGAATTTCTCTGGCCCCCAAAGAATCCTACCTACTGGATAAGACTGTGGGCAAGATCAGAGTTCCCTGCATCATTTGAATTAGGTGGTTTCTATCTTGCACCTATGGGAAAGAGTTGGAACCAATCCAATCTTTATGATTAAGCAGAAAAGACAACATTTTCCATAAGAATGTAATCTTCTGCATGATTGGTCACCAGTTATTTTTTGGACGGTCATTTGGTTTCTGTCAAGTTAGCTAATTGTTCTGCTAAATCATCTTTAAAAGATGAGTTGCCTTCTTGAGTTGTTAATACTTGTGAAATTCTTTTCCCAAATGAACAAGAATTGAAAGATATATATATATATTTATAACACACACATACACCAAAGTTCCCAAACATACAGTGTGTTGAAAGTTGGTCTATTGCAAAGTAACTTGAATTCTAGGCCTGGGTCCAGGGGTGGGGAGGACTATAACATTCCACTGAGAACTTCACTCTTGGCTCTTAACCGAAAACTAGAAATCCCTAGTCAAATCAGATATATGAAACATCAGGCTCTAACATGAGGAGGAACGGAAAAAAAAAAAAGTGTGGGGGGGAGGCAGGGAGAGAATTCATAAAGATTAATAAGGAGGTTAGAAGAAATTATGTGGGAAAGAAGGAAAAAGAAGAATTGTGATGTTATTATATTCCTGAGCCAGGTACAGAATTTGTGGGTCATTGTTTCATTTCATAGAGCCCCCGTTATCATGATGACATTATGAAGTAATTCCAATATACTGTAATCTGTTTTGGAAATGCTTTCCTCCAGGTGTCTCTTACGGGACATACTGAAGGAAAGAGTTGATCTGTTAAATTACTCTTACTGCTCAAATATTTGAAGTACTAATTCATCACTCATGACATTAAATTTATATTTAACCATCATTATAAATTTCACAGGGGTGAATCTTTTCACAACAATGAATAAAGTACCTGTTAAAAGGAATTATGTTAACCTTGGACTGGTTCTTACTCTTAAAAGACACGGACACATCTGAGTCTCTCTTGGGTGTAGATGAGATGTGCACACAACCTGAACCCCAAGTATGCATGGAAAATCCCTTTGCATTTGTTGCGTGGTTATGGATGATGGGAAGGGAGCAAAATGTTAGAGGATTAAAACCAGACTCAAAGCTAATTCTAAGGTAGGTATGGGTAGCAACTTGCTGCAAGGACCAAATTAGGTCTTACCACAGGTCTACAAAGTGAAAAATAATCTTACGGGGAGAGCAACCTTATATTAGGCCTGGCTAGAAAGGGGTTTTTAACCCTGTTAATAATGCTGTGTTTGGACGTTTTCATCCATTATTGTTTTGTTAGAACATCCTTGCTAAAACCTAGCTCTTTTGTGGGTCTGACACCTCACAAGAATCCAAGAGAGGAAATGGAGCCAATAAATGTAATCTACAAGTGAAACTTACAGAGGCAATTTGGGAAAGGAAGCCATCCTTCTTGGGGTTTTACCATTTTGCAAAAGTTATCACCTCGTCTCCTAAAGTATTGTGATTTTACTGATAAGTCAAAATTTTTATTTTATGTGTTTGTTCTTAGAAAGGCTTCTTTCAATAGAAATTACCCCACCGTGTTATGTCTAGTATCATCATCATCATATCATTTTAAAATTTGATCAGATAAAGTATATATGTATGTGCAGCCTTATATACATGTGAAAGTAATTGTTTATTCTCATTTATTCATCAATTAACAAAATGCATGTAAATTGGCCATGATGTGACAGACACGGCGCTAGAGATATAAGAGAACATGATATTGTCAGTCTTTGCCTTCAAAGAGATTAATGCACAGTGAGAACAGGTCATTGTTTAAAAAAAGTCACAAAAACAATGATATAATAATATCACAAAAACGATGATATAATAATAGACAAGAAGAAATGTTTGAAGGAGATACAAAAGTGTGATAGGAGATTAAAGCAGTTTTCAAAGGCAGTGGACAGCTTTTCCAAGCAAGTGAAATTCAGTTGAAGCCTGAGAGATAAGTGGAATTAGGCAAAGTGGGTTGGTTGTGGAAAAATTCAGGCAGAGGAAACAGCAAGTATAAAGGCACTGAGGCCAGAAGCAATGGCAAGCTTTAGAGGCATGTTGCAAAGAGGGCTCCGTGACTGAAATAGAGGAAGGGAGGGATGAAGCATAGTGAGAGAAGGCTGCAGTCAGGCATGACCTAGCCCTTCAAGGGCATTAGATAGGATTCTGGGACGCAAAGGGTGACTGGGCTAGACTTGCATTTCCAAAAGACTTCTCTGACTACTGTATTTGGCAAAATAACTAGAGGGAGCAAGAGTCCAGGTAGAAAAGCTTTACTATGGTCAAAGCAAAGAAAGGATGAAGGTGTGAATTTGGGTGGTACTTATTGAAGGGGGTATAAAAAGAGACTGAAGTCAAAATGGCAGCACATGGGGGTAGGTTGGATGCAGAAAGGGCATCAAAGGTGATTGTCAGAGAAGGTAATCATTAATTGATTGATAGAAAGTGGTAGTATCAGAACCAGGCTTTTTATATTCATGCTATTCTATTTAAATTCATTCTATGCAAAACTATTCAGTGCTTACCAGATGCAAAGCATGGTGCTGGTATCTAATGAATAGCAATATGCAAAAAGTGTACAAAAGGATATATAATCTCTTTTATAAGCTCACATTCAAATACAATGTTTCTCATTAGTGGAAAGAGAAATAATAACTACATTCCCACATACATATGTGTACTCACACATGCAGATGTATACACATGTATGTCTCTATATGTGTATGAGTACATATATGTACATATAAATTTTAGATATTTGTATCACATGCACACCTGAATTAAGCATTTGCTTCAAGGAGACTGTGGAAGATAAACATAAATAATTACTGTGGAGGTAAGGAAGAGAAATCAAAAAGTTGCATGAGACTTCGTTCTTAAAAAAAATAAAAGTTTTCAAAAACCATGAACTCTATCTCCACCTTATTACAGAATAGATTTATGACACTGGCCTTATTTACCAAATAGAGTCCATAAAAAGAAACTTAGGCACTATTATTCAGCTATATAATCCATTTTAATATATGATATATTATGATCATGAGCATATTATCACTAATAATGATAAATAATAACACCAGAAATCATCCGTGTATAGTAATTTTAAAAATTTAAAAGATCACATAATAAGCAGAACAATGTAAACATAGGTTCTATTTAATGTTGCTTGATCCTTACCTTTTTAGTTTTTTTGTTTGTTTTTTTGGGACGAGATTCTAAACTCACAATTTTGTTATCAAACTGTTTCTCTTCACAGCAGGCAGAATATGATTCATGAGCAATTCTGTCAAACATTTGCCAAATGTAATGGAGGACATGTTTCCAGTCTCGCCAGGGCATTTTGTGGGTCAGAAGTCCTTTGTTTAACAAACTCTACTTGCATGTTGATTCTAAGAGTCTAACCAAACATACAGGACAATTGCTAATCTGTGAATTCTTAAGGCTCCTTCATCTCATTTTCTTCACAGGATAGTCTTTGCTTGTTTCAGTTTTGTGCGTATTCCTTTTGATTGCTTGTTAATGTCTCCTGTTTATAGGGATAGTATTATCTAAAATAGTATGCAATTGTCATTTAGCGTTACTATAATTGTGCAGAAGGTGGAATATATTTGTAATCACTTACTCTTTAAGATTTCTCACATCCAAGGGTCCTTTACTGTTCTTGGGCTTAAGTTTATATTTTTAATTTTGTGGGGTTTTTTTCCTTTAAAAATAGCTCTCAAATTTTACAAGCTTCAGCCCTGGAAATCTTATCTGGCCTGCTTTTTCATTTGTATTATAATAATTAATTTGCTTTGATGCCTTTCTGACAGTATTTTAACTTCATGAGAGTAGGGGCATTTTTTTTTAATTTCTCTACTATCTAGCATTTAGTTCAGTAAATGCTTGGTGAATGAATGAATAAGTCATGCACATTTAGTGGTCATTTTGGAATTGGCTCTGATGAGTGAGATTTTCTTTTGCATTCATGCATCTTCATTAATGCCAACGTCGTTGCAAAGTTTTTTTTAAAAAGTAATTATATTAAGTTACTTTTAAAAAGTTAAAAGTATTTGCAGCATTCTAAATTAAATTCCCATTACTGTCGGTAGGCATAATACTTTGTAAAAAAAAATGCAACCTATCTTCATATGTTAATGTTCTTTCATTTTATTTATGTTTTTTTCTTTTAAAAATTTTCTTGGGGTATTTTCCAAATGGGAATTACTGAGATAAAGGGCATATTTGGCCAGCTTTGTAGATTCTAAGAGTGCTTTAAAAGGTAAGCCTTGCCAAAGAAAAATGTCCTGGTACTGGATCCCACTAATTTTAAGCTGTCATTTAATATAAGACCTCCATTTTGTCTTTGTTTCTCAAGTTGCTTATTTATAAATCGCCACTCCATTTTTCAGGAGTTGACAAATGTTGACAGATTGACATATGTTACTTGAGAGCTGATATACCCTCTATGATACATACTTGAAAAACTAAGCAATACACAACAAATTAGGAAAATTATACCATGAAGATATGTCATCATTTCTAAATTATATAATTCAGGTTCATATTTTGGTTTTCAAGGAAGCAGAAATACTCTTCTTCCTTTCTCCGTCCCTTTTTCTGATCATTTCCAAAGTTTTTTAAGAAGGGGAAAAAACCCAAAACCTCAAAATCATTGGCCACTTTCTGACCATAATGAATAATGATGAATAATTTAAGGACAATCTCAAGCCCTTGAAAAATCTTATAAATGTTTTCATTATTGAAGAAATAGACTTCTATTTGGTTATTCTTTTACCTAATCGTAAATAATGGAATAAAATAACCCTTAAAAAGTTAACATTAAATAACATAAAAGATAAAGACATATTTAAATGATTAGTAGAAAAAAATTTTTGAACTTTGTCATAAATTTTCTGACACTTCAGCTGCAATTGACAACTAAAATAGGACTCCAGAATCCAAATACAGCCCCAGGAAGTCCTCTCATCCCACTGCCCCTTCATCATCTTTCTCAGATATTCTTTCAACGTTTATCACTGCAAATTCTTTTTTTTTCTCCCTTTAGCACATCAAACCAAAAAAAACAATGATTGAATGCTCACTTATACCCAGCTTCCTCCCTTCATATTCACTTGTTCCCCAGGCTGTGTATTTCCATAGGAATCATGCTATTACTTAGCGGCCCCTATGTTTTATTGTAAAGACATGTAAAGACATGGCAATGTCAGCGATCTTTTCAGTGGTCCTTCATGCTTAGTTTGGGAAAACTGTCAACTAGCACTATAGATTTGTTCAAATGGAAAATTATCACAAAATTGTAGGATCTTCCATTATCGTCACTGAAAAATTGCTGTAGTAGGGAATTAATGAGCTATTTTGAGAAGTAAAACATCTAGATCCAAAAAAATCATTCTAAAATGAATTATAGAATTTCCATAGGTATGGATTTTATTAATGCCTTCCTGTTTTCTTTGGAAAGACCTGAAACTTTTTATTCCAAAATACATGTTTGCTTGATATTCCTCAATTCTAAAATAATGATATATTTGATAATATTTATCTATGGTATACTAAGCCTATAAAGGGTCTCATGTCCTGGAGATAAAGTATCTTTTTGGAAAGGGCTCCCCTTTTCTGAATTTTGCGGTTTCCTGCTTGTTGAGCAGTGGCCCCTCCTGGGAAAACAGAGCTATTTCAGGCAACATTCAGATTTCATTTTACATTAGACTCTGTGGAATATTACAGTGCTATTCAGGTATATTCATAATCTTTCCCCTGATTTTGCTGTTTTTATGGCCTAGTAAAGCTTATATTTGGTATTCGCTGAAGGTAACCAGAAGATATTTGGACATCAAACTTTTTCAAAATAAATAATGATGGCAATACTGTTAAGGTATCTCTTAACAGTTCTCATTACCCTGCAAATTAAATGAGAATAAAATCATTCTTATTCTAGGACTGATTTAAAATGAATGGTTTTGCCCTCTCCTTCCCATATGTCACCTTTATTGAAATGGTGGCAATTACATTATATCCGGAGAAAGTTGTATGCAGGTAATGGTTCAGTGAGCATGAGCCCCAGAGAATGGAAAATCAGGAGCAAGTCACCTGTAAAGAGAAGGAAGTCCATTTCACACATGGTTGTTCATTCTCACCTCTTCCACCACAACAGGATTCTATCACTGTAAATTAACATTCTAAGTTAGCCACAGCTGTGATATAACTAGGTGGACGTGATCTTGACATGATTCTGGATCATTCCACGGTATGGACTACTCTGGTCTTTAACTTGTGTCCTTTGCAGCAGGGTGCCAATGTTTTCTTGATTTCACTGCTCTTTAGAATTCTCCACCAGAGGGAGGGCAAGGGAAGAAGTAGTTCATCGCAGTGCTAAGGAAAGTTTGAATCTCAGAAAGCTAGCGTTAATGAATGAAAGATCTCTAGGAGGGTCTTCCCAACTCTACCCCTCCCTACTTGCTGTCCCTCTCTGCAGACCTGAGTGGCCCTCGGCTACTGTAGTAACTTTATTGTTTGTTGTCTTTTAACCAGGATTGTATCAGTTCCTTTGAAAATTAAGTTGGGGGTGAGTGACACAGTTTAGGACACCCTCTTTGAAGAGGCTAGATCGTTATTCTTTATTTTGTGAAAAACTAAAGACGAGAATTACGGCAGGCACGTTGTTACACACGTGAAGGCAGGGTACGCATGCATTCGAGGAGCGGATCCAGGAAGACAGAGCGATCTGGCCATCTTTAAGGTTCTCTGAGCCCTTCCCGTGTGCCCGGAACACTCTCACACTCAGATTCCCTTGCACACGCTTTGGCTTTGCCCTACGCCCGCGTGGGGCTTTCACAGAAGTAAGAAAGGCACGAACTCCACACTCTCCTGCAAAAACAGCCACAGTTCCGCTCCTTCCCGAGGGTGGCACAGAGCCTTATTTTGGGGTGCAGGTGTCAAGAGTTCCAAACTTTTTTCTCGAACGCCTCTCCGCACCGTTGGGCACGGACCGGCCCTTCGGGGCTGCCTGGCAGCGGAGGAGAGCGAGGAGCCCCTGGGTCCCTTCCTCCGTCTTCGAACCTCCCGGGGCCACTGGGTTTGGTTCCCGCGACCGCGGCGGCGGTGGCGCCCGCGGTGTCTCCGCGCGGCTTCCAGCGACCCCTGTCGGGGGTTCCCGGCAGCCGCTCGGCGCGCCGCCGCCCCCCTCCCGGCCAGGCTCGGGGAGGGAAAGGGGCTGCGCCCGGGAGCGCCGAGCCCAGGCTCCTCCCGGTGGCGTGTCCGCGCCTCCGGGTGGGGGTGTGGTGGGGAAGAGGGAGGGGACGAGGCCAGGGGAGGGGGAGAAGGAGGCGCCAGCCTCCAACCTGCGGGCGGGAGGTGGGTGGTTGTGGGGCAATTGAAAAAGAGCCGGCGAGGAGTTCCCCAAAACTTGTCGGAACTCCGGGCTCGCGCGGAGGGCAGGAGCGGAGCGGCGGCGGCTGCCTGGGCGAAGCGAGCGCGGGGCAGGACGGTGATCGCCTCTCCCTCATCGGGCTGCGAGCGCGCCGCACGGACGCCACCACCGGAGCCGACCGCGGCTGGACCCAGCGCGGCGGGAACCGAGGACTTCCCTGAGCGACACGAGCACCCCCGAGAGCGAGGGCGACCTCCAGCCTCAGGTGGCCCGGACCGCACGCGGCGTCCGCGTCGCTCCCCGCGGGCGACAGGAGACGCCCCCGCGCACCGCGAGTGCCTCAGCCGGGCCGCGCGCTCTCCCCCCGCTCGAGGGACAAACTTTTCCCAAACCCGATCCAAGCCCTCGGACCAAACTTGGGGCGCGTCGCCTTCGCCGGGAGCCGTCCGCGTAGAGCGTGCATTTCTCGGGCGAGATGTCGGAGCGCAAAGAAGGCAGAGGCAAGGGGAAGGGCAAGAAGGACCGAGGCTCCGGCAAGAAGCCCGCGCTCCCGGCGGGCGGCCCGAGCCCAGGTGAGTGCGCAGCACGGCCCGGCTCCGCGGTCCTCTTCCTCCTCCTCCACCGCTGGCGTCGCCTCTCCCTTGCCCGCCAGCGCCCAGCGCTCCGGGCGCCTGGCGCTGCTCCCGGGCGTCCGCGGAGCCGGGCGGTTCTCGCCTTCGGTGGGGCAGCCCCTCACCTGGGCGCCCAGCCCCACCCGGACGTCCGCACCCCGCGCGTACGGTTGGGAGTGGCAGCCGCGGCCCGCGCTCTCCGGGGGTCCGGGTCGCGTAGCCCTCCCTGGCACGGCCTTTTCCTAGCGTCCCGCAGCTGAGCCCAGCCCGGGAGGCGGACCGAAGTGCGGGAACCGAGGCTGGGTGCGCGCTCGTCCGGCGCCAGGAGGGCTTTGCACGGGCCCCGTCTGCCCTCTAGCGAGAAAAGCGGGAACGGGTCTCCGCTTGGCGCGCCTGGGTTGGCAGAGCCGGGTGGCCGAGAGAGAGAGGCCTCCGGAGCCGGTGTGCGGCTGGGCTTTGGCCGAGGGGGTCGCGGTGTGTGCGTCCCTTCACCCTGATTCAACCCCCCTGAGATACTGGAACTCAGATCAGTTGAGAGGGATTCCTAGAGGCCAGCGAAGCAGGTAAAATCTAGCCAGTGCCAGGAACCGGGTGGGCTCCAAATAAGTTCTCAAACTTCCAGTTTAGCAGTTCTGATTTTCAGGACCTCCTTGATACATTTGGCTAATTCATGCTCCCAAGAGGTTCCAAAAAGAAGAATTTCATCTAAATTTTTGAACCCAGTTGCTTACTGGTTATATGATAGAATGAAATGGCAGTTGAGGCTTTCTAGAGACAAATCTTGCCTTTGATAATCAGAACACGCATGTGAATGACAGTTTCACCTTAGATTTCCCAAGAAAGAGCTGGTCCTTGAGATATATTGCCTTGAATGGAGCAAGCATCCCGCATAAACACTTGCTTATGAGTGGTTGAAGAAGATGCCTTAAAAAAGAGAGGAGAGGGAGACGTATAAGGTCTTTTTTTTTCCTGTCTCTTCCGTTCCCAGTTGTTAACTGATCCAGATTCACCAAGTCACTTAAAGCATCCCTCAACATATTTTATAAAACACTCCTCAAGAATTAAGTCAATAGCACTTGGTAATACTGTGGCTGAGAAGATAAGCAGAAATATTTGTTCCTTGTAGGAAGAAAACAAGATTTGCTTCGTCTTCTTATTGGCATCACTGATAGCATTTCAGAACCTGACTTATTGGCAGGGACCTTCTGCAGGTTTTGAGCAAAACAAATTGAACAAAGAGTAATTGTTTGGCCGCTGACCGTTCCTGGGCATGCTTGTATAATAAGATACTGCTGATCAGATTCACCTTAATTACTTCATGAGGGTATACTGAAATTTTCTTTACTTTTACCCTGTGTTTTGGAGACAAGGTCTGAAATGGGGAGCCGAATTAGCAACCTCCCTAAGTGACTTTATCTACTGTCCTTTCAAAAGTCGTCATGGTAAATTAAAGAGACATTAGATGTAACCAGAACCGTAAAGTTGTAGAGTTATTTGTGGGGGCCTTAGGTCTTTCCCTGTCCTGCCTGTGAACTCTACCTTCACAAGTTTCTGTGGTCCTCGGTAGGTGGTCTGATGAATTAAGCAGGGGCATTGGTTTGAAGTGGCATCCCTCTTAGGTAACAGGTTTGCATTTTGTCAAGGGTTTATAGCAGCAGTGCCTTAACATAGACATTTCAGATAATCAGGTTGTTCCGTGGGGGAGAGATTTAAGAGCAAGCAGGCATTTCTGTGTCTTACAGATCTTATCTACTAGGTAGGCAGCTGTGTTGTGACTACCTAATGTCCCTTGACACAGAGTTCCAGAACTTCCTTGGTGGCTCTCATTCTGCTTTCCAGGCCATACAGCGATTCCCTCTAAACCGGATAGATTGGCATCTTTAAGTGACATTCTCTCTATTATCTTCCTGAAAAATTGAGGTGAACTTGGCTCGAGGTTAGTTTTTAGTACATTTATCTCCCTTTTCCATCAGGTAGTCGTCATCTTTGGAGAGGAACTTTTTACCTCCTCCAGGGCACCTTGGAGGAGGTAAAAAGTCATATAAATCATATAAAGCACTTAAGAATATTGATTCTTCATTTGATTTGAAAAGAATGGTCAACTAGAAATCAGCCCTCTATAAAAGCATGTGGCATTAATAGCATTACTTTGCAATCAACATTTATTTCTCTCCTTGTCGTTTTCCTTACAATGGTGCCTGCCAGTGTACGTCTCCTTATCTTGGGGGAATAAATAACCGATAGCCATAGTGGTTTGTGGGAGAAACTCACGCGTGTTTTTCAACTTCCTTTGCGCTCAAGTTCTCCAGGTGTCCTCAAAGAACGACTTCTGGTGCCATCGCTGTAGTGTTGCCTCTTGAGGTACCAGCCCAGATGAGGACCTAGGAACACACCCATATGTTAAATAGCTCCTGCATCACAGTCCCTCAGTCCCACATTTCACCCCTTTCTTAAAGCGGCCACTGCAATTGCACGTGTTACATGACGCACATGCAATTGCCCGGGCTCTCTTTGGACGTTATAACATTACTTCACGGCAGTCGGGGGAGACGTAATACTGAGCGAATGGCCTCTCAGCCCCGCTGTGCGCTGTATTATATGCAGAGGCATAAACACATCTGTTGGAAAGAAATTTTCAGGGGGGAAAAGTCTTCTTTAACTTTCATATGACATGTGTGGCTGATATGTGATACATACATGGTTATGTTGCATAGCGTCCACATTTTTATACAATTAACTGAACATTGAATTGCACACTATTGGGGCTACAGATGTTCAACAGAATTATCTATTCCATAATAATGGCTCTAAGAGGTCCCAAGCCCTTGGTGTCATTGGTTCCTCTTCTTTGCTCAAAATAAGCAACCTCAGCAAACCCTGGGCTTTGTAGCCCAGATCCATGTCGTACCGGGGGCCCTGTGACATCCTGGGCCTCCTAGATTCTAGACCTCCCATTCCAGCCTCTTCTTACTGATTTAGCTCAGCAAACTCTTCCTATCGAAGCCCCAGCTACAAAACCAGAGTTTTTGTTTTGCTTTGTTTTGTTTTTGCTATCTGGTCTTTGGCTCTGAGCTTCCTTCATGAATCTCCATTTGCGGATATGTGTTTCTTTCATAAAACACCACAAAGGATTCTTTTCTCTCTCTCCCTCCCTCTCTGTCTCTCTCTTTTTCCTTTTAAGTGACCTGAAACAAATTCATTGCCAAGCTAGAACTATTGTGTCTCCCCTTAATCTTGGCAGAAGGGGGCATTTGTGAGGACAAGTGGTAGATAAATTGAGACTCTTAGTACACGAAATGGGTAGGAGCGATCTGTGTGCTCCCTGAATGACATCACCCACCTGTTTCTTTAAGTGGCTTCCCAGACTGAAGTGCTTGTAAACATTCCTGGATATAAAGTGTGCTGTCACTAACAGGGCACCATGTGTTTACAGAGCCGGAGGAATGTCCAGCGATCTGTTTCAACCTGGTTACTTCTGACCGCTTACCTTATGTAATTATTCAAAACATTAAATATCATTGATAGGATGAAATAGGCTTTATTTTGAAAAATTATTTTGAAGCAGAAAGAGTGGGAGAAACTTGAGATACTGTTCTGAGACCTGCAGAATGATAAAGTCATACTGATGAGGGATATATATATATATATATATATATAATCAGAAAATATTGAACTAGTGAGAGAATAAGGAATACCTTCCTACATGCCAGGCACTATACTGGATGCTTTTATATTTAATTAAAACATTTTTAACGTTTATTTATTTTTGAGAGGCAGAGAGAGACAGAGCACCAGCAGGGGAGGGGCAGAGAGAGAGGGAGACACAGAATCTGAAAGCAGGCTTCAGGTTCTGAGCCGTGGGCACAGAGCCTGACGCAGGGCTCGAACCCACGAACCACAAGATCATGACCTGAGCTGAAGTCGGACGCTCAGTCGACTGAGCCGCCCTGACGCCCCTTATATTTATCAATAAGGGAGCTGATATTTATTGAATATCTTAGCATGCTCCAGGCAGTGTAGCAGGTGCTCTGTGTATTTTGTCACTTGTCCTATAGGAAGTACAAAAATGCCTCACTGCCAGGCAACAAGAAGCAGAATGCCTGGTTCTTAGCTCTGTAACCAGTTTGCCTGGGTCTAAATCCTAGTGCTGCTGCTCCTTAAAGATATCATGAGAAAGTTACCTAATCTCTGTATGCCTGTTTCTTTACTTGTAAAAATTGCATAGTAATAATGTTATTATTATCGTGAAGTTATTATGAGGCTTGATGACATAATCCATGGGAGCATACTAAATATCACCTAACAAGTAGTAAGTGCCCGATACATGGTAACCCTGTTCCTAAAATTACTTAAGAAGCAAATTGTCCAGGTCTTTGCGAAGGTATTTCATATCGTTTTCAAAATTTACCTTTTATGGTAAAAAAAATAATCCCAAGCTGGCTTTAGATTAGAATGAGTATAAATATTAGTATCTACTACCTGTAAATAGAGAGAAAAGTGGATAAATATGTCAAACACCATAGCTGCATATATGTATTATGAAAACGGTCCTGAATTCAGTCTAAATATTGAAAATGGAGTGAGGTGCAACATAATTTTATCTCTGGCAGAAAGACGTTGAGGTTTCAAGCTATGAGAAGATTTTGAAACACGACTCCTTTGCTGGCGACACTTAAGAGATGACGCTCAAGTCTCACTTTATTATACAGAATACATAATCTTCTCTTTGGGGACTAGTACAAATTGCAGCAATTGAAAGGGAAAGGGTGTGTATGAACATTTTCTTCGTTATCTTTTTATCAAATGTAATAGTATATTGCCAGCAAGGAGCCCAGAATTGAGTGCAGGTGTTTCTAAATATAGATAAATAATGAACGTAGGAAACCCAAACTCCTCATTATTTGTGTTCTCTCCTCTAGAACCACTAGGATAGTTGTACGTAGGGTTTAAAGTTTCGGGAGTATAACGCATACCAAATCGGTATTTAATTAACCTTCTCAAAGTAACAAGTTATATCCGGCTTTCACCGTCCTGATAGTTTATCGTGTTCTGTTGGGACAGAGGAAAACAAACCGAGGGTCAGTATGTTGGGTGAGTGATTTTATTTGCTCTAAGAGACTGGGGCACATGGGTGGCTCAGTCAGGTTGGCGTCCAGCTTCGGCTCAGGTCATGATCTCACGGTTCGTGTATTCGAGCCCCGCGTCAGGCTCTGTGCTGACAGCTCAGAGCCTGGAGCCTGTCTTCAGATTCTGTGTCTCCCTCTCTCTCTGACCCTCCCCTGCTCACACTGCCCCTCTCTCTCAAAAATAAATAAAACATTTTTAAAAAATTAAAAAAAAAAGGGACAAATAAATGGACTTCTCATATTTTAGTTAATCCTGGGGCTTTCCTCTGCATAAACAGAAAATATTAAAAAATAAATCAGATAGTATTGGTTTAAAAACAGATTTATTTTAACCAGAGGACAATAGTATCTATTAAATATGCTATAAGGGACGTCAAATGAAATTTCCCAAAGGCACAAGTGACATTTTGGATCCACTGGAATCCTTCACATCCTAATTGTGTGGATGAGTCCTGGTCTGAGTTGCAATAGAGTCTTTAAAAAGTGAGCTACCAAAATGCCAATAGATGTCAGTGTTTGTTGCTTTAGAAAAAGCAAGGTGTTAGGGGAAAAGAAGAGCTTAATTTGCTCTCTGTTTTAATTACCGAAAGCTGGCTACTCTGAGAAGTTTGATAGTTATTAGGACCCTGTATAACCTTCTGTGCTTCCAGTTTGTTAATGAAAATGCCATATTTTCACATTCCTCCCTTCTAAATATTAAAAGATGCCTCTGCAATAAATTCCTGAAAGAATTCAGAAAGTAGACTGAAAATACACTAATCAGCGCATTATTTTTTTTAAATGAGGCCCCAATTGTTTGAGAATGTGGTTACGTCTTGTATTTCTTTTGCATTTTCAAACTGTAAATTAAATATGCATGTGTCGTATATCACCTTGATTTAGATTGAAATCAGTACGTGTTTGAGTCCAATACAAGGGAAATCCGTGGACTGCAGATCTGAAAGGCCAGAGATAACCAGAATTTTCTTCTTTTTCTGCCTTACCAGTGTCACTTTTCTGTGGCCTCCAGAGGGTGCTCCAAGAGCATCGCACTGCTATTCCCCAAAGAATGACTCGGGGGTTTTTTTCTTTTTCTGAAGTTTCTTCCATGTTCTGGGCAATCTGTGGGGAAGAGGAGGGTCCTGATTTGATCAGAGTTAGCTGCCTCAACTAGAGTTCCTTTTCCAGGAAAACCAAATAGCCGGCATTCACTAAGAATTCTGAACAGGGACATTCTGATACATCATACTTCTGATGACCATGCAGTTAGTTGTCACTTGCAAGGGGATGTCTGTGAAATTAACTGTCACCAGCACTTTTTCCTCAGAGAACTGAATATCTCATAAGCACCTTTTAGTTGCCCTTCAGAGCTATTCTTTTTCAGTAAGTTCAGAGCCTTTGAAGAGATTTAGTCATGTTTAAAAGTTCCACTATGAAATTGAACAAAGGATTTTTACTAACACATTTGCTTTTTTTTCTTCACAGTTTCTTCATTCAACCCTTAGCTTAAATTGTTTAAGAACCCTACTTTTTTTTTTTTTGAGAGAGAGAGAGAGCACGAGGGGGAGGGGCAGAGAGCTAGAGAGAGAGACAGAGAGACAGAGAGAGAGAGAGAGAGAGAGAGAGAGAGAGAGAATCCCAAGCAGGCTCTGCACTATCAGTGCAAAGCCCAATATAGGGCTGAAACTCACAAACTTGTGAGATCGTGACGTGAACTGAAATCAAGAGTCAGATGCTTAACCAGTTGAGCCACCCAAGCGCCTCAGGAACCCTACTTGATGGAGGAACACATTTTTGAAAATGGGTATGAAAGATTAAATCCATTGGATCATGGGCTAATATTGTAATATTGTCACCTCGTCCCTGTTATTCGCTCCTGACTTATTCCACCCAGCATTAGCCATCTTCATCAGTGAGGTGCTCCCATTATATGACTCCCCTTCACTTTTTGAAGTGCAGTGTGATTTGTCATGTTTCCTAGACAAGAAAGGTATTACTGATGGAAAGTAGCCTTCGCTCTGCTCCCATGTCCCAAATCATTCACGCCACGGCTTCATCAGGCAGGCAGCTGGCTCCTTGCGCAGCTGTTGAGTTTTAGTTTCAATGATGTGAGAGTTAGGGAATGCTTTATTAGGTTGAACCACATGAAATAGTCAGTTTTGTAGGTCATACGTGACTGACTCTTGTCAATGTCTTATGGTTTAATATTTGGATTCTCTTTAGCACTTTGGCTCTGTGCTTTACATGTTATTTTAAATAATATCGTAGTGACAACTTTGAGAAAATTCTCATAAGTTTTGGTAATTAAAAGAGGTTAAAAATAATATATAAAGGAATCCAGGATAGGAAATCATGGAACCAGTGACATTTTTTCCAATAAATAGATCAGGTCATATGATATCCATATAAAACAAATTCAGCAAAGAGTGTCAGGGCAACTTGTATTTCCCCTTGGAGAGCAAAGTGGTGTATTTCTACCACAACATAGAGCTTTTATTTTTATTTGGCCTTAGAAAACTGTTATCTTGCTTTCTCTTACCCACCATATTTCTACAGAGATTACAGAGATATGAGAAGGAAATACTGATGAGTGGTGAGTAAATCCTGGCTTTATTTTATGAGATAATAGAAAAAAGAATCTTTGCCCAGTTTCGCAGTGCTACGGCAACACAATTTTTCTAGTATTTTAATAACTGTGAATTTTATTGTCAAGTGGAAATGTATCTCATTATGAATGGCCTATATTGCTTTATAAATAAGGTTAAATTTAGATAGAGCCAGGTTTTAAGAAGTGTGTATATTCATGTTTGTGACTGTAAGTCATCTGTTTGTTATATATAACCTCATAATTGTAGAGACAAATTGCATTTTTTAAGGTTATGGCAGTCTCTTTAGCTATTCCGTAGTGAATCTAAAACCAGTCTTTAAAAGGAAATGTCTAGATTCCAATTTGGAATAATTTTTTTTCCAGAATACATAAATCTTAGAGTGAAATGTTTTGAATACTGAATGTCTTATATTAAGGACTCCAGAATTGAAAGCTGAAATTCCTACATATTTTGTGATTTATATTTATTTTGCACTTCACAAATATATTTCAACCTTATGTAAAGAAGTTTGAATATTAATTATGTATAGAAACATGTCTTTATTAATGCCCTGATGTTTTTTTTTTTAAATTTATTTGTTTATTTTGAGAGAGAGAACATGAGTGGGGGAGGGACGGAGGGAGAGGGGGAGAGAGAATCCCAAAAGCAGGCTCCCACCATCGGCACAGAGCCCAGTGCAGGGCTCGAACCCATGAACTGTGAGATCGTGACCTGAGCCAAAGTCAGACCCTTAACAGACTGAGCCACCCAGATGCCCCTTCATGACCTAAGATTTTATAATTGAAAGTTTATTTCTTAGCTGTGTAGTGTGTCGTTTATTTTGGAATTTTTATTCATATATAATAATAGGAAATCACACTTACATGTGAGCTGATAAGAAATGCATCCAAAAATCAAAGAAGAAAGAAGTGAGGGACATAACATGTTTAAAAGGAAACAAAATGCTCATGAGAAGAGAGCTTTCTTTATGGGGATAAATTTACGGGTTGCTATTTAGTGTTTAGAAATAAGTGTTTTGTGAATCATATGTTCTTTCTGTTCCTTTTTAAAATTAAAAACAATTTTTTAATGTTTTATTTATTTTTGAGGGAGAGAGACAGAGAGAGACACAGAGAGACAGAGGGTAAACAGGGGAGGGGCAGAAAGAGAGACTGGAGAAGAAGGCTCCAGACTCTGAGCTGTCAGCACAGAGCCCAATGCAGGGCTCGAACCCACAAACCGTGAGATCGTGACCTGAGCTGCAGTCAAGATGCCCACCCGACCGAACCACGAAGTTGCCCCAAATGTTCTTTCTGTTCTTAAGTTTAGCAAGACTTACACAGGTTTCTGGTTGTCCCTGAACTTGTCTATTCTCCCCTCTCTGCATCTTATTCCTTGGACTTTCTTTGTGTTGGGGGACAATTTGGGGGAGCAGGAGAGGATTGCTCCAATGGTAGTTGATGTAAAGGAGGCTTGAGGACAAGGGAGGTCATTTTGGACACAGCACACTGTAGTTTTGTGCCTACAGTGTGAGCATTTGTGTTATGTTTAACATGGTTTAGTATATGAAAAAGTGTGTTCGTGTGTGTATGTGTGTGTCCCTTCCCTTCCTGTCCCCTCTTCCCTCTCAAACTTGGAAAGCGTACTTTCCAGTTATGAGTTTAAACTATATTAAAGGTTATGGATATTTAAATGGAAGGGTTGTTTTGTGTTTGTTTTGTATATTCCTGTACTATGTGAGGATATAGTGAGAAGGCTTATTTGGATGGAGGCGATGTCCTATCCCTTTGTAACCTCAGTTAGGCTTGAGCTGAGACTAACACATGTACTTGTGTAGCCAACCATTTAAGTGAAACCCAAGTCAACATGTTAAGTCATCATTTTGATAATTCTGGTATCTTTTCTCCAAACCCACTGGAGTGAAGGATGTACAAAGTAGGGGCGGCATTTTAAATCTGCACTTGTATATTCCACAGGGGATGGGATGAAACAAAACCCCCCCTAAAAGGGACATGCCTGGGCCCAAGCCCTCGTGGGTGTGGGCCCACTGCTGCCCCTTGGATCAACCCAGCCTTCCCCCACACCAGCACTCTCCTAACTTGGCAGTAGCACTCTGGAACTGAGCAGCCTGTTGCGTTCTCCAAAAAGTATCTGGTTAGTCACCTCAAAAGTCAAAAAAGAAAATCCCTTTTCTGAGTGTGGCCACTGAGAAGGGAAAGTGGTTCTGTTGTTTTCCTAATTAGCAAACCAACTGAGAAATCCTGTATTGTAATATAGTGCAGTTCAGGACATGGCAGCAGGAGAATTTGACTGTGAGCAGCACCAGGTAGGAGTTTCTAGAACACCTGAATGTTGGCCTGGCTTAGTGACTGCTATGTCCCTCCCGTGGTTGAGCGGTGCCAGATCAATTCCCTCAGAGCCTGGTTGAAAGGGTTCTGTGCTCTGACTGTGCAGGGGTGAGCCCAGGCTGCACCGCCTCCCCGTCATGTCACCCCGACCGTGACTGATGCTCATTAGCCTTCCTTTGCATGTGTACACAGCATGGAAAATAGTATGTAATTCACTCAGTTGTTCTGAGGGGTAGTGTTTGGTGTTGTGCTGGGTACCGTCAGCACTAAATGATGGGTTTTATCGGGTTTGAATATTAATAAAATCTAAGCAATTTTTTTAGTGCGCATTCATCTCATGGTATCTTCTCACTCTGTATGTCTGTATCAATGTTGTCTGAATTTTAAGGCCTCAGAAGACAACTATTTTATAAATACATGCTGTACCTCTTTTCATGGGGTCCTATACACAGAGGTCCCTTGTAAATGATCATGTTGTGGGGAGTACACATCAAGTATTTATTTGGTATAGATCTATAGCTTTGGACCATTGGTGAGAGTTAGTTGCCAAATGTGCGACACGTTTGTAAAGAGATGAGCAGATATTCTTAACCTGAGGTTTAGCTTGAACTTTGACCTGTAGACAAACTCATTTTTGGAGAACAGAAGAACACTAGTGGTGACATTTAAAAAAATTTTTTTTATTAAAATTTTTAGTGTTTATTTTTGAGAAAGAGAGAGAGAGAGAGAGAGAGAGAGAGAGAGAGAGAGAGAGAGGGAGAGAGACAGAATCCATAGCAGGATCCAGGCTCTGAACTGTCAGCACAGAGCCCAATGTGGGGCTCGAACCCACGAACCATGAGATCATGACCTGAGTTGAAGTCGGTCGCTCAACCAACCAAGTCACCCAGCCACCCCATTAGCAGTGATATTTTAATGAATTGGTGCAATACTAGGTTATGTGCACTTGTATTTTAAATAATACACACGTTCTTATTCTCTTAAAATGTATAGCAATTAATTCCTTATAGGTAATGTTCCCATTCCTTATCTCCTGTGTCTTTATGGTCAAGAGTAACTTGTATTGCACATAGTGCCTAGTAGAGTACTTTACATATGAATATATGGAATAAATGAGTGAGAATCATTTTCTGTATATGTTGATTAACTATTTTGTTTCCTGAGCTGAAGGATGGATCATTGCAGTTATGAATTGATTTAATTGGACCACATTGTGTTGTAAGCTATATGAAGTTCATTATCTCACAAAATTTTTCGTTGTCTATTGAGTAGACATTATTTTATATATATGTATCAAACTTGCTTTCATATTCTTTTGGTATTTTCTCTCCTCTCTGCCAACAGAGTGACAGTATTTGTGCTAAGCACACTATTTCACTGTTTAAAATGATAGTATTCCCTATAATCTCCATTTTATTTTTAAATAAATAAAAACAGGGAGCCTGCTGCGAAGCTCAAGAAACGGTAGATTTTTATAAATGGTTATAACAGCAGTAATACTGAAAATTATTGTCATCTGTCTCTGAGAAAAATATTGCAGGCTGGTATACTGTCCCAGAAGGATTAGTTCGAATACAGAAAATAGATGGTGATTATAATTTGTTTTAGTGAGGTCACCTTGCTGTATACTTGAAGTCTTCCCTGGGGGTGGGGGGTGGGAGGGAGCTGCTCATGGATTATCCATTTTGGGAAAGAGTTATATATACAGGAATTATGGAAATGAGCTGGTGGGTTTGTCAAGAGGAAACCAATTATTTGAGTGCTGAGTTGAATGGGAAATGAAATACATAATTTTCCATATATTAAATTGAATAGAAATGGGAGACGTATGGCTTAAGGGTTGTGTTTTGTTTTTGTTATTTTTTACATGCCGACCATATTGTGTGTTCTCAGTTGCCCTTAACCTGAAAAGGAGAAATGTCAGTAGAGGCAATTATTTTATATTTTTGATATTTGGAAAGCACCATTAGAATTTTAAATGTTGTGTACATTATTTACGCCCCATCAAAATGGACTGGGGTTCACTTCAGGAAGGCAGGCAAGACAAAGGCTATTTATTATCTTTCCCTAAGAATTGACAATATAGAGAGTATAGTCCCCAAGACCTCTATGGATTTATTCTCATCTCAGATCAAATCTACGCAGGACTCCTACCAAGAGAACCTCTGAATTGGACCATGCATGATGAAAAAAATGCTACTACTTACAATATTGTAGTGATTAGAGAATAAATATTCACAACACTTAAAAAGCTCAGTGAAAGCTTTGGTGAAAGCTTTTCACATCTGATTTTGGTGACTGTGGTCACACTCTATAAGGTAAAGCTATGTCTCAGTGCCTCCCTCCGCTGAATGTTAGGTTGACTTCATTCTACCTCTTGAAATTGTGATGCAAAGGCACGACACAGCCAACCTGCTGCTTTGCTCTGAGTGCACCAGTATGGGAATAAAGCTGGCGGGAGCCAGAAGGGTGGTAGTGACTGTCCTACAGAGACGTGATCTAGCCATGCCTGTTGGGAGAACTTCTAGGCGCCTCTGCCTCCTGACATCATAGGATTCCATGAGAGAGGCAGCCACACAAGATCTGAATGCCCTTTTTGTCATTTTAGATAATGTGATTTTACAAAGTTACTGCTGACCTTAACACAGATGCCCTTTTGGGATATGTTTCTGTGAAACTTATCAGCAGCTGGATGGTACAGCTCCTGAATAATGCTGTCTCTCTTGAGCAAGATAACTTACAACTGCATCAAGAGAACAATGTATCCATCCCCAGTGATGTTACCATTCTCACATTAACTCACAGAGAAAAATAACTCTTTCAGAGCTTCACAGTGCTTTCCTCGTATTAATGTGTCAACTCCCAGTAAAATACAAAGAATATTTCCTGCTCAGAACTTATAAGAATTGAGTTTTTGGTTATGAACACAGCGGTTCTTTGTTGAGAACTCCCTGGACAAATTTAGCGAATAATGGACATCCCAACATTGTCTTGTTTCATGGTACATTTGTAACTAAAAGCCTCTAATCTTTTTTTAAAAAAATTTTTTAACGCTTATTTACTTTTGAGAGACAGAGAGAGACAGAGCACGAGCCAGGGAGGGGCTGAGAGAGAGGGAGACACAGAATCCGAAGCAGGCTCCAGGCTCTGCGCTGTCAGCACAGAGCCCGATGTGGGGCTTGAACCCGCAAACTGTGAGGTTATGACCTGAGCCGAAGTCAGATGCTTAACTGACTGAGCACCCAGGTGCCCCAAGCCTCTAATCTTTAAGTAATGATGGTGGTTTCATGGAAAAAACATCACTCTATTTCTGGTCACCCAAAGAAATAAGAAATGGGAAACGTACATGTGGATATACATACCCTAGGTTCTAAGTACTAAATTTGCACATTGCCTAAATATGTGGCTCTGTGCTTTCTATGGGTAAAGACTTTCTTTTCAATTACTTTCAAAAGGTATGAAATAATTATACTTGAAATTTACTAGAACTATCTTTTTAATGATCAGGTAGGGTTACTTTTTATAAGATTGGTTTTCTGATTATTAGTCCTATAAATAATATTACAGGAGTTAGTACATATGAAGAGTGATAAAACTGTAAGGACATCAACATATGTATGAAAATAAATAGGGAACACTCTACATTCTATCACCATGTTTTCTTTATTATAGAAATATATATATATTTACATAATTTCACTTTATCCTGTTTTTTGGTTTTTGTTGGCAGGACAGAGGTCAAACAATCTCAGTTCTACTTTGAGCAATTTATTTTGTCATTATATCTGTGTGTGTGTGTATATATGTGTGTATATATGTGTATATATATATACATATACATATATATATTAAGTGTATTTACTTATTTTGAGAGAGACAGCGTGAGCAGGGGAAGGGCAGACAGAGAGGAGAGGGAGAATCCCAAGCAGGCTCTGCACTGTCAGCTCAGAACCCAACACAGCACTAGAACCCACGAAACCACAAGATCATGACCTGAGCCGAAGTCAAGAGTCAGACCCTTAACTGACTGAGTCACCCAGGTGCCCCATGTCATTTATATATTTTAATTTTTAGAAAATAAACCGCTGCTTTCACCCAGGAGATTTTTAATTGAGTGGTTGTAGCACATAGCACATCTTAGCATTTTACGTCTTTAGACCTTAAACCCCATAAGGTCACATCGGTCTTGCCCATTATCACATCACCAGGGGCCAGCACAGCACTAGAAGCATAGTTGTTGCTCTTAAGAATTTATGCAATGATTGAATGAATGAGGCAGTATTGCTACTTTGCTTAAAACAAGGAGTTGTGGGAGTTTATGGGTAGCAGTTTAGTTATTATGTTACTATCAGTCAAGAAGAAAGCATGAGCGCAAATCAACAGTACTAGTGATCCGTGGATTGGTTCCTAAATTGACCATTCATTATTTTTCTGGTTTAAATTTGCACAATTTATTTCAAAGCTCTCAGTAAGGAATAATCAGTGCTTAAATTATTCAGACTAGTGAATAGAAATTAGAGGTTAATTCAGTCTACGGTTCTTGCTAACCTAAAATGTTTTTGTTACCTTTTCTCTTAAGTACATACAGTGAGGAAATTAAGTCAGCTGATGCAGTTTAAGGAGTTACTATTTGTAAATACTTAGACTATTGCCTGGAACATAATGCTTGCTGTTAAAGAGTTTGCTATATAAATAAATAATCATTGTTCTGGGTAAGTAATGAAAACAATCTTCAACAATATGAGTACTGCCTAAACAGTCAAATCTTAAATGTGACTATATGAGTCCTGGGAAAAATCATGGAATGTTAGCCCTGAAAAGGTTATTTTAGAGGTCATCTGCTTGACTCACATCTTGTTAGATGAGGAAAACCACAAAGTCCAACAGGAGTCTCAGTCCTGGCAGAAGAATCCAGGCATCCAGACATGAAGGCAGAGATTTTCATTACCGTGATGCCTTACTTTTAAGTCTAAAACTGGACTTGTATGTGAATTCAACGTTACTTTTATAGCGCTTTGGGTGTGATTATGCCTCTGGATGAGAAAGATATCTTTTTATGCCATCAAATAGCTGTTTGAAGTACATCAGTGGTATGATTTTAATTATTTTGAGGGTTGCAGTAAATTTAAATAAGCCAAACCTTCATATCTAATGTTCATCGTTATGGTAACTTGTACCCAAGTGGGTTCAATAACTATTGACTGACAAGATGAACAGTAAAGTAATACGGAAAAGGAGGGTAATGGGTGTGTGTGTGTGTGTGTGTGTGTGTGTGTAGATGTGGGTGTGTGAGCTGTCTCAGTGCTCTGAAACTTTGCTGGCACTGACACCTTAATGCAGGAGGTTCTAACAAGAACGATCTGTGTGGGCCTTCTGGATATTATTTGTAGAAATGATGGACGTGCAGAAAAGAATTGTGAACACCTGTGCCTTGACAGCTGCTCTGAGACCAAGCCACTCACTTGCATCTGTGAGCCACTGACCACTGATCACTGTGACATTTTTATCCCTAACAACCTGAATTATCTTTGACCCAGAGACCTAGGGGTCAAAGGTCTCTTATTCCATTATTAAATTTCCGGAGTGGCAGTTCAATTTGCATTAGGAGTTTTATATCTACTCTTTAACTGTTTTATTTTTATTTATTTATTTAATTTTATGTTCATTTATTTTTGAGAGAGATAAAGACAGAGCGGGAGCAGGGGAGGGGCAGAGAGAGAGGGAGACACAGAATCGGAATCAGGCTCCAAGCTCTGAGCTGTCAGCATAGAGCCCGACATGGGGCTGGAACCTACGAACTGTGAGATCATGACCTGAGCTGAAGTCGGACACTTAACCGATTGAGCCACCCAGGTGCCCCTATTTTTTTTAAGACTTTTTTTCTATTTTTTTAAGGTTTATTTATTTTTGAGAGAGAGAGAGAGAGAGCGCGCGAAAGAGACCAAGAAAGTCCAAGACAGCGTGAGCAGGGGAGGGGCACAGAGAGAGGGAAACACAGAATCCAAAGCAGGCTCCAGGCTCTGAGCTGGCAGCACAGAGCCCGATGTAGGGCTCGAACCGTGAGATCCTGACCTGAACCCAAGTAGGATGCTTAACTGACTGAGCCACCCAGGCGCCCCTTATTTAACTTTTTGGCAGCGGAGGAGGGAAGTAGGTGGAATGAGAGATGTAGTTGTTATTGTTTCAGTCTTACAGGATTATTTTTTAGTCCCTTTGTTTGTAGGATTAGCGTAACATCCTAAAAGAAAGGAAGATCCCAGAGATTTAACACTTTGTGTTTTTTAGTCTGGGCCTCATGTGGAGTGTCCTCAAAGTTCCTGGGAACTGTCATCAAACCGGACCTTCACAGAAAAATGACACCCCACAGGTTGTAGCACGGAGGAGCTTTGCCTTGAGGAAAAGGCAGATCCTTTGAGGGTGGTAGAAACTCATAGTTTGATGATTCATATTTGCACATTAATGAGGGACTTAAATAGTGGCTAGAAGAAGACTGAAGATTTCATTTGGAACCCATCCAAGGAGCGGGGAGGAGAGACATATGCTGATTCCCAGCCAGTCTCGGATTGAAAGGCTCTTCGGAGTTGTAACCAGGAAGTACTCTTGGGCCAGAGCTAGGAGGGCTGCGGGGGAAAGTCTGGCTTCGTTGTGTGTGTGTGTGAGCCTATAAAACTGCATAATAAGCAGTCATCTCCTGGGAGGAGGAGGGAAGAAGGAGCACCAATGTGCTGGTATGGAAAGGGCACTATTCAGGCAGACAGTTAAGAGGAAGGAGTACTAAGTTCACAGGGTTTGGGTCATCATTAAAAATGACTGGGCTTGGAGCACCTGGGGGGCTCAGTCGGCTGAACGTCCTACCATTGTGTTTCAGCTCAGGTCATGATCTCAAGGTTTATGGGATTCTCTCTCTCTCTCTCTCTCTCTCTCTCTCTCTCTGTCCTCCTTCCCCACTTGTGCTGTCTCTGTCTCTCTCTAAATAAATAAATAAACTTAAAAAAATATAAATAAAATGGCTGGGCTTTATATCCTTGTCTAATAATTAGGAAGGTAGATTTAGATTGTGTGTAAAAAATTTAGATGTAAAAGAAAACTATGATTCAAAGTCTGTATTTTATTACGTCAGTGGTCTCTACAAGGCTGTCCTGGGAAACACTGTGTAATGCTCTCCTGGGACGTTTTTACTCAGAGGCTTTAGTAGCAAATATCTTTTCAGAAATCCTAAGGTTTCTGAAAAAATAATAGCCTTGTAAAGACTAGGCAAGTAATGAATTACTTTTTTTGGCAGTTTATCTTCTATAGAATTTTTGATGGCTAAACTAGGAGTGTGGTTAATTTATCTTGCCAACACCAAGATTTGTTTAGGTATGTGATTATTTAGTGAAAATATAGAAAATAATAAGTAAACATTTATAACTTGCTAAAACAGGAGCTTTTTATATAAATTCTTAATAGAAACTGGGTATTGGCTAGGATATCTCAGATACTCATAATGCACTGGTTCCTTAAAAGCATATGAGACAGCACAGGATTTAACCTGTACTGAGAACCCCAAGTGTGTGAAGCAGGTAAAAAAAAAAAAAAGAGAGATGCAAAGTGGACACAGCCTTTGAGGAATTCTTGACATATTTGTTTTAAATATTACAAAATCTCATTTTTTTTTAGTGGCTTAGGTTTTTTCAAATTTAGTTTTGGTTTTTCTCCACTGTTAACTGTAAAAAAAAATTTTTTTATGTTTGTTTATTTTTGAGAGAGAAAGAGAGAGACAGAGGGCAAGTAGGGCAGGGGCAGAGAGAGAGGGAGACACAGAATCCGAAGCAGGCTCCAGCCCCTGAGCTGTCAGCACAGAGCCCGACGCGGGGCTCGAACCCACGAACCGTGAGATCATGACCTGAGCTGAAGTTGGACCCTTAACTGACTGAGCCACCCAGGCGCCCTTCCACGGTTAACTTTCTCTATAAGATAGTTCCTTTTCTTTTCTGCAGGCTCTGTTTATTTTCCAGAGATGCTATCCTACACTAACATTCTCAGAAGGGGTCTTTTAACGCTGTTGATCATCTTAACAAAGATCATAATACTAAGTTAATTTATTGTACCTTATTTTTTTCTGTGTGTTAAGTCTGAATTTTCATCAAGTTATTAATTAAAAGGATACCTCTTACACTTCCCAGGACTAAGATTCCCAAATGCATCTATTCTCCTCCTGATGAAGCAAGTATGTACTAGAAAAGCAGCAGACTGCTTTTTAAGTGAAGGAGTTAAACTGCCGTGATGGTTATTGTGAACCTGTGGTAGGTCATTTGATTTTTTAACATCAAAACCGCTGAGGCCCAGGCCAGAAACATAAAGCACTTTCTGCCCTGTCGCAATTGTCATTAAACATTTACTGATAAGATGCAAAGTACAAATCAAACTCCTGAGAAGTGCGTGAAAGAAGAACTTTATTTCTCCAAAACTTAACCCAGAAAGAAATAGTGAGCAGCCAGGCACCAGGCGTTTTCATCCGGGGCTTAGAGATGTATTTAAGCGTATCACCTAGAGGTTCATTTATTACCAGGAAAGGATCAATTCCACTTATTCTTCTTTTTTTTCTGTGGCACGGCTCCAGGAAGGTATTTTAATTGATTGGTGGGAAGATTTTAACACAGACAAAACTTATCAGCCAAGCGCCGTGATTTCCAGCACAGTGGCTATACCACATTATTGGGTAATAAAGCTAAAAGCTGCCAAATGTTTCAGAATTATTTTCAGAAATTTACATGCTCTTGATTCCCATTACCTTGAGAAAGAATTCAGAAGAAGGGCTTAGTCAGCATGCAATTATAGTATTAGATAAAATATCCAGTTTTCTCTGCAACCAAGATACAGGTAGCTGTCTGTACTGTAATCAACGGAGAACCTTTGAGAAGTTAGTTGTCAGTCTGAGTGCCATGCCTTTGAAGATAATCTGCCTTTCTTCTCTGGATGCTTTTAAGGCAGTCTCTCTCACTCTCTCCGTCTCTCCCTGTGTGTGTGTCTCTCTCTTTTTCTTTTCCAGTTGCACTATGATGTACTCAGGTATGGATTCCTTTATATCCTGTATGGGATTCATTGGGCTTCCTGAACCCATATATTTGCTTTCCTTTGAGACATCCTCACCCATATTTTTTCAAAGATGTCCACGACCCATTTCCTTCCCTCTTGGAACTTTACTTAAAAGTGTGTTGGGGGCGGGGGAGGTGCCTGGGTCGCTGACTTCTTGGGGTCAGGTCATGATCTCACAGTTTGTGGGTTCGAGGCCCATGTCAGGCTCTGTGCTGGCAGTTCAGAGCCTAGAGCCTGCTTCAGATTCTGTGTCTCCCTCTCTCTCTGTTCTTCTTGCTCACGCTCTGTCTCTTTCTCATAAATAAAGGTTTAAAAAATGTTTTAAAAAGTGTGTTGGAACTTCTCCCTCTCATGACCCAGTTCTGTTCACCTGCCTGTCAGAGTCCCAATATTTGCCTCCCTCTGCTGCTGGGTGTCTTCTCACCTATCTTTCACTTCGCTCACTGTCTCTTCTGCTGTGGACAGTCTGCCATGAAGACTGCCCACGAAGCCTTTCCTTTTCCTCTTTGTTTTATTTCCAGCTGTTTGATTTGGTCCCTGTTCAAATCTTCTATGCTGCATATTATATTTTCCTGGTCCCTAAAGACGTTTCAAGTTTGTTATGTATTTCTTTTAGCAGAGTAAGCACACTCATTTCATAATTTGTGTGTGATGATTTCTGTATATGCTGGTTCTCACTCCGTGCCTTGTTCTTTTCTGTGTTTGCTTGTCTCTGACTCTGCTGTTCTTGCTCGGGAAACATGATCTGTGGCATTTCTCAGGGCATAGGATGAAAGTGCACGGCTGCCTGCCAAGAAAGGTCTGTGCTTGTTCCTGCTGGGTACCTGAGACCCTACCAAGTTCGTGGCCTGTGTTCCAAGGCCAGTTGCTCTGTTTCCCTGGGCTTCATGAATCTGTCTTTAGATTCGGCTTGCCCCACACCTTCACTCAGGGTCAAGACCATGTCCCTTAGTTCTCTGGGGTTGGAGGAGGGGTAGGTTTTGTTTTGGGGGGTTCTTTCTAAGTTTAGCCCTTTGGATTCCCAGCTTAGTATGAAGAGGGGCTAGCATATGATCTCCACTTTGGGCAGACCCTGGGGCCTTGATTGCCATTGACTTCCTTGGGATAGACAAATGTTGTCAAAGAAAATGTGATTGTATTGTCCAGGGATTTGGCTTATATTTCTGGGTTCAAGGTTTTCCTCAGAATTTGTCCTGAAAGTTCCCTATTTTGTCAAGCTGTTTGAAGATAATGTTTATTATAATTAACGCACCATGTTTAGGTGTTTGCAGCAGAAGGTTACTTTGAAAAACTTACCCTCTATTACTGGAAGAGACCTCATTAATCAAGAAGAAACTAAAAGTTTGAGGGCAATATTAATGCCTTACAAGAGATGTGTTGACCTAAAGAGTAATCAAGTTAGGGATTTTTGAGAAGATAGCATTTTGAGGATGAATTGACTGGTTTTGTTTACCTTTAGGATCGAAGCAGGCTTATATCTGGTCAACTTTTGAGTTAGGGAAATCTCTAAAGAGATGCCTCAAGTGGAGATAGGAATGGACTTTATGAACTAAAAGGTTGGTGGGTCAATCCTGAAAATTTCAGTGAAAGAAGGGATAATGTGGCTCAACATATAATCAGACAAGGTATAGATCTCACTGAACGTAATTGCTGTGGTTACTACCAAGTTAACAAGAGAAGGGGCAAGACTTTGCCAATGCAGAGAATCAAATTAAAAAAAAACACACACACACACAACTTTCTGATACGGTACCCTTGGTATTTAAGAGAAAAGCGAGGGAAGGTAGGTGACTTGACCCAGGTCCTGGAGTAAAGGGCAGCCTGGGAGCCCATCATCTGGTGCCATCGGATGTCTCCTTAGGTGGGCCTGAAGCTTCACTTTCTGCCTTGCCTGGGACTGAAAACCTTCAGGTGTCCCTCATCCACCCCGTCCCCCACCCCCCACGATTGGGTTCTGTTGCTGTGGGGCTCTGAAGTTACAGTCACTGCTGCAGGCCATCAGCACTGAAAGGTCCCGAGGCATGTGTATTGCAGAGTGATAGTTAGCAGAAGTAAACACAGGCATCTTGGCTTTTGAACGCCAGTTGAATACATTGTTATTCCACTCGAATTGGCCGCGTGTGCTCTCGCTGCGGCTGTTCCAGTTCTAGGCAGCAAATAGATGTGACGTTTTTGAAGGGAGAGCGGGGAAGGAGAACAGCTGCAGGACGCGGGGAACTGACTGGATTCTGGTAATCAGATTTGACAGGTCAAGGGTGAGATTTAGCCTGACGAGCTTTGGACTGTACCCTGGGCTAGCTAGCGAAGGAGTGTTAAAATCAACTCCAGGTGTTTCCGTTATTCGTAATGCCTGAGTATTATTAAAGCACACAATAATGTGTTTAAGGATGTGAAGGGTAAGGAATTGGTCACCAACTAACTATTCGAGAATCACCTATTATGATAGGGCCTGTTCTCTCTTGACAGTTGCTCCTACATGGTTAATATACACCACACATTTCCAGTGCTTGTTTCAATAGCTTAAGTTTCCTCTAAGTGAGCTGTTAACACTTTTGTCTTCAAGAGAATGCTAACTCAAATGAACCTCTCCGAGCTTTTTCTGCTTTATGCTGCAGAATTTGGACTTTGCATTGGCATATCCATAAGTTCCTAAGTTAAATTTGAGATGAAGAAATTTTAAACCTCTATGCCTATTTTAAAAATCTCAAGTATTACCAAATGACAGGTGATAGAATTATGCCATAGAAATATGTCCAAGTACTAAATATAGAAGTTAAAGCACCAGGAGAAATTTCACAAGAGATGCATCTGATGGTTGAAATGATGGTTTGGAACTTTGCAAGTCAGGGTGAAAAAAAGAAGGGTAATTGATAGTGCCATGCAAGGTGGGTGTTTCCTTATAACTTCTGCTTATTTTTTCATAACCCAGTATTGTAGAATTTTCTAGAATTACTTTTTTTTTAAATCTCTAAAGTCTGGCAGAATTGGTTGAAGATCATTCTACTCTAGGTATTAACTTCGTATGTGTGTAGGAGGAAGCCATTCTTAATCCATATAGGGGTTAGGGAACATTCTTTACCTTATTATTGAAGGATAGTTAATATCTTTCTGACATGTAATTGCTGTATTTGGGGGGCGGTTCTGCAAATGCCCTGTGTCTGTACCACTGTCTTTCTCAAACATGCCATCCTTCCCTTTCTCCTGCCCAAACACAAAATCAAGGGAGGACATACTTTGTTAAACTTTGTAATTGTCTCTGGAGAATGCTGTTTGGGGGAAGCTTCCGGTATTTTAGAGAATATTTTTTCTGAGAATGTGTTTCTGGGCAAAAGCATGACTATAGGCTACTGTGAAATTGGCAGAGAGTGTATCTTACACAACTGTACTTATTTAAAACTGTGCCTTATATATAATTAGAGCTCAGTACATATCAAACACAGTGATGGATTGCCCAGTTGGACACACTACATGGATAAAGTAAAGGGAAGTGACTTCCAGCTCTTCCTGCCCCTGCCCACCCCATGCCAGCCTGTGGACCAAGTTCTCCCTATGGAACTCCAGAAACACCTTACAAGGAAGACCTCTGCTCTCTACCCTCACCACCTCTACCTTGGCGCTTGCTTGGCTTATGAAAAATTGGCTAAATTCCTCCAGAATTTCCCTTTGTCCCATCCCCAAGTCTAGTTCATTCTCCGCTGCTGGGAGAGTTACTATCTAAAAGTTGAATTGGACCGTGACAGCCCTTTGCTTTAAAAGCATTCTCAACTCCCTTTCCCTGCGGATGGAGTTTCAACCTTTTAAGTTTGGCACATCATGATTGACCCCTAGGCATTTTCAGGCGTTATCCCTGCCACTCTTTCCCTCTGACCACACGGTTGTGCCTTAGCCACATGGAACACACTGTGCCCCCAACAGTATTGTGGGCTCATAGTTTTGTGCCTGTAAACATGCGGTTGCCTCTGCCGGGAATGTCCTTCTTATACTCTCTGCCTTTCTGGTTCTTCCTTTTCCTTAAAATTCAGCAGATGTCCCTCCTCTTCAGAACTTTCTAGACTTCTGCCCCGAGGCCATCTCCTCTCTAGCTCCCTCATGATGCTTTTTACTGAAGTGTTAAAAAAAATGTATTCCCTCATCCCTCGCTTGATGAGATTTTTTAATATCCAAACTCCGTATCAGCAATGCAGAAGGCTCCCCATAAGTGTTGAAAGCATGAAAGTATGTAAGTAGTGGTTACTTTGTGGAACCCACAGCCAATATCTTCCCCTAGAAGTTAACCTTGATGGTTATTCATGCAGTCCACTCTATTGCCACTTATAACCTATTGTTCATATTACAGTAATAAATTCAAAGTAAGATCGACATAAAGGTCATCTGAAAAGCCCCTCTTCTGCAGAATGCAAGATTTCTCCTGGTAAGGAAATATATGTCAACTAGATAGAATTCTTGGTTTGGCTGTTTGTGTCCAGGTTTTGATCAAAGGAACAGTCTTCAATCTTTAGGCATTATTCTTACTCTTCTGTAGTTTTAGGAGGTTAAGACTAGTCATTATTCTGTTAGTAATCTGATGTATTTTTAGTATCAGTTGTCTTTCACAGGTTTCCATCAGCTCTCCGATATGTTTTCTTCTTATCTCTCTGGATGTATAAAACCCAGAGCGGTCTCCAGATGAGCAACAGCCTTACCTGGGCACTTGTTGGCAGTGTAGATCTTCTGGCCTCACCCCAGATCTCCTGAATCAGAAAGTCTGGGTTGGGGTCTAGGAATCTGTGTTTTAACAGGCCCTTCAGGTAATTCTGATGCTCACCAAAGCTTAAGGATTGTGCTTATGGAAACCTTGTCCAGTATAAAAGCCTGCATGACTAAGTCAGAAG
Source organism: Cryptoprocta ferox (assembly GCA_028646485.1). Lineage (NCBI taxonomy): Eukaryota > Metazoa > Chordata > Mammalia > Carnivora > Eupleridae > Cryptoprocta > Cryptoprocta ferox. Next base: position 28,113,666 of record CM053567.1, read on the forward strand.
AGTTTTTGGAAAGTAATATCCACGTCTAGAGACTACTATGATTATATAGTTTCAGCAAGTGAGTCCAAACAAATTGGCATGTGCAGGCAATTTGGTGTATGTCTTTTTAGTACGGGGAATTAAATGAAAAAAGAGAGATGATAAATACGTACCCGAGTAATCCATCTAAGAACAATGTGATGCAGAACCAGAGATGAAAGTTCTTGACAGAGAAAAAAAGCCAAGCCTTTTTCAGTACCCTATAGAGGCAATAAAATTATATGTAAAGACCAAGAAGTGCTTTAAGTGTGTATGTGCATATGCGTGCACGTGTGTTCGTGCGTGCGTGTGTTTCCCACAGCCCATGTACTTTAGCAACACTATAGTTAAAGAAACAGTGAGCATACCTAGTCAAGACTATCTCAGTAGAAAATGATAATGTTATTATTTGTTTTACTTCCTGTTTTCCCCTTTACAAAAGAAAACATTTTACAGAACTCTCATCATGTTCAATGTCTGTCAGAAAAATTGTGTGAAAACTGTTATTATTACAGGTGAAGCACTTACCCTTCCTTTTCTCATCTACTCTTTGGTATAGCTTTCAGGTTCATGTTTTTATGACTTTCTTTCTTAATTCTTTAAGCTCGTGTCAAATCACTGATTTATTACAGGAAGTTTGTGCACGGTTTTGTTCAACAAATAATTATGAAGCACTTAATATGTCCCTTGCATTGTGCTGCCTGCTGGAAATGAACAATGAATGGAATAGACATGATTCTTACTCATGCGGAGTCAGTAATTTATATTCTAATGATGCCATGGAGTGCTTTCTAACAAAACTCTTAGTTATAGACAGAAACTCCAAAAAGAGTAGCCTTGCCTTTAACCTTTCTGTGTTTACCCACTACTTGAACTTTATTCAGCTCATCAGAAACAGGGATATTTAAATAAGCTTATTTTGTTCTACTCTATTAAGCTTTTTAAGATGAATACATCTCAACCAGAATACTTTCAGATATAACAGCATTGTTCATTAAATTTTTCAGTTAACTTAAGAATTAGGAAGCCCTGGGTATCCACCCTTGTTGTGAAAGCAAGCTTTCTTTAAGATCACATACATAACTGAATTATTGATGATTTGAGATGCTTTAGTAATCAATGATAAGGTAGTTATGCTAATATGAATTATGATTACAAGGCATTGGTAATGGACAGGAGTGCATATGATTGATACCAAGATGCATTGAGTTCATATACCCGGAAAGTTAATCTTTGAACCAAATCCCTAAGAAGGCCTTTTATTATTGCTTATTGTGTATGAGAGAAGAGTATAGTTTATAATTGAATGTATGGGCAGTGCATATATAGATGGACATGTGATCTGTGCCTGGTTAAGTACTAGAAAAGCCTGTGGTAGGAAAGTTGGGTCAAGAGGATTGAAGGTAGGAGGTAGGAGTGCACTTGTCATAGCCTTTCTAAATATTTTTTATAGATAGGGGTGCCTGGGTGGTTCAGTCGGTTAAGCGTCCAACTTCGGCTCAGGTCATGATCTCGCGGTTCGTGGGTTCGGGCCCCGCGTCGGGCTCTGTGCTGACAGCTCAGAGCCTGGAGCCTGCTTCAGATTCTGTGTCTCCCTTTCTCTCTGACCCTCCCCTACTCTCTCTCTCTCTCTCTCTCTCTCTCTCTCAAAAATAAATAAAACATTAAAAAATTTTTTTAAATAAATAAATGTTTTTATAGATAATAAAATAAAACCATAAAGACTGTACTCCTAATTAAAGATACAACAGGGACATCTATTAGTAATAATGGATGCTGGGCCCTATTATTAATTTCTAATTAGCATCTCTTACTCACTAGAAGTATTTTAGGATCTTGGTTCCTTTACAGTGTGAGATGCCTATAAATTCCTATTGCTCTGTTCTAAACAATGTGCATACAAGGAGATTTTCAGCACCACCCCCTCACTTGAGGTCTAGCCTTATATCCACATTGTCAGTGCCATCATGATTTTATAGCACAGGTGGGGGGTGTTGACTCTTAGGTTCTATCTTCAAGGTTTTGACTGTGTCTTCTTCCTCCTTGGACCCTGCCTAGTGTCTCCCCACCTTCTTGGTTTAGCCATTGTACACAAGTCTTAGATTCAATAGAGTTACTCAGAAGGGTTAGGTAGAAATAAAATTTACAGTAATACAACTCACAGTTAACAAATAACTATATGCAGTAATCATAAATGTCTTTTGAAAGCCACAAATATAGTGGCTCAGTTAGTTAAGCATCCACTCTTGATATCAGTTCAGGTCATGATCTTGCGGTTGTGAAATTGAACCCTACATCGGGCTCCATGCTGACCTTGGAGCCTGCTTGGGATTCTTTCTCTCCCTCTCTCTCTATGCCTCCCCTTCTCACGTGCACACCCATGAGCACTCTCTCTTAAAATAAATAAATATTTAGAAAAAAAATCACAAAAATATACATGGCCATAAAAATAGATACAGTTGAAATTCAGTCCAACTATTTGATTCCAAACCCCATGCGATTTTTATATGCAGTTCATTACGAACCCTTTTTCTTTATGTTCATTTTTATTTCTATCGTCTGTGTATTATTTGAATTTTAAAATTTGTCTTCTGACTTGTTACTCAAACGATTTCATTCCAATTGACTTCTATAATTCTCACTTCCCCCTTTCAAAGAAATAATTGCGACACTTTTTAGAAATATTTACAACACGTGTCGCACTTCCTAGTCTTTCTAAAATCTGTTTTCCTCCACTTCTCAATTTTTGGCTTTACCATCACTTATCTTTTCCCTCTAATCCCCATTAAAAAAACTCAGCATAATTTTGTAGACAATATAAATGATCGCAGAGCCCTTCCAGGAATAAATTGGACAAAATGTCGTCCATACAGCATAATAAGGTACAGACTCAATTTTCTCCTAATATTGTTACTGTCCAGCTTTGGTTCATTGAGCCAAAAATTCATTCTTTCTAAAATAATAATCCATTGTAACAGTTACAATCCTGAAATAGTTCCTGCTTAACTACAATGCATTATTCCAACTTAACATTTACATCTTATCCCAGTCATCTTGACTATAGTTGAAAATCATTGAGAGCCATTAGGGGCCTGTCTGCCATCTACCTCTCCCGCATTTGTGCCCAGTGCCATTTAAAAGGATAAAAGACTCAGGGCACCTGGGTGGCTCAGTCAATTAGGTGTCTGACTTCGGCTGAAGTCATGATCTCATGGTTCATGAGTTTGAGCCCCGTGTCAGGCTCTGTGTTGACAGCTCAGAGCCTGAAGCCTGCTTCAGATTCTGTGTCTCCCTCTCTCTCTGCCCCTCCCTCTCCCCCGCTCTGTCTCTCTCTCTCAAAAGTAAACAAAAGGATATTTTAAAAAAGGATAAAAGACTATAAATTACTACTCCAGTAATATCAGAATGATGCAGTTGTTCAGATACCAAGTGGGTGAGAAATGTCATGATTACATTTCTGATTTTACATTCTACGGGTCTCATTTCTTCTTTCTGGTAACTCCCCTCACTCAGGGGGTTTCTATCAGTCAGAGTTTCGGTGAATCATCCCTCCTCTTTTTCTATGTAGGAAATCATCATCAAATAGAATTGATATACAGCAAATATATATATATATATATATATACACACACACATATACACATATATACATATATATAATTCAAGTATTCACAAATTCATAAAAAATTCTTACTTTGGGATTGACTTTTCCACCATCCTTTTTTTATACTTTTTATAGTTGACAAGTACCACTTCTAGGCCTATATATCACCTGCAGTTTTTTTTGCCTGACCTAAGTAATGTCAGCATTTATCATAGGCATATCATAGTATCCTCTACTTATCTGGATGGGGAGTTACTTGCCATAATATTTTGGACATTCCACTCTGTATACTCAGTTCATTCTTGGACCTCAAAATATTCATTCTACCTGAATAATTCTTATTCTGCAGTCTGTCCATGCAAAACCAGCCAATTCTAATTGCTAGATGAAATTCTGTGGATACTCTATGATGACTTGTTGATGCTCTATAACAGAAGTCCACAAACATTTCCGTGGAGAGTCAGCTCTGAAGTTCAACATGAAAGCATCCATAGACAATTTGTTTATAAATAAACATAACTATGTTCCAATAAAGCTTTATGTACAAAAACAGACGGTGGACAGGATTTGGTGTGAGGGCCATATTTTGCCTCCCTCTCCTCTACAATATTCCTTGAAGAGTTATTATTTACAGTTATTATTGCTGTAACAATTCTAATTTTCCTTAACTGGCATTGCATATGTTCTCAAGCCAGTTCTTTCTTTTTATGAAGAATCTGGATTCTCAGGGGGTTTTCATCAGGCCTTCAAGGCTTTTGAGGAACAGAAGTGAGCCTGTAAATCTAAAGCCAAACATAGACTAAAGCTAAATAGCAGATTACAAATCCTTTTCCTGGATCCCACCCATGAATACTGCTCCTTCTAACTCCAGACTCTGACCCTTCCCCATGTTTACAAGTGACCTTTGTTTTAGTGTCCATACTGGTTGCACCTGACTCCGTGGCATTAGCATCCGTAACAGGCATTGTCATCATTCATGAAGAGCGTTCTTTTCTGGCTACTTCCCCCTTTTCTAGGATGCGTGTTTTAGTTCAGTTGATGTTTAATTGCCCTTGTGGTTGGCCTACTTCTTCTTTCCCCTCTTCCTGACTTTTGTGATTGCTTTATAGTTGACTAGTTTCTAGTTCATTGGCTCTGGTTATTGCCCAATTTCTACTTCAGAATTTCCCTTCCAGGAAGGCTTGGGAATGAGTTGGGGTGGGGTATAGGGTGGTAGTAAAATTGAGTGGACTTTTTAGTGGACTTGATATAGGTCATAAGTAGATGAGAAATTTAAATTTTAGATTTGCTCACCTGAGTGGATGTTTGTGCCATTTTCCCAGACAAGCAACATTAAAAAAAGGTCTAAAATTTCAAAGGAAAGATGTAAGCTGAAGATACTATATCCACACAGGTATTAATGCTCATGGTTGCCTAGCAGAGAAGTATAAAGTGGGAAAAGATGTAGAGGTAATGTTCTTGTAAAGATTGAGTGGTGACACTAAGTAAGGCTTGAATGCTCCAATGAAGGTGAAAGTAGGTCTGAGGATGAGTTCTTATACCTTTCATAGTTTACAAGTACCACTTCTAGATCTAGTCATCAAATCTGGGAGCTGACATATACTCATCTTATAGAAAGCACAAATGGAAAGTTCTTTATCTTATAGAGCTTTGAGGACTAGGGTAAAAATATCTCTAAGCAACCTCCATATGAACTCTTCCAGTTTAATCTGTTCCTGATTAATACAATGTACTTTAAGTCAGTTGTTTGACTATTATGAAATTACTGTGCCCTTGCATAGAGAATGGTCTACCTCTTACAACACACGAAGATGCATGCAGGTCTCTAGTTCAGGAAAACTTCTTTGGAATATCTGATTCTCTCACTCTCATATTCTGTCCTCTTTTTCAAAAAGATATTTTTTAGACCCAGAACTGCCTCCTAGTTAACTATTATTTTAGATATCAAGGGTTACAAATCAAACCACACAGATAACAAAGCAGATACCACCCATTATAACACTTCTCATAAGAATGTAAAAATTCCTGGAGTTGCTGGCTGGCTCAGTTGGAAGAGCATGTGACTCTTGATCTCAGGGTTGTGAGTTGCAGCCCCACAACCTGGGTGTAGCAATTACATACATACATAAATCATAAATCAAAAGAATTTGTACATTCTTTTTTTTTTTAATTTTTAAAAGTTTATTTATTTATTTATTTAGAGAGCACACAATGGGGAGGGGTGGAGAGAAGGAGAGAAGAATCACAAGCAGGCTCTGCACCATCAGCACAGAGCCTGATGCGGGCCTCAAACACGAACTGTGAGATCATGATCTGAGCCAAGATCAAGTCAGATGCATAACCAACTATACCACCCAGGCGTCCCTACAAATTCTTAATAATTTACATTTGTCTCTTTCTGTGCAATTCCAGATTTTTCCCAGCACTCTGTAAGCATTCCAAAAGTATCAATTTTGGGGGTACCTGGGTGGCTCAGTTGGTTAAGCATCCGACTTCAGCTCAAGTCATGATCTTGCAGTTCGTGAGTTTGAACCCTGCATCAGGCTCTGTCAGCGTGGAGCCTGCTTCAGATCCTTGGTCTCCCTCTCTCTCTGTCCCTCCCCTGCTTGCACTCTGTCTCTCTCAAAAATAAAACAAATAATACTTTTTAAAAAAGTATCTATTTTTACTGGAAAGGTTTAATGGCGTGGGCATTAACTTTTTATAAATTTTGAACAACTTTTGGAGAGAATGGTGCCCTGAGAGCATTTGTAATATTTCTGAAAATTTTTTGCCCAGACCACCTGTATTGGAATCATCTGGGATGCTTTTTGGAAAAGCACATGTATAGGCTTGTCTCTTGACTCCAAAGATTTAGAGTTTTTTGATGAGGTCTGTGACTATTTCATGTTCATTTGGGTTAACTTGTTGTGGTGATTTGTATGCACACAAGCTTTGAGAACCTCTGGCCTGGGGCCTGGGAGCCTGAAGGACCATTGACAGATCCCTGTTCTCGTTGCAGGTATTTCGGCTTTAAGTCCATGTTTGCATTTCAGAAAAAAAAATTATTTAGCAAAATCACACACTATAAATAATGGGGCTTCTGGTAAAAGTGGTGCAGGGTGAAGAGGAAAAACTTATGGAACTGGAAGTAGAGCATCAACAAGAATAGTGTTGGTCCTGGGGCACCTGGGTGGCTCAGTTGGTTAAGCGTCTGACTTCAGCTCAGGTCATGATCTCATGGTTCATGGGTTTGAGCCCCGCGTTGGGCTCTGTGCTGACAGCTCAGAGCCTGGAGCCTGCTTTGGATTCTGTGTCTCCCCCTCTGTCTGCCCCTCCCCCACTGATGCTCTGTCTCTCTCTCTCTCTGTCTCTCAAAAATAAACAAACATTAAAAAATAATTTAAGAAAAAAAGAATGGTTTTGGTCCTGATGAGAAACCATAGCACAGTGAAAGCTCCAAGAATGCTTGTTCTCAACAACTTTGTTGAATCTTTATACCCTTAAATCTGAGACCCATACCTGTTTTGCAGACCTTGGTCTTTGGGCATTCTCTTCTGGCAGAGATCAGTATCAACTTATTCATCAATTTGTTTTAAGTTTATTTATTTATTTTGAGAGAGAGCACGAGCGTGAGACAGGCAGAGAGGGAGCGAGAGAGAGAATCCCAAGCAGGCTCCACACCGTCAGCGCAGAGCCGCACATTGGGCTCAAACCCACGAACTGTGAGATCATGACCTGAGCCAAAGTCAGAAACTTAACTGACTGAGGCACCCAGGTGACCCTATTCATCAAATTTTTCAAAGACTGACACATGCCATCATTATAGCACTTCTTACAAAACCAGGGAAATCTTTGTTGCAGCCTTTTCTTCTGTACCATCAGCTTCTCCAGATAGCTTAACATAGTGGAAAATGGAGTAGTTCTTTTTTTTTTTTAATTTTTTTTAACATTTATTCATTTTTGAGAGAGAGAGAGAGAGAGACAGATCATGAGCAGGGGAGGGGCGGAGAGAGAGGGACACACAGAATCAGAAACAGGCTCCAGGCTCTGAGCTGTCCGCACAAAGCCCGATGCGGGGCCTGAACCCATGAACTGTGAGATCATCACCTGAGCCGAAGTCGGACGCGCAACCGACTGAGCCACCCAGGCGCCCCAAAATGGAGTAGTTCTTGAAGCCACTAAACCAGCCATGACCTTCAGTGAACATCTGCGTCATACCAGCTTTCTTTTCATAAGATCTCTGTGTATTGCTAAGGCTATATCTTTAATCTTGTCCCTCAGAAGAGGAAAACTTCTCCTTTAGTGCTTCAGATCATTAATGTGCTAATATCATGCCCTTACTTACTCCTGCTCATTGCATTAACACATGCTGAGCAGAATTACTATAGAAATTTTGCTTCCTTTTTTTGGACACCATCTTGGTAAAATTCTTCAAGTTTGCGTCCTGGAAGGTACTTTCCAATGATCAAATCAAAGAGGTCCACTGCCTCCTGATGAATTTGGTTTTCAGAAAAGGCTGACAATACAGTTATTTAGGAATAGCCTTCATGACCTGTCTACAAGCTTGATCGAGGCTAGGTTCTTAAGTGTCATATTTCTGTAGTTTATAACTTATTTCAGGGTGATCTTTCCCCTGTTATTCATAGATCATTACTCAACAGATTTCCTGCATGCTTTTGGTCTTATCCCACAATTTTTCCTTGCATTATGTAAGATATTTGAGGTATACCAAAGTCATGCAAGAAATAGCTTCCTTTAGAAACAGAAATTAGGCCATAGAACTAAAATGTAGGATTCCCAAGTGATGGATTTTATCAGACATTGACTCAGAAATGAATGTAATGCTAATCCTTAACATCTTATTTTGAGGAGTTTGTTTAAATTTTTATTTATTAAATAATATTCCTAAGTGGTTATACTTTCTAAAAGTCAAGACTTTCTAAAAGTCTTCTCTTTTTTTTAATACTATTGCCATTGGGATGCTAGTCTACATAATACATGTCTAAATATAAAAATTTGGTCAATGACTCTCTGCTCATAAATTCTAAAAACACAATGTACAAAAAGGAGGGGAAAAGAGCTCCCTGACTCACTTTGGAGTTTAACAGCATTGAAAGAGGACCCAACCTCTTTATTTTATGAACAGGGAACAGAGGCCAGAAGGAGAGAATGGTTGATGGGGCCACAACTGGTTGGGGTCAGTCTCTGGGGCTGAAGCAATCTCTGTGCGTTGGGGTCTGTGATTCCTTTGGTGTGGGTCTTTCTCTGGGACCTTGAATATGAAGATATTAAGGGTGAAATGATGCATAGTGTATCTATTTAAAAAAATTTAATGTTTATTTATTTTTGAGAGAGAAAGAGAGAGAGAGAGAATGAGCAGGGGAGAGGCAGAGAGAGAGGGAGACACAAAATCCAAAGCAGGCTCCAGGGTCTAAGCTCTCAGCACAGAGCCCAACATCGGGCTTGAACTCACGAGCTGTGAGATCATGACCTGAGCCGAAGTCGGCCGCTTAACTGACTGAGCCACCCAAGTGCCCCAATGGTGTATCTATTTTTATAAATTAGGTCCTATATACCATGTTATGAGATAGATTTCCACAGTTCTTATTATTGGAAAATCAACACAATTGATTTCTCTTTGGGAACTGTAATTGTTTTCTACTGCTTCCGTAACTAATTACCATGAACTGAGAGGCTTAAAACAAACACACATTTATTATCTTAAGAGTTCTTTAGGGTAGGATTCCGAGACCGGTCATACTGGCCTAAGTCATAGTGGTGGGAAGGCTGCATTCCATTCCCTTCTAGAGACTCTAGGAGGGAATCCATTTCCTTGGCTTTTCCAGCTTCCAGAGGCTGCTTACTTTCTTTGGATTGGGGCCCCACTTCCTCTAACTTTAAAGCCAGCAACATCACATCTCTGGCCATCCTTTGACTACTCCAGGGGAAAGATTATCTGCTTTTAAGAATTCACAGGATTATATTGGGTGCACTGGATAATATGCCGTAATCTCCCCATTCCAAGGTCCTTACCTTGATTCCACCTGCAAGTCCCTTTGGCTATGGAAATGCAACATATTTATTCACAGGTTCAAGGGATCAGGATTTAGACATGTTTGCAAGTCATTATTTTGCCCGTGACAGGAACAAACGTGGTTTCATTGGTGTCAGCTCTAGGTGGGCAGTCATTTTTAAAACCTTATATTAATTTAGAAAGCTTAACAAACTGCTAAAACTCAACAGGAACCTAAGTAATGGCATAACAAGAATAGCACCTGCATTGTTGCACAGTTGTCATGTGACACAAATGGACTAAGTACATTATTAATTGCATCATCTTGTTTTCTTCTTGAAGTGCAATGAGCCTGGTTCTATTTAATCTCACTTTACATTTTAGTAGACAGAGGCCTAGAGAATTTTGATAATTTACTGAAGGTTACACAATCAGCATGTGGCAGAATAGCATTTGAATTCAGGTCTGTCTGACTCAGGCTTTTATTTATTTTTTATTTTTTAAGTTTATTTATTTATTTTGATAAAGAGAAAACTTGAGAGAGGGAGAGGCAAGGAGAGAGGGAGAGAGAGAATCCCAACCAGGTGCTGACAGCACGAAGCCTGATATGAAGCTCGATCTCACAAACTATGAGAGCAAGACCTGAGCTGAAATTGAGAGTCGGGTGCTTAACCGACTGAGCTACCCAGGCGCCCCTGACTCAGGCTTTTAACCAGTATACTGCATGACTTATATCCAGTACTAATGTGATAAAAGTATAACCTAGTGTAATGAAGTATTGAGAATATAATTTACGCAGAGAAAGCCTACCAATACATTAGTTGCTTTGATAAGAAAAATAATCTGTCACCATGAATGTAAGCTTTCAAAATGCCATTTTACCCATTGAGCAAGGCTTGGCTTATTAATATCAGTTGGTTGTATATAGATTTGGTGATCAATTCTCAAAGTCACAATTTAAATAGAAAAGGCTACATTGCCTGACTAAGTGGAAAGGATATAGCTATCTCAGCACTTTTTAGCGCTCTTAGACTGCAAAGTTAGAGAATTTATTTTACAAATCATGCTACTGTCTAATTGGTTAATAGATTCTTCCTCTTCCTGCCCCCACCACAGGCTGTAAGTTCCAGGAGAGTAGTGATCTTGTTTTTCTTTGATAGGTTCGTGTTTTGAGTACTTAAACCAGTGGGATCTATTTTTTTTCTGGGATATTTACTTCTATTTTTTTTTCTTTTATGGTTTATTATCAACTTAGTTTCCATATAACACCCAGTGCTCATCCAGTGGGATCTATTTAACAGACACATTATTATTTGTTGCAAGAATAGAAATCAAGAGAATATTTATCTCTAAGAGAATAAAACCCATTATCTGTAAGACTGAGCCAGGATCCGGATGCTATTTATATTCCGGAAGGTCTTAAATATAGAATATTCTAATGTGTTTGACTAAAAAGAGACCATATAATTGGTCAATGTAATAGGAGTAAGGAAGAAAGAGTACTGATAAAGCCAGTATATTTTTAAATAAAGCTTGTGCATTAGAGAGAAACTCATTTGGTAAGGAATATTTGACTCACAGATTGACTTTATTTTTATATTAGTTTATCTATTCAGCAAATACTACCAAGTGTGATTCTGGTTACTAGGGTAAAAGATGAATTCAAAGAAAAAAGCCCCTGACTTGAAGGAGACTTCTGTCTCCTTGGTGAAACAAACACCTATAAAGATAAAGTACATGTATTAAAAGGAATCATAATGGTTTTATGGGAACACAGAAGAGGGACACTTAATTCACTATTCAAAAAATACATAAATTGGGCAAACCATCCTGAGTGTGTGTGGGGGGGGTGTTAGCATAATTTAAATTTATAGAGGAATTGCAAAGATAGGACAGGGTTCCCATATGCCCCTCATCCAGTTTCCCATTCCCTTCGGATATTGATCAAAACTAAAAATTAATATTGGTATAGTATAATACCAGTATCTAGCTACAGATCTTCTTTACATTTCACCATCTTGAGTACACCTTTTTATGCTGAGGTGAGATCATTTTTGAAAGTGCTTTGTGAACAGTAGGCTAAGTACAGACTGTGCCCAGAGTAGGTCACTGATGGTGAAAGTTGAATTCTCTGAAGGCAGCTTTAATAACCTTACCATGAGCTCTCTTTGTTTTATTTTTATTTTGTTTTTAAAAATTTTTAATGTTTATTTTTGAGAGAGAGAGAGAGAGAGAGAGAGAGAGAGACAGAGTATGAGTGGGGGAGGGGCAGAGCAACAGGGAGACACAGAATCTGAAGCAGGCTCCAGGCTCTCTGAGCTGTCAGCACAGAGCCCAATGCAGGGCTCTAACTCACGAACCATGAGATCATGACCTGAGCTGAAGTTGGACACTTAACCAACTGAGCCACCCAGGCACCCCTATTTTATTTTAATGTTTATTTATTTTGAGAGAGAGAGAGAGAGAGAGAGCGAGAGAGAGAGCATGCTTGAGTGGGGGAGGGAGAGAGAGTGAGAGAGAGAGAGACTGAGAATCTTAAGCAGGCTTCAAACCCAGTGAGGAGCCCCAGGCAGGGCTCCATCTCATGACCTGAGCTGAAATCAAAAGTCTGATGCTCACCCTATTGAGCCACCCAGGCGCCTTGAGCTCTCTCTGTTTTAGTTCCATCCATGAATGTAACTTAATTCCTTATGAATCTATTTTTAAAAAAGCTGTTACTGATGTGTTTATTGTGTGCTTGACAGTGTCCTGTTCAAAGTATACAGGACAGTGCCCTGATTCTCTCCCTCCATCGTGTGTGAGGGTAAAACCCACCCTGCAGTGAGGGGCTGAGGCTCACATAGGGCCGAGAAAATGAGTCAGATTGGAGCAGGAAGCTGGGCTGCCTGTCTTCAAAGCCCACCTTTTCATCCTATATGCTGCTTCTTGAGTCACTTTCCTGTACAACAGCCCAGAGTAAGCATTTTCCAAATCCTACTTCTTATTCTGCAAAACTTCATTTCCTTTTTTATTCCAAGACTACTTGCTTCATGCTTCAAGGGTTTCCACGCATTGTACTATTTCGTGAATCTGGAATTTGATGACTTATTTTAAGGACCCATTGCTTTCCTCTCTTGGCCTTCCTGTATCAGTCTTTAGGATTCTATAATGCTGAGTCTATTCCTTTACACTGGCAGCCCTTCCCTTTGAACATTTTAGTGACCCCTCTTGATAGCTTGCAGCTGCCTTTTTAAAATTAATTTATATTTATGGTCTTAAGGAATGACCAAAGCTATATACAGTTTGTCAGGGGTTAATTATGTAATTTTGTGCCATCTGCATGTATAGGATCTAATATTTGCTATCTTTTCAGACATTTTCTAGATAACAGCAGTCAAATCAGCACTAATAATGACAACTTTTTTTTTTCAAGATGCAAAATGTTTTCACTACTGTTGTTTTCACTACCATTTTTTAATTAGATTTTCACAACTGTGTGAAATAGATGACAGATGTTACTCCCTCCCCACCCCCACCACCTTTTATGCACAAGATTATTGCAGTTCAGAGTAATTATGTGATTCCCTAATCCCACAGGCCAAACAAACGCTGGACCCCAGGTTTGCTGATGCCTTGTTCTTATCCTTAATAGGGATTCTCAAAAGCTAGAGGGAAAAGTGCAGGACGTTTTGCATAGAGTTAGGGATTTAAATTCGTGGCCTAGAAACTATTTGCAAAGAATCTAATTAAACTTCTTTCTAAATAAAAACAAACAAACGAAAGGTATTTCTAGTGGCTTGCCAGTTCTTATGGAGGAAATGAAAGCTACGTGTTGACATGCTAGGTAAAGCTTCATTTAGTTTTCTTTTGTGTCATGTTTGTGAATCTTTGTGCTGAGAAAATGTGATTGCAATTTAGGAACCAAGGGATTATCTCAGAACGTGTGGGAAGCAGCTCACTTTTATTTTCAAAAGATGGTTTAATGAATTTGTTTTTTATATAAAATAAGGGAAGCTGTGATTTATGTCTTCGTGTGTGTATGTGCATGTGTGTGTGTGTGCGCGCGCGCGTGTGTGTCATCTGAAACCAGACTACTTTGGCTCTAATCTTACAGTTTGATTTGTGAGGACTGTACAGGAAAGCCTCGCAGCCTTGGAGCTCTGCAAGATAGGTGACAAAATGAGATTGCTTTAGATGATCAGTGATGTAGCACAGATTTTCTTACTCTGAACAGTCTGTTTAATTTGACTGTGGTCATTTTCCACCTCTTCAACAAATTCATGACCCTGGGAACCTGAAGATAAGAAAATCGCCTTCCCTGGGCTTTCCTGTGGAGTAGAAGTAAAATGATAAGGATTCAATTGTTAGGTTGTCTGTGGACCTGCTTACAAATGCAAAGAGCTATTCAAGCTTTAAAGATTCTCAGAAAGTCAAACTTGGGCCCTACTTAAGAAGGGATGCAAGACTGGTTATATAAAACTGTAGTAAACAGAGCGGAGAGAAAATTAACTTTGATCTGGTGGGCCTCAGCGAGTCAGGAAGGTTCCTTTCAATCCTGGCGTGTACCTTTCAGGGTCATTCATTTTAATAAGTTATCTGTGAATAAAAAGGAAAAATTAGAAACCCGTGGTTGCCGGGAAAGTTGACCTGCCTAAATAACAAAGAAATAGATTTTCGACATCCTGGAAGGATGCATTTATTTTATGATTAGGGCTGCTAAATTTTTTTCTTCTTCACAGAAGGAATAAATTTGAAATGGCCATGTGAAAAATAGGTCATGGGGAGCTAACACTGGTAGACTTTGCTCATAAGTGACGCTTTAGGTTTTATGCCTATATTTTATGCCATACTTGAAAGTTTTCCCATAGTTGTCACTGCTTGAAATTAATTATAATCAAGTGCTAACTCATTGTAACCTGGGAATTTTCTCTAGTTTAGAATGCCTATCTATATAAATTCCTTCTTTCACATGAAAAAGAGAATTTTAGTGATAACAATTAATTAAATGGTTGGAATTTAAGTTGAGCAAAGAAATAAGGGTTATAAAGATAAATGTTAACACATCAAGGTCATGCCAATGTGCTCAATTTACTTTAGCATTGGAAGAGAAAAAACCTCATTCCAGTAAGAAAAAAATAAATAAATACAATATTGAATTTTCAGTAACTAGATATTTCTCCATTTCTCTGTGTTTAAGTGAAATGTTGGGACAGAGTAGGGCAGGTACGTGTAACAAATGAAGGAAAAAGCCTTGCTTTTTGACAACAGAAAAGATCAAATTTATAAATGTATGTCAAATGAAATTGCGACACATCAGTTAGGTCAAACTGTAATGGATCCATTTTAACCCTGTGTGTTGATGGCCTTAGATGAAGCTTGTGGGACATTCTCTATCATGTCCATGAGTGAGGTGCTCCTCTAATTGGGGGCAGCTGTGATAACAGCTTTAATTAGGCAGCCCTGGTGAAGGCTTACCGTAAGCTGCGCGCAAATGTGCTGTGATTCACTCCAGCATCCGTTGTCACGGTGCGTTGCCTTTACACCTTGAAAGAACAACATTAATCTGTTAAGACCCTCTCATTGCTGTATTCTCACACAAGGGCTATTGAGTTTCAGTGAACCTGGGAGTGACAGAGAGCACGGTTTACTTTCGTGGCATTTGGCAGATGACAGACAATCACACAGTTCAAAAAAATGGTTTTCGTATGCCAGGTTCAAGTGTTCTGTCTTGTTATATTTCCTTAGAAATCGTTGCTTAGAAAATGCAGCAATTGCTAAGAACATGCAGCAATTTTCATATCTACTTTCTGTCGCAGATGCTTTTTGCACTTGGAGTCTGCGTACAAATGATCTGTCTCGTGCTGCACTCCTAGATTTAATCAGGAAACTATGATCACTATTAATACATCCATAAATTAGATTTGATGTTTGAACTAGGAACATCAACAACATAGCAAATAATTGTTTATTGCCTAGTAGTTAAGAGCGGAAGTGCTGGAGTCAGACTTCTGGGGTCCGGGTACGGGCGCCGCAATATACCAGCTGTGTGACTATGGGAAGTTACTCCACCTCTCTGTTTCTGTTTGGGAATAATGATAGTAATACATATCTTCTGGAGTTGTTATAAAACTTAAAAGAGTGGACATAGAGTTCTTGGAGCAGAGCCTGGCACCTAGTAGGTACTTAACAAGTGTTAGTGGTTATTCTTCTGAAGAATTTATTGTTGAAAGTACTGAGAGGTTCTTCTTCTTCCTTTTTTAATGTTTATTTATTTATTTTGAGAGCGAGAGAGTGGGGGGTGGAGGCAGAGAGAGCGAGAGAGAGAATCCCAAGTAGGCTCTGCACTGTCAGTGCAGAGCCTGATATAGGGCTCGAACTCACGAACTGCAAGATCATGACCTGAGCTAAAAGCAAGAGTTGGATACTCAACTGACTGAACCACCTAGGTGCCCCAAAGAGGGCCAGGTTCTAAATTCATCTCATAGGCTTTTGGAACACTCTTATGGTAGTTTTATAATTTTATCGTTGGCCCTCAAGTTATGAAATACTGGGCAAAGAAGTACAGAACTGTATAAAAGAGAAAGATTGCTAATTTCAACAAGCATAATATCAATTTTCAGGCTGAAAACTTCTCTTACCTAATAAATCTGCACTTATTTTCCCCTGTAGAATTTTGCAATGTTGTAAATCTCTCCCAGACACACGTGGAGAGGTGATCTGGTTTATATAGCTTATTATGAGAAACAGAAAATTACTGTAGTGGCTATGGAATGAAATAATCTGTCCCATTTTTAGTCTACTGTCTCTTCCCCTTTTCCCAACTCCACCTCAAGCTGTGTCGAAGCACCCTGATGCACAGAAAAGTCCCAGGTTTAAATCCTGCTGGGCATCTTGTTAGCCTTGTGACATCGGGCAGTTTCAAGTTCTGGTATAACTCCCCATATCCTCACTTGCAAAATGAAACAATTACCCTCCTTATATGAAATACATACAAGAACTGCTGCAGAGAAATGATAAATGTGGGTATATGTGTTGGCCATCAATGAAAAAACACACTTAATAGCTAAGGGAGTAAACTTAGACCTTGTAGACTGGGGTCAATCAATGAAGACAATCAACTTTGATCAGAAGGTGGAGGAGATAATATTTAAATGTGGGTGCCCCTCTTGCTGAAATGGATAAACACCTGGTCTCTGGGGAGACCCCCATATAGGACACTGAGTGTCACAGGAAGGGACATGGTTGCAATAACAAGGATCCTCGCTGAGGCAGGGTTCAAGCAGAGAATGCTCAAACAGTGATGACCAAATAGAAATACAGGAGAACAAGAAAATTTCAAATCAGAAACTACTATGTATGTGATAGTTTTCCAGTTAGATTTAACATTTCCTTCCCCTTGGCATCATATGGCAGAGAACAGAAGAGTCCTAACCCGGTGCAATGCATTAAACAAAAAGTAATGTCATGGGGCCCTTCCATTCCAGACAATAAGAAGTCTTTTGAGAAGGTAGATGTGGCCTCTGAAATAACTTTTGGAGCTGGGTCTTTACTTTCTCAGTATCTTCTAGATCCTTCATCGTCCTTACCCCTTCAGCAAGCACTTGAGGTCCTGATTGGTGGTAGGCTCCTAAGATCTTGTCTATCTTCCATCTAATAAATTTAGACATTTGGATGTTTGATTATTGTGCCAATCAAAATGGACACATACATACACACACATACACACGTGCGCCCATGCATGCGCATACCCAGCCACCCACCCTCCCCCCCCACACATAGACCAATAGCCTAATCCTTTGAATAGGGACTGTGGCCACCTACTAATAACTACTCTTACCTGTCCTTTGATTCAGTAGGGATAAATTAAATGGCCCTCTTTCTATACATGTGCTATTTTTCTTTTTTTTTTTGAAGTTTGAATTGTATTTTATTTTATTTTTTTATTTATAGTTTATTGTCAAGTTGGTTTCCATATAACACCTAGTTCTCTTCCCCACAAGTGCCCTCCTCCATGACCATCATCCCCCTTCCCCTTTCCCCCTCCCCCTTCAGCCCTCAGTTTGTTTTCAGTATTCGAGAGTCTCTCATGATTTGCCTCCCTCCCTCTCCCTAACTCTTTTTCCCCCCTTCCCCTCCCCATGGTCCTCTGTTAGGTTTCTCCTGTTAGACCTATGAGTGGAAACATATGGTATCTGTCCTTCTCCACCTGACTTATTTCCTTAGCATGACACCCTCGAGGTCCATCCATGTTGCTACGAATGGCCAGATTTCATTCTTTCTCATTGCCTACATGTGCTGTTTTTCAATGTTTATTGTTTGGGTATCATATGGGTATGATATTCAGATGTACAATGTAACTGTCATTTTCTGTGGTCTTAGCATAAACAAACTTTCTGACAGGGCTGATTGGGGCTCATACCCTCAAGTAGAGCATTTAAAAGAATCACACTGTTATCCGTCACTTGTAACAGTTAACTATGAGAAGTGAAACTTTGAGCACATCTATGTGGAAAAGTCCCCACCAACGGAAACTGATATGTTTGGGAGATCACAGTTAACACTAGAAAGAAGCCAACTTTCTTTGGTGGCGGTCCAGACACCACCATTGTATTAGAAGTAAGATGTTGAAATATTGTCCCCAATTTTATTGCTTTATGTTGTATAATGACATGCTCCACGCATATGTGATGAGGATTATTCAGTGTGCTCATCCTGGTATTATTCACTGCACATGCACACGCTTGCACAGAGAAGAAGTTGGACACAGACCTGCTAACATGGTATTTCTGGAGTCCAGTTATCTTAACTGTAGTTTGAAGCATATTGCCCCTGGGTTTACTGCGTGGTTTGGTTTGTGCCAATGATATGGAGTCAGCTTGAGAATGATTTATAATAAAATCCCGAATTTTATGGTGACTTCCTCTCAAACGAAGGCACTCACATACTCTGTCTCATCCTCCAAAGATCTTTGCTGCATACACCGGGGCAAATAGCAGGCCCATTTTAGCTCCCAGGGGACTCTAATTAACCAGAGTCAGGAACAGTCTATCTGAAGGCTGATTCAGCAAGAGCCTGGGCCAGTGTGAGCACTAGGTCCCCACATGCGGTGGCAAATGGTGACCTTCTTGGGTGTTTCTGCCCCTAACTTAAGATCCCTCAGTGCATCAGTAGCAGTGGTTGTAATCCTAAGAGTGTTTTGAAATACCATTGCCGCCAGAACTTGCTGCCTTTTACACAGCTCTATTTACACATTTTAACCTGATAAGATACACTTTCCCTTCTAAGCTTAAATCTGCGAGCCCAGCTCAGAAGACCAGATGGCAAAGCATAAACTTTATCCACTCTGTGCCTGACCGTAATTTTCTCCGTAAGGTGGTTCAACGAGGAGGGAGAAATATGATCGGGAGAGGAATTTTAGAGGCCTTTGCAGTAATTTATTTACCTCTAACATGACTACACAAAAGGGACATCCTTCTACATAGAGGACTGATTGATGATATTCGTGTGGCTTTCATTAACGAACAACCAATTTTCACCATGCGATCTGCACGTGTGTGATGTCAAGCTTTTTAAGAGGTGGTGTGTAGGGAAGATTTCTCTGGGATCGCAGCTGAAAGCTCACTGTTATTTGATAATATTTTGCAGGTTTCCTGTTTAATTTGTTCAGTGTGTTGACGCTCTTCAGACGAACTGCACGGTTAAACGTGGAGAGGAGTGATAGGAGTTAGCTGTGCATTGTCAGATCCATCAAAGAACAGAAACAACAGCTTATCTCGTTGTCACATGCCATCAGCGTATCTTGGTTCCATACACATGCTAAAATTTGTTTCCTGTTCCTAACAATACAGTGCAATATTTGATTAGCGGCACTGAATATATTTTAAAAATACATGCACAGTAGAGGATTAAAACAAGAGGATCATTTAGATGAATGGTTCTTTTTACCTGTTTCACCATTAGCACAGATATTTATTCACACATTAAATTGTTAGAATCAATGAATATATTGCCTTAAATTTTTGTGTGGTCAGGATGTAAGATGAGGATTTTGGGATTACCACCACAATTTTTTTTCTATGTTGCGTGACACATCAAATAAGGAACATACAAGTGCAAAAGTAGACTATTTGCCTTGAGTTAGAGTCAGAAGCTTGTGTTTGTGATCTTTTAAAAGCCTGTAAAACACTGAAAGTCAGTAAAAAGAAATGCCTGTTAAGTGTGTGGCATTGCTCTGAGGGCTTTTGAGTTTCTATTTTTAAAGGCTATTCTCCTTTGCACTTTACTGTCTGTCTCTGTTGATGCATTTCTAAGGGTGTATATGCATCCATATTAATGTCAAGCACGTTTGAAATAGATATTGGCAAAGACTGTCTAAAACTTGCTCTATCATTAAATTGTTTCAGGGTGTGGAACTCCTGCCTGTCCAGAAACACATTGAGAGTGACATTTTGAACTGTGGCAGACCAAATGCAATTAAATCATGTCAGAGATTCTCAGAACACTTCCTGCATCCAAAGCATTAACTTAGCATTGTTTGCCTTCAAGCAATTTTTAATTAAGGGACCATTTACTCTTAGCCGGGGATTGAGAGGCAAATAACATTTTTTTGCAAGTTTTAAAATCCAAGTACATAGTTAAAAAATTGCTCCCCCAGTTTAGGAACGACCCCTGGCCTTATCTAGTTGTATCTGAGTATTAGAAAGTACTTGGTGGAGGGGATTTTTGTTAATGAAGTAAATGAGATTATTTCATACGAGTAAACCATTGACTGGGAAACATACAGAGCAAAATGTATTCCATTAAAATATAGTTATTATTTTATAACCTAATAAAAGAAAATGTCTTCAAAACTATTTCATAATGGATAGATGGGAAAAACTGCACAAACCATATGTGCTCAGTATTAGTTTGCATTTTTGTCAGGAGTCTGTGAAATGTCCAGGGCTGTTCCATTAGTGTGGTTGTGTACGAAGACAGAGAAGAATTTATGTTGTTGCCAAGCCTCCAGGAATCTTGAATTTGGGCTCCACCAAGAGTGCATGAGGAAGTTTTTAATGGCACTTACGGGGAAGGTACCACTGACGAGAGAACACCCACGGACCAAGGATGCGGCTGTGTCCCTGTGTTGGTGGTATACCAATGTGTTTCTCCATATACACTCCAGAGGATTTTGAGTTAACTCCCTGAAAGAGCTCTTCCCTGAAAGGCGGAATGGCCTCATGTCCTAGATCGTTACCTGTGCAGGATACAGCGGGGACATTATTACATGTGAACTTTGAGGGTTGCAAAGTTAGAATAGCTGGGAACTTCTGCACTTCTGATGTAGTTGAAACTGTGTGCAAGAGGGAGGAACTCAGGCTAGTCAATAGAGGTATACCAGAACTCCAAACGTTAAAAAACGTAGGGTCATCTAATGAAGTGGATATTTCTACTAAGAAAGGCCTTCTGCAGCACTAGGTCACATCATCTCAAAGACAAAGGATGTGTGCATCTTTGCATATGAAACCCCAGAAGAAAGGATAAATGTTGACCTGTCAGATGAGTGATTGTTTTCCTTGCACCAAAGAATGTAGTAGAATTGGAGCCCCCAAGTCATGGATATGAGGTTGAACCATCTGAGGATTTCAGGGCTGTCTCCCTCACAGAATTTAAATGGAGGATATCGTTTTAAGAGATAGACTTGTACATTAAAACTCAAATCTTTCCAAGAATTTCCTTCATGACTGCAAACTTAGACTTTAAAACTTAATGAAATCCCGAGCCTTTCATTGAACTGCAGAAAGACCAGGTGAACCAGGCAAGAAAACAAAAAGAAACCAAGATTCCTTTTTCTGTCCTCTCTGTGAGTGTGTTTATGTGCACTAGCAAGTGTGTATTTCCTTATTTGCTGAATTGGTTGAGATTTAGTTGTAGACACCATGACATTTCATCCCCAATTCTTCAGCAGATACCACCTAGGAGCAGGGACCTTCTGTGTAACCACAATGTGTGACCACACTTAGAAATTTCAGTTGGTATGAAAGCTTGATTTGGATTTCCCCAATAATCCCAATACTATCTTTCAGAGTGTTTTCCACGACACAGGATTCAGTGACAGCTTTACATTGCATTTATTTGTTGTGTTTTTTTTTAAAAAATTTATTTATTTTTGAGAGAGAGACAGAGAGTGAGAGGGGCAGAGAGAGAGGGAAAGAGAGAGAGAATCCCAAGCAAGCTCCATACCGTCAGCATGCAGCCCGATGTGGGGCTTGAACTCACAAACTGTGAGATCATGACCTGAGCTGAAACCAAAGTCAGCCGCTTAACTGACTGAGCCACCCAGTTGCCCCTATTTGTCGTGTTTCTGAATTTCCATCGGTTCTGATGGTCAGTCTTCTTTTGTCATTCACGACCCTGACACTTCTGAAGCCTAGACCAGCTGTTTTGCAGAAGATCCCTCCATTTGAATTTGTCTGATTTGTTTTCTCACATTTGAAACCAAGAGATTGATTGATAGAAGACAGGAGGGGAAGGAGAAGTGAGGGAGAGAAAGGGGATGAGAAAAACGGAAAAAGATGTACCTGATTTTATGAAAAATTGTTTAGTCAAACTAAAGAGCACAAAATCTAGTAGATTTCTCTTCCAGCTGTACTGATAAGCAATTGTCTGGAGCTGTGAGGTGAGAGGACATGCTGCTTACTGGGAGTTAAGGGTATCTGCAATATTTCAGTGAAAACTTTTTGCTTAAAGACAAAGGACTAAACCTTGAGAGTTTGGGTGGCATGCCAAGTGAAATGTAAAACTCAGTGAAAACCAAAAAATGTCAGCCTAGTTTTTTTAGTTTATACGTAAAGTAACGAGATGATTTATTTTTCTTAATACACGTAAACCAGTTTCCTTGGTGACATTTAGCTCCAGTGGATTTATTTCTTTAACACCCTTTGTTGGCCTTCACAACAATTGAAGATGATCTCAAGGAGTTAATAAGAACATACAGACACTTTTCCAGAGAGATGAGAATTTAGTCTGTCTTTAAAAACCTTCACAACACAGATGCATGAACCCCATCTTGAAAAGAAGACTCCTCTAAAACCGGTTCAGAAGTAAATCTTATTCTCAAGCTGTCAGAAAACAAGAACCAGACAAAATAATCAGGTGTCAAAGGCTAGGAACAGTCAATGTGAGTTTTTTACCTTGCCACTGTGTCTCCACATTAAGTACCAGCTTTTCCACCTCATGTCCCAGGCTCCAAATAAATAAAAAGGGAACATGTAAATTTAGGAGCACTGCTAAGAAATCACAGCATTCAAATGGTTTTTGCTATAATTGATAGGAATCTTCCTATGCTTATTCCTGACATTTTCTTTTGATTGACTTGGTAAGGGGAGAATTGTAGAAAAACAAACAGAGCCTGAAATAGGAAAGCTACTTGGTTTCCTGTTCGTGTCTAACATGACTCTGATGACTGTCCTTGGAGTCCCAGTCACCACACCCAGTGAACAATTATGCCCTGGATCAGGGAGGCCAGTCTTATTTGCCGGGGTTTGTTTTCTGGGATTTTCTGTTAATACCTGAACTAGAGCAGAAGTGGACTTCGTAATCGGCTTCTCTAAGACTTGGTGGAAACAGAGCATTGAGAGCTCAAATTCTGTGATGTTGATTATTAAATGAAATGTTGTGTGCAGAGGAAGGTCCACTCATGGACCTTTATTATTTAAAAACAATACTTTTTTTATGAAAAACCAGGCGTACTTTGTTGACTTGTGTGGACCTGTTGCTTGACTTCTACAATGATGGACCAACTTCTTGGGAAATTTGTTTCATTTTAATGCCTCTTCATTCCCTGCCACCATTTTATTTTGAAGCAGATATAAGATAGTATAACATTTTACCCATAAATATTTCACTAGGAAACAGATACTTTATTTTAAGCTGCTTTACTTAAGATTGGTGTATAGGTATTTAATGTATTCTACAAGGCAATGCACAGCTTAAGTACTTCCAGTCTCTGTTGAGAAGATTTAGAAGGGCTAAAGCCAATCAAACTGACAATTTGATATGAGTATGGTAGTCATATGGAATGGTCATTTATTATCTGCAGGACACCAACCTTAGGCCCAATAAAAAAAAAGTGATGTCACTGAAGAATTTCTCTCTTGAAGAAAGGAACATTGTTAAGAGTTAGGAATTCTCTTTGTTCTTTGGGTCATCTCTGATGATAGCATAGTCAAACTCTGAGTCTTGGGAAACATTGTAACCATGGAAAAGTCAGTCACTTACCCATCTTTGAAATTAAACTTCCCCATTTAAAAAATGGGTATGATGTCTGCTGTATCCATTTATAGAGTTATGATGAAGATAATTTGTGATCTGAGATGTGAACATGCTTTCAAAATAATGGCCTATATATAATACACATGAGACTAATACCACACTGTATGTTAACTATACTGGAATTTAAGATAATAATAATAATATTATTAATATTAATATTAATAGCCTGGTTGCATATTCTCCTTTAGCATAGTTTTTTGTGTTTTTTTGAAATGACCAGGGTTCAGGATTTTTAATGGCATCAGAAAATGTAAAGATTGAGGAATTGACCATCTAGAATATTTTATAATCGAGGTTCCCCTCCCTGTCTCCCACCCCAAGTATATTTTATATTTGGGCATTTTATTTTTCTCCAAGCTGAGATCCGTTTTGGTTCACTAATTTTACCCCTGTTCTCTTTCTCTCTCAGATAGTAAAACATTTGGGAATGGTGTCTTGATCAAGCTCACCTAAAATTAATATGTTTCTCTTTTAAAGATGATCAAAAATTTTTTTCTTTCTTTTTTCTTTTTTAGCTTTGCCTCCCCGATTGAAAGAGATGAGAAGCCAGGAGTCTGTTGCAGGCTCTAAACTAGTGCTTCGGTGTGAGACCAGTTCCGAATACTCTACTCTCAAGTTCAAATGGTTCAAGAATGGGAATGAATTAAACCGAAAGAACAAACCACAAAACATCAAGATACAAAAGAAGCCAGGGTGAGTATCTTGCATATAATAGCAGAGGTAGTGTCAAGCAATGGAATGCTATAAAATATAATCAAAATTATTTTCAGCCCCAATAAATAAATTTACTGTCAAAAAGCATGATCTATAATAAATGAAGAGGTTTTTCATTATATGATGGCCAGAAATTGCATTATTATATATAGGAATGAATTTGAAGTTTTGATTCTTGCACCTTCTGGATGAGGAAAGAAAAGAGGAGATAGGGAGAGAACTGTAGGGGCTTGGAAAGAGAGAGGAGGGAGAAGGAAGGAAGTAGCTTTAGTGGTAATAATAGCGGCTGTAATGGGAATATGTTGGATCTTAAAATTTGACTTCTTAAAAATAAGACAAATGCTGTTGTGCCTTCTACAGGCAATACCCCAACTTCATAATAAAGTTCAATAAATACCTAGATTTATGGAAAGAGAATGCAGTTACTTGAATTTGAACTATTTTCAATAAGAGGTTAATACATACAACTATACCTAATAAGATTTTTTAAAAGCTTATCTATTATTTTTGAGAGAGAGAGGGTGAGCATGCCTGAGGGAAGGGCAGGGAGAGAGGGAATCCCAAGCAGGCACCATGCTGTCAGCACAGAGCCTGACTCAGGACCTAAACCCATGAACCGTGAGATTATGACCTGAGCCGAAACCAAGAGTCGAACATTCAACTGATGAGCCACCCAGGCACACCTCCCTCCCAACCAGTACATTTTTTTAACTGACAATTCTGTGAAACCATATCACCCCTGTAGCAGATTGAAACATCAGGTCATCTTAGCAAGAATCTTAAATCATCCCACCTTCCTTATGGAGGTCCACATTTGGAAAGGCTTCTTGTGATTCCTATAACCTCTTGGAGGTGTGTCAATACCTACTCTAAAACGATGCTCCTTTTTTTAAATTATTTTTTTAAATGTTTTATTTATTTTTGAGAGAGAGAGATTGAGCAGAGGAGGGTCAGAGAGAGAGGGAGACACAGAATCTGAACAGAGGCTCCAGGCTCTGAGCTATCAGCACAGAGCCCGACGCGGGGCTCGAACCCACAAGCCATGAGATCATGACCTGAGCCCAAGTCAGAAGCTTAACCGACTGAGCCACCTAGGCGCCCCAGCGATACTCCTTTATTATTCCTATTCTCCTCATTTTTATTTACCTCCTCAGTTAAGAGATTCTCTTCTTCTTCTTTTTTTAATATAATTTATTGTCAAGTTGGTTTCCATATAACACCCAGTGCTCATCGAACAAGTGCCCTCCTTCATGCCCATCACCCATTTTCCCTTCTCTCCCACCCCCATCAACTGTCAGTTTGTTCTCAGTATTTAAGAGTCTCCTGTGGTTTGTCTCCCTCCCTCTCCTT
The DNA here is from genome assembly GCA_028646485.1 of Cryptoprocta ferox. Lineage (NCBI taxonomy): Eukaryota > Metazoa > Chordata > Mammalia > Carnivora > Eupleridae > Cryptoprocta > Cryptoprocta ferox. Next base: position 28,139,639 of record CM053567.1, read on the forward strand.
AACTGTTTTTTTCCCCTTCCCTTCCCCTATGGTCCTCTGTTAAGTTTCTAAGAGATTCTCTTGTAATATCAAACTACATTTTGAAATTAGGGAAGAGAGAAGGATGTGAGAGTTTTGCTTGTAAATCATCCTTTAATCAGTGTGACGTGTGATAGGACTTCCAAACTCAAAGATCACACTTTCTTTTTTTTAATCATTAAAAAAATTTTTTTTAATGTTTATTTTTGAGGGAGAGAGAGAGAGGGACAAGAACATGAGTAGGGAAGGGGCAGAGAGAGACACACACACAGAATCTGAAGCAGGCCCCAGACTCCGAGCTGTCAGCACAGAGACTGACGTGGGGCTAAACCCATGAACCGTGATATCATAACCTGAGCAGAAGTCAGACACAACCGAACTGAACCACCCAGGCACCCCAAAGATCACATTTTCTTTACTCACATGTCCTCGGATTCCAGTGACATCCCAGGTGTGATACTGGAAGCAACAACAAAAAGAATTTCCTCCTGTACTTTGATTTTATAGAACACCTACCAAAAAGTTGTCACACACTCAGGAGCAAGAGAAAACAAAGTGATTATAATGGAAATTTAATTAAATCTTCCCGAAGTGTTTAATTGCTCTAATAACCGTAATTAGTGACTTTCCCCCCTAGTTTCCATGGTTTTATTAACTGCACTGTTTATTCTCCTTATTCAGTGTGTCAGCAGGATCTCTTGCCTTGAAATACTCTAATACAATGAGGGGAAAAAAGAGTAGGTATTGCTTTCGCAGCAGGTGGTTCTCCAAAGATATAAAAAGTGACCTGGTGTTTATTTTTTTTTTTACATAATATTACTTATTACAACATTCCCATTGGTAGTAAGGAAAGTTGAACTGTACATAGTGACTAATTTTGCATATTAAAGAAATTTAGATAGAAAAAAAATGTTCTGCCTGGCCTTGAGTCCTACAATGAGTAAGGAACTAAGCTGGAACACAAATCTGTTTTTTGGGTTCCTTAATGCCTTACTCCTTCTTTTAAAAATGGAAAGCATACATGTTTAATAACACGTGTGCATGTGGGGAGGGGAGGAGGTAGAGCGAGTGAACTGAAAAAAATAACTATGATGCTTTGAGAGGTTTAACAAGACAAAAAATACTTTTAGATACTGGATTGAATAGATTTTGGTGTCTGTTTTGTTTTTCATCAATTAGACACGTTAGTAAGAAACTAAGTTATCTTCACATGCAGGAGAATGTCTCATTTCTTTCCACACGGCTGTCAAATGATATCAGTAATATTTAAGTGCCCACAGAAGGCTTTATGCCGGGAATGTGGGGAAATGGGAGAAGCATGGGGTGTTATCTCTGCACTCAGGGGGTCACAGATCATATAGGGATTCCCGAGTTCAGCCTTATCTGAAAGTATGGTGGTTCCAGAGGTCATGTGCTAAAGCACTCTCAGGGATGGGGGACTTCAGGATTTTCAAGGAGCCCATCCATTTGCAAATGGTGACCTTTTAGAAAAGTATTTATTTATACTAAGGTAAATTCTACTTTAAGTCAGGATTTAATTAGGGAAGATATCCCCAATGAATGATCTAGCGCACCATACATATAATAAAGCCAGGTGCTAAATTGCTGGTTACTGATTCTGAGTGTTGTGAGGTTGGGAAAAGGGAGAGACCCCCAGAGCTTCAGGAGTGGCCATGAGGAGGTGGGCTTGTCTGCTGAAGGGAGAGTATCCCCTCTGACAGGGTGGGCAGGGGGGGATGGGAAGTTATAGAGAAGGAGCAGAATGGTAGTCAGTAGCAAGTTCTGGTTTTTCGTTTGTTTTGTTTTTAATTTTTTTTAATGTTTATTTATTTTTGAGAGAGAGAGAGAGAGTATGTGAACATGGGAGGGGCAGAGAGTAGGGCAGGAGCAGAGAGCAAGAGAGACAGAGGATCCAAAGTGGGCTCTGATGCAGGGTTCAGACTCACGAACCATGAGATCATGACCTGAGTCAAAGTCAGATGTTTAACCAACTCAGCCACCCAGGTGTCCCACAAGTTCTGTTTATAGGACAGTATAGAGGCCAGTGGACCAGTCGATGGGAACTTAGTCCTTTATAGGACAAAATGCTGTGTGTCAGACCCTGGGCTAGATGCCAGGTACCCAGAGATGGATGACATGCTCCCTGCTCTTAAGAGGCAGGTGGTCTATAGGAGAGAGAGTTGCTGAATGGTTATAATATTCCATCTTAACTTCTACAGTAGTGATAATCACGGGATTTTTGCCTTAGCAAAAAGCGCAAGAGGACTCAGTCAAGGTCAGTGGAGGCTTCCAAGAAGGGACGGGAGGAGGAAGGGAGGGCGAAGAGGTTTATCTAGGTTGAGGGAACAGAACAAAGCATCTTCAGACTGTGAGTATTCAGTCTAGGGATGCCTGGGGAGAAGCAAATGAAGTTGGGTAGATAAGGTAAACATGGGTTTTGAGAACAGTATGTATATACTTAAAGAAGTAATTTGTTGCATGGCTTGGATGACACATGAAAGAATCATTAGTATTCAGAAAAGCATTTTCACGTTGGTTTGATAGGTCCAGACAGCTAAGAGTAGTCCTGTCTACATGTTGATAAAATCCCATTATACCAGAAAGCCCAATATTCAGAAATATAGTTCTTTTAAACAATAGCCTTGCTGGAAAGAATTAAATGGAAGACAAGATGTTTTATTCAGGTTATGTGACTGTAAATTACTCTTGGCAAAACATTTTAACATATTTGTTCTTCCAAAAATAAGACACTTTGTGTAAAGTGGGCCATTAGTGTTGTCAGCTTTTTTTAAGGTTAAAGGACCAAACTGAATCTAAATTTAATTAACATTTGCAAGGGGCCCTATCATTTCAGCTTGTCCTATGAGTATAAGAGAATGGACATGATTTTTTTTTAAATGTTTGTTTATTTATTGGGAGGAGAGACAGAGAGAGACGGGAGAGAGAGAATCCCAAGCAGGCTCCATGTTGTCAGTGCAGAGCCCCATGTGGGTCTCCATCTCACAAACTGTGAGATCATGACCTGAACTGAAATCAAGAGTTGGATGCTTAACAGACTGAGCCACCTAGGTGCCCTGGGAATGGATACTATTGTTGTTATACCCATTAAAAAAAATGTCCTGAGATGTGGGAAGTTCAGTGTCTTGCTCTAGATCCAATGTTAATGAACGGTCAAGCTTGGATTTGAAATATGTCTGATTCTATACCTCCTGTCTTTCCAGTTACTGGTGATGTTTCTATGTATAGTAGGGTCACAACACAGGGCTGGGGACATGTTCAGGCATAGGGTAATGTCTTTAATAAAAAACACTCTAATTGTTCAGTTTCATCTACATATTCAGACTGTTAATGGTTTGCCTTGGTTACTTGGTTACTCAGACTTTATCTTAGGCTTTGATCAACCAGGCAGAGGTGAATTGTAGTGTGAGGTTTAGGATTTCGTTGGGATTGCCTTTATTTTAAGAAAAATGTTGACTCTTTTCCAATCCTTAGGCTAGGTTTTCTTTTTCACAGAATCTAGATGGTACATTGCAGCCAGAATTTCCCTTTAATCCCTCAGCGTTGTGAAAAGACATCACACCAATAAGCAATCTCTATTTTTTGTAAAGTCTTATCTCCCTTCTGCCCTGCTCCTACTAATAAACTACATTCTTACATGTTCTTCCTATGATTTTGAATTTACATTTGAGACTGTGTTTGTTTTATTTGGCAAAGCAATGTGTGGAACCAATTTAAAAAAAATGGAAACAGCCCTCGTGTTATGTGTCTGCTTATCCTTTTGTTCTGTTTCCTCTGCCGGGTGGATAAATTTGACCAAGAAAACTGGTTAAAGAGCATGGCGTGTGACAGATTCATATTCGAGGCTGTCAGACCTGCCTCATTGAAATACCTGTTCTATGTTAGCCTCGTGAAAGGCTGACTTCCCGTTATTGGTGTGTGCCATGCTCCTTTGAATGCCCATAGTTTTTTCTCAGCTCTATTTTTCCACTCTCACATATTTTACTTTTGTTTAAAATTGGGTCTAATTGGTTTGGTCAAATTTCTGCAAAAATTTTATTTATTTATTTTTTAAAATTTTGTTTAATTTTTTTTTTTTTTTTTTTGAGAGAGAGAGAGACAGAGTATGAGCCAGGGAGGGATAGAGAGAAGGAGACGCAGAATCCAAAGCAGGCTCCAGGCTCTGAGCTATCACCACAGAGCCTGATGCAGAGCTTGAACTTGTGAACTGCGAGATCATGACCTGAGCTGAAGTAGGACGCTTAACAAACTCAGTCGCCCATGTGCCCCGTGCAAAAATTTTAAAGGAATTCTTTCTTTTGTTGACAATTGTTGCGGGTCCTTTGACTGTATAATAGAATAAATTCACATGCAGTCTCTTATTTTATCAGCTAAGCATTTGGTGCAGTCCTGGTTCTGTATATGACAGCTTCTTCTCCCCACTCTTTATCCTTCTCGTTATTGGCAGTTCAACAGTATCTGAAGCTGTGTTAAACACACATACACACACACACTCACAGAGTTCATATAGGATTCCTTAGAGATTAGAGGAATGGAATTCTATAAACTGATGAGATATTCCCATATGTATTTAAGTTGCCTTGGCCTATAAACTGTGGTGGAAGAATCAAGCCAACTAAGAAAAAGGAGATAGTAGTTATTGGAACCTTGGGTCCACTTTGTCAGTGAGCACTTGCTGAAGGAATAAAATTTGCATTTTGATATTAAAAAAAGAGAAATTAATATTTAGAACTTTTGTCTTTAAATCAGTCTGTATTACTTTATTTTTACATTGTATTGTTTTTCTTAATCCAGAAGTAATGTGTGCTCGTAAGAAGTCTAAATATTGCAGGAATGTAGAATGTGACTGTAAGAAGAGTTAACACTTACTGAGAATGCATTGTTTTAAACACTTCACATGAGTTAATTCTTTTAATACTTTCGGAAAAGGAAAATCCACTAAACAATCAACTCCTCCCAGATTTCAGGATAACTCATCAATTAAAGAGCAAAAAGTTCATTTTATGATTGGAAGGGAAGTCAACACTTTCTCCAAGTTAACTTCCTCCCTGTGGAGAGCATATGGTAGCCTATTGGAGGGAGTAAAACAAAACTGTTGTACCCATACTTATCAAAGCCCCAAATCGTTGCAATATATAATTTTCTTGAAAGGATTATCTATTTCTACTCTCTTCCTGCTTCCTGTTCCTTACTCTAGGACATAAGGATTGAAGAGTCTCATAGTTCAATGTATCATTGGAATTCAAAGGGATCTTAATGATCATCTGGATAAATGTTTTTCCCCATTGTGTTCCTGAAGAATCTTAAGTTTCCATTGAATTGAAAATGGGCTGCCAGCCACACCTTTGTCTCTTCATGATAGCTTTGAATATAAGGCTCTGTTTTAAGCTTTCGTTTTAAAACAGGATTTTTTTTTTACAAAATAGTTGAAACCACTGATCTAATTTAATCTTTTCTCTGCATAGAGATATTCTTGACAGGTGGCTATCCAGACTTGAATCTTTCCAAATTCCAATCTTTCCACCCTCCCCATTTTTGAATGTTCAAAAATTCTTCCTTACACTCAAAATATGCCTTCTTTTTCTTGTAAGACATATTTTCACCTTTAAGAACCTCCCTAGATAGTTTTCTTTTCCAGGTGACCATGAAATGTATTTAAAAAGCTATCCATATCCTGTTCCCAGTTGCTTGCCAGTAGGACCTCTGTTTCTTTAACAAAATCGTCTCTAGTGATAAGGTTTGTAAGCCCTATTCAGTGCTGATCAACCTCTTCTAAAGTCCTCTGCTTATTGATATTTTTCATCAAATGCCACTTCAAAACATAATTAAATATCCTAGATGTGATCCCGCCTGTGAGCAGTGTATTGAGACTTTTAACCAATTTGATTTATGCTGTTTTAATATTAATGTAGCCCAACAGTATATAAGTTTTTTTTCTTATTTCTTTTTTTAGTAATTGTTTAAAATGGAATAACTTTAAATTCATGGCTAATTGAAATCTGTATATATTATTGTCAAGGCACATCTCTCCAAGCCTGTATTTTGCTACTGATTTTTGAACTGGAATGTATTTGTTATGCTTATCTTGATTACATTGAATCTTGGTCTTGGCCGATTGATGTTCAGCCCTAGAATTCCCAGGGGTGCTCTGTATTGAAAGAATACCTTAGCTACATGTCATCCTTGCCTTACAAATTTATAGTACATATTTGCATAAAAACCACTAAGAGGTACTGTTGTAAAGAAATCTATTCAACTTTATTCAAGGCAGTATTTATTTGAGCATAGAAAATCCTTCTTTTCTTTTTTCTTTTTTTCTTATTCTCTCTCTCTTTTTCAGGCATAAAATTTATTTACATTATTTGGAATAATATCCCAGGAAGTACTGTGCAGGTCTATTAGTAAGATTTTTATTTTCAGAACTAACCCTTTAAGGTTATGTTAACTGTAAATTTGAATACCATGTTTCTTATAGTTTGATCCAGTCCAATGGTTAAAATATTAATGGCACAGGGCTAAGAAAGAACTCCTCACATATCATTAGGGACTATTCCTCAACTTACATAAATAGGAAAGAAGGGGTGTTCTTGGAATTATTATATCTCAAAGTGTTGTACATTCTTGGGATGTTGTTGTGATAATCTTAGAATTTAGGGGCTTAACAAGAAAAGTTACCATTTTCTTATTTAAAAAAATTTTTTTTTTATTTTGGAGAGAAAGAGGGCATGAGTGGGGAGGAGGGGCAGACAGAGAGAGAGAGAGAGAGAGAGAGAGAGAGAGAGAGATTGAGAGAATCTTAAGCAGGCTCCGTGCTCAGTGCAGAGCCCCACACTCTGGGCTCGATCCCATGACACTGGATCATGACCAGCGCTAAAATCAAGAATCGGATACTAAACTGAGCCGCCCAGGTGCCCCTCATTTTCTTGTTTTATGAATTGTTTTTCTTTTTCTTTTTTTAAATTTTTTAAAAGTTTTCATGTTTATTTTTTGAGAGAGAGAGAGAAACAGAGTGCAAGCAAGGGAGGGGCAGAGAGGGCGACACAGAATGCGAAGCAGGTTCCAGGCTATGAGCTGTCAGCACAGAGCCTGATGCAGGGCTCAAACCCACAAACCTGACAGATCAAGACCTGAACTGAAGTCGGATGCTTAACCAACTGAGCCACCCAGGCGCCCCAGGAATTCACTCTTTTTTCTCTGTTGAAAACCAGGATATTATTCCTCAACCTGACATTCTTCATGATTTATCTATCAGTTATTGTTAGTGGTTCCATGGTCATACGTGAAAATTCTTCCAGCTAATAACGTTCCTTGGGGCTGAACAAGCTTATTATAGTGTTTATTATATTGTTTCTCACTATTCTGCATTGGTGTCTATCATGAAGGAAACTTGGCGTTTATGGATGAAATTGTACAAATAGCTGATAATTCATTGAGAAAAACACTAGATTTGAATACTCCAAAACTAGGCTTAAAAGTTAGCAGAGCTTGATGGGGATAATATCCTAATATTGTTGTATTTTAATAATTTTGCTTGTGATAGTTTATTGTTAGATCTTAATATCAATTTGCCAAGATGCGTGCCCTCAGCTTGTTCTAGTTTGGCTTACAGGGATATATTTCAGGGAAACTTTTCTGTGGAGAACCTCTGTGATTAATATGTGAATATTGCTGTGTAAATGGCCCTTGGTGGTCTTCCCCACTACATGGATAAACGAGGCTGTTATTATATTAGGTCCCCTTCTTATCAACTTTGTTCTGTGCACCATTATATTCAGGAAATGAGAACAGATACGCTGTGGGGATGCAAGGATTCAACAGTCAAAAAAGTTTGAGAGTAACTAAATATATTCCCCTCTTGGAGAGTCAGAGCGCATTAGCATATTAAAGACTTGGAGAATTCCTGTAGGATTCAGGAGACAACAAAAAAAGCCTGTTTTTGTTTAACTAATGTAATGTCTTCCAAATTTATTTGAGTACAGTGCACTTTGTTTTGTTTCCTTTTCTCCAGTTTACTTGTTGACATTGTTCTGAGTCGCAACTAATGCAGCAGATTTTTCAATCCACTTGTTGGTTTGACCGCTGCTGCTTGGTCTGGACCTCCTCTGGATGGCTGCGCCTTCTTAATATTGCATCCTCCTTTCCTGCAGCCAATATTAGGAACATTAGGTCCTGGAGAGAGCTTAAGTGGGAGCATCCGAATATTTTTTCATTTGTTCACACATTCATTCAATAATGTTTGAGGATGCACCGAGGACAAAGCATTGGCATGTCCTCATAGAACTGTGAGGATACCAAGAAGTTTAAATTATGGGCTCCCCCTTCAAAGCATATGTGCTAGCTTGGAAAATAAGATATACTGAAAGAACTGTGAGGTCTGAGGTACTCAAGGCCATCAGAATTAGACAAAGAAGAGAGCAGCACCAGCTACGTGATCATGAAAGCTTGGATTAAAGAATTGGCACTTGAGGTGGTCCCTAAAGGTCAGCTAATATCTTGATGGGTAGAAATATGGGACCCCATTCTAGGAAGAAGCAATGGCACAAGGGAAAGCACCATGATGGAAGGCCATAAGGCTTACATATGGGACTGGGTGGGTGGTTTAGTTCAACAGACTGGAGGAGAATAGGAGGAATTCTGTTTTCATTAACTAAATTAGGACAATTGATCAAATTTGATTCATAATATTATATGACAAGAAGACCAGAAAATTCACTATGAAACTAGGAAGGTGTAACTTATGGGAACTTTGCATGTAATTTTGAGTTGCTATCTTCACTCCCCACCTTCTTCTCTCCCTGCCCCGCCGCCTTCTCTCCCTGTTACCATCCCAAGAGCCCAGGCAGTCAGTCCCAGGTGTGACTTTAGAAAGTCTTTAGTAGGAGCGCCTGGGTGGCTTGTCAGTTAAGCATCTGACTCTGGCTCAGGTCATGATCTTGCATTCTGTGGGTTCTAGCCCCACACTGGGCTCTGTGCTGACAGCTCAGACCCTAGAGCCCACTTTGGATTCTGTGTCTCTGTCTCTCTCTGCCCCTCTCCTGCTCACATTCTATCTCTCTCTCTCAAAAATAAATAAAGCATTAAAAAATAAAAATAAATGAATAAGTCTTTAGTAAACTCAACCAACCCCAGTGGTTCTGAGTTTTTAAACAATGGAGCCTGCTTAAATTACTGGCTGTATGCAATAGTAAAACACAGACAGATGCAAATCACTTTGCTGCCCACGCTGAAAGAGTGCTGAATATTGATTTATATGCAGTTTTATAAACGTGTGTGCTGTTGTTATATATTTATTTCAATATTAAGAATGATTTGTGTCTTTCTATGCTCCTAGCAATGAAAATCTTCTTAAAGATAAATTCCCTATCTTTTGTAAGTAATAAATCCTCTTCATTCAAAATTAACATAATTCCTGATGATACCACTGAGAAAAGTGTGGAGCATTTTAATCTATTCTAGCCTTCCTTAAGTGTCTCTCCTTACCAGATTTGTAAATGATTTTACACTTTTTTAATCTTCCTAGTGTCGGATAACATTTAGATATAGAAAAGAAAAAAATTTTCCAATTGGTTTAAAAAATATGTATGAGCCATAATGTGTTTCATGGTGGTGGTAGAGGAATAAAAAGAAAAATTAGAGAAGACTTACTAATCTGGGTGATAAAATTAAGGCCATGTCCATGGTATAACTTAAATGTGATAATACCTTATTTTTATTCTTGGTCACATCATACATCTATATATTAGTAAGTTGTGTTTTAAAATGGTCCATGTAGAGTGGGGGGGAGGAGTTTGAGAACCGTGAAACTACAGAGAAATAGATTTTGATCGTCACTGTATTTCTGTGAAATATACTTACACCACTGTTGTCCTGATCTTACAGGAAGTCAGAACTTCGCATTAACAAAGCATCACTGGCTGATTCTGGAGAATATATGTGCAAAGTGACCAGCAAATTAGGAAACGACAGTGCCTCTGCCAATATCACCATTGTGGATTCAAATGGTAAGAGATACCTACTACATTCTATTTCTCAGTCTGTAAGAGGAGGAATCAAGATATGTGGTAAGAGTTGTAATATAAACTTGTATGTTAAATCTACTGTGAACAAATAAAAAACATGGAAGGAAAACCATATACTCCAAATATCTTGTGTGTCTTCCATGAAACTCTTCACTCCCTGAGGTGACACAAACCTGAAATACACATAGATTTTTATTTTTTGAGGATTTCAATAAGGTCATGAATGGCAGAAACAGAAAGAGGTTGTACTTCCTCTTTAAATTTATTTGGGATGGCTGTCGTCTTTGGCTCTATCAATAACAGCATATGTATGTGTATACATATGTGTGTGTGTATTTATATACAGAATACATATGTATATGCAGGTTATATGTGTATTACATACATATGTATGTACATATGTATATTACATATGGGTATGTGTACAGTGCATGTGTGTATGTGTATAACAGAATACAATCCTGACTCAGTCCTGGATATTTTAATGTTCTCCTATGTGTTTTTAATACAGCTGGCTCTAGGTAGTAGGAAGTTAGGCCTGTCAATTTTTTTTAGGCCTGTTAATTCTGAAAACAGGAGAGACTTAGAGGCAAAGCATTTCCTACGATGTTTAGTCTTCAGCTTCTGCTTCCCTGAGAGCATTGCCAGGGAGATCTGTTAAGCAAATGAGGGACTTGGAGGTACAAGGTACCGCTCCCCCTCCAGCAACTTCTCTGAGTACTCTCAAGAAGTAAAAGCGCCACAGGTGGTGGCTGTCTGCTCAGGATACCCCAATACTCCACAATTTGATGGAGTCATCTCTAGAAGCTGATGAGCTAGCAGGGAGCGTCTCAATCTCTTGAAATAATAACATGTGACTTCAAAAACCCTTTGGTGCTTCTTTTCTTTTTGCATTATGGCAGTTAACTACTGCCTACACAAGCCCTGTCATCTGTCATAAAGCCAAGCCTAGTTACACTGCCCCATTCTAGGCAGGAGATGAGAGTGTCCGCTGTGAAGGCCTGGTCTCTTAAAGTGCTAAGGTAAAAATGTGAGGGAAGAGTAAAAATAACTCTAAGGGTCACCTCCACAGGATACTGATGTAGTTTGTGCCCATTGACTTAGGAGGATAGGGAGAAGGAAGGAAGATAAAAATATGGAACGGTGTTGGAAAAGTTAATTCCCAGCCTTCTCTGGATCCCCCACTGAACTACTCTGTGGCAGGGTAATCAGAGTTCATTACTTTAATTTTAAATACCTCCCTCCACAGAGAGTAAAGGACAACAGCGAAAAGCAGTTTCTATTACTATTTTTAGGAGCTGTGCTTATAGTTTAAAATGTAAAAGCCATTTAAAATTTATATGAGTAAATATAGCATCACTTTACTTTTTAATCAGTGCAGGTTAAGCAGGAAGCGTGCCGCGGTGGTGTTTTACCCCACGTGGAATTTTATAGGATGCTACTTTTGAAACACAGATTTAAAAACTAATTTCAGTGGCTTATTCTTGTTTTTTTTTTTTCCTATTGTGCCATGTTTAGTAGCTTGTTCTCAGCTTGTCATTGGCTTGGTTGAACGTGTCTCCTTGTGGTAAATGCTATTGAATTATGATTTTGACACTTGGATTAGATTTGTAGAGCAATTTATACTATAAATTCCCAGGACAATACAATTAGAATAAGTGTCACGGTCTCACGGAGTGCTTACAGTACTATTCTTTTATTCCGCGTTTTCTGATTTACAGGATTAAGCAGTGAATTATTTACTTGTATATCATTCCTGGCAAAAGCCCATAGGGTTTAATTTTTTATTAATTTTGGGGTGCTGAATGATAATACAGCTTTTTACATTTCTCTCAGAGGAGAGACATCCAACTCATTTTTCCATATTAATTCCTTCAAGAATTGATTGGCCCCCAGTTTGAATATTTAGTATTGATCAATTATAGTGTAGAGAAATGAAAGTTGGCATGTTTTTGATAATCAGTATTTTTTACCTGACAGGAATAAAGAAAAATTCACAGAATATTATGAGGAAGTAATTCTTAAACAACTAACTAAAATTCATTACGGAATGGAGTCTTACTGGCTTACGTAGAGCATCTGAAGGAGAATAAAGAATCTCAATTATAATACACGATGGTCTGGTCTTTCTTTTTTCTTAGAACCCTGGGGATAGTTTATCCTTTTCCAACCCTCTCATTACATTTAAAAAGGAATGTAGACTTAACATGTGTCTGAAAACAGACACATTCAGGATCATGAGATATTTGGTAGCAAAGGAGAACGTGAAACCAGATTTCTTGTATTCCTGGTCTAGTATGTCTCACTCTGTACCATGTGTTTGTGAATGTTTAAGTAGATTCTTCAGTTTGTGAAGGACAAAAGCTGAAGGAAGGGCGTGAGACCTAAAGAGAGAGGGTTTCTGTGGGGAAGAACTGTAATTCCATTGTTACTGGGTATCAAGGAGAAAAGTGTACCCAGGGCATATCTAAAAATTTAGGTAACAGGGTTTTCTGGATCTTCTCTCTAGTGTTTCTGCCTTTGATGTGCCTCAGATACTTTCTATATTCTTCTATTTCTTTTATCTTCTCACGTCTTTTGCTTTCAACTGTGCCACTTTATATTCCGAACTCTAACCTGATTGTGATCCCACTTGGCCATTTCTTCATGACTCTTTGTAAGCATTCTTTTCATTTTAATTCCTATTTTATGATTGTTTTCTTAGTTCCAAAGCAAATTCCACATTGCAAGAATCTGATTCACAGAACTTACTGTGCCCCAGAAAAAAGTGAAAAATGTAGCACGATGAACTTGCTACCAGACACTACTTTTAATTCCATTAACACAGATATATAACTATTAGGAAAAAAAAATTGGCTTAGACCACAAAAGTCTTCCATCCAATATTATGAACTTTCTGCAGTGAAACTTGTTTAGATTTGCTTAGATTAGCAACTAGAGATAAAGGAAATGACAACAAAAACCCAAGAAATTCTCCTTGGATTGTTATAAGCTTGAGTGAAATAATGACCGTATTTTCACTATTTTCAAGCATTTAGAAAAGAATATATATGTATGTAGCCAATCATTTTGTTCAGCTACGTTTTAGAAATTTATGTTGTCTACCTTTTCCAATGCTGTTTTAATCCGATCTTATTTGGAAAAAAAGAATTTTCCATACAGTAGACAGATACACACCTGTAATCTGCTCATTAATTTTTGGACTTTGTGAGTGTAATAAAGTCCTTTGAGCTTTCTTATAAAAAAGGATGTCATCGGGTGCCTAGGTGGCTCAGTCATTTGAGCATCTGACTGTTGATTTCAGCTCAGGTTGTGATCTTACAGTTGTGGTACCCAACCCCACATCTGGCTCCATGCTGAGCATGGAGCTTGCTTAAGATTCTTTCTCTCTCTCTCTCTGCCCCTCTCCTTTGTGCTCTCTCTCTCTCTCTCTCTCTCTGCCCCTCTCCTTTGTGTGCGCGTGCTCTCTCTCAAAAAAAAAAAAAAGAAGGCTGTCATAGGCAGCCATCATTACATGATGCATTATGGGTAGATTCCTTCATAAATTCAAATATGGCAGCCTACAAGGCCACAGATACCGTGCCTATACAGATTATACACTGTATGTTCATTTTTATTTGCATTTCATTTTGCTCAGTATTTATGTAGAAAACCTTAATTTTGCAATTAATTCATAGTTGAGGAGCTCTGTGAAAACTCCTGTGCTTCAGATTAGGGAAAAGAGTAATAGATCTAACTCGTTTTCAAATTAATTAAGTACTTCAGTATTTAAAGGATTAATACAAGAGAATATACGTAGTAATCAATCATATCCTCTTACTAGATTTTCTTTTTTTAATCAGGAGAAAAATTATTTGAGTGAGATTCAAGATCCCATAGCCACATTGGGCTCATAGCAATAAATTTGCTGTTTCCTCAGAGATGAACGAAAAATATTATGTCCACAAAATTTGACTAATACATCAGTGGATCCTTTAGAAAATTGGCTCATGTGAGTAATAGGTTTAGTTTCCCCCTCTCCCAAACTGATGGTGGTATTGAAAATGCTGTGATGTTGGTAAACAAGCTATAGTTATACTGACATCATATAAAATGTTTTGTAATCTGTAAAGCAGTCCCCATGTATGTTGTATTATATTGTATTCCCATGAAGGCTAATAAGGAAGAATATCATGAGTGGAATAGAGTTATCTTTCCAATGCATAGTATCCATTGTGTCTCTAGCATTTAGTCATTTCAAAATTTCTCAGTTGTTTGAGAGGAAGCTCTCATTATGAGCAGGAATGCAGACACTTGAGGATGTTTCTGAAGTCATCTTTACTAGTGCTAATACGTAAGTGGGCCCATTGTCAATCTTTAAAAAGATGACTTGATCATATTTTTTTGTACACACAACAATAACCTATAATTTTAGAATAACAAAGAGTCACAGAAATGGATTTTTAAATACATACAGGCACATTATATGTATGTTTATATATATACATGTGCATTTTGCTAACAGTTATATGCAGTATATTGTGCTCATGGTGAAATCTCAAAACAAGTCATACATACATAATAATTAGAAAAATTACTTTCCAGAAGGTGTCATTTTTCAAACGCTGCAACTTTTTCTTGGGACCAGATCCGATTTATTAAAAAAGCATTCAAACATTACAAATACGCGGATGTTCCTTATGTTTACTTGCCTACTCAGCATAAGTTGCTCAGCTGTGTTCAGCTCCTGATAATTCTAAATCCTCATTAATTTGCACTAATGAAGGGGATGTCCTTTATAAATTAACAAATTTAATATACCCAATTACTGTAGGAAAAATATTTTGCTTAAATAAATATCAAGAAGATTGCAGGACTTAATTTTTTTTAAAATCTGTAATTGTAACAGAATTATTTTCAATCACTTATAACAAAAGACTCTTTTCTAAATCTATTAATTCTACGCAAAGCATGCATAAAAATGCTTGCTGAGTGGTTTTAATCAAAACGATTAATTTTTCTTATTAGCAAGACTCTTTTAATGTGAAAGTATACAATTTCCTAACTTCTGTTTCCCCCAAGATAATTCAGAAGGTTTTTATTTGGAACCATAATCATTAAAGATATTTTTAAAGGCTCCCGGGTAAATATCTAATTTTAGGAAGGGAGATTATTATTATTTTTTTAAGAAAGTGAGGTTATTTTAAGTTGTCTCTGTGTAGATAGATTTTTGTGGTAACCTCCTGTTCAGGTATTTTTATGTAACATTCAATTAAAAAAGGAAATGTTATGGTTAACCTTTCCTCTAATCTGAGATCTTTCATGCTGGAGTTAGAAAAGCTCTGACTTTTTTTTTTCTTGGAAGGTCATAGTGGACAAGTACTTGGTTTGTCAAAAATAAATTTGAGGAGTCTTTATATTCATGCTGGGTTTGGGATTTCTGCCCAATTCTTGTGACCCTGCGCATACTAGTACTTTAATCTGGCTGTCACATCATTGATGGGTCCCAAAGGACAGAATAAGGAAACATCTCTCCTAACGTGAGCACTTGTTTGGAAAGGTGGATCTTCTTCTAGGTATTTGTAGGGAAAGATAAATGTTGTGAATCTTTGATTAAAATGTTTCTCTCAGATTCTATTTTCCCCAAAGAAGAATAATTTCATTTTCTGCAGCCCACATCAAGAAAGTTAGCTGTGGCCATGTTATATACAGATATGGCGTAGTACCAATCCAGAATATCTTCTTTAATTCCTGCTGCTTGAGAAAGTCCAAAGGACATCATACAGCCTCACATTCTGATTCCTGTTTCTTGATCCCATTTTTTGTGGGCAGAAGAGGCAATGTAGGCTACTGTGGGGGCTTGATAGTAATCTCACACCTTGAATGGTTTGTCCTAATGTTTGATTAGAGAGGACCTTCCATACTTACTTTCATGAGAAAGACACTTTTGGTGTTACCAGAGGTATATTTCTGATATTTATATGTTCACATTTTACCCGATGCGTATTCTTAAACACCCCTGCTGAATCTCACGGGCAATTTCTTTCCCTTCTCATTGCACAAAAATGTTTTATCCCTCGAGAAGCCTCTGAAGTTGAAGAAATATCTATCTATCTATCTATCTATCTCGCAACAGATTTAATTTGCCAGTTTGTCCTGGTTAGTAAATAGTGAAATGTCATTAAGTCATTTAACAATAATTATACAAACAGTGAAGGTTGAATGATACTCATTATTGCATCACTGCATCTTTCCAGGCTTCATAAAAATGTGCCTTACTGAATATACTAGATCTTAACAACTAAAACCCTGTTCAGAAGGACAGAAGGAGAGTAGAATTGGTTAGACAATGTAATCTTCCTTTGTTCCATTATAAAGGCAGTCAATTGAGAGCATGTCAAAGTTTGAACAAGACTCCTGATTCCCATGATAATGGTGTGTCCAGAAGGATGCAGTTTCTTCTTCATTCCCTTGGGCTGGGAGCTGCCTACTTCCTCTGTGCCCTTCTCAGAGTAGCTCAAAGTCTCTCCAATAAGGCACCCCTCTTGATTGCCACTGGGAATTTTCTGTAGAGTTCGACGCCGGAACTTGATGTCTTTCACCAATCCCAACTAGAAACGTCGCTTGCTTTTGTTTTTGAACAAAAATGTAATTCTCCAAAGACTCATAACTTAAGAATTCTGACCACAGCTTTGATCCTGAAACTTTGATTTTTTTTTTTTTTTGGTACTTCTGCTATCTGTCTTCCTTTCTGAGAAGGAGCCCACAGCCTTTTTGCCATATAGTCTCCATCAGTGACCCAGTGGGGGCAGAAAATTCTCCTTACGTACTCCAGCATAGCTCATCTTGTGCCCTTTGCCCAAGAAAGAAGAACTATTTTTCTGGACAGTCTTTTTTTTTTTTCTTCTCACTTTCAGGGTGGATAGGGCCTGGGTTGTCATCACCCTCTTGTAATACTTTCTTCCTTTACACTCCTACAGTTTGAAGGCAGGCTGTGGAAGTGGCTCCCGGCCTCCTGATTATACATCATAATATCCTATCACCTTTTCTTTTTGCAGAGATCATCACTGGCATGCCAGCCTCAACTGAAAGAGCATATGTGTCTTCAGGTAAGGAAAATAAGCTCCCCAGATTTTACTAACCAGAACGACAGACATAACTGCTGGCTGCACCTTCTACTAATCAGACCCCCTTCTGCATCCAAATTGCAACCGTTCTTGCTTTCTGCTCCAATATTTTCTCCAGTTCATTTTGCCTCTTCGGATTTTACTTAAAGGAGTACAGTTCTTGCTGTATTTGTGAAGTTGGGCCTGAAAGGCATGCATGGGAAAAAGAAATGTCTAGATACAACTTAGTGATGTAAGAGCACTAAAGAAGACATCTGGGTTATACATTCAGTTTTTATGATCTTTAAAGGTGCTTCTCTTAGCTGCCTCTGTTCTCTCTCATCTATCACAGTTTAATCCTGGATAATGTGTCCGTGTCTAATCTCTGACCTCCAGGCTCCTAATGATCAGTTGTGGGTCACTAAACTTACAGAAAGCACTGTTACAAGCCTGAGTTTTTCAAATGTTGTTGCCTTTTTTTTTTTGCTTTATTTTGTTTTTTACTTGCCTATAATATTTGTTGGTAGCAATTAGAGTCTGGCAGATATTAGCCACTTATAACCCAACTCTACTACTGCACTAATGCATGTATACCCATAATGCATTGATTTCTCCACTAGCTGTGAATTTAATTTTTTTCAATTTTATATTCCTTATCCTCTGTTATTCTATGGTTAACAGGACCTTGGAACATTAAAAATTCACATTTAAGTGGAAGCAAGTTTTTAGAGACCTAGATTCAAAACTCACTTCAGAGGTATAATGATAAATGTGTTTTTGCATGATACTTTACAGTTCACAAAGATTTTTGTATCTCATCTGGTAATCACAACAGATGTGTGAAACGAGACATTATTTTTCTTTGTACAGATGAGAAAATTGAAGCATTAGAAATGTTAAGTCCTATATCTCAGTAAGTAGGAGAGCAGACCCTTTCAGCTCAGTATTGCTTCCCATTACCCCATGTTTAATGTTTTGGCTTCAGTGATTTCCTGCACTATGGCCTGTAACTTGTTGAAACTTTAGGAGGCCATATCATCGATCACAGCCTTTTTTTCTTTTTTTAACTTACCTTCACCAGTTCCTCCTCTTCCCTTCAAATCCGTTGTTTCAGGATCACAAGAGCTAAATTTCTCTGTATCCTAGACTGCTTTGGCCATGTTTAGGGCATATTCATGTGTTCTTCATAAAGATATACATATGTGTGTTGTAGGGTGGGATGATCCTGGAGTCTAAGGGTTGTGCTTCTCCAAGTAATAGAAAGAAAGAAAGAGAGAAAGTGAGAGGGAGGAAGACAGAGAGAGAGAGAGAGAAAGAGAGGAGGAAACAGAGAGCTAAAACGAACAACAGAAAGAGAAAAGTTGTCGAGTTACCTGAATTTTCTTCCCCTTCCATTCAGGCATTCCTTATGGAAGGGACTTCACTGTCTGACTTCAGTAGATACTGTTAGGAAGCTGGGCTTTTCAGTTTATTATGCGGTGTTTGTCTTGGGAATTTGCAGTAACTGTAACTCTTATTTTCTGATGTATGACTTGATTCTTTATAACCTTCTGGCTGCTGAATTTCAATCCCTCCTTGATACTAAGTTGTTCTTCTTTCTGACTAATACAAACCCTTAGGTCCCATGCTTTTTTCTGCATGAGGTGTGTTTTATGCTCTGTCTGTATTAAATACCAGTTCTCCCTCCTTTATGCTTGATACCTAAGAGGCTCTTGCTACCATACATCTCCAGTGATTGTACAGTATGAATTTCTTTAGCATGTTCTGTTTAATTCTAATGTAATTGCTCCAGTGGGTCTTGCATGGATGTCATTTAGCACCGTATTTGGTCAGGATGTTTATGCGGTCCATGTTGCCTGAGAATACTTTCCTTCTTTTTTTCCCCTCTATGCATGAAAGTTGACTTTCATTCTCTCTGAGTATGGGAATTGTTCTCTTTGATTTCATATTTCTTAATATCAAGGCCACACTTGAGGCATGGAATTATCCATCTCTCTCAGACTAGGGATCTGTTCAGAGTGATGTTTCTAGGAAGTTCATACATCAGTTGGTACGTGGGGTATCCTCGCAGGGGGGCTGACTCCATTTTCATCCCTTTCAAAAGAGTCTCTGGACTCTGTGGTCCTCGGTTGGTCTTTGAATATTGTACGTATCTTCCTCTGGCTTTGAAATGCTTCAGCTTCTCTTGTTGCACTGTTTTCTAGTCCTCTTTTTCTAGATGATCTTCAAGCCTGGCAAATTTCTGATTTAAGAATGCAAACAGCATGACTCGATAAAGCCTCATTTCACTTCTTTGTTTTATAGAGTCTCCCATTAGAATATCAGTATCAACAGAAGGAGCAAATACTTCTTCATGTAAGTATATTTAAATATTCCATTCACTAGTTTTTAACTCAAGACAGTACCTGCTTCTGAAGAACGTGTTCCTGTCTAGCCTCTGCCTGTACTGAGGAACAGTCCATCAAGTTCAGGAGCAGGATAGTATTTGCTCTTTGGAAGGGAATGGCCCCTTGCTATGCTTAGGATGGGCAGATATCCCCTCCCTCTAAGATACATATGGATATTAGAAGACATGACATATGTGGTGGTTTTATAATGTAGTATATTTGAATATTGAAAAATGACTACAGAACCTCTGAGGCCTGGTTCTAGGTGAGCCATAGAGAACATGGTTGTTTTTAGTGTGTCTTGATGCCTTCAGCCATTGCCTGAGGCCTGATACTCTGCTGATACCCAGCTGTTTGGGGCCTCTTCTAAAGCTCCCCTGTTCTCATGTAAAGTCTGCTGTGACAGAGTAAGGAAACTATATATAGATGCCCTTAATTCAAATTTGATAGCAAGTGACTAATTATGAGAATGCTTGAAAGCAAGTCCCCAGGCAAGATCTCAGATTGGTTTTCATCTGTTTAATGTGAAATGTGCTTTGTGCTTATGGAGTTCTATGACGTTTAGATTGATTGGTGCTTTGTGCCATGTCAGGGGAACTTAAGAAATTAGCAAGGACTAGTAAAAATAGTTTTGATACTTATGAATTGTGAATGGCATAGAATTAAGTTTTGATATCCACCAGGGGAATTTATCAGACCTTGAAAATAAAACCTATAATTACAGTCATTCTCTCCCTTATTTTAGCTCTTTATTTAAAGCTATTTCTCAGTTTGATAAGCTCTTCAATAAATAGACATCCCCAGTCATTCTATTCCAGTCCAGAGGGTGTGTTTAAGGAACAATTTCCTTTGGCTATCAGCATGGTAGGGACCACTTGCAAGAAGGTCTGTACATTTGGCAACTTTAGTTGTTTTCTCAGTCTGTTGAAATAGATCCAGTTTGATCCTAAAGCCTTTCCCTTCGGGTTGATGGTACCACAACTGTAACAATATGATGTAAATGTATCTTTCGTTGCAAGAAGTATGATGTTTTGACTATATTTTAGCTAGATAAAGCATCATTTAACTAGATTGATAGCAGCAGTCTAGGGAGATCAAACTGGAAATAAAATACTAGAGAGGACTAAATTGGCTTCTTCTGTATTCTAACGAACTCATTACATAGTCTGAAATAATAATCCCTTCTGGGGAGTTTGGGATATTTGTTATTTAATTCTATTTATAAAAAGATTAGTATAATTATATAGATTTTAGCTGACTAGCATTAAGGAATCATGTGGAGCTTTGTTTTAGATGTTTGAGTGTTTATTATACAAGGGCAAATACTGGATTTTTCCTTTTGGCATTTTGTCTGGGAACCGTTTCTCCCCTGCATGATTCATTGAATAAAGTTATTGAAACTGTTGTCATCGGAACCCTCATGCTATCACTAACGGGGCAATGGATGCTATCCTTAAGCATATCCGAGCAGTCTTCGAATAGAAGAAATACTTCTTTGGGTTTTCCAGAGCTTTAGGGAACTGAAATTAATCTCTCGGTTCACATTTGTATTCATTGCAATAGTGGTGAGAGAGAAATAATTTTGAAATCTGACTCTGATCTCCAACTCTCGGCAGAGTTAGTTCCTGTTGTTTGGTAAAGAAAGAAGGCTTTGTGTTTCGATATCATGTTAAAATATTTCGGTGTGCCATTTTCATGCATCCCTCCTTCCCAGTTCATGCTAGACTCTCAGTAAATGCTGTGGAATTGATTAATGCCTACCTTTTTTTTTTACTCTCATGAAAATAGGCTCTCTAATTTGACTAAGTCTAGTCTTGGTGAGAACAGTGAGAGCAGCGTGAGGCACTCAGCTCATCTGTGGGCAGCACCCACAGAACCCCGCATTGCAGAAGGCTATGATGGCAGCACAGCTCCATCCAGTAAAGGCTGAAGGGGAAACTTGAGGAAGCGGAAATAGCAATAAGCAGGACTTAAACATTCAAACGATATCTAAGAATCAAAGACCTTGGGAAAGTTCACATGGGTCAGAAATAATCAGCCCCGAAGAATAGGTTTCTTTTCACTTCATTTCAGCCAGAAAGGAGACACCAGTAAATCCCTGTACGTGAAAACTGAACTGTGCTATTGCGATGCAATCATGTCTGTGTGGGGCTACATTCTTTGAACTCTTGGCACTTGTGTTTTCTGTGAACACTTTGAAAAGCCTTTCTGAAGAGTATGGATTCAGCAAACCTGTGATGTGTTACTGTTATGTGTTATGTGCTTTTGGGGCCAGAGAGCCCTCTTCCTCTTCCGTTCTTTAGGTGCAAATGTGCACACCTCTATGGGGAAACATCCCCTTACTGCCAGTCCTTTTGATGAGAGCATCTCACTGCTGAGTAAATCTTGGGAGGGTTCAGCAGTGTTATTTTATGTCCTTGGCCCTGCTCGGAACTCTCCATCCTTTCTGCTGACTTCCTGCTTTTCTCCAAAGCCTTCCCTTACCATGCCTGCCCTCAAAGTTCTGCCTTTGTCATCTCTAACTCCTGTTGGAATAGAAAAAACAAAAAGAAGAAAATAAGAATTGCCCACATATCTATCTGAAATACTATTGCTAATATTTTAGTATATATTCTTCTAATCAGTGTTTTTCATTCTGGCTTCCTATTTACCCTCCCTCTATCTACTTAATGTATAATAAGCATTTTTTTCATGTTATTAAATACGAATCAGAAATGTTTAAACATTTTTATCTTAGATTTTTAAATGTTCTTTAATAACTGTAACAATAAAGGATTTGTTCTCTTAAATTTTTTTTAATGTTTATTTTTGAGAGAGAGAGAGAGAGAGAGAGAGACAGAGACAGAGACAGAGCATGAGTTGGGGAGGGGCAGAGAGGGAGGGAGACACAGAATCTGAAGCAGGCTCTAGGCTCTGAGCTATCAGCAAAGAGCCCGACATGGGGCTCAAACTCACAAGCCATGAGATCATGACCTGACCCAAAGTCGGATGCTTAACTGACTGAGCCACCCAGGTGCCACTAAGCAGTTGTTCTTGACTGGAGGTTTTAAACTTTTTTAAAATGTTTTATTTTATTTTTGAGAGAGAGAGAGAGAGAGAGAGAGAGAGAGAGAGAGAGAGAGAGACAGCTTGAGCAGCAGGGGAGGGTCGGAGAGAGAGGGAGACACAGAATCAGAAGACAGGCTCCAGGCTCTGAGCTAGCTGTCAGCACAGAGCCCTACGCGGGGCTTGAACCCACGAACCACGAGATCATGACCTGAGCCAAAGCCAGATGCTCAACCGACTGAGCCACCCAGGCGCCCCTTGACTGGAGGTTTTAAAGGATTTGTTTATCATTTATTCCCCCCTGTGTCTTTATTTCTTGTTTGAAGATAGGATTTAAATTTGCATTGTATATTCACTATTTTTAGAGGGAATCTACTGATTCATAAAGTTTTCAAGAAGTGTCTTATAATGATCTCCTGGTAAAGATTAACATTATTTTCCTTTATTTTATTTTCATTTTTTTGGTAAATGAGGCATCCGTGACTTGAAACGTATAATTTGCTAAATGCATGTCGTATTACATACACATAAGTGATATTGCGTAAGGAGAAGAATGTGAGCAAAACCGTTAGTAGGACGGTCTTGTTCCACCTTTACATAGGGTCAGCAAAAAAGATAAAAAGGACTGCCTAGAACAAACCCAAATTATTTTTCTCTGAAGTTCCTGCTGCCTGTGACCCCGTGTTGCCCACAACTTTATTAAATGCTGTAATAAAGTACAATTATTATACCACTCCCTTTACTGAATTAAGAACCATTCATTCCAATTTAATATATAAATGAGGGAAACAAAAATGAAAAGTCTGATGAATAGTTATTGGAATAATAAAGATACGTTTCTGGAAAATAGTCTTAAATAGTAGTAAGTGTTTCAATTAATAATAACAATAAATAATAATAATAATAATAATAGCATACATCTATTGAAGGCTTTCTATGTATCAGGCCCTGTGCTGGGTGATTTGCATGGATTATAACTCATGATTCTCACAAACCTTAATCCAGTTTTCAGATGAAGAGGCTGATCTGTCTTGTCTGAAGTCATACACGCAGAATTCAAACCCAGGCAATACACTAGCCTGCTATGATACATGAGATTTTGTTGCCTCAAAAAAAAAAGCCTTTTAATATTAAAAAGGAATGTGATTCTGTGGATGGACTGCAAAGTTAATCTTTGACACAGAGTGGATTGGGGGTTTGGGTGGTAGCTTAAGGTAAATGTATGGCCTGGGACCAGCTGAGCCCATACGATCTGTATGTCACCCATCAAAGCACGGCAGGCAGTGAGGCAAAATAGGAAGAACACCCATCTTGGGTGGACGCATGCTCGTAAGTCTAAATACGAGCGCTGCAACTAGTGGGTAATCTTAGGCAAGTTGTTAACCTCCCTGAGACTCAGTTTCAAGGTCTGTATTATCTTGTTTGTCTCAAATCTATATTGGAAGCCTAATGTGGGAAAACTAATGTGAATCATTTAGCACAGCTTTGCTTTAAGGTAGTCTGCCCTCTCTGTGGGAGAGAGCCATACCTGGAAAAGCCACGTGGCTCTAAAGAGAGAATGGTAATTAGAGGCGGCCTTATGTCTCATTTGAACAATGTAGGAAAATATCTTTATTTTTGAAGGAGGAAAGGAGCTAATTGTTTGCATTCTAAATGATGCTGCTGGAAGTTCTGTGCTAGGAAATCACTGCGTCTTTTCAAAATATGATATATTCTCAGCTAAGGCTGCATTTCAAAGGAACTTATCCTGGAAGTCCTCTTGAAACCTCTGAATGAAATGGACAATTCGATATTTAATTTGGCACCTAAAAGAGCTCGCTGAAA
Source organism: Cryptoprocta ferox (assembly GCA_028646485.1). Taxonomy (NCBI): domain Eukaryota; kingdom Metazoa; phylum Chordata; class Mammalia; order Carnivora; family Eupleridae; genus Cryptoprocta; species Cryptoprocta ferox. The sequence goes on from CM053567.1 coordinate 28,164,035, forward strand.
GGGAAAAATCTCTTTTGTCTGCAGGATATTTTTGTTATAATGAGATACAGCATTTTCACTTGGGAGCAGCACAGTGATACGTATTGATTAGATTGGGCCAAGTCCACTGGTCCATTGGTGAGATTTACATTCCACCCGCAGCTGTAACTGACTTACCTGCTTTAATGGTGGAGGAAACTGCCTGAACCTTTGTTAAATGGTTCTCAGCTTGGAAACTGGCATTTCCATTTCAGATCTTTATTGGTGGCAAAATATGAAATCTGCCCTGTCACCATTGGAGAGCCACTTCCAATGGAATGCAAATTGTGTTTCCAGGTTTCCAGAAACATGACACTTTCAAGGGTGTGGTGGCTCCGTTGTGGAGAATGATGAACAAATTCCCATGCATCATATAGCAATAAGAGAATAATTTAAAAAGGAAATTGCCCAACCAGTATTACTTCCATGTTTCTAATTGCCTAGACACTTACTGATTTGAAGGGCAATCCAGTGTCTCCAAGCAAGAGCACTGACATGTATATCACAGCCATTCCTGGGCTCAGGCAAGCTATTGCCTTCACGTTCAGCTCCTTCATTTTGTAAGTGAGCATATCTTACTTTTTTCCTTAACTTAGCACCTACAACTGTCATATGTTCTTCAGCTCTGCCTTTGACCTTTCTAAAGTCATTCACTGTCTCTCATTACCTTCCACTACTGGAGGAGATGATCTCAAAACTTTTGTTCAAGCTTATAACGAAATTATAATGAACCTTGTGTATTCAGTTGAAATTAAACTTTTACAGAATTATTCTTTCGAACCATGGAATAAACCATATATGTGGATGTGCTGTGTATATATAAGTAACTGATATTTGCATCCTACTGTATATTTTATAAGGCATATTTTTATATGTTGAGTCATTTATTCACACAAGAACTCTGTGACCTATATTTCGTCCCATTTGTCAGTTGAGGGGTTGAGGCTCAGACATTCTGACATGTCCAAATTCAAAAACTAAGTAGGTGGTAGAGCAGAAATTTAAACCTCAATATTCTGATTGCCAATCTTACAGTCTTTTTGTTTTTAAGTTTATTTATTTGAGAGAGAGAGAGAGAGCATGCATGGCAAGGGGGTTGGGAGAGTGGGTAGGGGAAGAGAGAGAGAATCCCAAGCAGGCTCTATAACTGTCAGTTCAGAGCCTGATTCAGGGCTCTCACCCACAAACTGCGAGATCATGACCTGAGCCGAGATCAAGAGTAGGACGCTTAACCAGTCGGTTAAGCTACCCAGGTGCCCAGGTCTTTTATTACAAATTTTTATGGGATCCATACAGTCAGCTTGAGGGAGGGCCTTCTTAAAAAAAAAAAAAAAAAAAAAGCATCAAGATGCAGTTTTTCTGAAGATTCCAGGAATATAATCACATTTGTTCCAGTTATCCCAAAGCCAGCTTTTATTGAAGCAATACACTTTCCACAAACTACAAGGTAATAAAATGGACAGGCGAGCCCTTAGTTAATGGCAACACAATTCAAGGGGTTAATACTATAAAAGGAAGCAAAACTGTTGGTATACAATCATTACAGTGACTTGCTATTCAGCTTTGTTACTTTGAGAACGATGTGGTATATTTCCAAATATGCTATTTTACAGAGATAGGGATAATCTTAGAGCCCTTGTGCTAATGGAAGTGTGATCTTCATCAAACAGGCATATCTTCCTCAGCAGTAGTTTATGTTTCAGATAGATGCATTGCCTTATCCCAGGCTAACTACTATTGAATTATGTGATATCTTAAATCCTGAAATTATTTGTACGGTACTGAAATTCATTAGTATAAAATTATCAGACTTGGAGCAATTGTTTCTTTGTATTTTATTCTTTTGGGAGATTTTTACTGAAACATTCTCTTTAACATTAAGAAAATTAGTCAGTCTTTTTGCATATCAGCTGGAAGAGGGAAGGACATCTTTTCCCCTCTGTTTTCAAAATAGTAGAACTATAGTAAGTGTTTTTAGTCATTTGGGATGGAGCAATGAAATGGATTTTATACAAACCAGTTTTAATTTTTTAAATGGCGAAGTAGAGGGAAGAGAATGGACAGAGAAGTGTATATTGAGAAAGCATCTAGAACAGAGCTAGAAAGGTTTTAATAAATTTGGTGATTTTCTTAATTCTTTAGTTTTTTTTCAAGTTATCTGGGGATCTGAGAAATAGGAAGATGGGAATAGAAGCCTTTAAATTAGCCCCTGGGTGCTCCAGGAGACAGCTCTCTCCCTGGGGTAGGGGGAGGAATAAGATAGAGGAAGGGATGGAGAACAACATGATAAAGCAGCAGCAAAATAAGAAATATGGATCGTGATTTAAGAGTTTATTGATTACAAGCAATAGAAATTTAACCCCAAAGGGCTTAAGTATAAAGGGTATGTTGGCTTACATAACTGGCTCATTTTGATCCAGATGCGCTAGTGCTATAATAAAATCGTTTCTCAGCCTTTATGCTTTGCTTCTCTACAAATGGTAGTTTCATTCTCAGTGGGTTTTGTCTGCCTGACAAGGAGAGAACTGCTGTTATCTCTAAGCCTAGAACCCCTCAGCTCATAATCTAAAAGAGAAAGTCCACTCCTCATTCACACAGCAAAATTTAAGGAAGAATGTGATTGGCTCTACTTGTATCATGTGCCTGCTCCTAAAATGGTTATGGTATCCAGGGAGATTAATGACTCAAGTCAGGCAGGGGCCAGGTCAGATGTCCACTGCTGTGTGTGTTTGGGTTAGTGAGGCAGATGGGCTCAGCCCCATGGGAACAGCATGGTATAGGTTCATTACAGGGGGGAAGGTTGTGTACCTAAGGAAGAGCAGGGTGGGCTAGACAGGCAAAACCAGCCCAGTAACTCTGTGGCTGATGAGCAGACCACTTTAGAAGAATCAGGAAAAACACATCTCAGAGATTTTTAAAGGAAAACTAAAAATAGATGTTACTGAACATTGTTTAATTGGGCAGACCAGATTAAAGCCGAACTTTTAAAGAAAATAAGACAATTGAAATATCTTGAAAGACTCTATTAGAACCTGTGAGCTGACTATATGATCATTCTTAAAAATGCCTTCTTTTTTTAATCTAAAAACGTATGCTTTTCTGAAGAAAGGAGAAAAGAATAAAAAAAGTGAGTTAACCATTTTCACATTAGAATGCATGGGAAGCATTTTTGAAATATGTAAAATGTTCTGACTTTGGAGTTAGAAGTCAAAGTCTATTTGATACGGATTCTTATATTAAGAAATCTCTGATTAAGTAGTTTTTGAAAAATTACTAGTTGCTTTCACCAGAGTAATTGCATATTGATTAGTTTCTTTCTTTCTTTCTTACCTTTTTAACAGTAAGAAAAGGAAAAGAAACATGCTTAGCCCATTTCATTTAATATTGTACAGAAAACTCAGCAGGTCTTGGTGAAGTGTGACATCACACCTGTTGAAGCTTTATCAGCTTCATAGCCATCACCACTGAAACTTAGAGGAAATAATGTCTCCACTAGTTCATCTGTAGGCAAATCCCACTTTTCCCTGCCCTGCTCTTATTATAATGCATCTACCATACAAGGTGCTTGAGGATTTAATTCAATTTTTAATAACTGTGTATTCATAGTTCAACTAATTGTCAAAGAACTGCTGGAATGGCACTTTTCATTTCGTCTCTCAGTCTGCCAGAAGTCAGAAAAATCTTAAAAAGCAATTCTGTGGCCAGTGTGGGTTAGAGTCTACAGCTATGCTATCTCCATTCAAGTCCATGACTGTCTCTTACTTAGAGATTTGTTTGGTGTTTAGGTTGAATTTATTCATCACATATAAGCTATTGTTTTGTTCATTGCTCAGATATTACAGGGTCTCTTCTTCAGTGAATATCAAGCTTTTTAAAAAATGGGACAAGAAGAAATTAAGAGAGTGTGGGAGGGAGGGAGACAGAGAGAGAGAGATAGAGGAGAGACAGAGAGACAGAGAGACAGAGACGGGCTGTGTTAAATATTGCAGGACTTTTTTTTTTTGCCATGATAAGAAATTTCCTCAGTATTTCTTTTCATTTTTAAAAGGAATATTGGGCTATTAATCTCTTAATTTCAATCGTAAAAATTGTAAAACATGAAATATCAGGATAGGCCAATGATAACTTAGGTCAAATAGCAAGTGAGTGGTAAATGTAAAATTAAAATTTGATGGCCCTGTTTTTGCTATTTGAATCTTAGATCACTGAGAACGTTCTCTCTCTTTGATTAAAGTAAGTGCATAGTTAGTAATCTATTTCCCATAGGGTTCCAGCATGATGCTAGAAACTGTGATGTGTATTTCTTGAAGGGGGAGAAGGTTGGAGGAGATGAAATCAAGAATAGTCCTTGGGTGGAAGTAGTTTGCAGTAAAGTAGAAAGGTTAATTGTGGTTAATTGTGCTACTTGTGTGTAATGACACATACTCATGATACAAAGTAGGATACGGGAAACAGATTTTTAAATCAAATTGTTTTTAAATAATATTGCTTAAGATAGAATACACTTACCCATTCTGTAGCATGTGATCTAAAAGGAAATATTATTTGGGTAATGATTTTTTTTATTGTCTCTTTTTTAAGTAGCCAATTGTTTATGCTTCATGTTTAAAGCTCAATAATTTTCACAAGAAATCAGAATTCTAAAATTTATCTCGCTTAAAAAGATGATGAAAATCTATGATTTACCATTAAAAGTAACAGGCCAAATAAGATTAAGACGAATCAGAAATTACTTTGCCCTAAGTAGGGTTTTGAAAATAGTTTGAGAACTTTTAAAGGATTTAGAAACTTCACTGGAAATTTAGATGAGCATTTAGATGATAGTATGGTAAATTGAATTACTGTTGCTTTTCAGAAACTTGCCCGTAGTCCACAGATGGACTTAAGAGAAATTCAAAGAGATGTTTTTGATTAGATTACCTGTAGGTATATGGAAAGGTTGACGTTTCTTGAACAATATTATTTTCATTAGTTTTTTTTTTTTTTATAATTTTTATCTTATAAAGTTTTTTGAATTGACCTAAAGGTGGAGGAAGTAGTAAAGTTGGAAATGTATGTCTGATGATATTATAACTGAGTGATACATATAATAAATTGAAATAATAAAGTAAGTCAATTAAAATGATTAAATACTGAAAACAAAATATTCTTTTATGATGATTCCTCCATTTCTTAAAATTCATTTATTGAAAGCAGTGATTAATTGACAAGAAGCTTCTGTGTCATCTGATTGAGTTTTCAACTATAAATTCCCCATGTAGGAATTAAAATATATTCAGAAACAGAATCTGTAAGAGGAAATATATTAAATGTCATTTTATGGTGTTTTATAAATGTCATTTTGCACTTTAACTTAGAGATCTAGCTATTTAATCAACGTATAAAAATTCACTGTCATTCACAGATAATGTAACTTTGAATACAGATCATTGTTATTTTTAATTCTTAGTCTACAAAGCTATAGGAAGGAAGTTGCTACAATTACTTTTATTTATTTATTTTTTTAACATTTATTTTTGAGAGAGAGAGAGAGAACGCGAGCGAGCATGAGTAGGGGAGGGGCAGAGAGAGGGAGACAGAATCTGAAGCAGGCTCCAGGCTGTGAGCTGTCAGCACAGAGCCCGAAGCAGGGCTTCAACTCACAAACCAAGAGATCATGACCTTAGACGAAGTCAGATGCCCAACCAACTGAGCCACCCAGGCACCCCACTACAATTACTTTTAAAAAGTTGCAAAATCTAACATGACCCACCGCTGATGAACTGTTTTCAGGCAGAATGCACCTTGTCACACAGGACATTTTTATGATAAGATGTGATGTGAGGGAATATGAAGAGAAACAGCCTCACACATATCTGAGAGAAAATCATTTAAGTAGCCATAATAGGTTTGTTTTTGTTTTTGTTATTTTTACAAATTTTGTACATTTCCCTTTAGTTGATCCAGGTGGATTTTTTTCCCTCTGCTATCCTCATAGCAGGTTCTTATTTTCACATCCCTAATACTCCAAAGCAGAAATGCATCTTGTTCAGGCTTGATCCTCAAGTTATCTGCAGAAAAATAAACCATACAAAGAGTCCTTGGGTATGTTTTAGAATGAATAGATTATGGGGGCAGCAGAACTGCCATGTATGTGCAAATGAGACTGTGTGTGAAAGCAAGATAAGCTTTAGGAAGGAAATAGGTGACTCAAGGGCACATAAGGGATTTTCTGGAACCTTTAAAAACATTTTTACAATGCAGGTGAAAGGGACTGAGATTTAAAACTGTTCAACTTCGTGAAAAAATAAGAATGAAACCTAACATCCAGTACATGCATACATACAGAAACAAGTGTGACAGTAAAACTTTCTGCTTTTTTTTTTTTTTTTTTTTGATTTCTAGGACATTGGCTGTGACCTTTTATGTACAAAGTTCATGGAGAAGTGAGTCTAATAGAAGCTGCTAGTGGAGAGGGTCTTCATGAAGAATAGGGCCAGCTATAGTCTCAGTAATTTTCAGTAGGTCTTAACTCATCTCCCTCCTTCTGTAGTAAAAGTGCAGACTTGGGTATATTTTATTTGAATTGTATCTGAAATTATAAATATATATATATATACACATATATGTGTGTGTGTATATATATATATATATATATGTTAAATATATATATTTCTTGTCCAGTCAAGGGAGAAAGCATACTCTTTATTAGTTTATTGATATACAAAGATGTTGATTATTTTCCCACTCCCCAGGGTGGGATACTCTTCTGATGGTCTCATAGCTCTTGCTTCAAGCAACAAGATTGCCACTTGTTATTGGCACGAACTGCACATCGGTTCCCAAACCATAATGTAAGGTCTGGAAGGAAGGAATTTGGGATTATTTGTGTTTCCATTCCCATAACACATCACTATACTGTTTCCCAGGAAGTATTAATTAAATAGATAATGAACATAAACAGAGAGGTGGGTTGTTTTTAGATTATTGTAATTTTTAAAAGTTGTATGCAATGTGATTATAGGATGACCATCTAAATCTTAAATCATGAAACAGCTATTTAAGTATTTAAAATAATTTTTTAATGTTTAATTTTGAGAGAGAGAGCATGAGTGGGGAGGAGCAGAGAGCGAGGGAGACATAGAATCTGAAGCAGGCTCCAGGCTCTGAGGTAAGCACAGAGCCTGATGCAGGGCTGGAACTCATGGACCGCGAGAGTCCCACCCAGGTACCCCAGATATTTAAATATTTTAAAATCAGTGTTTTAAAAAATAACATTTGCTTACATAATATTAGAGAAGTATTTCACACTTTGTATTCTTTTATTTCAATTTTTTATGCATTCTATATCTGGAAAGTTTCTTCATTTTATGACAGGTATTCATTTACATGGTGATTTATAAGGATCTGTTTCACCTTAGATGGGATTATTATAAATTATCTGAAAATCTACGTATTAACTGGTTGGTCGCTGTTCCTCTCTGTGGTGCTGAAGAGTCACTTGTTTGGGAGTAAGGGAATGCCACCATTTCATTAATAAGGTTGATTTGTCTTTTATTGTCATTAAAAATAATGATAATAAAGTAGTAATAATATCTTTTAGTGAGCACCTATCACGCATCAGGTACTTTCATCTGAGAACAGTTATTTATTAGTCCAGTTATATAAATGAAGAAACTAGGAGACTCAAACAAGTTAGTGTTTGTCAAGGTTAGATAACAAGTAATGGCAGAAGCAGAGTTGCTTTCTAACCTTTCTGACTCTACATCCTGTGCTCTTTTCACTCACTGACTGTAGAGGATGAAAGAAAACACCTCAGAGGGCTCCTCTTGTGACCTCTTACTCTAAAGGGCATGTGATCCTTGCAGCTACTTTTGAAAATAGCCGTTTTCCTCTAATGCAATTACTTGGACCAAATCAATTCTATGAATCAAGGATCCTGAGCAAAGGCCAAAAGTATACATGCACATTTACTATGTTAAAAAGCATTCAAATCAGAAAGTTTTAGATAAGAAATCATATTTGTTTGGTACTTGGATAATTTAGAAGGAATACCATGAACCTCATACACATTGGGTTGGAGAGACAATGATGAGGCTTTATGGTCGATAAAAAAAGGTTTGTGCATTAAATATCTGAAATTTAGGATAATAAAAAACAAATAAACAAACACAATAGGTGATACATATTTTCAACTACCTCATCCTTCATTTTGATGGTAATTTTCACATCAATTTTGAGATGCAGAATAAAAATCATAGCTTTTTGTGTAAATTTCAAATTGATATAGAAGGTAATTTGGCTTTAACAGTATTTATAGTAAGTTTTCTTTTTTGTGTTTAGATTGACTTATTCTGTCAGTTTTTAGGGTTTTTTTTTTCTCCCAGGCAAGGTGGCATTCTCATCTCCTGCTGCTATTAACATTTAAAGCATGCAGCCTTTTGTTGCAAATGTGGTGTAAAGTCCAAGTGACTGACGATGATTAAACAGAAAATGAAACTTGAATGGCACTATCTCAAAATCTACTTAAAGCTGTGACAGGTGTCTGTCTGTAGCAATATATCAGTTTTGAACACCTGAAGAGGAAGAAATTGTGGCTTTTTCATGGTTGGGTCTTTTTTTCTCTGAAATCAAAGAGAGAAAATACCAATTTGTCCTGGATCACTAAAACAGTGAGCTGGATTTCTAAACAAGGTGGACAGCACACAATGAATTATCCCTGAGCTTGCAATCTCTGCACCATACCTCTTTTATACCAGTTGTAATTTTCTCATTTGTACACAGATACTGTAGTAACATTAAAAAAAAAAGAATTTATAACTGTAATTAAAAAGCAAGCACTCCAGAAAGATCAGACACAAAGAATTAATTGTGATTACAACTCTTCTTTCCGCATCGACTGCAGAAGCTTGGTGATCTGAATTGTGCTTCAGATAAAGCTCAGGACTCCCTCCAACCCCCAAGGCCCTTCTTTAACATTTGTTATTACTTAGCTATTTTATTTGGCAGAGATCCCTCTGTCTCATCTTCTAATGCACTGGCAGGGTTCCTATTGCCAATAGCTTAGAGCCTACTACTGCTAGGGTAAGCGGCATAGCCGAACTTCCTAGCCTCTGCATCCTTATAAATAATGTATCCGGTTTCCTGTAACTACATGAACCCTTAGACTTTGGTAGGCATGTCTTTGTTAGGGCAAAAGAGTGGGGAGATGAGCAGTAGGGGAAATAGTTGCAGGCAGTTATTATCAATGATTAGAACCTGACTCCATCATATATGCATTAATCACTAGGTTAATGCTAATGGAATGCTTATGATGTTTATAGTACACATAAACATGATATATAAAAATAATATCTTTGCCAACTAAACTGTATGCTTAATTCAACATGGAAAGTACTGGTAATATTCATCTAGGGCCTTTTAAACTCTATTTCCCATAATTAGATCTAATTTACTTATTTTTAAAACCTCTTTTACTTTGCACATGATCCATTGACTTTTTGGGTGTGCGCACAATTGTTCTTAAGAACAACAGTGAGATATTGGTTAAAGATAATACATAATGCTCCAGGTAGCTTGACAGTATTGCAAATTACTAGATTTAGAATGAAGGAGGAAAAATGCTATGATAATGAGTTAATAGCAAAGTAAGTAATATATATCATACTTTTGACTTCAAAGTGTTTATAAACTTATTAAAAATTAACGTTTTACTTTGAGCAACAGAGATATTAGTATTTAAACAAGAGAAGCCAATTTTTAAAAGTGAAACTTGTTTAGCAATGTCCTTTAAAATGCACCCTCAGACAATATTAATGTAAAATAAGAAAGTTCCACCCCAGTATGTGTCCTTTTCTTTATTGGACATGCCATCATTGGACATTCACCGAATGACTGTTGAGCATTGAAATATTGTTGTATGGATGAAAAAATTCAAAATGATTTAAGTATTGAATGAGAAGCAGGTGTTCTAGAGCCTTGTATATTTTCATGGGAATTAATTGAAAGAAGGAACAATGTTTCTAAGTAGATAAAGGATATTAATCTTCATTTTATTGTTGGTTTCTTTAATTACCATCAGTTTAAATCTGAACAGCTCATGTATTTATGAATATGATGACTTATAACTAATAGTGACAATCACTTTGGTCGTCTTTAGCTTTTGCCATGTCAGTGATTTTCAGAGCCTACGTAGTTATCAGAACTAATGTTAGTCAAAATGCCTAATACTTATTTCTTTGAATCATGTTGAACTTCCTTATTGATTAAACTAGTTTCTACAACCAAGCAACGTTTAAATGAAATCATCAGATCTGTATCTGTATATAATTTCTTCTCTTTTATTTTGAGTACCATTTTTTCTATTTTGAAATGTCAGGATTTCTGTGTAATTAGAACATTTCCTTACTAATTTAGAAAATTTGGCCCACCCTATTTTAAAACTGTGCATTGGCATGACTGGTAAATAAGTCTTCAGTTCATCAAAAAGATAATAATAAAATAGATTAATATTTTATTCAATTTATGTGTTTTAACCTACCCCCCCCTAAAAACAATCAAGCCTATAACTTCTAAAAAAATCAACCCATCATCAAATAACTACTATAGCCCAGTCTGTTTTGATGGGTGTTTTGTTTTGGTAGACCCTGAGGATAGACATAGATGGATTATGTTTTTCTGCCTCTAATTGTCCAATACATCCAAAGGCTTCTTGCTTAGGCCTGGTGCTCTCTGGAATGGATCTCTGGATTCTTCTTCTATCATTAGTCAAAACACTCTCAGAAAGAAATATGTTCGTAACTTGATCCTGAGTGAAAAAAACCTCAGATACTTAGACAGGCATGTACAATAAACAGTGTTTCCATAACGTGTCTGCTGCACGTATAGAATTCATGAGAAGACATGGACTCTCACTTCTGAAATATATCCATTTGTGCCAGACTGAGGGTAGGAAAACTAAGTCCTCCCCTAGAACGTGATACCGTGGAAGCAGGAACCATTGCGGTCTCTTTCTTTTATTCGCATAGTGTTAGCTAGGGCTGGCACGTATTAGGCACTTACCAAATAATGAATGAATGAATGAATGAACGAAACTACCAAAGGCAGCAAGGACAAGATGAACCTAGAATGTATCTGAAAAAATGAACAAAAGGCACATCTTTGGACATTACAAAAAAAACAACAACAACATTGTAAAACTTTTAGCAGAAGAGGCATTAACTAAAGACCAGATCTTCCCTTTTCACATTAATATGGATAATTTTTACTGCTGTAATTTCACAATGTTTTCAAATACTGATTTAATGTAAAAAAAATTGAAAGAGAGAAATTAAATTTTCCTGCTAAAACTCCAGGTTTAGGATGCATCTTCCTCCCTCGGTGATCATGTTTGTATTAGCAGAAATATGCAATGGAGGGCCATCACACTGTTTAGTAGGTTAAAGTTTTTTGATTCATGTACTTACCGGCAACATCATTTAAGTGGGTTGGTCTCGTCATCGCCAGAGTTAAGCCACACAGCATGATTAAGTGGACCACCTAATGTTGCTAAATTAAATTCTGCTGTTGGAAAAAGGCAGCCTGTTCTGAGGAGTAAACCCTTATCAAGTTATTGTTCTCTTCTCTTCCTCCTTCCTTCCCAAATTTCAGTCTTGCTTGGGTCCAAGGATGGTAGGGCTCAGCAGAGACATTATTTCTTCTGTTATTGATGACTTTTTTTTTTAAGTCTTCTTCCATTGGTGCACTTTCCAAATATAATTCTCAAGAGGTGAAATAAGGATCCTGATAGTGAGGATGATAAATAAGGAAGGACTGGTGTGTAGATACTACTTGCCTTGATGTCTGCCCTGCCCCTGTTTTTCACAGTCAGCTTTCCCTGCTGTTTTCCAAGGAGACTCGGACCTTACCATTCTCAAAATTGGAATCATGGCTTCACTCTTGGAAGACAATCCCACTTTCTACTTCAGAGAAAAGAGAGTCTGTAGGATGGAATGTCTTTTCCTTTCCTGCTACCACATCTGTAAACTCCAGCACGGTGTCTGGGACATAACCAACTACTTAATGAACATTTTTTGGACAGATGGGTAGATAGATAGCAAGATAAATTAATGTACATCTTTGGTCTTTAGAAATGGTAGCTATTTTGATCATATATAATACAGTGACCTCAAAATCTGACATCTGCTGCTTTTGCAAAGCAGGTCGTCCAGAGCTTTTCCATTTTTACCTTCTAGACTGTGAAAAGAAGTTGGTTTAAATGCTGAACAGCAAATTTTCTAATCAGTTGCTATATGTTGGCCGAATTACAGTAATATCATTTCCTTTCCAGTTGGACAACTCAAGCATTTAGCTCTGAGGTTTTTGACAGCATACAGGTCACTAAAATAATTATTTTTGTGCCCATTCAACACAACTTTTCCCCTAGCCATAAGTTATTTTAAAACCACTTGTCTCCAAGAGTACAGCTAGCTCCAAGCCTGGGGAGGCCTAAAAATGTCTTACCTTCTCATTGTATTTTTTTTTAATTTAATTTCAGCAATTTCTCTGTGCTATTCATTGTCATTACTAAAAACTTAGGTAACTTGGAACACTGCTTAAATAGTAGTACTTCTCTCAATAGGTTGCACATGGATACCTTTTGGATGCTTTGATATAGTCGCTGGTAGATTACGGTAGTAAACATTTGGAAGGACATGGTAGAGATAAAGATTGGGCTATATCCAGGTATTTTAACCTGAGGTCAAGGAGAGTCAACCAAAAGGATAAGTTATTTGTCTCACCTCTAGTGACAGAGTCATAGCAAAGCCTCAGGGAAGAATTTTTGAGAAATACTTCGGAAGATTTATGTTTCATTTGAGAAACCTCTCTAAAAGCCTTTTCCTTCTTATGGAAGGTATGTGGGGGTAGAAGCAGCATATGGTTGAAACTCTCTGCACGGCAGTGATATGTAAAAGAAGTACTTCCCTGCTAGGTTAAATTACTCTTGCATGCCTCTTGCTGTCAGTGACATGATTTAGTTAAATACAGATGCTTTTAGAGGGGCTTTTGTACTGCATCATAAATATTTAACAGTTTTATAAAATATCTGTATGCATAACTGGGTGGGAAATACAGCAGTGGAGAAACTCAACTTGCACATCAGAGCCATTGGCCTTATAGTGTCCCCTGACCAGTTGACCGTTGAAAACGATATGCTCAGAGGCAAGTGTCATCAGCAATTAAAGGATTCTATTTCTATTTTTCCAACAAAATGAAGCTTACTGTCTAACCTTTCTGATTGTCAGTAAAGTGAACTTTGTAATTTCCCTCTTCACATTATTCATAGATGTTCCAATTCCCTAGTGACCGAAGTATGGCATTAGGAAAAATTCCTTCTCAATAAATAAATGGTGTGGGGGGAGGGGTCAGGAAAAGCTCTTAGATTTTCTGCAGCAACTAATGGTTTATTTATATAAAGATACTTCATTGCCATTAGCTAACAGTTAAAGTCATATGAATCCTGTATTTTTGATATAATTTTGAAATTCATTTTGTTTTTTTTAATATATAGTTTTAAGTTTATATATTTATTTTGAGATAGAGAGTGTGGAAGGGGCAGAGAGAGGGAGAAAATCACAAGCAGGCTCTGCACTGTCAGTGTGGAGCCCAGTGTGGGGCTCAAACTTACCAACTGCAAGATCATGACTTGAGCCAAAACCAAGAGTTGGATGCCCAACTGACTGAGCCACCCAGGCACCCCTTGAAATTTAAGTTTAAAAATCACTTCCTTAAAGTGAGAGTGGTAGGGGAATGTGGGTGGGGAGAGTGCATGCAATGGAGGAATTAAACAAGTGAGGGTTAATGAATGTGGAATTGGTTGATTATTTTGTTTGTTTGGCATAGACTGCAGAGTTTTTTTGTTTTGTTTTGTTAATGTTTATTTTTGAGAGAGAGAGACAGAATGCAAGCGGGGGAGGAGCAGAGAGAGAGAGAGGGAGACAAAGCATCCGAAACAGGTTCCAGGCTCTAAGTTGTCAGCACAGAGCCCGATGTAGGGCTCAAACTCATGAACCACAAGATCATGACTTGAGGTGAATTCCTACACTCAACTGACTGAGCCACCCAGGTGCCCCGACTGCAGAGTTTTTATAATAAAACTTACTATAGGAAATTAAGACGGGTTCTCTGTCATATGTGGTGGCCAGAAATAGTTTTGAAAAAAATCTTCAAAAATATTTTTTCCAGCATTTTATTATGGAATTTTCAAACATGCAGAAAAGTTGAATGCATTGTGAACAAGTTATGCCCACTGTTAGATTTTACAGATAACATTTGCTATATTTGCTTTATCAAATGGCCATTTGACCTCTCCACCCACTCTTATTTTTGATGCCCTTTCAAGTAAGTTGTATATCTGCCTATATTTTATTCCCACATATCCCAGTATGCCTAATATATATGTTTTATTAGTCTTTAAAAGAATGTGTAAGTGATGGATTATGCCAACAAACTATTTTTTCTGTAAATATTTTTTTATTTTATTTTTTAAATAAACTTAAATTTTATCTATTTATTTTCATTTTTTTAAATAGAATTTATTGTCAAGTTGGCTAACATACAGTGTTTATACAGTGTGCTTTTTGATTTGGGGGTAGATTCCCATGATTTATCGCTTACGTACAACACCCAGTGCTCATCCAAAGTGCCCTCCTCAATGCCCATCACCCATTTTCCCCTCCCCCTAATTTCCTAATTAACCCTCAGTTTGTTCTCTGTATTTAAGAGTCTCTTACGGTTTGCCTCCCTCCCTCTCTGTTTGTAACTGTTGCCAACAAACAGAGTTTAGGTTTCTCTGGAATGAGTCATCATATTTGGAGCTGGGATTTTCTAGGCATCATATTTCAGGATTTAACTCCATTATCAACAGCCTTCTTTCTCCTCTTCCAGAGAGTCACTCCTTCCCTGCCCCAGCCTTCTGACTTTTCAAATTAAAAGTGGGTATAACCCTTCCTCACCAGTTCTCAAATATTGGAAATCTTGGTATCACATATTTTTGAACCATTGCAATAATATAGGCTGATCCCTATTATGACATGGTAGTCTTCTTTCCTCAAGATAAGCTCCCTTCCATCCACTAGCGTCTCTCCTTTGTACCTTTCCATGTTAGCATAAAGCTCATTGTAATGTTTCCATTGTTGAACTAACTTCTTATCTCCAGCCTATCCTCAGTGAAAGCTCTTGGGGTCCACAGCAAACAATCTGTGTGTCTTCTTAGGGTGATAAAATGAGGTTGAATAAATGAGTCCGAATATAAATATTGGTCTCTGAGATAACTTCCAGAAAGAGAGCCTCTACCAAGAGTAGAGTTGTGACCAAAAGTGGTCATGGGAGCATTAAACAAAGGTAACTTTCAAGTAGAAGCAGTCACAGTGAAAGCTCAAAGTGAGATATTTCTATAGAGATAATCCATGGCAGTAGTGACAGAATGTCCTTTCTACTCTTCCTTGGTATTGGCTTTGGCAGTATGTCACTAGAGAGCTTTCTTTTGTAGAAATGAGTTGAAAGGGGAGGAGCATTAGTCCTGAATTTAGTTTTGACTTTGAAAACAATTTTGGTGTGACTCCGAGAAGATGATGATGATGATGATGATGATGATTATATCCTGGGGCCTTTTTTCATCTTGTAGAAAATAAAATTCATGGGTAAGTCCAGTCCCAACTCCAACAATCAGTAAATGAAAAATTTAGATCTAATTATTCTTGAGATTACAGTTCATCTTTGCAGGAAGCCTAAATCCTTTCACTCCATGTGTTTCTGAAATAGAAAGAAGAAAAGAAACAAGTCATTCTTAAACAAATCTCAACCTAGCAACATATTGTGTGATTTATGATAGCTGAGTTTGAATTGGAGGCCAAATGACAAGATATTTTTATCTTACGACTGTTAAATTCATATTTTTAAAGTAATAAGACTGTAACAGTGCATAAAAATTGTCCACCCCTTGGACAGAGAAGCAGCAGAAAAATACGAGGTTGGCATTTTGCTTTAAATAGAATACTTCTACTCCTATAAACATTATCAGGCTTATGACCTTACCAACCATATTGCCAGTTAGGTGGTTCACTCGGAGTGCCAAATCAGTTCTGGAAACTACGTATATTTTTATTCCTTCCTTTTTTTTCCTTTGGTGCAACTTTGTATTTTCATTTTGATCAGCAGCAAGAAGATAGAACTACGTAGACTCCAAGGAAAATGTATATTGTGAGATGTCTCCTCTGGGTGACCTCTTCTCTGATTTAGAAATTTATACTATATTTTAAAGTAGGACACTTCTGATAATTCCCTTTCCCCAGGCCTCCTTGATTCCAGGTATGTTGTGAGGGTTTATTTTGTATAAGGCTTTAAAGATGTTTCAGAGTCTCTTGAGTAGACGGTACTCTCTTATAAGTAATTCATGACTGCCTTCATTGGTGGACCATCTCATGCCCAACAGGTTCTGTCTGAAGCAGAAGATTGAAAAATCAAAGTAACAAATTCCAGAGCATTTGTAGAAATGTTTTCTGTTGTACTATACACTGCACTTCTGGATTCATTTGGGAATTAGTTTATAGAGTCAGCTGACAAGAAACTGAAAAAAATCGCTAGTGACTAAGTATGAATCAAGTTTAATTACTTCCATTTTTGAAACTTTACTGACTCTGTATTAAACTAGCATTGATTATCAGAAATGTTTCTTCCTTACATTTAATTTCTCTTACTGCAGCAAAGTATGGACTTTATTATTTTCTTTAAATAAATTGTACATGTCCATGCTCATAAAATGCAGATTATCTCTTGTATGTTTGTTACATTTGCCATAAGACTTAAAGATAAAACAAACAAAAATTCTCTCTTTGCTGTGGTGCTCTGTGATGTGATCTTAACTTATAAAGGTAGTGAATATTAATGAAACAAGCAAAAATATTTATTCAAGATAACTAATCCAACATATATGGCTTTAGTAAACATTATGAATGACCATCCATTCATATAATATCAGAGTAGTCACTTTAATTTTCCTTATTTTGTCACACACACACACACAGTACTTTAACATTATTTGCATATATTCACACAAATACAACCCTTATCTGGAGGACCCATGCCTCTGAGATTGGTTTTCCCATAGTTTATGCATCTCTCTTTAGTAGAGTTTTCATATCAATGAGTTTATTCAACAACACTTAATGTCTTCTATATGCCAGGCATATATGTGCCAGGGATGTAGTGATAAAAATAGACACAAGTGCTTGCCCTTGTGGAATTTACATTCACGTGGTGAGTTCATCACACATTTACTAACAAAGCATACTGCGTAGAAAATACAGATGATTCAATGGAAACCAACCTGACAATAAACTATAAAGTTTAAAAAAAATGAGAAATGAGATTGAAAATAAAAAAAAAAAGAAAATACAGATGATTCAGAATAACTGCCACTTTCCCCACCTCAACCTTTGCTCATATTTCTAGTATATTCTAAAAAGGGGAGTGGGATGGAGTTGAACAATGAGAAATAATATTTTAGGTATATAAAATGAGACAGAAGCCCTTGCTCATTTTCTCATAAACATCATTTGAATTGAAACGCTCAATGACATATCAATTTATTATATCTTTATTCATGTTTCTGAGTTCCTTGGGATTGCATCATTGACATAAATTCAGAGTTCATAGTTAACTGTCAAAGATTTAATGCCACGTGATCTATTGAGATTTTGTAGAAGAAAGGGCAACCTAAACATACCAAAGTCTCATTATTTTAGTGTAGTCCACTGGTAAAACTGGTCAGATAGAACATATTTTCCTTTTGAAATTAAATGTCGGAAAAACTGAAACCATGTTGAGTGTCCAGAGTCTTTTTATTTTTATTTTTTTTACTATGTTGGAATTCACATAACATAAAACCAACTATTTTAATGTGAGCAATTTCATTGGTATTTATCGCAATGTTGTACAACCATCTCCATCTACTTCCAGACATGTCCAGAGTAATTTTACAAGAACAGTGACTCGTAAAATTAAAAATAAAATAAACTGTGCTTGTATATGACTAATGATTTTACTTACTGGGAGTGAGAAATTAATAGGCTCTCTCAAAGTAAACTTAATTATAAGTATCATATTTAATAAAGATGCCCTTCTATATAAAATTTTCACACCCTCATCTCTGAGGCCATGTATTGTATCTTGAGCCAGGGAGGATCTAAACTCATAAAGAACAAAATGTGCCAGAATGATTTGATCATCTCGTTACAAAATGAGAACACAGAGGGGCGCCTGGGTGGCTCAGTTGGTTAAGCATCTGACTTGGGCTCAGGTCATGATCTCTCAATTCATGGGTTCAAGCTCTGCATTGGGCTCTGTGCTGACAACTGAAAGCCTGGAGCCTGCTTCAAATTCTGTGTGTGTGTGTGTCTCTCTCTCTGTCCCTCATCTGCTCCAGCTCTCTGTCTCACTCTCAAAATAAATGAACATTAAAAAAAAAAGTGAGAACACAGACCCACAGTCAATATTAAAAGTTTGATACAGCATCTCACAAAATAATTCTTAAAATTAAGTCAAGTTGTCTTTGAGAATATTTTCACTGGGATAGAGTAAAGTATAATGAGTCTTCACTCACCTACAAAGTGGGGAGACAATACCTGCCCAGTAAGGTAGAATGAGTTTCATATTTATCATTTATGAATAAGGTAGAACACCTACATTATATATGTGTATATATGTGTGTGTGTGTGAATATAGACATATATATATATATATATATATATATGAAATAATGTAGAAGAACATCAGATAGTACATGTATTTGGTTTGCTCTCAGAGAACTTTTCTGTTTAGTTGAAGAGAGAAGAGTTACAGGAAAAACAGTTAAGTTTTAGTTTATTCCACACTTTCCATCCACTGAAAGGATCTGTGGTGGTGAAGAGTTAAGGATAGCAGTGGTAACATGGTTTCAGTGGAATAAGATAAATTCACAAAAGGCATATTTAGGAACAGTCAGAAAAATTTGATAAGGATGTGCCTGAACTGGACCCTGAAAGATCTGAAAAAATGAATGAGTTTAGAGGGTATATGAAAAAAGTTTGCTAGTTTATTAGAGGTGTCATTATCTGTATAATTCAATTTCAATTAAAAATAAAACCAAACAAAATTCTGTACCGAATGGAAGCCAGATAATGATAGACCTGGCCTTCAAAGAAATTGAATTCTTTAGTCCTATATACATGATGTAATTAAATAATAGAACGGACTGTGAAGATGTGCCCCAGTAGTGGTACAGGTAAGAAAATGCTGGGTCCATGATGTGGAATCATGGAAGGGCTCCCTGGAGGAAGTGAGGCCACTTGGGGAGTGACTTTCAAATAAGTGGGAAGAGGCTAACAGATGCATTTGAGTACTTTGTCCTCTCATGGAAAGAAGTCAGTTTTTACGATTACCTTTGGAATGTGAAGCTTCTTATGAAAACTGTGATTTCAGGGGCAGCTGGGTAGCTCAGTCAGTTAGGCGTCCAACTTCAGCTTAGGTCACGATCTTGTGGTTCATGCGTTCGAGCCCCGAGTCAGGCTCTGTGCTGACAGCTCGGAGCCTGCGGCCTGCTTTGGTTTTCTTTGTCTCCCTCACTCTCTGCCCCTCCCCCACTCATGCATGTACGCATTCTCTCTCTCTCTCTCTTTCTCTCAAAAATAAACATTTTAAACATTAAAAAAAAGAAAAAAGAAAAATGTGATTTCATAATTCATTAGCAAATACATAAATCATTATGTTTTATCCATAGTCCTCTCCAGGGACTATAATTTGGAGATACCACAAAGTAAACTCTACTTTTTCAGCCACAAAATTTAGGAGCAAGAATAAGCTTTTTCGGAGATAGAAGGAATCAAAATACAGAAAAAAAATGTAAAAGAGAAAATTAGTTTGGGTTATATGGTCAAAAGCAAACTGGCATTTACCATCCTCTTTCATCTGTCGGAGCTGTGCTAAATACTTCTGATAATAAAATAAATAATATAAATGCTGCACCCAATAGCTTAGCTTGAATTGCACTAGCAGAGGAATTTGAATATATTTGATGATATAATAGGATTTTTTTCTTCACTGAAGCAGGCTTAGACAGAAGCTGGAATATTGTGAAAGTGGATCAGAAAAACAAGTGTATTTTGATTTTGTTCTGCCAAATCCCGTTCTGTATTACAGTCTCCTCCTGACACCAGGTCGACTTACTAACAGTTACTTCCTTCCCTTCTGCGGTGGATTAATAATGGCTGCAAGTTCTTTGTCACTGTCCCCATCAAGACCTATTTCCCCCGTTCTTGAATCTCAGCTGGCGCTGTGACTGCTTACCCAGGAGGATGCGATGGAAATAACCCCTGCAGCCTCCAGATTCAGGCCTCAGGAGGGCTGGTGGCTTGGGCTTCCTCCCTCTTGGGATGCTTCTGCTCAGAACCCAGCCCCCATTCTGTGAGGAGCCCAAGCCACATGGAGAGGACACATGGTGGTGCACCCTCCCACGGTCCCTGCCAAGCTCCCGGCTGACACCTGGCACTGGCTGCCAGTCATGTGAGTGCCACTGGCAGTGTTTCAGCTCAGTTGTACCCTGGCTGATTGCAGCCCCAGCTGACATCAAATGCCAGAAGAACCACTCAGCCGAACCCAGTCAACCTGCAGATGAGTGAGAAAATACAATGGGTGTTGTTTTAAGCTATTTCAGGGCAAAGTGTGGAAAAGTGCTTTCCACAGAAAATTCCAGTAATTTCCAGACTGCGGACGATCTCCTTCCATTTAAGTTACAAGTAGGTAGCATTTAAATAGCCTATGCTTTTTTTTTTTAAAGTTTATTTATTTATTTTGAGAGAGAGAGAAAGAGAAAGAGAGCAAGAGGGGCAGAGAGAGGGAGAGAGAGAACCCCAAGCAGGTTTGCGGTGACAACACAGAGCCTGATGCAGGGCTCGAACTCACAAACCACAAGATCATAACCTGAGTCGAAACTGAGAGTTGGCTGCTTCACCGACTAAGCCACCTCGGCGCCCCTAAATAGCCTATGCATAATCCTCATAAGTTCTGGATATCACTAGGCAAAATTTTAGAAAGCTCTTATTTTGAAAACTAGGCAGCACCTTCAAGTTTTTTTACAAACTACATTAAGGTACTGAGCCATCTTCATTGTTACACTCTCTGCTCCATTTACTGTCCCATTGAAGTGATAGGTAAGCAATACATAATGAGATGCATTATTGTGATTAAAAAGAAAAGTGGCATTTTTCAGCAGAAACAGCATGAGTCAGACTTTTGTTCAAATCTTGGCCCTAGCACTTAATAGCTTCACGTCCCTGGCTAAGTTACCTAAGCTGCCTGAGTATTTCTGTATCTTGAAGATAACATGTACTGTACAGGATTAGTGAAGAAATAATATATATTAAGAACCTAGCTGAGTGCCTAGCACAAAGGTAGAACTTCTTAAATGTAGCGTTTGTTGTGATGAAGGAGGCGGTAATGTGGTTTTTAAAAGGTTGCAAAAATCTGTCTCTTGTTCATTTTTTAAGGGGACACAGAAATGTGGGTGTTCCTGGGCTTTATTGGGGTAGAGTCTAAAGGGTTAAAGTAACATATCCTTGCAGTTCTTCCTAGACAGGCATGTTTCATCCAAAGGAAATTCCGATCCCTCACGGATCCACACCACCCTTTTTCACTTCTTTAGTGCTATAGGGGATTTGGTTAAGGGAGAAAGGCAACCTTTGGTAGGAACCAAGTTCCCCTCACTCAAGGGGAGAACTAATGAAGAATTCTTTTTTTAAATCTCCTCTACCCCCTTTCCTCAATTTCATTCACCTTCTGATTTGGTGGGAAACAACTACAGGATGCTGGCTTTCTGCGAGCTGATGTTAGCTTCAAGGTGCCACGGGGCTCATGGACTACATCTCCAGGGAAGACACGCACACATCCTACAGATTTGAATAGCCCAGGGGAAAGGACAGCTGTGGCAGCCCACAGGATTTTGTTTCTGCTGTTTTGTTCTAGCCTTGTATGATATATTGTTTTCCTTCCTAAGTGTCTTTAAGATGACAGCTAGAGCAGTGCCCACTAATTTCTTTGTCTGCGGAATATGTTCGTTCTCAAGAATTGAGGTGAGGTGGGTAGTTGTTATTGGCATAAGCTGAGGACCACTTTCTTAACTATGGGTTACGTTTCTTGCTTGGCATCTTCTCTTACCTGCCTGGATTGGGCTACTGGAACGCCATTTTGATTTTTGAAACTTGGATGATTAGCTGTGAATGAAATGCTAATGTGTTATACTGGAGTATAATATTGGTTTGGGGCAAAAGTAAGGAATTAAGGTACCATGTATTTAAACTGGGTGATCTCTAAAGTAATTATGAATTACCCTAATTTAGTGTAAACATTTACTTGTTAATGTGAATATTCACATGAATATGAATAATTAAAATGTGAATACCTCTCAGTATGAATACTGTAAAGGCTTCCAGATAGATTTTCTGTGATATGAAATATCATGTCCATTGCTAGGATCCTTCAGAAAACTCTCACTGCTTTAAAATCAAATGGTTAGAGCTAGAAAGTAGGCACAGGATCTTATTTCAACTATTATTATTTTAAAATATTGGTACTGGTTATATATAAGTGCAGGTTATGTGGAGGATAAGTCATTTTGCCCATACGCTTGTCACAGTCATAATCACAATTAGGCAAATTGGTTCAGGCTTTTGTAGTTGTTGTTAGTTATAGTACTGCAAACACGTTTTGAGATTTAATGTCCTTTAAATCATTTATAATTACGGACCGCTTTTATTTTGAAAGAAATGATAATATTCTCGCATGCCCACTTAAAGCTTAAAAATATTTCAAAGCGGTGGAGATTGTACTATACAAAATATAATGTGCTTAAAGCAGAATTTCTCAGGACTAGAGCTCTAAATTTATTGCTGCTGGGACTCATATGATGGCTATTTAGTATAGATTTAGAGAGAGTTTTTAAGACTCCTATTGACATAGGTGAGCAGAATGGTTCCTTGGAAACCATTTGGGTGTCCAGTCATGGTAAAGTATGGACCAAGGGCTCAGATGCATATAGTGTGCACTGATATGCAAGAACAGAGGTTCAGGGAATCCTGTGCTCTCTATTAAAAACTGCATTTCTTCAGTCTTTTAACTGCTGCTGTTTTAAAAGGGGGGCAAAATAAGCATTGAAACTATCTGTAAGGTAAAGCTACTGAAACCTAACCCAAAAGGCATGCTCTTATGGAAAACTCTTCTTAATACTTGCAGTGTGGTTCTAGCGGAGGACATGTGGTATATATTACAGCGCCCAGGGAATTCAAACCTCTGCAGTGTGGAGTCACAACGAAGGCTAATTTCAAAATGAAGTGGTAGCCTTTTGCTCCCTTCATAGAGCTATTTACCAGTGTTTCTTATTAGCTTGACATTCGTCTAGGACTGCTGTGGGTGGAAAGAGGAAATGGAAATTTAAATGGGACCAGAGTAGGGGTACATGAACACCTCTCCCCTCCCCTCCCCTCGCACCCCTCCTCCGGCATAGGCTCAGCACTTCACCCTGGGCATTGCAAAGTCTTACACAATCATTGCCAAAAGGGCTGAAGGCAGAGCTGTCCAAGGTTTGACAAAAACATGTTCCAGCGGTTGGTTGAAAATCAGGTAATAACAGTCCTCTTGGTGAACAAAACTTATTAGAGGGCAGGGGAAGGAATGCTATCTCTCAGCGGCAGGCAAGAAGAAATTGCTGTTGAAAAGCTTACCTCTCTAGGGAGGAATCAGATATCAGACTTTGCCAAGCCTCAGGTCCAACCCATAAGGTCCCACCTACATCCCCCGCCCCATCCCAGCTTTGTTAGATTGCTAGCATCGATCGCTGGCTTTTTCTGACCCCACAGTGGGTGAAGGAAAGAGAGCCGGCTAGACTAGAAGCAAGCAAGGTGGGGGTAGAAAACGGGCTGCTTTTGTGGAGAGAAAAAGAGAAAGGGAAGAAAAGGGGTGGGGGCCTTAGGGACTGAGCTTAACTGGTGACTGCCTGCTACTCTTTGATTTGATGGCCTTTATTCCTTCTAATTGGATAAAATAGGAAGTCACTGGCAGTCCTGCGTCGCTGGGTATACTGATTTTACTCAGACCAGCCAGCAGCTCTGGAGTGCGGACCGAGGGAGGAGGGAGGAAAAAGAGAGAGACAGACGGAGAGAGAGAGAAAGAGAAAGTCTTTGGATGAGGAGGGGAAAGGAAGAGAAAGAGACTATGAAGCAGGGCAGAGCTGCGGGGGAAGAAAGTGAATGAGCGCCCAAGAAGGACAAAGAGGAGTGGTTGCGGGGTGGGGGTGGAGGCAGGGCGGGGAGGGGAGTCACCGCCCCTCCGGGCCGCACTCTTCCCTCCGGATCCCTCTGTGATGATACTGTTTGCAGTGATGCTCGGAGGGCAGGCACCTGCTGCTCTGTAATGATTCAGCCTCTTTCAGCCTTCGCGTTAACACAACAGGATGCTGTTGCTACTCTCACTGCTGCCTCTCCTGCCGCCGCCGCTGCTGCCGCCTCCGCCGCCACCGCTGGTCCTGCTTTTGCTTTTACTTCTCCTGCATGACAGTTGTTTTCTCCATCTAAGCAGACACCAGCTTCAGATGCTCGAGGTGAGAAACATGCCTTTCAGTTTGGGCTACTGGTTTACTTAACTGACCAACGATCAGCTCGGTTTCTATTTTGGCCCCGATCTTCTTGACCAGCCGGGATGGTTTGGAGAAGCATTTGAAAGAACTGCAAAAGTGGCCCAGAAACAGCAGTAAAGAATTACAATATACTTTTATTCGGTAGTTGCTAGAGGCTTTTTCTTTTTTTTCCTTCCTCTCTCCCGAACTCCTCTTGCTTTTGATAATGGCCTTGGACTTGGAAGACTTATCGATTTCCCCCTGTAAGATGCTGTCTCATTTGGTTGGGGGGGGCTCTGCATGGTAATGGACCGCGAGAGAGGCCAGGCCTTCTGGAGGTGAGCCGATGGAGATTTATTCCCCAGACATGTCCGAGGGAGCCGCTGAGAGGTCCTCCAGCCCCTCCACTCAGCTGAGTGCAGACCCGTCTCTTGACGGGCTTCCGGCAGCAGAAGACATGCCAGAGACCCAGACTGAAGATGGGCGAACCCCCGGCCTCGTGGGCCTGGCAGTTCCCTGCTGTGTCTGCCTGGAATCCGAGCGCCTGAGAGGTTGCCTCAACTCAGAGAAAATCTGCATTGTCCCCATTCTGGCTTGCCTAGTCAGTCTCTGCCTCTGCATTGCCGGCCTCAAGTGGGTATTTGTGGACAAGATATTTGAGTATGACTCTCCTACTCACCTTGACCCTGGGGGGTTAGGCCAGGACCCTATTATTTCTCTGGATCCAACCGCTGCCTCAGCTGTGTGGGTAGCATCTGAGGCGTACACTTCACCTGTCTCTAGGGCTCAGTCTGAAACTGAGGTTCAAGTTACAGTGCAAGTTGACAATGCTGTTGTGTCCTCTGAACCTTCAGCGGTCCCAACCCCGAAGAATCGTATATTTGCTTTTTCTTTCCTGCCATCCACCGCATCGTCCTTCCCTTTCCCCACTCGGAACCCTGAGGT
The DNA here is from genome assembly GCA_028646485.1 of Cryptoprocta ferox. NCBI lineage: Eukaryota > Metazoa > Chordata > Mammalia > Carnivora > Eupleridae > Cryptoprocta > Cryptoprocta ferox. Next base: position 28,189,656 of record CM053567.1, read on the forward strand.
GAGAACACCCAAGTCAGCAACTCAGCCACAAACAACAGAAACTAATCTCCAAACTGCTCCTAAACTTTGTAAGTAGAGAGAGAGAGAGAGATGATGATGATGAATCATGGAAAGGGGTGGGCTTGAGGCGCTAAAAGGCGTTCTCTTGAGCATGGAGCTGTTTCCTTGTCTTCTATTTTAATTGCATGGTTTTGTTTAAGCACGTCATGTGACTGGAGCGCTTGGGGTGGCGTTGAAGAGAGGAGTAAAATGATCTTGCAAACTGCTGGTACTAAACAGTGTTGCCTCCAGCCAGACTGTTCCGTCTCGGGTGGGGGACCCAAAACTTCAGCATCTGCGAGTCATGCCTGAATTTAATTGCAATGCAATTGATTCCTAGCACTTTTAAAAATTAACACATCAGACAGAGCATCCTTTTTTTTTGTTTGTTTTTTTAATATCTATCAATGTGACTTCCATATAGCAGCGAGTGTGGTTCCTTGTCTTTCTCCCGTGTAGATTTCCATCATCTCTCCTCACCTTTCGGGTACCGTCTGCTGCGCAGCAGTCCCACGCTGCCTGTTATCTGCCTCCATCCCTTCTACCTGCTCCCTTAACTGCTCTCTGCTCTCACCACGTTTCTGTTTTAATTGGTTCTTGCTGATAGCGCATTTACAGTGCTCACCCCTCACCAGCGGCAGGCGACTGCTGTCCTGCCCGCATTGTAGTTTCGGCTACTGAGCACTTATGAGGGGCAACTTTATTTTGTTTGGGGCACAGTACGATGCTGCCTGAAAGGATTTCCCCAATAGTTTTGTCTTCTGTAATCAAATGTTTAAATAGCTTCCTTGGCAGTCATTACAAAGTACAAGATCCATTAGTAAGGTGCATCGTCTTTTTTTCAGATGTGTCTTTTTTGCCCGTCAGACTGCACCAGTGTAGTTTAATAACCTGTGAGTGAAGAGAGCCCACGCTCTTAAAACGATGCAGAACAATGTGCTGATATTCATTCTGGGTCACTGCAATGCTTCACAATGGAAAGTTGACAAGGCAGAAACCATGACTAGTCAGGTTTGCTACACACATCAGTATAAAAGGGAGGAGCGGCTTCTGGCTCCTTTTTATAAATGTTTCTGATTTATTTTTGTTTCTCTGCCTTCTGCCACTTTTTTACCATTGACTGAATATGTCCTTCATAGAATAAAGTAAAAGATGAGAGAATCTGGTTCCTAACAACGTGTGGACAATCTCTTAAGAGTTGAGGGTGAGGGTTCTGGGATGAAATCCTCACCCCTTCGGTTTCCATCTGGGTGGTAAGGAAGAATAGAGAATGTCTTTTCCAGACATGATGTTCCATATGGGAGAGAGCCGTGTGGTATAGAAACACAGAAAACTTGATCTGGTTTGTGATTCAAGATCATTTCATACACAGCAGTTTCGGTGGCAGAGACTTAAAAAACAGAAGAAGAAGAAGAGAGAGAGAGAGGCTTGTTTTTCGGGCGTAATTAGTAAAGATCCTCCTTTCTGCAGGCACTGTCCTGGGTCTTTATCAAATCCCTGAAGCATCATTAAAGGTCTGACAGACATCACTGCATCGCTGCCTCTTCCCACCTGGCAAAGTGACCAGGAAATAATACCCAGATGAAAGGACAGGCTATAAAAAGCAAATGCAGTCCTGCAAAGAGAAGCAACATTCCCCATGAAGACAAGGTTACTTCTTTGTCTTTATCATTTGAACCTTGGCTTTAATTAAAATGTGCCTGGCTAGGTTTAGTTTTCCAGAAAAAGAAAGAGGACCCTCTGCAGAAAACAAAAAAAAAAAAAACAAAACCCTCCTTTGGTAAATTTCATAATTATGTCATTTTGGGGGGGCGGGTGGGAAGCAGAGAACCATCTAGTCCCTTTTTCTGATCTAGGACCATGTCAAAAAGTATGTAGTGAGTTTTTGAGAAATTATTTCTTCAGGTAAATTCTTCTACTAAGTGTTTTAAGAGGGTATACATTCCATAGTTTCTCTTATTCTCTTGGTTTTCAAGCCAGGGCATTGATTTTCTGGCATTTGCATTGACTGGAAAAGATTTACTGCTGCCTAAAAGCATCGCAGTGGCCAGTTCTGGCCAGAGACACAGCTGCAGCACTATGAAGTGCATTGGAGACAAGCCTGGAAAAGCAGTATGGGAAGTAGTTTTCTCCTGAAAAGTTAGGGGTAGACCGCGCTTAACACTTTGCCGCCTATAAGGCTTTCTGTGTGGGAAATTCCGGTGTTAATTTTTTGGCCTAGTGCCTGAAAACAACAGCAAAAGCATGAATATCCTAAAAATTATGAGTCTGTTTTTTGGACAGGTCGGGGGGTGGGGGGATTGGTCCAGGAAGCTTTGTTTTCGGACGCTCATAAGTGGTTGCTTTCGTTGTTTTAAAAAGCTTGTAACCATTGACTTAAAAAAAAGAATGACACACCAAAAGAAAAAAAAAAGAAAGAAAGAAAGAAAGAAAAGAAAAGAAAAAGAAAAAAAAAACGCTTGGAATTAGACTGTCATTTGTGAGCTCGTTCACTTTTTTCTCTTTAGGAAAGTACTGCTTCGTCACATGAAGAACCAGACTTTTCCTTCCGTCATGCATGTTTGTGACACGAACTAAGCTGCGATCGTATACATCTTAACATGACGATATAGTATCTGAAGCATGTCCTTCAGTGGTTACAGGACGTAACTCTCCCCGTTCTATCTGCCTCAGCATATTCAGCATATTATACACAGAGCTGTAGGCTTCAAGGTCATAGTCTGTTGAGAGCTAATTGACTCTTCTTTATCCTGGAGCCTAAGAGAGTGGAAGAGAGACAATCCTAGTAATTGTGTCTGCTCTGTAATTCCCCAACCAATCTACCCGCTAGTATTAGGGTTGGATTCTATAAATACTGGAATGACTCCCCTTTCCACTGACTTTTTTAAGATTAAAACATTCTTTATTGTAATAAAAGGCAATACAGAACATTCTTAATTGTCCAAAGGAATAGTAGCTACATCAGGTTTTCTAAAATGGGTATTTCTTGCAAAAGGTAATATAATTTCATGTTTTCATGATACGAAGCTATGATCCATCTAGATCTTTAAGAAACCTAATACAGGATTGGAAAATATATATGCATTGTTTTTTTAATTCTGAAGGTTTTCTGTGTGTGACTTTCCACTACCACACTCTTTATGTGCCATGATAATAGTTAAGTGGTTATTTCTCACTCGGGCCCATCCTTGAACTATTAAGTTTGTTTCTTTGCCTGGGCTTTAAAATTTTTATTGTCTTCTATTTATGTGGAAAGAACTGACTCTGAGAAGTTGCACACTTAGACTACTATAAAAAGAGCTGATTAATTAAATTGTAGCCAGGGAACTATAGTTGGAAGAAAATGTATTTCTGGATGAGAGAGACTGCTTGACCACAGACTCTGTAGTATAAGAACATATTAGTATTTTAATTTTAGGCCAAATTTATTTTGCTTTGTCTTAAACCTCTTTGTATTGGGTTGCATGGCAAACCATTGTTACCACAGTGACAATAGGAATCACTACCATTTGCAAAAGCTCAGCGTGATACCAAAGGATTTCTTTCCTTCAGTGTAAAAGTGGCATTTATTTTAAGCCCAATAGATTCGTCCAGTTCCTTGCAACCTATGATTCCTTGTAGGTATTTCAGAGTAGTGATTTCCAATAGCTTTTCTCCACTTTAACCAAACTTGTTTAAAGCCTAAGACATTAAAAACTGGGAGAAATGGAAAGATCCTCAATTGAAACCAAATAATCTTATAAATTTACTGATGAGGAAACCCAGTTTCTGAAAGATTTAGTGACATTGTTTTATTAAAAGTCACAAAATGCTGAAAGGTTCAATGAAATCCTAAATAGTATAAAACAAGGATATGTCTTGTCCCCCAGAATTTAAATCCACACGTGGCTCTTTTCTCCTGTCAGCTTTTCCCTGTTCCAGAGAGTGCAAGCTACACACAACAACTCTGATAGTTTATTTTTTTTAATATTTTTTATTTATTTTTGAGAGAGAGAGAGAGAGAGACAGAGCATAAGTGGGGGAGGGTCAGAGAGAGAGACACACAGAATCAGAGAAAGCTCCAGGCTCTGAGCTGTCAGCACAGAGCCTAATGCGGGGCTTGAACCCACGAACTGTGAGATCATGACCTGAGCTGAAGTCGGCCGCTTAACCGACTGAGCCACCCAGGAGCCCCAACAACTCTGATAGTTTAAGCGGCATCCAGTTGACAGGGTGGGACCACTGGTCAAGCATGTATCGTTCATAGTATTAAAATTTGATTTTCTTCCCACCTTCTTGTTTTGCTTTTATTAAATTTTCAGTAGTGGTAGTCTTTTTCCTGTTTATTTGATCATCCATACAGTGTTCAGCTTGCTCTTGAAAACAGCTTGGGTTTTCTAGGGTGGGCTCTTTGCTGACATATAGCAGATGGCTCTGTGGCTCACCTCTTCCCTGCCACTCTGTTTCTCCTTGTTCCTTTCTACCTAAATCGGTTTTCTTTCTTCCTCTCCCTCCCCACTTACCCAATTAGCTCTTGAATCCTCCTTATTTTTCTAATTATGCCACTTTGGCTTTATTTATCTATATTTCATTGCATTCTAAAATATTAAAGCGTCTTCACTGATCTTTTCTTTCACATACAATTGTATTGCATATTAACTGAGTGTTACTTATACCTATTACAAACACACATAGAAAAATATGCCTCTAGGCCAATACACTGGTTTCTTATTGGCACGATTCATTCAAAATTTTGTCCCTCTCCCTTATCGCCTCCTCTTCTTTTGCTTAGTATGATTCATAATGGTTTCTCTACCGACTCTTTTACATGTTTGTACAAATCAGCATTTCTGCGTTCCCGGAAAGTCATTATGTCCCAAACCGTATATCTTTGTTCTTCCTTCTTCTCTTTTCCTTTTACTGTCACTTCACAGGATCCTTTTAAAGTATAAAGAAAGAGATACTTTATAGATTGAGAAACTGAGGCGTAAAAAAATTATGACTTGTCTAAAGTTAAGCTAGAAGCTTCACTGAAGAACTAGAATAAAACTGAGTACTAGAATATAAACTCTACTGAATCTGTTTGAGCTTTCCACTAAGTTATAAACTGTACCATGTCTACTTTTTTAGTCATGTTTCCATTTTTGTTACTTTTATATGTCAACGATTCTCTTCTGTTATTTCTTTTTCTGAAATTCAGTGAATACATATTAAAACCTACTATGTGCCAGGCACTGTTCTAGATTGGCTTTATGGCAATGAAAAAACAGTAAAATTTCTTGCCCTCGTAGAGCTTATCTTCTAATGAATTCTAAGAATCTAGTTACACAATTTGAATCAACCTGAGGTATTTCTGTACTTAACTCTACATATACTCTCTGATTCAGCATTTCTTCTCTTTACCTTTGTTTTGTTTGCATTTTGACAGCCCCTTCCTTCCCTCCCCTGGTATATTCCTCTTCTCTGTCTGTTCAATACTGAACACTTGCCTTTATCTTAAATGTCCTTTATTTGAAAGTGACACCAGTCCCACCTCTACTACCAACAAGCTGAAAACCTTGGGGTGATTCATGTTTGGCCTGTATGACACTCTTCAAGCAAACTATTGACACAGTTGGGAAAGTAGTCTCTGTCTAGTCCTTTAGGAGCATTTTATTTTTGCTTATTTTATTTTTAAGTTTATTTATTTATTTTGAGGGAGAGAGAGAGCAAGCAGGGGGAGGGGGAGAGAGAGGGGAACAGAGAGAATGGCATGCAGGCTCCATGCTGTCAGTGCAGAGCCTGATGGAGGGCTTGAACTCGCAAACCATGCATGAGATCACGACCTCAGCCCAAACCAAGAGTGGGATGCTTAACCAACTGAGCCACCCAGGCACCCCCTTTAGGAGCATTTTAAAATGAAAAATATATACATAATTATTTTTTTTAATTTTTTAAGTGTTTATTTATCATTCTTGAGAGACAAAGGGAGACAGAGCACAAGCAAGGGAGGGGCAAAGAGAGAGGGAGACACAGAATCCCAAGCAGGCTCCATGCTGTCAGCACAGAGCCCAATGTGGGGCTCGAACCCACAAAATGTGAGATCATGACCTGAGCCAACGTTGGACACTTAACCAACTGAGCCGCCCAGGCACCCCTATACATAATTCTAGCATGTAAATATGGTAAGGTGATTTTCAGATTCTAGAAAGCTTACAGCTATAAATATTTTGTGTTTATTTCTTGGTCATGTTTTCCATTTATTATTTTAGCTTATAGAAAAAGAATATTAAAACACTCCCAAGGATTTTTAGTTTCAATATCCTGTGAAAGGCTAGCGCCTGCCATTAAAGTATTAGTTCCCAAACTGAATGAAAACCTGGGTTCATGTACCATTCACATGAAAAGTGATTGAGGAGCAGGGAATAAAGTTAATCTTCACCGCCTCAGACCTCATCGCCATGTTTGCTGAGGTGAATTTAATCTCCTATTGTGTGCGTGTAGGTAAGCATTCAAGGGTTGCTTCCAAATAATATAACTGATATTCTGTAATCATAGAATTTTATATGTTGAACATATGTAAAAATTATCTGAGTGACTCCCAATGTGAGGAAATTCAGATCTGGAAAAGTGAAGTGACCTACCCAAGGTCACTATAGCTAATTTGTATGAGTGCTGAGAGTAAACTGGAATGATCCTGGTTTTCACCATTTTGCTTTTCTTTTCCAAACTGTCTTTGGCATTTATGTCCAAACAGTATATATTATCTTCATCTCAAGGACTTTGCTTTTCCCGTTTATTCCGTAAATCCTAGTGAGTAATTTATCTCACTCCATTGCAGACTTCCTCTTTAGAGAAGACCATTTTACATGTACAATTTTGATCAGTATAGTACACCCCTCTTGAGTGGAGGTTGGATGCACCTACCTCTCCCAACAATGTGGTATACAGGAGAAATTTTTTATAATCAAAGTTATTCCAAATAAAATGTTTGGAAAGAAAGTTTTTTCTTCATAGAAATATTTAAGCAGTGACACATTTGAGGGAGATTCATGTTCCAAGCAGATTATTAAATATATTTACTTCTCATTGTCTCAAGTCTCTTGTCCCAAGGCGTTAGCTTACTAGTTGGGCAGACTTGAATTTTATTCCTTCCTGTCTTTCTCATGGCCTGGAGCAAGGTAGATCATCCCTCTGAATCTGTTTCCTCATTTATATTTGAGGATAGCACTATGCATCTGTTGGACCTATTTAGGGGATTAAATGAGATATTGGAAAAACACACCCAACTCCTAGGACTAAACATAGTAAATATGAAATGAGTACCAGTTTTTTTCCCCCTCATTCTACTTTTGATTCTTTTCTTTGTTCTTTTCTTCCTTCCGTCTTAACAGAGCAGTTTTGTAACACTTTGGAGAATGAGTTTAGGAGTTTGGGGAAGCTTTTGAAAAACTTACAACTAAGAGTGGAAGAGGCATCATGGTGAAGTGGAAGTTGTACTGGAAACTTGACATCAAGTCCCAGCTTGACCACTTAGAAGCTATATGACCTTGAGCAAATCACTTCACTGCTTGAGACTTAGAATTTATATCTAAACAAATGGGGATATTAATACTTATAACTCTCACGAGGTTGTGTGAAAGACAAGATAAGTTACTTTATGTAAGAAAAATACCTCATAGGAGTACAAAGCTTAAGAATTATTAACTTCTTTCTTTTCCCTCCTCTCTGTCAGGGTTCATATATACATACACTCATGAGTGTTAACATTCATAGGAATAAATTATAGTTAGTCTTAAAAGGTGAATTAATTTGTTTTGTCTTAGAATGATAATAGAACTTTACAATTTCTTGAACCCTAGTACCATAAAAAGAGTGATTTTTCCCCCATAAAAATTGGCTGGAGTATATCATTATTCTTAGGGTAATGTCCAAAATTTAGGATGTAATGGGCTTTCTCGTAGGTATAATGATAAGGAGTTACTTAGAAGAGGAGAAAAAGGTAACTAAAATTGTGTTTGTCAAAGAAGCACATCCTGTGGGAAGATTGAGATAATGAAAAGGAATCTATGTGGTTTAGATGTAGTGCATGGGATGAATCCTCGATCTAAATGAAAATTATATTCACCTAACTCTTTTCATTGTTGCAAACTGGGATTTCTAGACCCCAAAAGGTAGGAATTAATCCATTTTCACCATTTCACAAAACCCATGGAAATAACAATTTATATACAATCTTTGAGTAAAATCACATACAGAAGTTCGTTTAATTTGGTTAAAGATACTATATCTATAATATAAATACTATATATGATAAGTATTTATATATATAATTTATACATGTAATATTTCAAATAAAAGGGAAGATGGTTTGATGATTACTTAATAAATAAAATTGGACAGATAAAAGTATTTAAAAGGTAGAGGAAAAAGTTACCAATGTTTGAAAAAAAACAATTCCAGTTCCACATTTAATTGCTAGAGGCTTATAAAAAGGAAAAAAGAAAAAAACATTGTTATAGAAGTAAAAAGTAATTGTACCTTAAAAATATGCCGGAGATTCCATCGCAGTGAATTTGAAATGAAATCTTATAAGCTGGATTATTAGTCACAATTCTACCAAAAATAGTGCTGTTCTGGGTACATGCACTTAAGGGACTTTGATATTTTTTGTTATAATTTATGAGAGCCTGTCATTTACAAAATGTATAGTGATTAGCATAATATCTGTGTTTTCATTTACTCTTTAAGGTAGAACTAGAATTATGTGAAAACTTTTATGCTTTGGTCATCTTGATTGTTATTAACTCAAGTATATTGGATTTACTACGCAAGTGGAACTCTGAATCAATATTAGAGCAATGAGGCAGTCACTTTTAAGGGGGAAATATTTGATAAAAATCTAGGGCAGAGTTTACCCAGGTTCTGACTGAGCAGTGCAAATAAGCTGATTGACCCAAGAAAATGTGATGAAATATAATGGAAAATATCCCAAGGTAAAAATATCTATTTTTCATCAAGAACATGATGTGACAAGACAAGAGTTGATTTACGGCACAAATCTTCAGCGATAAGCATTTGAGTGTTTGAATTGCCTTTCTGGAAGTGTCGTTTATCCTCACCAGAGGGGAAATTTATGAACTTTGTTTTAAGTAAAAGTTAGTATAGAATTTTATATTCATGAAATTCTCTAATAAAAAAAAAAACCTCTCCTCCATAATTTATTTTATTGTAAAAACTCCTAATTCAAAAGTAAGCCAGATGTCCAAAAATGCATTCAGATCTGTTTGGAAGGAACATGAGAACAACATGGAAGACAAGGAGAGTTGCCACAAGAAATAGAACTTAATTAGTAAGGGGGCGCCTGGGTGGCTCAGTCGGTTGAGCATCTGACTTCGGCTCAGGTCATGATCTCGCGGTTCGTGGGTTCAAGCCCTGCATCAAGCTCTGTGCTGACTGCTAGCTCAGAGCCTGGAGCCTGCTTCAGATTCTGTGTCTCTTTCTCTATCTGTTCCTCCCCTGTTCACATTCTGTCTCTCTCTGTCTCTCAAAAATAAATAAATGTAAAAAAAAAAAAAAGAACTTAATTAGTAAGCAAACACATGCCACTAGGATCCTCAAGTCTTAACTTCGGTACCTATGTCCATGTCAAATGTTGATATGATTTTATTTCTCCAGTTCTTCTCCCTTTTCTCCCCCTTTCTTTCTTTCTTTCTTGCTATCCCACGGTTACTTTTCTCTTTTCTCTGCTGTTCAAACCCCACCATTACTTTTCCACTAATCTCACTGCACGGTGGTCGCCATTCTCCCATCCTGTTCTGAAGGCAGTGTCCCAGAGCATCAAAGTTTATGGAGAGGATGGCCCAGACCTGTGCTTTCTCATGGGATGAGTTGGGTGAGAGAGTGAAGTGAGACCTTAACCACAGACTTGACCATGATTAGCCTGATGACTTTCAATGTTGCCTCTTCCTTTGCTAAGTAACAGGAAGTATTTGTTTTATGAAATATGTTGGTGTCATGCAATAAAAGCTCCATAAATAAATGGAATGATCTAAGGACAGTGGAATTGAACTCTTGTTAGCATTTGTTCGTAATCCCTTGGTGAAGCTTCCTGGGTCATAATTGCTTGCTCTTCTGGGAGCAAAAGGAATCAGTAACCATTGATTGTTACATGATGCTAAGTCTTGCCTACAAAGCAAATCTTAAGAACGATTAGTGGCAACATTCAGTGTTACAATGCTGATCTTTCCACACTATAATCCTTAAAGCGAGCTGGATTTTTAGAGTAGTTCCCATCACACAATTTCTTTGGTTTTTCAAAGAGAACAGAAAAAAACATCATATGCTCTGTGAAGACTTTGGTTTACATACAAAATAAAAACTTTATATAAAATAATTACTTTTACTCTTTTTATCTTTCTACTTCAATGACGATAGGGAGATATCGAAATTAACCCCTGCCCAAGAAGTTCCATTTCATGTTGACTACATTAGTCATAGTCAAGGACCTACATATCCCCTACCTACTTAATGAACTATACATAAAAACATTGGGATCAGTACATTAAGTCTTTGGCTTCTGAAAAATCTTTGGGAAATTGGTTGTTCTCAATTTCTGAGTTTTCTAAATAGCTAATGATTTATCACCACGAAATTTTGATTTTCTTCATTGTGGATTGAAATATTTTAATAATCTCAACTACTTATTAGGATTTATCGATATTGAGTACTGTGATGTCTTGAGTATATAGTGGGTTATATTACAACTTTCTTGAATAATGCCATCTTATTAGATCATGTAGAGTTATATTAGGAATTCTAACCCTAGTGTGGTATCTCTTTTATATATATAAGTGTTAGCTTATTGTGTAATCACAATTAGAGTTTCAGAACTGTAGGCATCATACAGACTATAGAAACCAAATCTTTTCTTTTAGGATGAATAAACAGGCTCAACAATGTTAAACTTCTTGCCAGGGATTGCCCAGAACCAGAAAATGTTATTATTTTTATGTATCATATGCTTTTCGCTATCAAGTTGCTTTGCAATCAGTATATATTAATGAAATAGCTTTCCACACTTCTTTCAGTTCACAGTTCTGATCTCCCGTGGGGTTTGTAAATCAAGTTTTCACAGGTTAAACATTTCTATAAAAGAGAAAATGTCTCTGAGAAAGGTTCTCTCCTTGAGAAAGCACATAAGCTTTGGTGACACGTATTTTGCTTATCAAATCTGACTCTTCCTATGTTCTGAATCAGCAGGGTTCAGGATGACAGGTGAATGACAAATAGAGAGGAAGAGTAACTACTTGGTTCTTTGGGTGCTTAGATTTACAGGGCCCAGGTTTAATTCAGATTTCTTATTTGCTCACTTGTTACTCCTTTCATAATATGTAGAATGGGCTTAGTAATCTTTAGACATTGGTTATAATACCGAATAGGCAATTACTTTTTGAACATATGCACTCTAAAAAGTTACAGAGTCAATGTGTTTTATTTTATCTGTTGCAAAATTGATTTGAGAAATCTTATGATTTATAAAATAGAAATGACTTTCACTTCATTTTTATTTCTTGAGTTCACCATAGCCAGTATTTAGAAAACACTTACATTATCACATAAATTCTTCTCTGGTAGCGAAGGTCCTCTCATAGCAGGATGTCAGGCTTCCTATGTATCCAACACCAGCTGGCCCCTCCCTGACACCGTAGGGACCGTGTCCTAGCCAAGTGGGACTCTACCTGGAATATTATTTTATTTCTCTCCTCTAGTCTGCTCATTCTATTGCCTCTACCAAAAATGTTCCCTTCCCACAGTCTCTACCTTCCCTAATTCTGCTCAGGTCTCAGGACTCACCTTCCAGGTCAGATATAGACCATCCCTCTTCTAGAGCCCATAGCACATTGTTTCTGCCTCATCAAGGAATTTACCCCATTTGCACTCGTGGTGTTCTTATTTAGACGCCTCCTTATCACTTATACTGGAAGGTTTCTGAGTTACAGCTGATTCATTTCTGTGGCCTTAACAATGTCTAGAAAAAAATATTTTATGTGCAGTAGGTGTCCCATTTGCATATGTTGAGAATAAAATTGAGGTACCCCAAGAGTGACTTGCTTATGGCAGCACAGGAAGAAAGAAAATGATTTGAAACCATACCTTACATTTCTGGAATCTTAACTTGGAGGAATTTAATATAGAGTGCAAGTCATTACAGACTTTATGGAAACATTCTGGGCACTTTACTATATGATTTGCAAAGCTTGTATATGTAGCATATATAGCAATATATTCATTCTCCTGAAAAATGCACATCATGGGGTGTAAGAGACTTCAGGCTATAAGGAATTTTATTTCATGATAGTGTGGTGATTAAGAACACACACTAGATCCCCATTGTGTGAGTTTGAATCCAAGCTCTGTCTCTGGCTGTGTGACCGTGCAAGTTATATAGACTGTCTGTTGTCCCAGTTTCCTTGTATGTGAAATGGTGGCAATAATTGTACCTACCTCATGGGTTTTTGAGAGGATCAAATCAGTTAATGCATATAAAGCATTTGGAATAGTACCAGGCACATAAGCACTATGTAAGCATGAGCTACCATGATTATGCAGTTCTTTAAATTAAATTACATTTCCTTGAATTCCAAATTTGATGCCTTGCTACTGCTACAACAGGCTTGATGAAAGGGACAGGAATTTCCAGGGAAATCTTGACAAAGATGTGGGTATCCTACCATTTTTGTTTGGTTTGTTCATGTGTTTTTTCATTTGTGTATTTTGTGCCACTGTCATATCTGTATTGTTCTCAGCAATTAGAAGGAGAGCCGAGAGGGATAATCATCTGTCTACTTGTCGGCCAGAAATAGAGCTATGTGGCTTAGATGTTTTCAGAGAGAAAACCCTCTTCACCATCAAAATGCCGTCAATTGATAATACTATGGATTGTCATACACGTGCATAATTAAATCTGTTGTTTGTCTTCTTCCTGTGTCATATAATGGTGTGCAAGTCCACATGGAGACAAAGAACTCCCCTTAGTTGTTGGTGCACAATTGCAGAAGCTTGGAATTCCATAATGCTATCGTTGTAGCAAGGCAGAATTTTACTGATTATCCAGAAGTAGTCAATAAATTAATGTGATGATTGGTGCTGTCCATTATGAGATAATAATGATTTGGAAGTATCTGAATTTTATTTAACAGGATCATAGCAGGATCATTGATATTTTAAAGATGTAAGAGATATTATAGATAAGCTGGTCAAGATATTTTACTCCTGAGGAAACCAACATCCAAAAGAGTGGAATGATTGGGCTTTACATATTTTCATAGTTAATAAGAAACAGACTGGTTTTAAAAAAATGGAGATGTCACCTCATTGTGCTTTTTTTTCAAATCTCTTGCTACTTTTAATAAATTAGATCATTTTTTAGAGCTGGAAGAACTTCATTTCTTTTTCCTGTCTTCATATTCTTTATTGAATGCCTACTCAGTAAGATTTGTTCCAGGAGTTTAACTGCTAAAGAGAGAAAATAGGCAAAAGAATAATAAATAAGCAAATCCTGTACTATTTTATTTTATTTAAAAAAATTTTTTAAGTTTATTTAGAGAGAGAGACAGAGACAGTGTGAGTGGCGGAGGGGCAGAGAGAGAGTGGGAGGGAGAGAGAGAATCTCCAACAGGCTCTGTGCAGCCAGTGCTGAAGGGCTTAAACTCACGAAACCATGAGATCATGACCTTGATCTGAAACCAAGAGTCAGACACTTAACTGACTGAGCCACCCAGGCATCCCAATCCTGTACTATTTTAAAAGGATGTAAATCGTATGGAAAATAGCCAGTATAAGGTGGTCAAAGTGCTGAGGGTGAAGCATGACAATTTTAAATACAATGATCGGTGCAGGCTGCCTCAAGACGGTAATAGTTCATGAAAGACTGAAAGAAGAGAGTTTCATGTGGATATATGGAGGGAGAATGTTCCAGGCCGAGGAAAAAGCCAGTGCAAAGGCCTGAGATGCTTGCTTGTACCCTGAGGCTGGGAGGAGGAACAGAAGGCCATTGTGGCTTGAGCATAGTGTTTGAGAGAGTAAAAGCTGATTTCAGGGAGGTGATGAGACTTGGTGTGCTAGCTGAAGGGAAGGGTGGCTCTCTCACCAGCCGGGGATGGGGAACCATTGCAGACTTTTGAGCAGTCGTAGGACTCAATATGCCTTAGGATTTTTTTTTAATGTTTATTTACTTATTTTGAGAGAGTGTGCGTGCACACTCACACAAGCATGAGCGGGGCGGGGGGGTGGTAGAGAGAGAAGGAGAGAGAGAATCCCAAGCAGGCTCCACACTGTCAGTGCAGAGCCCAGTTCAGGGCTTGAACTCATGAACTGTGAGTCCTGAGCCTAAATCAAGAGCCAGACGCTTAACCAACTGAGCCACCCAGGCACCCCTGCCTTAGGTTTTAAAGAGATCACTGAGGAGATGTTAAATTTCATGCTAGAAGCAGGCAAAACAATGAGAAGACCGTTCCTATAATCCAGACTTGGTTATAGGAATTCTAGGAGTGGGATTTAAAGACTTTATTGGATTTTTGGATCCTAAGTGTCTTTCCAGGATAGACTTAGAAATATTTAATCATGGGTTGGATAAAGGATGTGAGAGGAGTCAAGGATGATTTCGGATTAAGCAGTTGAAAGGATGAGGTTTATCATCAGCTGAGATGAGGAAGTCTGGTGGGAAGAACTGAAGATCATTTTGCTTAGTCTCCCTGTTTTATCCATGTCAAGTAAGTCAAGGTGCTTGCCAGAATGGGAATTGTGGACTTTATCTGCTGCTAACAATAGAAAAAGACATGCCTGAGAGTCTCCTATAAAATCAGTACAATTATGTGCTATCAGAGGTCCTTATAAATCAGAGGAGAAGTTACAGTGGAATCCTTAACATCTGGCTAGAGTGCTCTATAGCCCCATCTAGAACCCATTACATGGGATGGAATTAAGCCCTGAGGGATGTTGGATAGACTTCCAACGAACCAATTTATAATTCCTCTTTTTATGATTTCCTTTTAACTAACCTTGTTGTTCTATGTTCACATTCTGTTCAAGGTAGTCCCCTTTTCCTGGGAACACATTACCCTTGTGTGTGGGTGATCTTTTAAACTTTAATTCAGGAGTCCACCCATCTTAGAAACATTTCCTTTTTCCCTAGACCGAACTAACTGAAACTCCTCCGGGCTTTTGCAGTATTGTCTACCCATTTCCCACATGCTCTGTTTACATGCCTCTACTCCTCAAGGTCAAGGATTTCTTTTGTTATTGTCTATAGGTGCTGCCCACAGCACCAAACATATAATAAGTGTTATATATTTTTTAAATGAAAGTGCTTGTGTGTCCCTGGTATATATATATTTTTTTGCTTTTCCTTTAAACTATTAATTTCCTGTGTTTACTATAAAAAGATACAACACAAATAGTAAAAAAAAATGCTTATTTTACTTCTCAAATTTCTCTTTATGCTACCAAGATATCCACTGTTTCTTGTTTCACATAACACCTGCTCTCTACTTCACTTTTGGGGGAAGTACATAGGCAGTGAAATGGACAAAAGGCAATTTTCAAGAGAGGAGTAACAGTAAAAGTTTTAGACGATCCACTTTATTTTTTTTATTTTCCAGCACTCCAGATAGTGTGAAACCCCCGTCAGTGGCCAAAGTGGTGGTCACACATTTCTCAAATATGCAGTACTCTGCTCAGTCTGTGCCTGTGGTTTCTTTTAATTTCTATCCTCTTTTTCACCCAAATTTTACCCAAATAAGACTCTGCAAGGTCTTATTAGGAAGTTTGAGGTGAAAGGAAGCTAATGGCTGAAAAGAAATCGAATCAGAGGCATCTTCATGTAAGATGGATGTTAGAGGTGAGCACTGAAAGATACTTACAGATATAATGAGCACAGTTATTTCAGGTAAAAGGAAAGGCATTGGGGCAAAAGAACCAAAGCAAAATGGGTATGATGCACACATAGTGAGTAGACCAGTTTGGTATGAAGGGATTGATCTATAGCTAGCATTTATGAAGCGTGAATTGTGTACTCAGTGTTCTGCATGTATTGTCCAATCTTTACCAACCCCCCCAAAAAACCCACAAGCTGGGTACTACTGCTGACTGTCTTTTAGAATAAACTGATGGAGCAGAAGAAACTGATGGTCCCAACATTAGATGAATGAGTAGAATGATAATGATAATCTGAATGGCTAGAGAGTGCTGTGGGAAGGAAACCATAGGTGTAAGAGACATTACGGAGAAAGAAATCCACAGAACTAAATTGGTGTGAGGAAGGAAGGAAATGATTCTGCACACATTAGTGACTTAGTGGTTGTTAAATTAAGGAATTTCTGAAAGACAAGATCAGGCATTTATTCAGCAGGTATTTATTGTGTCCTGTTAAGCCTTTACTAATGCACAGAACCCTTAGATTTATGATAGGAAGTGACTTATGCTCCAATTTCCAGGAAGCATTTACTGCTTCTTCCTGACGGAGCCACTTAATTAAATAACATTAGTTGTTCTTCTTTAGGTATTGTGTAAAAAATAATAAAATTGCTAGAATACAGAACCTAAAGGCATTTTTATTTTATTTTTTATTGACATTATTCATTGTTGCTGATAAATCACAATCGTTTGGGAATATATGTCCTCTTTAATAGGCACCTATTAAATCTATATATTGAGATTTCCTTTGATATGGAAAAGAAATGTATTGAATTACATACTGAATTTGTAGTTACCCAATCTAGTATACAGTCTCTGTGTCGTATATTCATAACATACTAATTGCATAACAAATTCTTTTATGTTAGTGATGCTGTGGTTGAATTTTCAGCATAAAATTATACAATTGTTACAAAAAGCCCATAGAAAACATTACTTTTACAAAATCATTGTTAATTTTTTTCTCTGTTTTCATGGAATATTCAAACAAAGATATATATTCGTTAAATTCTACAAGTTAGTTCCTTCGATTTGCTCAAAATATGAACTCTGAAGCACCATAGTTATTAGAGGTTTTGGCAGACTATTAGTGGTGACATTCTCAATTTGTAGCTCTTTCATCCATGTAATTTTAGTGATAGATGTACCGCGTTGTAGGGAAAGGAGTATTTCAAGATTAAAGAAGCAATCGATGTGTTGGTGCATTTATTCAGCTTTTCAAAGCTGCTGCATGGAAAGAGGCAATATAGTTTCTACTAGCACTGTTCACTCTTTATTTTCATTTTTTTAATGTTTACTTTTGAGAGAAAGAGACAGAGAGACAGAGAGAGAGAGACCTTGAGTGGGAAACAGGCAGAGAGAGAGGGAGACAAAGAATCTGAAGCAGGCTCCAGTCTCAGCTGTCAGCACAGAGCCCGACAGGGGGCTCGAACTCATGAACCGCGAGATCATGACCTGAGCCGAAGTCGGCCGCTTAACCAACTGAGCCATCCAAGCGCCCCTCTACTAGCACTGTTCAAAAACAGGCCATTGATACTGGAGGTGTATCAAACATAACATGACTACAGATGTACGTAGTTAATGTTGGACATACTTCCTTATTTAGTTGTGTATTTAAAGCAGCGATTCCTAAGTTAATATTAAGAAGTTATTGTTGTTTAGAATCAGAGTAAATAAAATATAATGACAATACTTGTAGTGATTAAAACAATGTATAAAATGAAAATAACAAGCAAGAAGTTGAGCATACTATTTTAATGTGATTAGAATATATAATATTTTTGGGTGCCTGGGTGCCTCAGTTGGTTAAGCATCCTACCCTTGAATTTGGCTCAGATCATGATCTCAGAATTGTGAGATTTGAGCTCTGTGTCGGGCTCCACACTGGGCATGGAGCCTGCTTGGTTCTCTCTCTCTTCTTCTCCCTTTGCCCCTCCCTCCCCCTCAAAAAAAAAAAAAAAAAAAGAAGGAATATGTAATATTTTTTATTCAAAGATGCATTCCCATTTGAATTTTAAGTTCATTCAATGATTTTAAAACTTCCAATTTCTATTCCTTTTTTACCACTGTCTGATCCTGATCTTAGGTTTCTTAAAAGGGAACTTCTTTTGTAAACAGTTCTTTTACTTTTGCATCAGAATTCCTCAGTATCCAAAGCAGTAGTTTAAAGAGAAAATTGAATTTCTCCATTTTGCTTAGAAATTAGAATTTAGTCCTTCTTACTTCCCTGTAATGCATGTTAAACATGTACAGTTTGTGAACTCATGAGCCCTCTATTACAGACTTTAAAGTCACATGTTCAGGTGAACTTGGGGCAGAGATCTGAGACAGACTGTTCCTTAGCATTTCCAAGTCTTCCCTCTTGTGCCCCACTTCCATGAGAAGAAATGTGTTATCACCAGTAACTCCAAGTAAAAAGTCCTTTAGGAACAATACAGGGAAAGATTCCATTTAGGTCCCTTGACTCTTGCCTTTGGTTTCAAACTTGAAAGGGAAGTAACATTTTCATATATTCCAAGGGGAAAAAAAAATGAGAGCTTCCCCAAACTCTAGGTTGTTATTCCCTTGTCTATTTGTGTCCATGAAGAGTGTGAAGATCACAACAGTGGTATGATTTTTTTTATGAATGTAGTCAAATTTGTGAAAAGGAGAATTTCCCAGGGAAGCATACTGATAAATATTATTTTCCTCATCATGTATTAAAACTGCCCCTGCTTCTCATAACTCTGTGCCTTTGTGCGGATGCAGGAAGTCCTAGCTGGACAGATGCTTTGAATGAAAGACCTAGACTACACTTGGTTCTTCTTTCCTTTCCCTGTTTGATCAGTTTAAAGATCATCTCTCATCAGTTGTTAAAACTGGCTGACTGATGTTGATGACCGACATGTTAGACTATTTCAAACAGGTTATCAGTTCCAAAATGCATTGTCACTTTGGATCTTCTTTCTTTTTTTTTGTTTTTTGTCCCTTCTCTTTGAATTTCCTAGGAAAAGGGTCTCATGATATTTTCCTATAAATGATGATGATGATGGGTGGCTCAGTTGGTTAAGCATCCAACTTTGGTTAGAGTCATGATCTCACATAAGAGGTGGTGAGTTCGAGCCCTACATTGGGCTCTGTGCTGAGCCTGGAGCCTACTTCAGATTCTGTATCTCCCTCTCTCACTGCCCCTCCCCCATTTACGTTCTCTCTCTCTCTCTCTCTCTCTCTTTCTCTCTCAAAAATAAATAAACTTTTTTTTTTATTAAAAAAAAATGAGGGGCACCTGGGTGGCTCAGTCGGTTAAGCATCTGACTTCGGCTCAGGTCATGATCTCACAGTCTGTGGGTTCAAGCCCCACATCTGGCTCTGTGCTTACAACTCAGAGTCTGGAGCCTGCTTCAGATTCTATGTCTCCGTCTCTCTCTGCCCCTCTCACTCTCTGCCCCTGCTCACTCTCTGTATCTCTCTCTCAAAATGAAAGAAAGACATTAAAAATTTTTTTAAAAATGTGAGGTCTTGGTTGAAGGTCCACATGCCCCGTTCTCAACTATTTAATCCCTGGGAAGAGTCTTAGCCAGGATTTCCTGGTAAGATTTATTGGGCTTTGAATTCTCCAGTGGAGCTTAGGGGAATAATAATCCAGTTTAGATCACGAATAGGTCTCAATCAGAAAAATTTGAGTGTAGGTGGTAGAAGTATCAGGGTTGGGTTGGCCTCCTTGGCTGTGTGCCAGCTGAGAGTGACTCGTAGAAGGAATATTCTCATTAGCGAGACTCTTAGATCATCAGCTTCACCACACCGCTGTCTCACCTGCTATATGGGAACCATTTCTCGCTTTATGCATGCACATAGTAAAATCCCAGATCATATATTGGCATGATTAAGTATACCGAGCATTATTCTCATAATTTTTTAGTTTCCAGAACAAAACAATCCGTTTCTGTTTAATTTTTATACTACAAGATTCCTGTTATTTTGAGGAAATACGAGTTGTCTGCTTCTCGCAGACATTGCTGACTCTGACAACCTACAACTTGAGTTTAGAAACAGAAAAAGAAGAAGACCTGTTGGTATCAGTAGCCTTTATTACTATCATCAGTGTGGTTCCAACTTCTGTTAACAACAATGAAGTCCTCTTTTTTTTTTTTTCCTTTTCATGTAAGTAACAATTTTTGACAGGTTGTATAGAATATAATTCTTCCTTAATATTATTTTTTAAGATTATTTATTTATTTTGAGAGAAAGCATGCATGCACTTACACACATGAACAAGGGAGGGACAGAGAGAGAGAGAGAAAGAGAGAGAGAGAGAGAGAGAGAGAGAGAGAATCCCAAGCAGGCTCTGCACTGTCAGCACAGAGCTTGACTTGGGGCTTGAACTCAAGGACCCTGAGATCAAGACCTGAGCCGAAATCAAGAGTCGGTTGCTTAACCGACTGAGTCACTCAGGCACCCCCGCAATATTCTTTGATAAAGTCTATTACATACAGGTATTTATAAGGAAATAAAGTATGCAAGGCTTACAAGGCAGAGTGTAACAGTGATGTGTACATAAACTCAAGGAATATTTTGACAGCTGAATCCTTTGTGGGAGTTACTTGCTGAAGCCTTAAAATATCCCTATTGTCATACTATTTTCTATTGTTCTAGATGTTCATTATCCACTTCTCATGGATGATGAGTGTCAACATGAAAATTTTAGGGGAACAAGGCAGGAAGCAAAAGATGGAACAAGGTGTCTGTACCACATGATATTTTTACCAGTTGTATTGATTTGGACTTGCTGGTAACGCCTTGGATGTGTTAAAGATTTGACAACCATCTTTTGGTGTCTCCTCCTTGCTGAGGTCCACTCTGACCCTCCCACGAGGCCCAAAAGGAAATAATGAACGAGTTCTATGGCTTAGTAAGTCCCATGCTCTGTAAATAGAGACATTTTCCATGTGGACACCAGAAAAAGAAAATAACCAAGAATGCTGCATTTATTCTGAATTGTTCAGGATGTTTCAAATCCAGTGGCTAACTCTAGAAAGAGGTAGATCAGATCAGTTAAGTCAGATTGGAGTCTAGCAGCTTTTCTCTGACGTGTACTGACATTTGAGTTAATAGCATGGTTTCTAATGGATTTCTTTGAAATATTACAATTCATCTGACATTTGGTTAAAAAATATTTCATTACTTACTTTGGAGAAATGACTAAAATTGGTCTTACCAGGTCAGGGCTTTCCAAATCCATAGTTATGCCTCGTGGCATGTGCTAAAACAGTGAAATGTGATTTTCCTAGTGAGGTTGAACCCTAAGCCTGCCATTTCAAAAGATTGTTTTCTGTTTGGGCCATTCTTGTATTTATTAACAGTGGGTTGGAAAAGTAAAAGTGCAAAAGAAAGAAAATGATACATGATACTTTCTGATGTCTCTCATTCCCATCCCATGGAGTTCTGGGTATTTGTCGAAATGATACTTAGCTGTATATTTGATTTTATATCTTGCTTTTAAAAATTGAATATGTTGTTCTGAGCATATTTATGTCATTAGGTTTTCAAACATTTGAGCTTTTTTGTTTGATTTATTATGGCATCAAGTAGTCCTGTTGTTTGGAAGGATTTTCTTGTTTAATTAAAACATTTTTGAATTTCCTTCTCTTCTTCCTCGCTATACTAATTATAGCACAGGGCTCCAGCACAGACTTGAGCTGCTTTGGCAATTTGATCAAGTATCAGTATAGCTAAGTGTGAGGTGAGGGGATTTGGAGGTTGGACTACATTCTAGCTTTAGGACCAAGAAGAGAGGCAGGATTAGAAGCTGTAAATTCATTCCATTTTGAGCCAGCAGAAGGTGCTTCCATAGGACATTTTTCTTTCTCTAATTTTGCTCAGCATAATGCCCTCTAGCTCCATCCATGTCATTGCAAATGGCAAAATCTCATTCTTTTTTTACGGCTGAGTAATATTCCATTACATATGTGATATATATCATGTATATATATATATATACATGATATATATCACTTCTTATTGTGGAATTTAAGAAACAAAACAAATGAGCAAAGGGGGGAAAAAAGAGAGAGAGAGAGACACAAACCAAGAAATAGACCTTTCACTATAGAGGACAAACTGATGGTTACCAAAAGGGCAGTGGGTGGGGGATGGGTTAAATAGGTGATGGGGATTAAGGAAGGCACATGTTGTAATGAGCACCGGGTGTTGTATGGAAGTGTTGAATCACTATATTGTATGCCTGAAGCTTATCTTCACTATATATTAACTGGAATTTAAATAAAAACTTAAAGAAAAAATGCTTCCAAACAAAATCTACAGCTTTTCCTTACTCTTCTTCAGCTAGTTGCTCAGGCCTCTCCTTTCCTCTACATGCTTCTCAGAAAGTAACTGTAAGGGTTTTTAGTGGTATTTTTGGAATTATTCCATTCTTATCTGCCAACCCATCCCTGCCTCTACCCTTACATTCCCATCAAAACTTGACATCTCAGAAGACAGGAAAACATATCTGGGTATTAGAAATTATAAATGTTCTGCAGAAAGAGTGAACAATTAGTGAATTTATCAAAGTTCAAATTATAGGGGTGACATCTTGGTGGGGTGCCTGAGTGGCCCAGTTGGTCAAGCAGCCAACTTGGGCTCAGGTCATAATCCCGCGGTTCGTGAGTTCAAGCCATGCAACAGGCTCTGTGATGACAGCTCAGAGCCTGGAACCTGCTCCGGATTCTGTCTCCCTGTCTCTCTGCCCTTCCCCTACTCTCTCTCTCTCTCTCTCAAAAAAAAAAAAAAAAAAGAATATTGAAAAAATTTTTAATTATATGGGTGACATCTTAAAAATACGTAAGTACTTTGACATCTATTACCTTGTAGCACATAGAGAGGGCCCAGGGAGCATTTGCAGAGGAAGTGAATCCTGACCAGAGCTGTTTCAGCCACAAGAGAGTGGGGCCCACAGAAGTTCCGTGGTTGGCTTCAAATCATACAGGACACAGGAGGAGAGCAGCCTAGGCCAGGCTTTCTGTGTGAGCCCCAGAAACTGGGGCAGCTGAAGAGACTAGCAGTGACCGTGCACTCGGAGAGGTCTTCACAGAGATGTCTTGTTATTTAATTATTGCTCCTTCTCTCATGACCACTCTGTTCGTTGGGCTTTATTTTTAGGTTGCTTTATTAAGCAAATTAAAAAGAAAAATCAGCCTGGAATGGCTCTATGTTAGCTGTTTTGACTAGTGGATTTTGAAAGAGAGCTCAGTGATTCTGGAGTACTTGACTTTCCCATACCTGTTCCTCTATTGATCCTGATCATCTTACAAAGAATTCTGTTTCAGGATTCTTTCTACTCTTAGCAAGATTGATATGTGGGGCCGTATCTGGAAATGTAAAGGCTGATTTGATTAGGTACCTTGCATCAGAGAGCCTTCATAACAAATGAGGGTTTTCCCGGGGAGAATTTTTAGTGTACGCTATAGGGGAAAATCTTGCCTTAATTAATTAAAGCTCAAATGGAATATATGGAATATAGCCATTTGCATAATCAACAAGGTGATTTTCATCTTAAAATGCTTAAAAACTGTTAAGTAGCATACACACATAACCAGTTTTGTAATATCTTTTTTCTGTTTTGATTAAATCTAAAAAAATTCCAAAAGCAGACACTAATACTCTCAACATTTTATAGATTCCTAAAGAATGAGTGTCTTAAGATGGACTTTCTAAAATCTTTCAATAAAAGAAGTTTAAACAGCTTTCGATTAAACAGCAGTTTGGTTAGTTAATTCAATAAAAAAAAAGCAAACCAATGTGATATAAGCTTATTTATGTGATTAGAAAGTCATCATATACACACTTGAAGTGAAAGAAAAGATTGGTTACCATCTTACTTTTCCAGATGCCCTTTTGGCACCCAGTCGTCCTTCACAGAGACGTCTTGCCATTTTCCTTCTGAACCAGCTGCTCTTCTGCTTGCCTTGAAACCAGAATCATTCTTTCTGACCCTCTCCTAATATCCAATATGTGATTTTCATTTCCTACATTTTTTTAATCATCAAAGGTTTTGCATTCACTACTTAAAACACCTTTCTTAATATTGATCTCATCACTCTGCTCTTTTCTCTGTCTTCCTTCACTGTGCAAATATCTCACATGAAAAATACTAGCAGCCCCAGAACCCCCAAATTCTGCTTTAAACCAGCTAGTCCACCTTTATGTTACTATTTATAAACAGCAGCACTCGGTAAATAAATCCAAATGTTCACCGTGTATGGGTTAAATAAATTGCACTGTATTATAGAATGGATATTTGTGTAGCTAAGAGATTAATTTACATATACATAGTACATTTTTTTAAATTAAAAACATTTATCCTTCACTTACATATTGTCTTTCATCTGAACATCAAAAAAACATCTTGTAATATTGACCTTCACAACATCTTGTAATATTGACCTTCACAGCACCACTTTTCTGTTATCCTCATTCAAATAATAACCATAATAACAGCCATTAATATGATTATTGTAATTATGATTATTATGCTCTCTGAGGTAGTTTGCCCAGAGAAGCTAGTGAAAAAAGCTGGCAAAGCACCCAAGTATTCCCAATGCCCATGTTACCCCCTCTTTATAAGCCGTGGATTGAAAGAGCTCTTTTTCCCCCTTTTTTAACTAGCCTCAAATGCTAAAGTAATTATTTACTTTATAAAACAAGAATGTGCAAATTCTTCTTGGTGAACTTAAATGTCAAAATTGACTTATGTTTATGAATAAGCACCCAATATGACGATAGTATTTACACATATAATTTAAACAAATAACAAACCCCAAACATATCTTTTATTTAAATGTCTTAGTGTCAGACCACAAAGCAGATTATTTTAAAGCAGTCAAATGATTTCAGCAACTGAGCAGATATCACCCAATCTAGTCTATGTGACTTGACCATCAATCATACTCTGTAAGGTAAAATCCCTTTCAAAGCTTCATAAAGTTTTCAATTAAATTAATCACTATAACATAGATGTGGCACTATTGTAAGAGGGGATAGGTGATAGAGATTATTGGTTTATCAGGTAAGAACTCTCTGAGTTCTGAGTATAATAGAATCTGATGTTCTAAAGTCTTCTAGTTTATCAACAGTTGACTAGACCAAATGATACTTGTACAATGATTGATAGTACATAACAAGTAATTAAAAAATGGTTACATTTTACAAACCACTGTCTTCTCTGTTTACAATGCCTGCATTTTCTTTTGACGGGTTAGAAGAATAAATAGCAAGCTGTGATCTTAAATTATGGCTCTTTGACAGTGGAACATGGATTTTAAAAAAGCTATTCAGTCCTGTGTTTTCTCTCATGTGGTCCATTCCTTTCTAAAGATGGTAAGCCAGATACCTACGGGAAAAGAACTTTCTCTCAGTTGACTGATGCAGTGGATTTGTGACTGCACTGTGAAAACCTTTCGCATTTCTCTGCATCATTTCTAAGGACCCATGAATCATGCAGTGAAGTGGAAGTATCCTGTTTCAAAATTGAGGTTATTTGACACTGCCCCAGAATGACACTTGAGCTGAGTGTTCTTTGTCCACTGCCATAAGGGTGCAAATGAAACTTTTCACTTTTAAATATAAGGTTCTTTATATGATGGAAAAAATGCTATAGCAAGCCTTTTATGATGCTGAAATTCAGTGTATCATGATGAAAATTGAATAAAGCAATTTTAAGTCCTTTTAATGTATTGTACCCATGTCACTCCAACTTTATAGGAATATACTGGAACCAAAAGTAGTTCTATGGAAGCATCTATTATTTGCCTCGATTTTTAACCCTGTATGTACAAGTATCCTAGAAGAACTAAATATAATTTTATATGTATGTTTGTTTTACCAATGCAGTTTAGTTTTATTTGTTTATTTTTGAGAAAGGGCTCAAGTGAGTGAGGGGCAGAGAGAGAGAGAGGAAGAGAGAGATAGACAAGTGGGGCTCATGAGAAGCAGGGCTCAAGCTCACCTAATGTGGGACTCAAACTCACAAACCACTGGATCATGACCTGAGCCGAAGTCAGATGCTTAAGGACTGGGCCACCTAGGTGCCCAATTTTAATTTTTTTAACTGGGAAATTATGGTTTTGACATGCACGGGGTTACCAGTGCTGTCAAATGTGATTGCATTAAACAAACCTATAATCATTCAAAGTCTAAGACATGTGCAGAAAGTAAAAAGTGATGTTTAATAAATCCAAGAAAGCATAACTGAAGTTCATTACTCATGCTAGGAAGCTCAAGAAAATTTTTTCCTACATCTCTCCTTGCTATGAACATAGACTCCCTTTCGGTCAGTTGCAATTTTAGAGAACTTTCAAGGAAATTGATAGACAATGAATGACAGCAGTGATTATTAATGTGCTATTTTAAAGGCTTCTCCATTACATTGGCACATGGCAACTGAGAAAGGTTTGGGACAGTTTTGTTCAGACCATAGGAGCCTGCATGATGGTCATCGTAGAGCTATTGATACAACAGCCAAGCATTAAATGCCAGAAAGACCCAGGCAAGGCCAAGTGTCTGAATGTAGTGCTGGACACCTGCTTTTTTCATTCACAACAAGTACAATTTTTGAAGTGGTGACATTTTACTTCTATTTTTTAGAATTACAGAAGTTACACATGGTGTCATGTATAAAAAGTTCTCTGCCCCTCCCCCCTGGTGTTTTGAAGGGACCATATCCACTTATGTTCTAGTTGAAAATTACTCTCTAGTGTTCCTGGGTCACCCACCAACCAAGCTGCATTTTTTCTTAAGAATTTTGAATTCATAGTATTTCATGGGTTGTTTTTTTTTTTTTTTTTGCACAAAGAACACTTCTTCCATAGTATATGACATCTAGTTATTTGCACAAGATTTTATTTTAATCAGAAGTGAATTTTAATTAAGACCCCTTACACATTAATTGAAAGAATGACTTTTATGGATGTTTTCAGACCTTGTTCAGGCCTTTGTCAATCTGATCTTCCATAAGACTCCTTTTTTTGTCTGGGAAATACTTATTGCCCAGATTTGAATGAGGCTAAGTTACCTGCCTACAGGTAACATCCTGGTTATAGTCAGAGGATTCTAAAGTGAGATATGTAATTCAAATTTGGACCATCTGAAATTTTCATTTCTGCTTAGCTATCATATATTTCTTTGATCTTTTATTGAGCATCAGCCATTTTCCAAAACTATTTTAAGGCTTGAGAAGAGAGAGTAGAGAGGAGGGATTGCCTGCTTGGAATGGGTGTGGGGCGGAGACTGTTAGGAGAGAAAGAGAAATGTTTCAGTAAAGGCAATTAAAGTAAAGCTCTTAATGAGGGCAAGTATATGATGAATAAAATATGGTAGCTTATTAATTATTTCATTAAATTAAATAAGAACTCTTGTTTGTCAAACACTCAAGAGTTTGTCATGTTAATTTGGACTTTATTGAACTTACTAAATAAAAAGGGACTTTTAGTCATTATTCAGTTGACTACAAATCAAGAGAATCGGGAATACTAGCATATTTTGCCAATT
Source organism: Cryptoprocta ferox (assembly GCA_028646485.1). Classification (NCBI taxonomy): domain Eukaryota; kingdom Metazoa; phylum Chordata; class Mammalia; order Carnivora; family Eupleridae; genus Cryptoprocta; species Cryptoprocta ferox. The sequence goes on from CM053567.1 coordinate 28,217,151, forward strand.
CTTTTCACTCTCTCATTTGGGTTGTATACCTGAACGCATGACAATAGTAATAGTTAGTAAAGTTAATAATAATAATAATAATAGCAATTTTTTTTTTCATTTTAACAGTCATAATAGAGTGGGGCTGTGAAGGTCAGTATTACAATAGTATAGTCAACCCGTCTGTCTCATTCTGGTATTTTAATGACCACTTAATTGATATTATCTGATGGTGATATAAAAGTTGGTGGCTACGGTTTCTTCTATGGGATGATCTCACTGGTTTGGGGAAAGTGCAAAAGAAAGATACCTGGGAACTTGTTTCTGATAAGTCAGCCATCATAAACCACAACATGGACACAACATGGCCATACGTTGACCCTAGGGAGGCTGTGTTTACTTCGCTAGATGAGATTGTAGCCCGTTTTGCCCTCCACCTACTCCTCTCTGTGGCAGACCTACTTTCATTAGAGGTGTCTTTCTCACAGTTAAGTTCTAAATTCCTCAATAGAATAGAAGCTTACAAATCTAAGTTTTGGTCTCAACTCTCCCATTTACTGGCCCCGCATCCTTGGACAATCGCTCATCTACTTAAATTTACCATTTTCATTTTTTTTCTTACCAATGAAATGGATATATTTCTCTCGTGAGGGTGAAGTGAGATGATATATGTGCCTGGGATTTTGTCAACTTTAACAATGCCTGACACTTAATCAATATTAGCTATGGTTTAATCAAATGTGCATATATTGACTTCTGCCACCACCAACCTGTTTTCAACTCGCTCTGTGTGCTTGAGGAGTGACTAGGATGAGTAGTAGGTATGGTATTTTGTTACTGTAATGTGGCTCTGGCAGGAAGACCAACAGCAGTGTGAACAGTTAACTTTGCTCCAATTTGTCCCTAATTAGTCTTCCACTTAAAGCAACTAAAGAGAAGCAAAATATAAATGTGGGATTTGGGCCCTTGTTGATGTCCGTCTCTCCAACTGGGGATGGTCAAGTCACTTTATATTACTTAAATTAATTAAACCAATATTGTCTCCTTGACTCTAGGGACTTGATCTTACCTACCTTCTAGTCATCTATAGGCTTTGTAAGTGCTAGATTCTCAAGAAATGGATTTTTCTTAACTGGGTAAATATTTATTAAACCCTTATTTATAGTAGGTATGTTCTAGACTTTGGGGCTGTGCTCAAAGATGAACCAAATCTATAATCTACTTTATAACAATAAAAAAAGGTTTGAAATTTTCAAAGTTGAACATGGAGAAGTAAGGGTGAGTCTAATGCAGCCATGGGGTTTAGGCTCAGAATGTCTGTTCTAGTTTTCTTCTAGTGTGACTTCCTTTTCCTGTGGAGAGCAGAAGTCTAAAACAAAAATTTCTCCAAACCCATTTCAGCTGGTAATCCAAGTGTGATTCAGGTTCCACATCAGATGCAATCACAATGAGCCTTGACAATGGAACTGAGATCAATGAGACATTGGGCGTGTATTTTCTCATTGTGGATTATAGCAACTATGTTATGTTCTGGAGTCAAACTGTATCTCCACGACCTGCTGATTCCGCAGAAATGGCTTCTTGATAGTAGAAAAGGTGGCATGATGTGGGACCCTGAAGCTGTAGTGGCAGCTGATTTTGCACATGGGTTTTCCTGAATGCAGCCCAGCGATGTTGTTCTGGAACCAGTAACTGTAGTGAATACAGCAGCTCAGACTGAGGTGGTCCTATATTTATAGATGTAAAAAAATATAAAATAGATGAAGTGGTCCTGGTTTAACGAGCAGCTTCCCAATCATGGCAGGATTAAGCAGCCCCTTTGACAGCCTGGTTCTGCAGTATAGACTTGAGAATAGGTTCTGGAATCCCATCCTCCAGATTTCTGTTTATTTTTGCTTTTGTTGCTTTTGTTTTTGGTATCAGAGTCAGAAGACCAGTGTCAAGGAGTTTACTGCCTATTTGCCTTGTGGGACTTTTCAGGTTTTAGGGAGTTTTAGGGAGTTTTATGGTTTAAGTCTGTAATCCATTTTGAGTTAATTTTTGTGTACGGTGTAAGACAGTGGTCCAGTTTCATTCTTTTGGATGTGGCTGTCCAGTTTTTCCACTGCCATCATTGAAAGGACTGTCCTTTTCCTACTGTATATTTTTGGTTCCTTTGTCATAAATGTATTGACCATAGATACATGGGTTTATTTTTAACCTCCCCACTCTGTTCTATTACTGTGTGTGTGTGTGTGTGTGTTTGTGTGTGTGTGTGTGTCTATGCTAATACTATATTGTTTTGATTATTTTGTAATGTAGCTTGAAATCAGAGAGCATGAGGCCCCCCGGTTTTTTCTTCTTTCTCAGGATTGCTTTGGCTATCACTTGTGGTTCCATACAAATTTTAGGGTTATTCTGTTTCTGTGGAAAATACCATTGGAATTTTGATAGCGATTGCATTGAATCTATACATTCCTTTGGGTAGTATGGACCTCTGAACAATATTAATTTTTCTAATTTTCCAATCCATGAGCATAATTATTTGTGCCTTCTTTTATCTTTTACTAATGTCTTGTAGTGTTCAATGTGTAAGTCTTGGGTCGTGACTCTACCACAAGTTCTGTAAAAAGCGGGGACTTAGTCTTATCTTTTCATCATCCACAGTGCTTTGCAAGTACTGGATTCTCAGGAAATGATTTTTTTAATGAATGGCTTTCTGTTTGCTTGAATAATATAGAGAGAGACTCAATTATATCTGAAATATGTGACAAATCTTTAATGTTTGTTGTTCATTGATCATACTTTCCTCTTCTCACAGGTGAATAATTTTGAAAAATATTAGTAAATACTTAATCTTACTCTTTCCCAAAATTGCCTAGCTTATCTTTTTTGTCATACTTTAACAACACGGAATTTGGGGTGCTGACTCCATGCAATTTTTACTCCCCAAAAGCTTAACTACTAAAAGCCTACTGTTGGCTAGAAGCCTTAATAAAATAACATAAACAGTTGATTGACACATTTTGTATGTTATATGTATTATATACTGTATTCTTACAATCAAATAAGCTAGAGAAAAGGGAATGTTAAGAAAATCATAAGGAAAATATATTTATAATACTGTACTGTATTATTAAAAAATTTTTTTTGTGTTAGTGGACTCATGCAGTTAAAATTCATGTTGTTCAGGGTCAGCCATATAATTAAACCCGATAGTTTGAGGAATATGTTCAACCTAGCCATTTCTCTGTACCATGAAGATTTCAGATGATCATTAAAATGTTTAATTCCTTCAGAATTTTCATTCAATCATTTATATTCTCTGGAATTTTTCCCAGAGAGAAAATATGCATATTCCCTTCCCTCAAGCATATTCAAGCACATTCCACTTGCCTCATAGACTGTTGAGACCATTTAACTGAAAGCAGAATGTATTAGCTTCTCCCCCAAATTCATCGCCACCCCTGTAATTACCCTTATGAAGTTCAAAGTAGGCACATTTTTAACGCTGACCAAAACTTTTTTCCCCTGATGATAAAATATTTTCCTCCTTTGACCATACCTAGTCACACCTGTCATTAAGAAAGGCAGATTTTGTGCCTTCCGCTATGTCACCTTATCTTTTCAGTGTAGATTCTATTTACAAATACCTTCTAAACTCTTGATCTTTTCCACATTGATCACATTATATTATAGATAAATATAACCAAATACTACCTTATCTCCTCTGTTGGTAAACCATGTATATTGTTTTTTGAGATGTTGGTCATTAAAAAAAAACCTATAGATAAAATTATATTTAAATTGTTTTCAAGTCAAGTGGAGCATAAATTGATATTTCACGGTGGTTCATCTTGCAAACCTCATGGGATTTTTTCAGCTAATGCTCTAAGTCACTGATCTCAAAGAAACTACTTAAAAGGGGTGAGTTGGGGGAGAGCAAAGAATGTGTTTAAGCCTTGGGAAAAATTCAATAATAACATAAATGTCACCTGTAGTCTAAGATTGCTATCAGTATTATGTGTTACTGCTATTAGTCCTATAGCCTACATTCAGTAGACTTTTTTTTTTCTATTGGCATTGTTTTAAATGACTGGTGTAGACTTTCTTACTGTTTGAGTCCAATTAATAGTTCTTTAAAGTACTCATCTCTGGCTTTATGTGGTGGTCAACTTTAATGAGTGCTCAGAAATACTCTCATTATATACAAGGCTTTTGAAATAAGCTCCTGTTGCAATCAATTGTATCACTTTCTTCAAAGCAATTAACATAAGAATAAAGGAGGTTAAATTAGACTTCCAGGCTTTGGTGAAATTAATTAATATTACTTTACCAGTGGGGATAAGAAGTAGATAACCATTTTCATTACTTTATTTGGAAGAGATTGTCACATGCAGCAAATGGACTAGTGCAAAGTTACATGCTGAATCTCTGGTATCTTTTAGATCTCTGTATTGCAAGAGATTTTTGCATAATTTTAGTAGCACAGGATTAAAAAGTTTAAATTGATTGGTGAATTAAGCTGGGTAAAAGTTGGCCATTATACACCAACAGCTGCTTGAGTAGGATGAAAATTGAAAAACATAAGGAAAAAATGGGATAGAAAAGAAAAAAGCAAATATCTTTATTAGATTAGAAGCTATATGTTATAGATAAATGAAGACTGATTTGACTTTTCATACTTATTTTTGTACATAAAAGATGAAATGTCCTGCACCCTTCATAGTTTCTAGAACTCCAGAACTATAAATGCCGATAATTTAAATGTATTAAGACTTTAGTTAACTCTTAATAATATATAGTACCTGTTTATTCTCTAGATCATAGTTTTAATGTTATAAATGAAATGTAACTTTTCACAATTGGAAAGAGATCCATACCCTTCTTTCATGGCTCAGTAATCCTCAGCATTATAAATTTGGTTGTCTTTCTCAGAAGAATTAAGTATTTAGCTCTCCCAAAAAAGCCACTTTAATTTTTATCCTAACATGGTGACAGATCGAATGTAGTCCTCTCCCCTTCCTGCCACTGTAGTATAGTATAAATTTGCTCTACATTGTAAGATACCACAGCAGTCAGAATTCATTTGACTGTTTGGGCACTTGTTACCAAAATGATCAGATATTTATTTTTTAAGAAGCTGATGAGTCAAGTCAATTAACATGGCTTGAATTCAACATGTAGTGGGCAGTGGCTAAATTGTAGCCCCAAGCTATTTCTCTGGTCTCATATATTCACTTCCTTGAGAGCAAAATAATAAGTTCAAGTGTTCTTGAATGAAGACACACCCATTTTGATCGAATGAAGGGAATTTTTGCTAATGGATTTATAAGTGTGTTTACTCCTGTGAGCTAAGTCTCCTTATTACCTTATTCCTTTCTAATTGGCTAAAAATAAAGATGATTTGATTGCTTTCAAAATAATAAAATATTATGTTATTTTGGATATTGAGGTTCTCTGTCATTTTGTAAATGAAACTGTGACATTTTACCTTTTTGTTAAACCTTCAGTTTTACCTTTGATTACATTTAAATATGAAGATAAGGAGTTGAATTTGGTATAGTGTCTAACATAATTACCATATCCTTAGTAAAAGGTTATCATGAATGGACCTGACGGTTAGTTGACTAGAAATGATCTCCAGTTCCACATTTCAACACTGTGGGCAGAATGGTAAATCTTCTCATTTAAGCCATATTAACCATTACCATAGATATAGAGTAACCAGTTGTTCCTGTTTGCCTAGGACTGAGGGAGTTTCCAGCACACGAGTTTTCCGTTTTAAAGCTTAGACTGGGGGGGTTGCTGGAGATGCAGAACTTTTAGTGGTAAAACCAGGAAAGTCCCAGACAGGTGGTATGAGTGGATCACCCTACACAGCATACTGCACAATGTAATTCAGATGAATCCAGTTTACAAGCCATCATTTAATTTGCCCCTTTGAGAACATGATTTCTTTGAACATGTAGATTTAGCCATTGATGACTGAGATCAAGGATTTTGCTTAATGGAGACAGATGTCATGTTAACATGACAACAGTGGTAACCATTTATTGATCATAGGACTGAATCTTTGTTAAGATACTTAAAGATAACTTTCTCTGAAATCTTTCTCGATATTTTTTCCCCAGGAAGAATTTACCATTACTTCCTTTTTTCTGCCAATGTGTCTTGTAAAGTTTATTATAGTGCTGATAATCCTCACTATTTTTTGTTCCTGCACTAGACTACAAGCTTCTAGAGGAGGATAGTATCTGCCTTTTATTTATCTTTGTATGCCTAGCATCTAGTGTTTTCAATAAATAAATCAATTACCTATGTATTTTCTACTTTTCAAAATAGTACAATAAAAGATAGGGCATTTATTATTCTTAGTCTAGTGATGGGAAACTCAAAGATCCAAGATGTTACATAACAAGCATGAGCACACAATGTTAATAAATGATGAAGCCAAAGATGGAAAATCAGATCTGATTGCAAAGCCCATTCTCTTTCCATTACTCTGCATTAAATAATTCTGACCAACACAGCTACTTGGAAGATTCCCCCCCCCCCTTTCAGGGAGGAGAGTAGGAATCAGCAGTGCAAACTAAGACCATGTTAGTCTTGCCATGGATTCTGATTAAGGTTTCCTAGTAATCTGCATAGTAGATTTTATACACAATTGCTTTGGAAAAGAAGTGATCAAATTAAATACAATCAGTGCTGGGACGCCTGGGTGGCTCGGTTAGTTAAGTGTCTGACTCTTGACTTTGACTCAGGTCATGATCTCATGGTTCATGAGTTCAAACTCTGCATCAGGCTCTGCACTGACAGTATGGAGCCTGCTTGAGATTCTCCGTCTCTCTGTCTCTGTCTCTCTCAATCTCTCTCAAAATAAAAAATTAAACATTTTTAAAAAATACTATCAGTGCTGTTATTAAGGAAATCAGAATGCATGCTACAGGTAGGCAAAAGGTTCTGTTATCTTTTCTCTTGGGCCACCATTAAACTTTTTTTTTTTAAGGCACAATGTCGTGGCTATACCTTAAGAAATCCTATAGTAACCTTAATTCACTGTGTCCGCTTCCTTCTCCATCTTTTCCTATGTGTTGCATCACATTATTTTATTTATTAACTGGGAACTGAAGATAATAAAATGTTAATATTATAAAGTACAGTAAAATAGCATGGACCTATATAAAGAATATATTCATGCTAGCACCTTTTAATTTATACAGGGATGAATTAATTATTAAGCAAAACAAAACAAGACTTTCCCAGCTGCTTGAAAAATATTTGTATACAAAGTTTCATAATAATTAGCTCTGGGTGTATTGTTGTCATATAAATGCTGTGATTCATGCAAATGCAGGATATTTATAAAAACCACCTGAAAGTAAGCATTCATAATGACTGCAGTTTATATGACATGAAAACAGTGACCCATTTATTAAAGCCCATTATGCAGATATGGAAGGGACTTTAAAGACATCACAAAATATTTGTCCGGAATTAAATGTTTAGTATATCAAACCCTCAGTGCAAAAAGAGATAAACAATATAAACATGTATGCAGAGTAGATACATGTTTGATATCTATATAGGGAGGACCTACTCTTGGGAGGTACTGTATTTCAGGAGTATATATATTAATGAAAATTGTAATCAAATGAAATGAAATTTGTTATATTTTACATTTTGGAAAAAAATGATTATAAATAAAATGTGTTGTGAGTGACAATTATTAGAAAGTTTTGCCTTTAAAATAAGCAAAATTAAGGGCACCTGGGTGGCTCAGTCAGTTAAGCATCCGACTTCAGCTCAGGTCATGATCTCATGGTTCATGAGTTTGAGCCCCAAGTCGGGCTCTGTGCTGACAGCTCAGAGCCTGGAGCCTGCTTCAGATTCTGTCTCCCTCTCTCTCTGCCCCACCTCCCCCATAGATAAATATTAAATTTTTTTTAAAAAGTAAAATAAGCAAAATCAAAGTAATTCTTCTTTATAAGAATTAACATTAGGTAATAGGTGACATGGAATCTTAGGAAATTATGCTGTTTTTAGCTACAAAGAAGCCCATTCATGTGCCTTAAGCAATACTGATAAATATTTAGGTTTTCAACACTTTAACCTAAAAATCTAATTTTCAGTACTATACTTACCTGTGTCTTAGTTATTTACATATTAGGGAAAAAACACCTTTTTTATATTCATCTGTGTTCACATGATCATCAGTAATACAAGTACTGAGAACACCAATGAGTGTAATCTGTTTTACTTAGTCAGGTTGTATAACAAGCTTGGAAGAAATCTAGGCTAGCATCCTGTTTGGCCCCTAGTGGTGGGCCAGTAAATACAAATGGGCAGTACTCTATAGCCATATAAAAAGGGATCTAAAAGTTGAACCTATGAAAGTCAAACAATAGCCTTCTATCTCAAAGAAGGAGACATCTGGAAACCACCATTGCACCTCACTATTTAAAGCTATAGTCTATAATATACTTCCGTAATGTTTATGCATTTTTTTAGTTCTGCCCTTTTTCTTCCAAAGTGAACATACCCTTAGCTTGCTTAAGGGCAGTCTACATTGACCATTTAGTATATGCGTATTAAATTTGCAACTACAACAAAAGTACAAAAAGTGAACATAAATTAGTCAAATAGGGATTACCTGAACCTAAACCATGCATAACAAGTGAGCTCTTGATATTTAAATTATTTTCAGATAGTTTTTCAGTTTAATAAATCTTGCCTGCTTGTTTATGTATCAGCCCAATCCCCAGGGTTGTCATCTAATCGAGAATCCTCATAACGACCCAAGGACTTAGTTTCTATTACTAACCTATTACTGTTTTAGTTGAGGAGATAGAGTTACCCAAACTAGTAAGTAGTAGATTCCGAGCAGTCTGCTTCCAGAGACCGTGTGCTCTGTAACATTAGACTGTTACCAAAAAATCCAAGGAAAGATAATAAAATTTCGACGTCGTGCCCTGAAAGAGACGTTAGACACTTCAGATGACTTAAGAGAGCGCAGAGGACTTAGCAGTCCTTTGTAGTTCTGTGTGCAATGCAGCGTAGTTCAGTAGTTCACAATTTTGCAGTTCAGCGTGGGAAGAGAGAAAAATGAATGTTCTGCACACAGTATCGTATCTGGTGAGACAAATCAAGGGAGGCCTTGAGTGCACAGTACAGTTTTGAAAAGTAAAAAGCAGTGTGGAGTAGGAAACGCATTCAAGTTACCGAGGTGGAAAAGTCTGCCGTCAGTTTTCCGTGTGGCAGGAGTATAGATAGGTCATTTCAAGCAAAGAACACATGTAGGGATAGAGAGCAGGTAAAGATTGCAGTCATAGTTTGGGTTTCATTCGAAAAGACTTGAAATGGTAGGTTGAAGAATCTGAACTTAACTGGGTGAACCTCAGAGGCACTCTGATGTTATACTTAGCAGGGGAGAGTGGTGCGCTCACTCTATTAGGATTAACTGGACAGGCTGTATAAGAATTATATACTTAGAGAGTATAAATATAAATATATCTTCCCCATGGGCATTGAGGAAGGCACTTGTTGGGATGAGCACTGGGTGTTATATGGAAACCAACTTGACAATAAATTATATTAATAAATAAATAAATAAATGTAAATATAACTTCCGCAAAGAAAAAGGTTTAACTTCGAACTTGAATACTGTACTTCATTCTACTAGGTAGAAGAACTTTATATTTTAGTTCTTTCTCATTTAAATGGACAGTTTACTATTTTTCATACGCTCGCTCTTCATAAGCTTGCAAATAGTCATTCTCCACTTACTATTTCTTTTCACTGAAAAAAAACTTCAGTGTGTTAATAGCCATAAGAACTTTTTAAAAAAATTTTTATGTTTATTTATTATTGAGACAGAGAGAAACAGAGCATGAGTGGGGGAGGGGCAGAGAGAGAGGGAGACACAGAATCTGAAGCAGCCTCCAGGCTCTGAGCTGTCAGCACAGAGCCCGACGCGCGGCTCAAACCCATGAACCGTGAGATCATGACCTGAGCTGAAGTTGGACGCCTAACCGATTGAGCCACCCAGGCGCCCCAATAAGAACTTATTTTAAATGATTTGTTTGTAACCATCTCTAGGTTCTTTCCAATCATGCTAAATAAAGAACTAAGATAGGCCATGGTACATTCAAGTGAGCTGAAATCATGAAGTTAAGTGACTGGAAACATTTGCTAATGTGCCAAAATGTCTTGAGTTCTTCTGTCTTCCATTTACTACCTTTTGACCTGTGGCGTTGACACGGGAGACAGAAATTCAGGGCAGGGAGAGTCATGGTCAGTTGGCTCTCCTGAAGTAGTCTGTTGTCGGCAGGTGGCCACGTTACTGAGTGCTCGCTCTTTCTCTCCCTCTCTCTTTTTTTTTTTTTTTTACCAGTTTACAGTGTGGTTTTTTTTGAAGTTTTAAATATAAAGAACATTGTACCTAGCATGCCAACATAAAAAGATATATTTCCTCCAGGCATTGACAGGTCGTGCTGTATTTATGTCCAGAGATTAATAGCAGATACACTGCTATTATTTTCAGTAATTGCAGCAATACCTAATCTAAGTACATTGTAGTCGCAGATATGTTTTTCTCTATCACATTAGTATCAGGACCATCGTTTTACTTGTCTCCACTTCTTTTTTTTTTTTATTATTTAAATTCAAGTTAGTTAACATACAGTGTGGTCTTGGCTTCAAGAGTAGAACCCAGTGATTCATCGCTTCCATATGACACCCAGTGCTCATCCCAAAAAGTACCCTCATTAATGCCCATCATCCACTTTTTTTTAAGTCTTCCTAAAAGGAAACTTTTTAAATTTTCAGTCAATTTTTAACTCATCTTAACAGGTCATATCCATTGATTTTTTTGGCCACTGACTCCTCTGAATTCATAATAGCCTTTGCCTGTTTAATTTCTATCTAGAATCATACACACAGATCCTGATCTCAGTGAGTCAAAAGAATGAAAGTCACATGTATTTAGAGCAATTGGCTTTTCTCCTTTTTCTCTTTTTTCACTTTTCAGCTAGTTATCCTCTTACTATGTAAATGACTAGTGATACCACACTCTGAGTAACTATTTTTCCTTATTACATATGGTTGTATTTCCAGACCAAGCACATAGACTTGAAAAATTCTAGTGTATTTGAGAAAAGAATTAATTGGTAATGTGAAAAAAAGTCACCTTTTTTTTAATATAACACTTGTGTGACACTGTTGACCATTATACTTCTCAGGAAAAAAATGTGTAAACACATATGATCCATATTGTTAAGAATTATAAAGTAATCTTGCATGAAAATAGATAAGAAACATAGGTTTTCACCAGGCACCAGTCAAGAACTGGTTATTAAAAACACTACCTATAGAAATGATTTCTTCCGGAACTGAATTATCCTATACTGCCTTCTAACATCCTATTCGTGACACTTCTATACTGGCAGAGAAATCTGGGTAATATGGAAAAGCTACCAGTCTATACCCACTGATTAATTAACTGCCAGGCATTGACTGGATAAATAAATACCTCCTTGGGAACATCTGTATGCTCTTTGCTATTACGAGAATCACATGGGAAAGAGCCACAGAGATTTTTAGCCCAACTGCCTTGTATTAAATGAGAAAACTACTGTCTGCAGAGATTAAAACCCTTCCTCAGAGCCACAGAGCCTGTTAGTGGAAGAACCGACCTCGCCCTCAGCTGTTCTGTGCCCTCAAGTCCACTGTTGTTTTCATTCTGGTTCTCGTGTTCTGTAGCCAACCTTGAGTCCTGAACTTGGGCAAGTAGTAAATATGTAATGCAGTACACGAATTTGAGGACTCGAATGCAAAATTACAACCAAATGCAGAATATCCTCATTAGTAGCAATTTTGTGATATAAGGATTTCAAAAAAATGAATTCAGTGCAATTCATTGGATGTTACTACAGAAAAATGAATGAAGGACAGGTGGTGGGGGGAGGTCATGTCACGGGCAGAGTTAGGCGGTTGTTTTCTATTCCTCGAGATTCACAAAGCACTTTAGCATATATGAGTGCAAAGTCCTGAATTACCAATGATATGGGTTTTTTGTTGTTGTTGTTGGGTTGGTTGGTTTGGTTTGATTTGGTTTGGTTTTTCTCTCTCTGAATACCTACTTACTTTTGGACATACAGTTCTTAATGGCAATACTAGACTAACTACTTATGAATAAACCAAAAGAAAAATACCCAAAATAGGAGTCTTGTAAGCTTTGTTTTGCTTCCATATTTCTAGTATTATAATGGGAGCAAATACCTACTATGCCTTGTGTTAAAAATTATAGTAATTGGGTGTTAATTTTAATTCAGTTCCTCTCAGAATAAGCTGTTTTGTTTTTTTATTTCCTTAGGTTTGGGCAAAGTAAGAGTTGTAGTCACTATATTGGAATTTTGTTTTTCAAAAAAAAATTTTGTTTAATGTTTATCTTAGAGAGAGAGAGAGCAGGGAGGAGCAGAGAGAGAGGGATACACAGAATTCAAAGCAGGCTCCAGACTCTGAGCTGTCAGCACAGAGCCCAACATGGGGCTTGAACCCACGAACTGTGAGATCATGACCTGAGTTGAAGTCGGATGCTCAACCAACTAAGCCACCCAGGAGCCCCTGGAATTTTGTTTTCCAAGGTAGAGTTTTATAACACATGGTTTTCAATATGACAGGATTCAAAAGAGATTTGATGATGCTTAAAAGATACAGCGAGTTTATTCAAACTTAGTCGTGAGGAAAATATTCCTGTAACATACTGTTGTTAGTGGTATAATGCATGCTTCTCCCTGCTTTTACTTTTCAGAATAAATTGTCTGAAAAGCTCTTTTCTAGAAGTCAAATCTCACATGCTACAGGGCTATAAGGAAATCCCCTTGGCCACTTGGAGTATCGCTGACAGTCGTCATGGGGAAGGTAGCACGTGGTGTTTCCCAGGTGTATACTGTTTTTATTTTTCCATGTACAAAATATTAGAATAATAAATAGTTAATGGTAAGGCTTGTGGACATGAAAACTGCTGACTACCTATAATTTCTATGAAATTTATGTAGGAAAACTTACTGCTCTTCTTTAAAAATCTCTCCTTCATCATAACTTGGTTTAGAATCAAAACTTAAACCTTAGAATAAACACCTTATCTAAACTGATTTAGAAAGCACGTATCTTGATGAATATCGAGGGAAATTCATAAACTCTGGAATGAAAAGAAAAAAATGGCAATGTCAGCTATATTTTCAGTGTAATTTATATGTAACCTTTTATCTTTATAATAATAAATATTATCACAGCCAGTTCGAGCCGGCAACTTTAATTTACATCTGTTAGTTAAAGGCTTTAGCTTTTGTTTATGCATACAAGAATTCTGACTTTTTGAGATTAGCTTCAAATTTTTGGATCCGTTCCACAAAGAAACATAATGTTGTTAAGTGCAGGCAATCTTGAGAACCTCACCATTTCTGCGTTTATGACCAGGAGCCAGCAGAGTCCGTCGTTTCCATGTTTATTTACTCTTTGTTTTAGTGTGTTGTATCTGTTGACAGTATTCAGGGCTTGTGTTCATGCAAGTTGCCATAAAGCAAGGGAATGAAGACTGTAGAACTGTCAGGAACTCTCAGCATCGCAGACCACCTGCAATTTAAGAAAAGCATTTGCAGAAGGATTCAGTGTCAGTTTTGGAAATTGACTGTAAAAATGCAAATTGGCCTCCACTTTGCCATCTCCGGAACAAAAGAGGTGGAAAGTGAGGAAGCACCAGACAAGCTGAACGTCCTTTTAGGCAGAGCTGCTTTCATGAAGACAAAAATAGGGTCCCATTTGTTCATTCACAATAGACACTCAGACTGGACATTCTGCCATCCATGTTTTATTGGAGCCTGCAATGCGCCCAGGAGAAAGGTCGCCTCATTCTAATTCATCTTAATGTTTCCCCTCCTTCCTACAAAGGGAAGTCTTCCAACCCTTCCCACTCTGCAGGGTTAGGAGGAAAGACTTCCTCTGATCAGTCTCTTCTGTCACCTTTGTACTTCATGCTGATGAAATGCTACTACGTTTTGGTATCTGACTTAAGATCACACTAGTGTCTTCTATGGACTTACTGTGCGCTGTAGCCAGAAACCTGGTCTGCATTTCTTTCTCAAAACCTTGGGTTCTTCTCATTTGGTTCATGAGTAAAAATGAATTCTAGAATCCCCAGGTCTAGAATCCCCAGGTCAGGGACAAAGGGAACAAACCAGAAGATGCATAACATTTTTAAAAATTTTTTGGCACACATATACTTAGATCTCCTTAAACATTACTCACAAAGAATTGTTTTATTTCAGAGAATATTTGGTGGCTGCAATTTTTGCCTTTAATCTGTGTCATCAAAATAAGATGATTTTCTTTTTGCTTTCTCAAGAGGTATTCCACTTTTAAATAGAATGTTTAGGGAGGTATTTTAGGAGAGCTTACCTTTTCATTTGTATTGGTACGTTAACTTGTATGGATAAATGACTTACAGTTTAATGGAACTGAGGTATCTTCATCTTCTGTGCTTATTTTTCTGCTTGCTTTCTTTATATATTTTTCCATTATTAAGAAAGGAATGAGAGGTATTGTTTGAGGAAATAATTCTAAAACACCACTTTTTGATAATTAACAATGTCTTCAAGTATGCTTGGGGAGAACCTTCTTGACAGTCTCAAATTTGAGCAGACTGCGTTAGTCAATTCTCAACATTGATTTTTCTTTTGACTACTCTCATCGATTTGAACATTTTATTGTGAAATACCCAGTAAATCATAAGAGCAGAGAGCTAATTAGGTGGGTGGTATAAATTTTTGGCAGTTTTGACACTACTGACCTTTTCAGAAAAAAAAAACAAAAAACGACACATACTCTAGTACAAGGTGAATCCAGTTGATAAGTACAGTTTTTACTAAAGTTAAGTTTTATTTTGAGATACTTGTGGATCCTCATACCATTGTAAGAAATAACACGGAAAGATCCCATGTATTCCTTGCCATGTCCCCCTGTGGTAACATCCTTTAAAACTATAGCACAGTATTACAAACAGGATATTGATGTTGATTCCATCAAGATATGGAACATCCCATAAGGAATGGAACTATAAAGGAGGAATTACATGGATTTTGAGCAATTTCCCAATTCTAGATTCTTCAGTACTAAAAATTTTGACACCAGGACATACTAACAGCAGGGTTTCTAGGGGGAAATTTGGGGGGTACGTCGGTAAGCCTGAATTCAGATCTCAGCTCTGCCACGAAGACTGGTTTAATCACTTTATAGGAGTCATGGCCTTGTTCTGCTATAATTTATTCTTTTGTAGGGACTTGATTTGAGTCAGTGATTCTCAACCAGAGTGGAAGCAAGTGATGTCTTTTTCTGCTATGAAGTCTTGTCAGGATCTTGGGTTGGAGGGCTTTTCAGACACAGCCATACACCTTTCCATCCCTGTGCCTACCTCCACCTCCACCTTCGCCACATGCAGATTCTGCTTTTGGCTCCTAGACATCTAAGATTTTGACTTTCTCATCCTCCATAGAGAATTGCTTCTGAAAACAATTAAATATGTTACTCGTGGGCTGTAGATACAGTTTGCCAATGACTAGTCTCCAGCATCTCTAAGCTACTTTTCAACTTGAAAATAATAAGAGAAAAGTTTCTACAAAGAACACTGAAAATCTTTCTCCTTCATAGCACCCCCGGTTGATGACTCATAGGACTGGAGGAAAATGTGATGAATTTAGGAACCAAGCTCAGAATGGTATATGAGGAAGATCTTTTCCAAAAGGGATGTAATAGAAAGGACATCTGAGGAAAGAAATATAGGAATAATGCTACAGGAATCAGATCACCTAAATTGAGAACCTGAAAAAAATGAGTCACTCAGCATGAGAATTTGACCCTGTCGGATGCCTAATTTTTGTAAAGTTTATTTATTTATTTTGAGAGAGAGCAAATGGAGGAGAGACAGAGAGCTAGGGAAAGAGAGAGAATCCCGACCGTGCACTGTCGGCACTGTCAGTGCAGAGCCTTGATTCAGGGTTCGAACTCACAAACCACGAGATCATGACCCGAGCCGAACTCAGACACTTAACTGAGTGAGCCACCCAGGAACCCCTGAGGCCTAATTTATAGGTTTCAAATTTTAGAAATCAGTAACTTTCTCTGTCACTTTGATGGCTTCTCTCCAAAACAGATTTATTATAAAATTATAGCATAAAAAGAAAGATACAGTGTTTTTATCATTATAATTGCTATCTTAAATATTTTTTTCCAGGATTCAGTCTAGGCTATTAAACCTTCCTGGTTTTATACTTCGTAGTGCTATCTCTGACTGTGGCAGGTACAAGTTACCAATATAACTCCTTTCCATTTCTTTTCCTTAAGAAAAAAAAAACAACCTAGGATTACAAACTGTATACCTAACTTATATTGAAATGTTGAAAGAAATGAGTCTGAACTTAAAACCAAACCAAGAGGCAAGGAAAATAAAAAAGGAAATGATTTTTTTCTATATTACGTTAGGGATGACACATGAAAGAAAAAATTGAGGAAATCCAGAAACAAGAATATATTTCCCAAAATGACAGCTAAATGAGATTTTGGGGCCCACACTAAAATGAGCCAAGTCAGAGACAGAGCAGCAAGCAATGGGGAAGGAAAGTACTGGTCCATATGAAAACCTGCAAGTTTAGAATAACTCAGAAGATGTAAGAATCCCTTACTCAGATACAGGATTACCTGTGGCACATTTGCCTGGAAATGGTTAAAAGACAAAAAGAGCTAAGGGAAGGTGATCTAAACCTGGATACCTGCTTTCAACTCTCTGATTCTATAAGGTGAGTAACACAGTTGTCCTGAGAGATGAATGGCCATCTCTCCGGTAACGCACTGAGGAAGGTCTAAATGAGAGAGCCCCAGAGACCGTGAAGCCAGACCAGCTCTGTGCTTGGGAGTGGCTAGTGATGACTCATAGGAGGGGGAGGAAAATGTGCTCAATTTATGGGCCAGGTTCAGAGTGGTGCATGAGACAGATTGTTTGGTATTAATGATACAGTGATACCCCAGGGGACAGGGAGTATAGCCAGTTACCCCTGAAGTTACGAACTGAGCTGTATTAACCCAGTGTCTGAATCTGGATGCAAAGAACCCGTGTGGTGCCAGCTGCTAAATTCTTCATGATTTTACCCTTGAAGGAATACTAGATTCAGGAGTCTTTGGGATTATTGATATTTCTTTTAAAAATCCTGATCTATATATCAACCACATCCAACCATCTTCAGCATACCACCCTTTATTAATAAAATAGAAAAGATAATATGGATCATTAACCTCGGAAAGGAGACAAGAGATGCTACAAAGAATTGGTAATATCTAAAATACATCATCGTTAGCAACATTTCAATAAAGAGTGAAACAAGATTATTCTGGCATCATCTGCGAGAATTTCAGACAAGCTGTTTTAAGAGGAAAGCAGGCAGATAGATGATGGATGGAGGGATGAACGGATGCATGGGTGGACGGAGGCAGAAGTGGGTCTGCGCACTGAAAGGTATAACACAGCACTGTCATCTCCAGTTGAAGTTATTAGAAAAGAAAAAAGAACAAAGGAAAACCCGGAAGTCACATATGGGATTAGCAAAGCTGAGCGTGAGCCTGAAGGCATTGTGAGGAGGAAGAGCTATTAAGGAGATTGTCAAACTAGACAGACGATCCATTACTAGTGGAAACCAAGAGGCTCAGAACCATTAGCGGAGACTCTAATCCTCTCAGGCAGGGACACGGCTCTGAGTGCCTGGAGAGACCATGGCAATTCATCTAGGAATGGTTATTGCTTCTTACATGACAATCATGAGGACATCACTAGGTCCGAACCACAAACGTTTCTGATGAAAGATGGAGCAAATTGTTAAATTTGAAATAATCCTTGCTGTAGTCAGCCTGCAGCTCAGGATACTTAGGAGTACAAATTAGTCTTTTGTACTATGGCAGTAATTGTGCTGTACTTTCATTATCAAAACGTGTGAATGAGGGGCGCCTGGGTGGCTCAGTCGGTTGAGTGACCGACTTCGGCTCAGGTCATGATCTCGCGGTTTGTGGGTTCGGGCCCCACGTTGGGCTCTGTGCTGACAGCTTGCTCAGAGCCTGGAGCTCTGATTCTGTGTCTCCTTCTCTTTGCCCCTACCCCATTCGTGCTCTGTCTCTCTCTGTCTCTCAATAATAAATAAATGTCAAAAAAAAATTTTTTTTTTAACGTGTGAATGAAAGACTTTATTTTAAAAGGAATTCATTCCAAGTATTTGGGGAAGGAGGAGAGCTGGCATCATTGCTTTCAGAAATGGTATTTTTACATGGTTTATGTAAAGGTTTATGTACAGGTTTATTTACAGGTTTATTCTCCCTGATTCGTCTTGATCAGACACAGTTTAATGAAGTGTTTAAGGGCACAAGCTGAACACACACTGCCCAGGTTTGGTATGTGCTCCTACTTCTTTATTAGCTATGTGGCCCTAGACAGTTTTAATGTTAGGGACCTCAGCTTCCTCATAATCCATAAAATGCAGATAAAAATAGCACTTAAATCGTAGAGTTGTAAAGTTTAGATGAGTTTATGTGTAAAGCACTTTGACAGTATCTGGCACATAGCAAACCCAACCCCCCAAAACAGAATCTTTCTCTATCTCTATCTCTTCCTTCCATTATTCTCTAAGCTACGGGTGGGTATGTGTTAGCTGTAGCATAGCTCAGGTCTGTGGGCAAAGATCAATAGGGGTAGTCTCATAGCTGCAGGAGGAGAAGAGAAGTGGGCAGCCCTAACATCCGGCTAGTTCTTACAAAGAAAATAGGATTTAGCTTTGATGGTATATAGGAGAGAAAACCATGAGAGGCCAAAATGAGGCATCAGGCTACTGATATTTTTAATGAAAGAAAAGGAAAGTAGAGGAGAAGGGAGGGGAGGGGAGGGAAGGGGAGAGGACAAAAGAGAGGAGAGAAAAAAGAAAAAGAAAAGAAGAAAAAAGAAAAGAAAAGAATTGTCATTAAAATACCTAGAAAATTTGCATCTAATGGAGCGTCTGGATAGTCAGTTGGTTAAGCATCTGACTTTGGCTCAGGTCATAATCTCACCTTTCAGGAGTTCAAGTTCCGCATCGGGCTCTTAGCTGTCAGTATGGAGCCTGCTTCAGATCCTCTGTCTCCCTCTCTCTCTGCCCCTCCCCAGCTAATGTGCTCATGCTCTCTCTCTCTCTCAAAAAATAAAAAACTAAACATTTAAAAAAAAGAAAATTTACAACTAAGGGCTAAGATACATGGCTTTTCAGTATTCATTATAATTTCCAAATATATTGTGGCTTTTCCCACCTATGCCACTCACTCCACCTGGAAGGCTTTGCCCCACAGCCAGTTTCCAATAATTAACATTATACCCATCTTTCAAAGCATGGGATAAAACTGCCTTTATTGCCAGCTGCAAGGATTTGCTAAAAGCTGCTTTTATAAAGATCTTTATAATTTGCCTTACTTTCCTTATCAGACAGTAAACTCTCTTAAGACAAAAATCCTGTTGTCATTACCACTTATTATTTGTAATCTTCACCTGTGTGCCTCCCCCTGCCCAATCCTGCCCTCTGCGTAGCGGATGAACAAACAATGTTTGTTGAACTATGAATGAATCCTGAATCTATATAGGCAAGGAATTTCACTCCTTGGTAAAGCTCCCAGAAAATCTTTTTCCGAGCCCCAGAACACCCCGTGTAATTACGAGTGACAGCTTTTCAACAATGATTTCACTTACCTATGAAGTTGCTGCTTTTGATTGCTAATTAATAAAGATAAATAAATATTCTCCCCACTTTTGGGCCAGTTTGGTTCTCTGTGCATTCTTGTTCCTGTTCACGGAACTTGCTGGTTCATCTATTAGGCATTTGAAACGTTGAATTACTCGGCATCACATTTGTTCTTGTATTGTCTAGGCTCTCGTCAGCCTCCTGGGGTCGTCACACCATAATCTTAAACACAACATGTGCCTTGTGGCCCAGATGTTTTCCAAGAGCGAGCGCTGCAGCCAAGAAAAGCAAGATAGTATCTCGAATACCCAAAGGGATTGATAGGACTGAAAAAGCAACCGTCCAGCCAACTGTAGAGCTGTCCAAGAAAAAGCGAGCCTATTATTTGTGTAGTTGGAGTTTTTGTGATCAAATAGTAGAATTTGAAACAATTTTTAGGAAAAGATCTTGCGCTTCGCAGGTTTTCATAATATCTGCTTCTCTAGCATGGATTCGGGTGCTTGGTGGTTTATAAGTGAAACTAGGATTATAGCAATGGCAAGAAAACCAACAACAGCAAAAAAAAAGGGGGGGGGGAGGAGTTCACGGACTGTGTATTGTTTCTCCATAAATGCAACATGATAAAAAATTAGCTTTCTTTGCTAATATTTGCAAGTAGCACAAAATACGAACAAAGATTGCTTCTAGAAGGCTACTTAGAAAATGGCAGTGGTGACTCATCTGCTCTTGTGGCTGTTTCTGCTTTACCCCTGCAAAAAAGGAGTTTGCCTTTTGTAGTTTTGCAGTGAGCTGGGGGTACGTGGAATTGTGTGTGTGTGTGTGTTTAATAGCTAAGTCATATGTTTCTGTAGTGAAGGCATTTTGGTTTATGTACCTGTTAACAAAGAAATGATGTAGTAATAATGTTACATCCATATTTTCATTTCATTATCTTATTAACTGATTTGCATCTTTCTTCATAACTTTTAATACAGCTCACGGTCATGAGTATCAAACTCCAGGGAGTGTGGAATTTCACATACACATCATGATAGTAGCCTACTTAGACTTATTCCTACTTCTTGCCCCTAGAAATGTTTTGGCTTCTGTTCTCATCTTAATAACTTGACTTATTATGTGGCCTTGCCTAGGAGAGAGGAACCAGTAGGAAGCTGATTTGGTTCTGGGGTCTACCTAGGACTTCAGGTCTGTCTTAGGAAAAGTGGTCTGAGATATCTGTGCCCTTCTTGAGCCAAACTTTGATATACCCTCAACTTGGAGATCCTGGAAGGAATCAGGCTCTAGTAGAGTTAGGTACTCACTGCTGTCTTAGATCCAAGCGCTCTTCAAAATTTTTAAACCATCTGCCTCCCTGTTTTCTCCATATGAAATCCTATTGTTTTGTTTTGAAACAATAAAGTCTGATTTCCTCTTGTTGAAACAACTCTGGGACCTTTCGACCCCATAATTCCATTGGCCCCATGTTCCACTCACATTCTGCGGCAGCCCATCACCCACACGGCCCTGTGTGAAAACGTGTGCTCTACACCAGCCAGATGGGCTCTTAACATGGCTGCATCACCTGGCCATGGGTGCAGTGACGACAGGAGAGACCCAGACGTCACCTTTGCCAAGTGCCCTTGCTGCATTCCCAGGAACGTATGTTGCATTACCTGTGGGACACTTAACATTTTAGGGCCCTGTTAGATTGTCTTTAGACTCCAAAGTTCTGTGTGTAATAGTAATAATGTGTAAAGACCCAGGGCTCCAAAGGATTAAAATCAGCACCTCCAGATCTCAGGAAATAGACTCTGTGGGCATATCAGGAAAGTAGAGGAGGACATACAATGACCATTTTTTTCTTTTCGAATGTCAATAGTAACCTTAAACAGACTGACCCCTTATCAGAGATCTTGATATTTAGGCCGAAGTGGCCATCCCCAAAGAATGAGGAATCTGAGTGATTTTATTTTATCTTCTATTCCTAGTAGGAGTATCTGATTACTATTCGAGGGGGATATCCTTATGAAAGTTACATACAAATCTAGGGGTTCTGTTGTCCCGTATCTCAAATTCTGTCTTCTGTGTGTTAGCCATTCATTGAGCGTAACAAATCCCTCTCTCCCCCAAGAAAAGGCCATTTTCATTTTCGTGTAAGTTAAAAGGTGAAATGCACATTCTCTTCATCATAGCATATAGCCCTGAGCTCCACCCCATTTCCTCTGCTGATAACATCCCCCAAAACATACCTGTTTGCCCAGGACAGGATTGCTCCAACTCACGCTAGACATGCTGTCAAAGAACAGAACCTTCAGATGGCCTGAAGAAAGGAGAATCCCAGGTGCAACCCCCAATTTCTTTCTATCCTAGTGACTAAAGGTATTACTGTGACATGTGGAGCAGCTTTTAAAGAGTGTTTATGTACTTTTGTTTTAACTGATCAAAACTTTGGAAAAAGGTAGCTTTTTAAGTGGCAAGATTCTGCAAAAGTTAAGTATAGGAAGAATAGCAAAGAAGTTGTAGGAATTGTTGGTGTGACTCATTTATAAATTTGTGTTTTTGCCTACTAATTAAGGAGTTGCACTCAGTTTTGGTGTAAAGAGAGACTTTAGTGGTAACCTTTTTTGAGCTTTTTATATTAATGGTTAGGCTGCTTTCTGCCTTGATAATTAAAAGCAAATTGTATTTATATATATATATATATATTTATATATATATATCCTGTTCTCCCTAAAGAAAAAATGAATCTGATTTTATCATATCGTCATCTTCATAGCTAGCAGTGACTGCCTTTATTGAGCACCCACTGTATACATAGCACGGTTCTAATCAAAGACAGGCAAATAAATAACCTTTGAGGTCTCTTCTTCCTACTTTACTTCCATAGCTTAATTTGTTTCAAAACCCACTCTAATATGCATAATGATTTTAAGTATATTCCAAATTTAATCAGGTAATCTTTTTTAAGGTGTTCTCAGGATAGGGTGGACACTCCTTCTTACATACACACACTATGAGAATTTAGCACCGTTGGCTGCCGGCAACAGACCCTAAGATTTATTCTGTGTAGCTATTTTCTAGCCTGCTGGATGCCAGCCAGTTGCCTAATGGATCATGAGTGAGTCAGTTTCATTCAGCCTCTTAGCAAAGTCAATTTGTCCAGCAGCACACGATTTTCTGTCGTGTAGGGTCTTTGCCTGGCACTACTGTGACAAGCTCAGTCTGTGTCTGCATCCCTAGAATCCAGCTGGGCTTTGGCACCAGAAGGCTGGGCTAGAGAATGAAAGTCCCCTTCTAAGGAGGAAAAATGGTATAATGAAAGCTTCCTGGAAAAATTAGTCAGACTCACCTGTATTCAAAAGCAGGTCACAAACATATCCATATGTTACGTTGGCTTAAGATTTGCATGGGCAGTGAACAACAACATTTGCCTTTTGATGACTTTAGGCCTGATCGCTCTTTCTATTTCAAGTTACAGAAAAATAATGAAAACAGGGTCCACCTGGAAAGGACTGAATAGCGTTTGCTAATAAACCTGAGTCACAGCCCAGTGTTGAAGGCCAGTGTGGCCCTTTTTATTTTTTTTAATGTGTATTTATTTTTGAGAGAGAAAGAGAGACAGAGTGGGAGCAAGGGAGGGGCAGAGAGAGAGGGAGACACAGAATCCAAAGCAGGCTCCAGGCTCTGAGCTGTTGGCACAGAGCCCCACATGGGGCTTGAACTCATAAACTGTGAGATCATGACCTGAGCCGAAGTCAGACGCTTAACCAACTGAGCCACCCAGGTGCCCCAGTCTGGTCCCTTTTAAGGATCTCTTCCCAGTGAATGGGACGAGGGACTGATCCTGGGCAGGAGGTAAGATAAGTATATCTTCCCTACTCCCACTGCCCCAAAGCCACCATGTATGGAATTTCTCTGTCATGGGCCATTTCACCAACATATCCAAGTCCAGTTGCAAATCTGGAAGGAAGACATCACCACACATGTCAGGGTTCTAAAATATGAGCAAATTATCATGGTCTTTGTGGAAGAGAGCCTTATCACCAGATGCTTCTAGGGGTAGCTGTCTTGATTTATTGTGAACTCCCAAGACATATGTTTTTTCTTAAGGAAGATATTGGGGTGCTGTTGTATGAACATATAATCCGAGAAGAGATAACAAGGCTACATTATGCAAAAAGGTTGTTGCTCGAGCTAATGGCTCCAAGGACAGCCTAACTTGTCTTCTCTATGGGCCACACATTTTTAAGTGAATAGTTTTCAAAGAAGTCACATTCCTAAAGTGGCATAGCAGGCCCTGGCATTGCAAGTACAAGAAAAAAAAAATAGCACGGCGTGCTTTTCCTTTCCACTCAGCAGCATCTAGTTCAGAAGTCGTTAGAGGCAAGGTGCTAGGTGTAAAATAACTGCAAAATTTGAATTCCCTTTGGAGAAAATGCGGTTTGATGTACACATTACTTTGTTCGTTCTGTTCTGTTCGATACTATAACATCAAAATCTGGAGGGCCACTGTGAAATGGGAAGAGTTGCTCCCCTGGATAAGAAAGGCTTTGGTTTCCATTATGCATACCTGGTATTTGTTAAAAGTATGTGGAAGAAAGTTTAGCTGCCTCGACGCTCCACTTTCATTTTGAAGAATGAGCAGACCCCTTTCCTCTTTGATTCATTTTTGAAAAATTGTACATAATGATGCATACCTCATGCTTGTCTCTGTTCCCCTTGTCTTTTGTTTCTTCCCATCTGGCCTAAGGAGCAGGTTTTGGCGTCAGCTGTGCTCTCTTAGTGGTTATGCATCAAGCACATTCTACTAGGTAGAGCCTTTCACAAAGGTTCTGAGGGTTGTAACTTCATCTTCCATTCTGCCTTTCGCCCCCAAAATCTATGCGGTCAAAACTCACATTTTCAAGCTATATATCCCAAATTATATCCAACACTTGCTAGTATCAATTATTATCATAATTTGAGATTCTAGATTGCAGATGTTCATCCTAAGACTTTGCCAATATTCTTAGGTCTGTTGGGTTTTTTTGTGTTTTTTTTTTCATTTCCCACAGATGAGTGTTCCAATTTAAGTGTGTTTTCTTTTCAAGAGTCTTCGATATGTAACTGTTCTGACATTTCTGAGATTGTAGTATTCCTAATATTTAGTCTCATGAGGTGCTTCATTTCTTAAAGTACTCTTTTTATTGTGTTTCTTTCCTGCTGACCCATCATTGCACTAGATCAGTTCCTTATTTTTCTTCTTTTGAGCATGACTAATAATAATAAAGTCTGAGCTCCGGTCTCAGATTCTATATTTTAATTGTGTAAAGCAACTATGAAGACCCACACTGACAAGATGCTGAACCTAAATGAAATTGGGTCATGTCTCCAAGAAGTCTTCCTGAGAATCAAGCAGAATGTGTGGGTGTGTTGCGCATGTGGGAGAGAGAGAGAGAGAGAGAGAGAGAGAATGTACTCACACACAGCCCACAGCCCACAACACTAATAATATTTCCTCCGACTGCAACTCCTCAGTACCTGTGTGGTGAAATGAAAAGAGCTTTGGGGTGTATCTAGTATTCATGTGACAGATGAGGACCTGAAAGCCTAGACGGAATACATGATTTGCCTGAGATCCCACAGCACGGTCAACCGGAGCTAAAACCCAGGCCTCTCAGTATGTGCTGGCCCAGCCCTCTTTGCTTTAAGCCAGCTCTGAATGGGGCCTGGAGCATTGTCTGCTGGTGAGGTGCTTAACAACTACTGGTGATACAACAGGGGAGGAAAGGTGACGTTTTAGCCTAGCAGTCAGTCTCGAAATTCAAAAATCTACCAGCAAGGTTGTGAACTCAAGGGTCGCTAAACAAAACTGGGAAACATCCGCCTATCGTTATCACAGTTCTATGGGGAAGCACAGAAATGAACAAAAGACAAAATAATGGCACCTTCTGCACCTGGGAATGAGAAACATCACAGAGGAGTCAGGAAGGATTGGTTACAGGCAAAATGTTCCCTGTGGGATTGAAAAACCGAATTGTGAAATTTTAAAGTTGGGTGATTAGATGTTCACTGTGATGTTGGGTGTTCACACATGTTGGGCATGGCACGTGTAGGTCTCTAGATTCATGAATGTCATCAAAAGCACCATTCCTTTTTGTTAATATTATTAAGTGCCATCTATTAAAAATCAGATGCTTGCAAATGGGAACATTGAAATAATTGGAGGAGGCAAGACATTATGTATCCCATCATTATCAAAGAACAATATCCAAATAAGGATATGATCAAACAACTCAGAACAGCCCCAGGAGTGAAGCAAAGGAATGTCCAACAGTATTTTAAGCCAGTGTCTGGATGCTAAAAATCAGCCCGACTAGTCGAAAGTGACCACAAACTTAGATGATTTTGACCCAAAAGAATGCCTGAGCCTCCTTTCCAAGACTGTTTGCCAGCTTTCCATTTCTGTGTTTCCCCTCTGCACCCCCGGCCCCAGGTGGAAATGAAGATTTTTTCCATTTGTTTTGTTTTGAAGACAGAACTTTACGTCACTGAATGGTGATGGGAAGGAAAGAAACGCTTGCCATCAATATCCACAGTCTTGGGGAGACTGGGAAAATGAAAAGACTACTCCTGTCTTAGAAAAGCTTTCCCAAGAGTTGGATCATATTAGATAATGTCATGATCCTCTTCACTTTCAAAGTTCCTTAATTACCTTAGAGAGGGAGAAATCTACATTTCTTTTTCCTTAGTGAAAAAAAGAGCACAGTGCTCTTGAGTTGAAAGCCCTCCTCAATTTCTCAAGTTGACTTTCATTGACACTTCAGTTCCTCCGTCTACAGTAATGTCGGGGCCGCTCCACAGGTTGGAGAACATGAGATCCTTGAAAATTATCAGCATGTCAGAAGTATTGATTATATTAAGCAGCCTCAAAAATGCTTCCTGCTTTTACCCATATTTGGTTTTTCAAATTTTTTACACAAATTCATTGAAGATGGGAGGTAGCAAAGGCTCGTGATTCTTCCCCAAGAACCTTAACATACAATGTAATTGATCTTTAAAGATTGTTTCACGTGTATGAGTTGCATACCTAATGTAGGTTAATAGGGTGGAAGTTCCCTAAACGTCGGATAGGGGGGATGTTGCCTACAATTCCATCTGTAGAACTGACTTCATTGTTCCATTGAACATTAGCCCTGAAAAAAAAAAAACAAGTTCTTCATAGAAGTGGATTGAGAAAAATTGAAGTAGAACCATGCAGGCTGAGCTGGAGGCAGTCTGTTCTGTTGAAGAATTTCTAGGGACACCAGACGAGATGGTCCTGCACCAGTCAACCCTCTGAGCTCTGCCATGCCTATAATTTTCATCATGGAAAATTCAGAGAAACTCTCAATTTAATTAAATGTTTCCTCCGTCATATCCGAAGTTAACTGTTTATTTTTGGCTTGAACAAATCAGGAGATTGCTTTGTGCCAAGTACTTACCTCTTTGTTCTATATGTAAGAACCTGAGAAAAGTTTTTTTTCTTGTTGGCTGATATGATGATATTGAACTTCCTTCAAGTGTCAAAACTCTTTCCTGGGGCTGATGTGGTTCTCTGGAATAAATGCACACTGCAGGAGAATTTCAACTCCGTTACATGATTCCCTGAGAGAGAGGGGGTGGGGGGATTAAATTTGGCGCTGAAAAGATACCTATCTCCGGCCTATATCTATATGAGCTGGAACGAGTTAGTATATAGCACTAGGAGACCAATCAAAAGACATGGCAATCAGAGTAAAACTGTATTACAAAAATAAATTTCAAAAGCTGATATGATTTTCATAAATCAGAGAAGTGTGGCTCCCTTAACTTTTTATAGCATCTGAATTATGGCCTAGGCTTATTAAGAATCAGAAAAACAAATTTCAGTGCTATCAATGATTCCCCAGTACAATATGAAACAATCCATTAGACAACAATGTGCTGAAGAGGTAACAGCAGTTTTCAATGAGTAAACTAAAGTAAAGCTCATAGAATAAAATTGCTTTTTTTATATAGCATTCCAGAAACAGCTGGAAAATGGAAGAAGCGTAGAGGGAGTGCAACATCAAGAAATACATATCGGTGATTCCGCTGTAGGGAAGGTTCATCACAGGAGAGTTATGAGAGCCGACAGGATTTTCTAGCTGTCAGGGAGCGGCGTGGCAATGTGCCCACTTGCCAGCAAGGGCATTATAAGCCATAAGCACATCTCTAAGGTGTTCAAGTGGCAGCCATATAGGTCTCTGATTTCACTGGAGAGAAAACCCAGATGGTAGAAAGTCTTCTGAAATAAGGACCCATAACAGACCCCTGAGTACATAACAAGTGATAAAGACAAAATAAAGGCCTCAGAGAAGGCCAGCTGGAAACCTGGGTAAGGAAGCACAGGTCTCCACTTCAGCTCAACTCAGGATGGCCTTTGCGAGACGACTGGCTTGCATCCTCTGTGGCTTTACTGCGCTTTACCAAAGCTCGTCTCAGAGAATCTCTAGTCTGTCTTGTGCGGACGTGGAGGTGAGGTGATTTAAAAAGAACAACTCATGTAACTGATACTTGGGTTTGACTTTTTATATAGTATTAAAACCTTAGGACTGGGAGTGATTCCTAAAGGGCATTGAGTCTAACCACTACCTTCAGACAGGACTTCATCAAACCAAGGAAATATAGTATCTACCTCATCGATTCACAAATAAGGCACTAGCCTTCCTGGAAAATAATTCTACAAGTGCCATTATAAATGCTTCCAGTGATAAAGACCCTAAAGCTAACACAAAGTTATTTTGCCAAGTATATTTCAGTGTCTTAAATAAATGATACATGTTCTCTCTGTTTCATTCCTGTGTATTTGGATTTGGATTCGCACTTCATACGAGTGCATTTATCCTATGGTTAATTGGTTTGAAACTATATGAGTGATTTTGCATGGATAAAACTGCCAGGCAAATGTAACTTTGCCTTTAATTAAATAATCATTAAAAATGAAAGTTGTCTACTTCCTCCTATTCTGTAGTTGACAGTGATTGAGGGGGTTGGTGTGCCCGTGGTGGCACAAAAATGGAATCAGTAAATTGGAACAGTTGTCAGACCCAGATTCTGATTAGTTAAACAGCTTGCCTCGGTTAGTGATTAATGCAGTTGTAAGGGATGAAATCTGCTTTCCTAGAGGAGTCAGAAGAGAACCTTTAATGGAATAGAGTTATGTGATAGTTCAGTTATATGAACCATCTTTGAACTTGGTCAAATGTAGATGTAATTTAATACCGAGACTTGAAAAACTAATGGGAAGATGATTTTGTAAAAGAACAAAATTTTCTGTTGTTGTTGTTTTTTAACATCTCTGTCTAAATGTGATTAGTGTCCTGTTTCAGAATTCCTTGCTTTTTTTTTATCTGGAGCCATCATTTCTCTGGAAATGTGCTAATATTAATAATGATTCAACTTTTGCTCTTATGTAAGTCTTTGCTCGGTACTCTAGGGGCTTGGGTTATCTACAAGACAAAGAAGTATTTAAGAAAATATTTAAATATATAAGCCTCTTCTAAGGATTTAGTCATTCAAGCTATTGAAAAAAATTTTTTTACCAATGACTTTTAGTGATATAAGTCACATTGCCATAAAAATCACCTCTTTACAATTCATTATGTTTAGTATTATTTCACAGAGTTGTACAACCCATCACCACTGTCTAATCCCAGAATATTTCATCACCTCAAGACAAATCTCCTGGCCATCAGCAGCCCCTCCTCATTTCCTCTTCCCCACTCCCCCCAGCCATGGAAGTCATTTTCGAAGCAGGTGTTCTGATTAAAATACTACATCTGTCTTTTGTGTTTGTAGCTGTTAAAAATGTTAGGAATCCCAAACAATTGATTTCACTTACATAGGTATGTGTAAATTATTAGAATTTTTTCATTTTTAATGAAATGAGGTATTAAACATGAAATATTTTAATACATACAACTGATGAAATCATTTTGGCAATACTTTGAATGAAATGGAAGAACTAACACGAATACTTTTATCTAACTCAAAATGGGCATGAACAGAAAGTTAAATTATCTAGGTAGGTGAAGGATAAATTCTGTTAAATAAATTAATTGCCTTCTCACTAGTGTACCTGTTCTATAAACTGTATATAATCCCATTAATAGAACTTAGATCAGAATTACCTTTTAAAAAATCTGCATCCCTTTTTCACTTTTTAACAACTGCTTCTCACCACAACTATAATAAAGCTTTATTCTACTAATTGGTATGCTGGGGTAATCCTGCGTGTCGGCTAAAAGAACTGAGTTAAAGTGTAGGTCTGTGAACAGAGGGTGGTAAGTTACTTGATAAGGAACCTAAGAGTACAACAGGAACATACGATTTATGTAAGTAAATGTACTATACATGTTTTATGTTTTTTAAGTTTTTACTTAAGTTCCAGTTAGTTAACATGCAGTATAATATTAGTTTCTGGTGTACAGTTCAGTGATTCAGCACTTCTCTACAGCACCCAGTGCTCATCACAGCAAGACTGCACACATTTTAAAATAATAAACACCATGCTCCCGTGGGACTCTGCATGTTCTTACCCTGTCTCCTCCTCCAGCCCATGCCTACCGGGCAGACAGACCCTTGCCACACTGCCCTGTATTCACTTAGAGGTGGCCGTGCTCCTTCCGGTTTGTGGATCTTCAAACAAGTCCTCTTCCTCTGAAAATCTAAAAAAAAACCCATCCACCCACCTCCCACCTCCCACCCCACCCCCTGGCCCTTTGCTTACTTACTTAGCTTCTCCTTCAAATCCCACCCCCATGGGAAGCCTTTTCAGCTCTGCACCTGAAATCAGGTCCCCATTCGTGTTCTCAGAGCACCCTGAGTCTTGTAACATTTGTGATCCTATACGAATCATCTCTATTTTCCAAGATGTAAGAAAGATTAGGAGGCACTGGTTTAATTTTTGTTTTAATGTTTTATTTTATTTCTGAGAGAGAGACAGAGTACAAGCTGGGGAAGGGCAAAGAGAGACACACAGGATCCAAAACAGGCTCCAGGCTCCAGGCTCCGAGCTGCCAGCACAGAGCCCAATACGGGGCTCAAACCCGTGAGACCATGACCTGAGCCAAAGTCGGACGCCCAACCAGCTGAACCACCCAGGTGCCCAAGGAGGCACTGGTTTAATGGTACAACACAACATGAATACACGTACTCATGATGTGTATGTACAGATGATCCAATGTCTTTTTTTCAATTTAATTTTTTTAAAGTAAGCTCTATGCCCAACATGAACAACCCCAAGTCAGAGTTGCATGCTCAACCAGCTAAGCCCACCAGGCACCCCTACTCATGATTCAATATCTTTTTAGAAAATCTAAACTTTGGACTTTCCACTAAGTCAGACCTCACTTACTTTCATGAATTCAGAATTTTTTTTTTTCACGTATCACTATGGTCAGATTCATTCCCTGTGTTTAGAACAGGAAGCAAGAATCCCAGGAATGATAACTTGTTAGTAATTAGCCAGTTTTCACTCAAAAAACCCAGCCTTGGTCTCTCAGAAAAATGACAATTCAGTGATAGTGGGGCACCAAGGTGATTTAAAAATACTAATTTTTTGGGCCTTCACATTGAGTAATTTTGAATTTTTTGAAGGGCTTTACATCTCACTAAATCCCTCATTTCTCAAACTTAACTAAAACTGTCAACTAAAGAACGTGTGCTTAACTAAAAGATTCCCTTTGGTAAACATGACCAAAAAAATTTGACAAAAATGATAGGTAATTTATCAGTTACTGTTTTCTGGCTTATTTCTCTATTTTTTGCCCTGCTCCCCTCTCTGAAGGACTTAAGGTATTCTAACTCTTCTACATTTGTTTGCTCGAACAAAAAGAACATATGAATGGTGTGCCTTGAGAAAGGAGGGACCCACTTGAATTGAAACTCTCCCAAGTGAATTTTATGATCCCATAAACTGACATGGGACCCCAAGATCATGAGATCACATAAGTGACATTTCCTTGAGATGTCATCACAAAATAAATCAAAGTGCTAGGAATTGTATTTCCTCTTTGTCCAGAAATCAACGATGTTCCTAGCCTGACTCATCGGTAAGAGTGATTTCTTATCTGTGAGACAGCTTGCACACCAAATATCAAAAATAGAAAACCTTTGAACTATTTTTCCTGTGGTAGGAATAAAAGTAACTTATAATAACAAAAAATCAGTAAGAAATGGATGTTTAAGGAAAATATACCCCGAGTGCTGTCTTTAAGGCATTGATCAGAGACTGCCTGCATCTAAAAAACAACTCTAGTTCATTGCCATCACTTACTGCTCTCAGGAAGCTTATGAGAAAACATGTGGACTTCTGCAAGTTCAGATGTGCCTATTGGTCACGCCTGTATTCATACATGTTTGAAAATCAAGTGACCCTGTTCAAACAAACAGCAACCTGTGTTCGGGCATTCATGTCGGTAGAGAGGAGCTTTCAAAGGAGAATGGATTCGTGGATGTTATGAATTACTGTGAACTTTCACTTGCAAACTTATCAGCAGATCTTGGAACCTGAGGAAAGAAGGAACCAAGAAAAGGAGGTGAATTACAAGGTTGCTTAGACTATTTTAATTTGTCTCAGGCCTACTTCTGTCCTTTAAGTCTTTCCCTTCTCTCTAATGGCTGGGTTTTTCAACAATAATTCAAGCAAGCATAAAAATTACTAAATGTACTCAAAAGTGCAATTTTGCGGATGCCTGGGTGGCTCAGTCAGTTAAATGTCCGACTCTTGATTTCGGCTCGGGTCATGATCTCACCATTCGTGAGTTTGAGCCACGCGTCCGGCTGGCTCTGCACTGACAGCACAGAGCCTGCTTGGGATTCTCTGTCTCCTGCTCTCTCTATCCCTCCCCTATTTGCACACACGCTCTCTCTCTCAAAATAAATAAACATATAAGAAAAAAATAAAAGTGCAGTTTTGCTTGATTTTGAGGATTTACCTTAAATCAATAACTGGATAGTATTTAATTATATTTTCTATTTGTTTACAGAAATATTTTTATATTTTAATTTTCCTAAGTCATGGTATGTATCTCAAAGGATGGGGAGGGAGTTTGGAGATAATGTCTTGAAACACTCCCCACCTCTTTTGCCTTCTTGTCTGGCCCTTGGAGGGCTCTGAGCCAACTGGAGCCTGAACAGGACCATACAAAGCAGGGAGGGAATTGCTCTGACCAGTTTGGAGTCTTCAGATTTTCTCATTTCCTCAGTTATTTTAGAGCAGGGCTGAATATTGTAATAATTGCTATTAGTTTTGAAACATCCTTTCATCTCTTTCACTTCCCAAGTGATCTGACACTTTGATCTCTTTTTGTAGAACTGTTCCATTTAAGATTTTTTAAATGTTTATGATTTTCACAAATATTTGGTGTGGGATGTAATGCTTTATTTGTAACTTATGTGCAAAGTTATAGAATTATTATGATTCCTAGACTTTTCTAGTGGGATCTGAGACATCAAATCAGAACTCTGAAAATCAATAACAAGATCAAATAAAATTAGTCTGTTTCCTCCCCAGTAATCATAGGTCATAAAAAAAAAAAAAGTTCTGCTTATGAAGCCACATGCAAAGTCAACTTCTTGGTTTAGTATTCTTCATTGTACATCTGATACTAATCTCAAAAAAAAAAATGGGAAGGGACAGGTACTGAAAGAAAACGGAATTTTTCATCAGTTGAATATTAGTTGTTTATCTGTGAAGTAGCAATAACACTTGGAATAAGAAAATGAATTTTTCCTACCACTTACACACATAGAAACAAATCTTATGACTTAGACAGAAGTGACTGTACTGTACTACTTTCTCCTCTACCTATTTTTTTCTAGAATAGTTTCTTTCAGGACTTTGGGGACCAATAGGGACTCTTAAGTCAGAACCAGTTCCGAATGCATTTTTTTCTTTTGGTAAATTGATGGGTAAAGATATATAATTTATTTTCTTCTGGTCAGTCTGTTCACCAGAAGGAAAATATAGAAATGAAAATCTGTTCTTATATATAAATCATGGCTTTAAAAAAAACAGTAATAAGTCAAGCTGTTTTAAAAATTTGGAACCAACACAGGAAGATTTTGCTAAATATTTGTATAAAGGTATTCACACAATTTAAGGTTTATGCTCTATTCTTTCATTTGGGGTCTTTAAAGACCCATAATGGCTAAATACCCATTATTTTCATTGAGGTAGTGTTATAACACATTCAGCACATTTCAAGAAGTGACGCCGTCTCTAGGGACATGCTAGACCCTTACAGTAGTGACTTCTGGTAAGGATGGTTTTATCATCCTCACCCCCGTGACTCCTTTGCATGTGCTGATTGTAGTACACTGGTTAATTTCAGATACCATCAGCGAAAATAGAATATGCTGAACAAGCACTTACAAACTAATGGCTCTTTATAGAACAGAGCTTTGGCCCTTCAGTAACAAAGAATGATTCAGAGGAAATGAGTTAATTTAACAAATTGCCAGTTGCCCACCAGCCCTCTTAGCAGAGGGATGATATATGCAAGGTGCACTGAAAAGAATGTTTTCCTCATCTTTTTTTCTCCCCATTCTCCATCTCCCATTACCCTCTGGGGAGGCAGTAAAGATGGAGGGTGGGGGGCATAGCAAATAAAAAGTGTGACTGGTGAATTTTTATAGTGATTTTTTAAAGCTGAACTAAATGAATTGAGAGGTGACTCTTCAAAATGATCATTTCTTTTTTCAAGAGTCTATAATCTCGATATCTTCATTTGAGGAGCGGTGATACTATCGAGGTTTATCTTCTAAAGGTTTACTAAGTTGTGTAAGTAGCTTTGCAGGAGATGAAATGAAAGAATTTTTGTATAATGGACTGGAAGATTCATCTGTGTGTCATGTTTACAACGTTAGAAACAAGTAGTCTCATATTTTATGATAAGACAGCCGCAGAGCAACCACACAAAAGGGGTGGTTCAACATCTGTATTAGAAGGCAAGATTTTATTTCCCAAGGCTCAAAGCAGTTTAGATTTGAGAACAATGCATACATGTTGCCTGCATTTCTTTCTGTACAATATATCTGACTATTCCCCGCTCTATTTTGCCACTACAGTTACAAAATTAGCAGAACATGTTCAAGTATTTCTGCTTGAAAAACATCACTGAAACACAGTGCTCTTCAAGTCATAGCACAAACAAGCTCATGCTTATCATTTACAGACAGGTTTTATTGGCCCTGGGGTATTTAGTCACCCCCATCCCCTCTTCATCTACTGATGGCCAATAAAAGCTATAGGAAGTCTCGTCAATGAAATTAGTAATCTGTGGGGACAGAGATGCATTAATGCCTGTCATTCTAGATTTGTGATCATTGGGATATGCTTTTTATGACCATTGAAAATATTGGCTTGCCCTAATAAAATGTAGTGTTGTTTCTGTTGTTAAATATATCTTAAAATGTGAACACAAAAATAGTCTTTGATAGCCAAATGAAGTTTTTTAATTTAATAAAGTATAGCTTTTAGGAATAGCAATCAGTGTGTGATAAGTGACTACATATTTCAACTAGTTTCTGGTACACTTGCCAAAAACTGCTAGAACGGCAAATTTTTTGCTTTAGAGATTTATAGATGTGAAAATATGTAAAGACCTTTAGGTATTTTTCCACTTTGTAATGGGATCTCCTTCTTGATCTTCTCTTTATTTCCTGCCTCAGTGTGCACCTGTTACAAATTGATGAATTAGAACCAGGATGCCTGAGATTAAGATTAATATGTATCACTTTGTGGGCTGTAAAATCTTGTCAGGTCTTGCTTAAATATGATTATTGTTGAGTTTAACCCAAACCACCAGCCTCACCAATATACTGTTTAATTCTCTCCTTCATATCGGAGAACCTCAAATTGGAAGAAATCTTGAATAGGTCCAACGCTAGCCCTACCCCCATTGCAATGAGTCCCAACTCTCAACTGGTCTGTGCTTTCTTCAGACCCAAGAAAATGTCCAGCCTACCAAAGCTTACCCATTTTATCATTATTTGGCTCCACTAATTTTTTTTTCATATATTCAGCTGAAAATTGCTGTTCCTATAGCACCCAGCCTCTGCCCCCTTAAATATGTAAACATTCCATACATGCAACTTGGATATATTTGAAGACTAATATCCTTTCTCTAGATTCTTCTGCAACAAACACCAATGTCATCTGCCTTTTCAGCATAGTAAAATTTGAGCCCCTTAACCAAGCAGATTTCTGTACACTGAAGAAGTTCCATTTTTCCAATGTTCTTTCTACTCTGTTCTGTCAAGATGATTTCTTATTATGACTGAGTCAGCAGCACGGATGACGGCTAAGTGAAAGACAGATGTTCTACATCTTCCTGGGCCTCCACTTCAGGGAGCCTGCTTAGGAGTATTAGTAGCATAGAGTTTGAAAGCTGCCCAGGCATCTCTTCACCTTCTCCCCTTTAACCCATAGTACTCAGGAATTGTCGTCTATGCTATGGAGTTTGCGCTGAGAACAGAGAAGTGCTGTTGCAAATTCAACCTACTTTGGGGACACCAGATGTGCTTTCACCTCCACAGTGTAGTGAGACCTGTAGACCTGGAATATCGTTGAAAACCTGACTTTTTCGTGCAGTACCTAACCCTGGCCCCTGGACGGTGTTGAGCTCAGAAGCAAACCCTTCTGTTGGCAATTTTATTAACTCCTAAATTATTATTGCCTTTGGACTTGAATCTTGAGACGTGCAGAGGAAGGAGGCAAGGGAGTGTGGGAGAGGAGGTGAGGGTCGATTTTGTTAGCTTGAAGTCTTAATTTGAAAGTCTCCCCTACCCCCTTTGGTTCTATCACAACAAAAATGGAATGGCAATCCCTAAGGTACAGCAACAATATAGTAGTACAGTTGTCATCTTTTTGCCAATTAGATAAAACCAGTTTTAGGACTGAATGAAAAACATATATAGCTCCATGGTTTGTTTTTATGACTCTGTGTGTGTGTGTGTGTGTGTGTGTGTGTGTGTGTGAGAGAGAGAGAGAGAGAGAGAGAGAGAGGGAGAGATTGTACATCCTCTCTGTTAAAAAAAAAAACTTAAAGTATCAGAAAATTCATGTATTGATAAATATCATAAAATATCATATATTGATAAATTACAGGATGCCCAATCAAATTTTAACTTCTGATAAATAGTGCATAGTTTGTTAAAATATGTCCCAAATACTGATAGGGCATACTTACACTAAAAAGGATTCATTATAGGAAATTCAAGTTTATTTGGGTTTCCTATATTTTTGTTCACTAAACCCAGCAGTCTTCCTTCAGGTGGGGCAGGACAGCTTGTGAATCTTGATCTAGTAACTGAACTGGATTCCTCCTCCTAGAGAAGGAAACTGACCGCTGCCTTTGATAGATTATCTTTTAACTGTCAACAAGTGAGGACTATTGATTCATAAATGGCAGGAGTCTCATTCCTTGTTGTGTAACCCGAACTGATGGGAGCCTGGGGCAAACAGAGAGGCCAGAGGCCAGCATCTAAGATTCTCCTTGCCTAGGGGCTGTGGCTAGGTCAGAGAGATGGTTTTACAAAGAGATGAGAGCGGAAGGAGCCTTTGAGTCAGGGAAAATAAGCAGGAGTGTTGTGGTCCAAGCCAGGAATATGAAGCTTATTATTTAAGACAAAGGTTTAGTCATAGGCTATAAATTAGAGAAAAGATAAGAAAGAATGAGATTCTTTCGGGAACCTGAATGTGTACGGGGTGGGAAGTACACAGGACAGAAAAATGGCCTGATTTTAAGGCACAGGGGTGGAGTCGACACCCATGGATGTAAAGGATATAAATCAAGTCAGGAGGAATTTTCTTGCAGGGAGATGATTTAGCAAAATGAGATAAATTGGACTGATAAAAGTGATCCAGACCAAGGTTTGGATACCTATACCAGCTTCACACATACTAAATCTGTGTCTCTAATGGGTCTGAGCCGATAGTAGGGTAGTAAGACCAAAGGTTCGTGACTGTCAAGAAGAAGCTCATCTTAGATGAAAACGTTGTCAAAGATTCTTAAATGTGATCTGTATTTATAAATAGATCCATATGTAGGCATACATGTATTTCAATATTTTACCTTTCCACCACTAGATAAATGGGACTGGTAAGGATATGAGTAGACAAACAGGAAAAAAGAAAACATATAGAACTGTCTTATTTTA
Organism: Cryptoprocta ferox; assembly: GCA_028646485.1. Classification (NCBI taxonomy): domain Eukaryota; kingdom Metazoa; phylum Chordata; class Mammalia; order Carnivora; family Eupleridae; genus Cryptoprocta; species Cryptoprocta ferox. The sequence goes on from CM053567.1 coordinate 28,255,091, forward strand.
TCTGAGACACTGTGATATGCTACAGAGCAAATCAAATGGAATCATTTTGGCATAGCGTCTGGGAAGAGATTTCTATGCATACGATGGCCAATTTGATTTTTTTAGGTTAAACTTGAAAAGTAAAATCTTTAAGTGTGTGAGTATGTATGGATGTGGCTGTGTATGTCATTTTCCAAGATCATAGAGTTACAAAATAACGATAATTTATTTTAAGGAAAATTTGACCAACATTTTCAGTTGGGAATGTTAGCCCTTAATTATGACAAACATTGCAAATCCCCAAAAAGATTCAGAAAATTCCTTTGTGGTAGTTCTTAAAACCTGGAGATTAAAATTGTAAGGAAGGATTTGTGGTTTTCTTTCAGAATTTTCTCAAATAACATCTCAGCAAATGTTAGTCTTACTTGTATCATTTGATTTAGTTGGTCATTTAAACTCATAGTCAAAATTAATCCTCTAGAACAGGATTTCAACTGAAGAAAGCTTTAGAAATGAATCTTTTTGTTTCTTTGCAGATAGATGTTATTTAATTATTATCAAAGTTAACATAATTTCAACATTTTTTAAGTTTACAAACTCCTATTGTGAAACCAGTTTCTTTCTTTTATTCTAATGATATTTGAAAATTCTAAAACAATAAAAAGCAATGCATTTTAAAGGAAAAGGTTTTTTTGGATGCTTGGATGCAATGCTTATTCATCACTTGATAAATGGTATTTTTAATTCAGTTAATTAGAGTAATTTATAACCAATTATTAGATACAGCAGACTTGTCATTCCATTTCTATAAAATAAGTATATGCATTGTTATATTTATATTGGTAAGTAGTAGTAGTAGTAACAAAATATTACCTAAAATAAGTAATAATTAACGTCTTATGCTAAGAAAATTGTAGAAACTTAAGAGCCAGTTTCTTTCTGTGTTTTTTAAATTTTTTTATGTTTATATATTTATTTTTGAGAGAGAGACAGAGAGAGGGAGAGGGGGAGGGGCAAAGAGAGAGGGAGAGAGAGAATCCCAAGCAGGCTCCCGACTGCCAGCATAGTGCCCAACATGGGGCTTGAACCCACGAACCATGAGATCATGACCTGAGCCAAAGCCAAGAGTTGGATGCCTAACCGACTGAGCCACTCAGGTGCCCTGAGCCAGGTTCTCTTTCTAATCTTTTTTCATGGTCTTAAGAGAAAGCTGGGAGGAACAAAAGTCATAATATATAACAAAGTGCTTTCAAAGTTGTTTTCACAGCAATTCAGAAGAGAAGGAAAAAAAATAATCAGAGATTGTTTCAATCAAATTGATTGTGAGATAACATGTTACCTTTGGGCAGGCAATAATGCACATTTATATTTCATGGCCAACAGTATTTAAAATTATGTCACTGGATTTCTGTACTAAATATTAAAATAATTCAACTTTAAATTTTCCATTAAAATATATTATAAAAAGATTTAAGTGCACCCCCCTGATATTTTGAAGGTATGTACTTCAAAACAAACACATTAATTAAAAATATGTCTGCAGGTTTCATGGTATTTGTGTTGTGTTTCTTTTAGAAAAAATGTGATTTTAGTTAAAATAAGTTGTTGCCGCAGCTGCTTTTCAGAAAATTGGGTTCTATATTAAATAATGCTTAACAGCAAGAACATCTAAGGCTATTAATATTTTTTTCTTGCAGTAAAAAGGAAAATGCTGGAGATTCTCTTCCTCTCTGCCCTCCTTCCTACCACTAGCTTCTGAAATTATAAGTACAAAGTGTGTTTTTAAGCTTTGGGGGGGAGGCACCAATTTTTTTTTTTTAATTTCATTGTACTTAACATACAGTGTTATGTTAGTTTCAAGTGTACAATATAGTGACTCAGTAGTTTCCTATATGAGTCAGTGCTCATCATAAGCATACGCTCAGGGATCCCCTTCACCTATTTCACCCATCCCCCCTGCCGCCTGCCCTCTGGTAACCACCAATTTGTTCTCTGTAGTTAAGAGTCTGTTTTTTGGTTTGTCTCTTTTTTTCTTTGTTTATTTGTTTTGTTTCTTAAATTCCACACATGAGTGAAATCATATGATATTTGTCTTTCTCTGACTGATTTATTTCCCTTACCATTGTACTCTCTAGATCCATCCATGTTGTGGCAAATGGCAAGATTTCATTCTTTCTTATGTCTACGTAATATTTCATTGTGTATATACCACGTTTTCTTTATCTGTTATCTAGCATTGGACAAGTTGGCTATTGTAAATAATTCTACAGTAAACATAGGGATCCATTTATCTTTTCAAATTAGTGTTTTTGTATTCTTTGGGTTAATACCCAGCACTGGAATTACTGGATCCTCTTGTAATTCTATTTTTAATTTTTTGAGGAACCTCCATACTGTTTTCACAGTGGCTGCACCAGTTTGCATTCTCACCAACAGTGCACAGGGGTTCCTTTTTCTCTACATCCTAACCAGCATTTGTTGATTCTTATGTGTTTGATTTTCGCCATTCTGACAGGTATGAGGTGATACTTCCTTCTGGTTTTGATTTGCATTTCCCTGATGATAAATGATATTGAGCATCTTTTCATGCATCTCTTGGCCATCTGTATGTCTTCTTTGGAGAGATGTCTGTTCATGTCTTCTCAATGGGGGCAATTTTTAAATTAAATATTCTTTCATGATCATAGGTAATCTGTACAACATAGTGGCATTATTTGTAATAAACTCTAAAAGGTTAAATCACTTTTATTAAACTTATAGTGCACCAAAAAAAACCCTCCTAAATAAGATTTCATGTCTTAATTTATGTTATTTTTTCTTATTGTGATCTGCTATAATTTTGAAGGCATTTTAAATGTTCTTATATTTGTTTCTAATATGGTTAACACAGATTATTGAGAAAGGCCTTTGGAAAAAAGTAAGTAAAAATAATGAATAGAAGGAAATTCCATCTCTAATGGAATCATGATATTGAGTATTCTGAATTATAGAAGTTAAAGATTTTGTAGAGTCAGACCTCATATCAGGAATTCTTTTTTTTTAGTGTTTATTTATTTATTTTGAAAGAGAGAGAGAGCATGTGTTAGTGGGGGAAGGGCAAAGAGGGGAAAGAGAGAGAATGAATCTTAAGCAGGCTCTGCGCTCAGTGCAGAGCCCCATGCGGGACTCAATCTCACAACCCTGAGATCATGACCTGATCCAAAATCAAGAGTAGGATGCCTAACTGACTGAGCCACCCAGGTGCCCCAATATCAAGAATTCTTAAATGGAGATCTATGGAATAGCTATGAATTGGCTTCAGAGGAAGGGTCCACAAAACCCCAGAATTGTATGCCAATTTTTTTTATCTTCACACGTAAACAAAAATCCATAGCATTCCCCAGATTCAGAAAGGTGTCTGTGGCCCTCAAAATTAATAAGAATCACCATTTAAAATACTCAAAATACTTTAAAAAAATAAATAAAGTACTCAAAATACTTGAATGATGTCTTGGAGACACAGGGACTTGAGATCTGAGTTTGAATCTTAACTACAGTTATTTATGTGTAGGACCTTGGCAAACTCCTTACTCTCTCTGCACCTTTCCTTTCTAAGCCGGAGAAGTAATACAGAATTTACAGATTCTTCCGAGAGCTTTATGAGGTCATGTGTAGTTTTTCTCAGGCACGTTAAAGTCACTCAGTAATTGTTATTTCCCTTCCCTCCGTGTCTTTCCTCAGAGATGATAGAAATAGTGAGCTGAAGCCATTAAGTGTGAACATGAAGCTTTAATCTCTGTTGCATATTATCACATATGGACATATCCAGTCTTGCATATAGAAGGCTTTCAGTTGTGGATTTTTATAATGGAAAGCAACCACATTAACTCCAGTATGGTCCAGGGTGACATTTGACACCTATATGGTTTTTTTTAATAAAGTAATTTAATTTAATTGCATTTTCTTTTTATTGTGGAAGAAAGCATAGGAATGTTAACTATTCACTATGCTGAAGCCTCCCTTTCTGCCCTCAGAGCTTTTTTCAAGGACGCCAAACACTCTTCCTAATTACTTTTTATTGATTTCTTGACATTTCTGCTCAACATTGACTGCTTATTTTTAGGAAACAAAGGACGCTAAGCTAAAAATGTTAATGGCGCTTTGCAAAGTACAAAGTTCAATATCTGAGTCATGTCTCTTACACGCTTTGAAAAACTACATACCGGCTTTATTATGTGCCTCAGTTGTCTTATCATACTGCAGAGAGAAATAGAAAATTCTGTGATTCTCAGAAGTCTTCCAAAGCTTGAACTGATTTTGAACAAATCTGTGACTTACCCTGCAATATTTCAGGTTTAAAATAAGTAATGACTGGGCAGAGTCAACTGAATAAAAAACTAGTTTAAAAAATCTACTGAAATACTAAACAGAGAGGAGGCTAATGAAAATTAAGCAACTCAACTCTATATTATACATTGTTATTCCAATTGTGCAGTCATATACCATGAGACCACACTTTAATTATGTCTGCTACTCTCTGATTTGTAGCATTGGTTTTGTTAGGGATGGATATGTTAAACAAGTCTGATTAGATCTTTATAGTAACCTAACCAAAAGGAAGCTGTCTTACTCATTAGAATAGTCCATTTCTGTATGAGCTGCTCGTTTAAAATATTTGATCGTCAGGACTTTCGACTAGGGGTGCCACCACAGGACCCTTTTTTAAAACCGTCTTGTAGGTGATTTAGATATTACATGAAAATGAGGTTAACGAAAAAGTAGCAGTCAACAAAATGAGCCTCATTTTAGATGTCACTGGAGATAATTTTTCATTATATGTCACTTATCTGCATTTCTTCTTGATACACCTTTTTTTTTCCTTTCCTCCCTTTTGGCTGAGTGCAAACAGCATTTAAAGGATCTAGTGGTATTAATATTGCATTGAAGTCAATCACAGATCCTGTGCAAATATTAAATATTGTACATGCATCATAACTAAATTTAGCATTTCATTTGGACTAGTTCCTGCTGCCATAACTCCCCAATGATGTGTATAACTCATCATATTTATATTTGTACATTTCTAATATATATATGCATAATTTCTCTTAGGTTCATAAAGAAATAAATGAGATAGTTTTTTCTAACTTTGAGATTATTATTAAATGAAAAGTAAATCATTTACTTAAAAATAATTTTGAGGAGGCACCTGGATGGCTTAGTTGGGAGAACATCTGACTCTTGATCTCAGGGTCATGAGTTTGAGCCCCACGTTGGGTATAGAGATTACTTAAATAAATAAAACTTAGAAAAAATAATAATTTTGAAAAAGGAAAATGAGGATAAATTGAATGGAGGTTAAATAGAATCCATTACAGCACTGCAATATTGTGGCACAAAATTGAATTTCTTTTTTTCAAGGTTTTTTTTTTTAAAGTAATCTCTGTACCCAGCATGAGGCTTGAATTTACAATCCCAAGATCAAGAGTCGCATGTTCTACTAACTGAGGCAGCCAGATGCCCCACAAAACGGAATTTCTGATAACCTTCCAAATTTGCACTAAACTTTTTTTTATTTTTATTTTTTACATTTATTTATTGTTGAGAGACAGAGCATGAGCAGGGGAGGGGCAGAGAGAGGGAGACACAGAATCTGAAACAGGCTCCAGGCTCTGAGCTGTCAGCGCAGAGCCTGACACGGGGCTCAAACCCACGAACCGTGAGATAATGACCTGAGCTGAAGTCGGATGCTTAACTAACTGAGCCACCCAGGTGCCCCTACTTAATACACTTTTTGGTGTTCAACTCTTAGCTTCATTGGGATATAATCTATGGTATGTCATATTCTAGACTGTTAAGAATAGGGAGACGTATTTCTTCTGTAATAAGAAAGGCACCAGGAGCATTGCTATATTCCCAGGAAGATGGCGCTACTTTTTAAGATTTCACACTAAGTTGGATATTGGGCAAGAGAACTTACCTAAGCAGTAAGTTACCCAGACATGGCCTGTTTGCTTATGAGCCAGTCAGGATTCTGACGGCTACGTCTCCTGCATTTTGTAGAAATCATATCCCAAGCAGTATTTTTGTAGACCTCAATTTCAGCATGGGAAAGAATCAAGACAGTATTTTCTGACTTTGATGGTCCTAGGACAGACCAATGCAGTGTCTGTCACAGGGAAAGATGACAATCCAATTTAATTTGCCACAACCTTTTTTCACTTTTCAATTTAATTCCCCTTTTTGGATAATATCTTTAGTGGCAATTGCCTGTAAAGAGTTAGTAGCCTCATACCGGATGAAAACCAGGTCCATTTGTTATTATTGTTATTATTTTTTGACAAAGGGGTTGGAGGTAGGGAATGAGAGAAGCGTGACAGGGAATTTAGCATTCTTCACCTAGTTAGCAGCAACAGCGTGCATTCTTCAACTTTTGAATGATTTTTAAAGCACTTGCCTCTTATTTTAAAGGATGCCTAGGGAATTGAAAATGCCACGCATAGCAAGTTCTATATTTGGAATCAGTACAGATCCGTGTCAACCTCTTAAAATGATTACTTCTCGCCTAACTTTGAACATGTCATTTTACCTTATTAAGTCATTGGATTTAGCTGAGCATGGAGGGCATGTTCTCTTTGTTATTTTGATTATAAGAGGCTCCTGACCATTTTAGGATAGTTATGGCTAAGACTTCAGTGCCACCCCTGGTCTTTCTTGTAATCTCTTATGATAGTGATAGATTCCATTTGTCTGGACCTCTGCCCCTACGACTCTCTGATCTAAGAGCAGTTAGAACTTTGTTCTGACCTCTTGCTATGTCTAGTCAGAGTTTCCTCTAAAGTAGAGCAATAATTTTAATAAATCGGATATAGTCATTATCTCTAGAATTAGACCTTCCATGTCTTCCTTCGCAGAGTTGCTGAAATGGGTATCAGTGTCATCTAGAGCATGGAGAACTGGTCCCAGAAATCAGAAGACCATGACTCAGTACCTAGCTCACTCACCTTTTCTCTTTTTACCTTCACCTATATACTTACTTTGGCTGTCACTAGAATGTGATTCTCCGCTTCACAGATCACCATGCCCATTTAACAGATTACATGTCATTGGACGTTTTCAATTTCTACAACTTTCCTTATTGCCATTTTGATATGAGTACATAGGAAACTCCAATTTCACATCAGGATTTAAAGCTAGACTTGACCATAAATTGCAGTCTCCCAGCCCATCAGTCTAAGGAATTTGGTACATTCAACAGGAAGAAAAAGAAACTGAGGAACGTAACCACCTTGAGCATCAAAAGTTCTCCAGTTGCAATAAACCGTCCTGTGAGTCCCTAACTCTAATCTCTGCGGGATACTGCAGTCTTATTTACATCACAAAACTGGAATCTCAGACCTTCCTAATTGATTGATTGTTTAGGTCCCAAGAAGTCCCAAGATTTCACAGACCCAACATCCTTCCTGTTCTCTCCTTCACCCCCATACATCCACCAGTTGACTACTTTCTATTTACTTTCTGACATACGTGGGCACGATTTTTTTTTATTTTAAAAATATGTGTGGCCAGCGTTTTTTGTCGATATTACTGTGGGCTTGCCAGTGCGTGGTTCTGACTTTAGAGATATTTTGACACTATGTTTTCATTTATAATTTCCATCTGTTCATCCATGCCTTCAGCTTGTTCACCTTTGAACAGCTAAAATTCATCATTTACAACTAAAATAATCCACAGATAAAATGGTCTTTGAATCCTGAAAACAAACACACGTACAGAAAAGGAAAGGAAAACAGGCAAACAAAACGACCAACCTGATATTTGGAGATTTAAATTTAGCAAAGGATAAAATCAAGATTAAAAAGTTTTCAAGAATAATCATATATTCTAGTAGTTTTGTAACTCTTGAATTAACTGATGATGTTAATTGATTAGGCTTGAAACACATAAAAGCCTAGGAAACAAAAATGGGGGAAAATCACAAGATACCTTAATGAAGGATCACTGAATTCTTACATCTGTCTGCTCAGTAAGATCCATTTATAGTATCAACATTTAATTGTAGTTGTACGATTTCTGTAGAACAATGACTCACTTTCCTGAGTTCTTCAGACTTTGGGAAAAATTCAAGTATTAGAGTTTTTTTAAATACAACATTAGGCATTAAGATACAAGGAGAAGATGGGGCGCATGGGTGGCTCAGTGAATTGATCCTACTTCAGCTCGGCTCAGGTCATGATCTCCCAGCTTATGAGTTCGAGCCCCGTGTCGGGCTCTGTGCTGACAGCTCAGAGCCTGGAGCCTGCTTTGGATTCTGTGTCTCCCTCTCTTTCTCCCCCTCTCCCACTCATGCTCTGTCTTTCTCTCTCAAAAATAATAAACATTAAAGAAAAATTTTAAAGCTATAAGAAGGGAGCCTTTCAACAGAAAAGTCCTCCACCTGTGACTGATTTCCATTGAGACAATCACATCCTAGGGATTGAGCACCTGACGCACCAAAAAGGTGTGTAATGAAGACAAATCCCTGACTGTTTTAACGAACGTGTTTTATATTTCAAAAGTCTTCAGAAGTAGGGATTTCTTAAGGAGAAAGCCATGAAGAAAACAAAACTTTATACAAGAATAGGGTCAGAGGTGTGGTTTCTTCTCATTCACAAAATCTCTTTTGCCTGGTAGGGCTTTGTTTTGTGCTTAGAAATACAACCACAAGTTGCCTGTCATCTGTTAGCTCTCCCTCAGTGGGGTTCGGGAGCATAACTAACCCTGCACACGCCTCCTCATTATGGTAGTCCCTGGATTCTGTCGTTACTGAACTGGAAAATTCAATACTCACTAGGTATTAGCAATGCCTATTTGAGCAGAACTAGCAATGCAGATTCCTGCTAGATATGCCATTTGGCATTGTTAAGTGTTGGACTTCTTGAAAGCTTTTGGATAAGTGACAAATCTCACTGAAGACGTTTGACTCCTCTCCAGGAATGGTGTGGGAATGTGAGGGATTAAATTCACAAAGTGGACCTCGTTTGGGATCTGGGTTTGCCTGCTTGGAGTTTTAGGTGGTTTTATAGAGCTGGTACATGGAACAGCCAGGATTCCCTGCTTTAAGCTGTTTTCCTAATCAGTGTTGGTTGGGGTATGAAGCACCTTAGTAACAGATGGAAAGAACAAAGACCTGTATTAGTCACATACCTGCAGCATCTACAAAAATGGTTTACGATTTAAAACGGGGAAGACCTAAGTCATTCTGAATTATTATAACTCCAGGAGATGGAGGTGTTTTATTAGGCCATTTACACATAGATATATCACTACCAAGAAAAACTAATAAATTATAACTAAGATGCTATGTATGGGCTTTCTTAAAATTCCCTGTTTCTGGCACTACAGGGAAATAGCCAAGCAAGCCTAGATAAGACTCTGACCTCTTACTATACCTTTTTTTTATGATGTGCTTCAACATGCTCTTTTCGAGTTTACTATAGGCAGGATGATTTCCACTGAGTTTTTCCAACAACCAAATGATGTGTGTATATATATTATATATGTATAATATATACACACACACATATATATAACATATACAGATACACATATATGTATATATATATGCATGTGCATATATATGTGTGTGTGTGTGTGTGTGTATGTATATATGACAGGTAGGCAAGATGATGATTGTAAGATACTGAACATATAGCTCCAGGTTTTTAGACGTATCACGTACCTTGGAAAAATAGTTCAATGTGCGCACCTATTTCCTTTCCATCGAACAACAGCAATTAATGCCAACAGTAGAAAAACAGGTGCCTGTTACATTTGAGGGTAGAGGCCCAGAAATTAAAAACAAAACAAAAAACTTCCGAGGCTTTCAGGAAAGCGTCTTTAGGCACAGTGGAGTCAGGGTTAATTTATCATTTTGGCCCAGTTTGTATAAAGGCATATGATTTGCCTGTAATATTAGCTCCTTCACTGCTCCCATCTGTGACCTAAAAAATATAGGCTCTTTAGAGAAACAAGACCTGCTATGATATGGGACCACTTAGTCCTTTGGGAGACAGGACAGAAAGTTTTCTTGAGGTGAAGCATTTCAAGTTATGTGTTTTTGGAAACCTTATTTTATTCCTCTTCAAATTGGTCATGTATGAATGACAATAACACTATTGAAAACTGTTAAGATTTCCGTATGTTATTTGGTTATTGTAGAATTTTTGCTGGGAACCTAAACACTGCAGCTACACAGTTAAACACATCACATCATGCTACAGAGACGGATGTTTTGCTAACCTGATCACAGACCTGGGAACAAGGTACCCCTGGGAATTCTGGGGAAATATATCCACTGAAATTGGCCAAGTGTTACAGAGCAAGATTCATATATTCAAACATGCATTCGCTGTTTAATTCTTTAATGTGCAGCAACCTTTACCCGCAGTGAGATGTGGTGCTTTATAGAAACAGAATCTGGCGATTTATGTCCACCGTCATGACGCAGACACAGAATGGCAGTAATTTGGCTAAATGGTATGTAGCAATGTGCAGTTGAGGGCGTAAGGCTGCCCAGGTGCCACCTGAGGAATTATTCAGGCTTCTTGTGTTCCAGAGCCGCTCATCAAAAGGGCCTGACTCAAACCTGAAACACTTGGAAACTTATGTCTGCATTGCCCAGATCCTGTCTTCTCTCTACGCTTTTATGGAGGCTCCTTTAACTGAAAGTTTAGATTACTTAAAACGTTTGTCAGGAATCCATTCCCATTGTGAGGGTGCTTCCATAACTTTTAGGAACCTTACTGCCTTGAGGATCTGTGTAACATATAATTTTTAAAAATTTTTTAATGTTTATTTAATTTTGAGAGAGAGAGCACATGAGCAGGGGAGAGGCAGAGAGAGAGGGAGACAGAGAATCCAAAGCAGGCTCCAGGCTCTAAGCTCTCAGTACAGAACCCAATGTGGGGCTCAAACTCATGAACCACAAGATCATGACCTGGAGCCGTAGTCGGATGCATTAACTGACTTGAGCCACCTAGGCGCCCCTGTGTAACATTAATTTTAGGCAAGATGTGATGCTCTTTATTCTTAATGGGTTCTTTCATATTAACAGACATATGGTATGCTCAGATTAGAAAGCCATCAGTCCTGTAGTCTTGGCTGCAACTTTTTTATGTTACCAATGACTATCGAATAATGATGATTTACTTTCTCATGTCCTCCAGTTATACTACAATTTTTTTTTTCCTGGCTTATTGCATGGGTTAGAACTTTCAGAGCAATGTTAAATCACAGCAGTGGTAGTCAACACACTTAGCTTGTTCTTTACATTAATGGAAAGCTTTCCTAGAGTCTCAGCATTTAGTATGATTTAAGTTGTTTGCTAAGCAGATACTGGTTGGGGCGCCTGGGTGCCTCAGTCAGTTAAGTGTCCAACTCTTGATTTCAGCTCAGGTCATGATCTCGCAGTGCGTGGGTTTGAGCCCAGCTTCAGGCTCTGAGCTGGCAGTGCAGAGCCTGCTTGGGGTTCTCTCTCTCCCCTCTCTCTCTCTCTGACCCTCCCCTGCTCACGTGTACACACTCTCTCTCTCAAAATAAATAAGACACTTAAAAAAAGTAGATATTGAGGACAGTATAAAATACCGTACCAATTCTGCGTTATGAAGACATGCATCAAAAAGCCTGAAATTGATATTTTTTGCATTTTTAATTTTAAACATATATGTGTATCTTTAAACATACAATATACATGTAAACATACACTAAACATGAAAATACAAGAAAGAGTATAATGAATCTCAATGTAGCCATCATCTGGTTTAGCAATTATCAGGTTTGTTTCATCTTGCTTCCACTCACCTCCCTCCCTTTTATTATTTCAAAGCAAATTCCAGACATGTTATCATTTAATATAGAAACATTTGAGTATGCATCTGTAAGAGATAAGGACTGTTTTTAAACATAACCACAGTATATTTGACACCTACCAATTAATGATAACCCTGTAGAAATATTAATTATCTAATCAGTGATCAGATTTCCTGATCAGATATCAGGCATTTATAACTGTTTGATCAGGATCTACTTAAGAGTCACACATTGTGAGTGGTTTATAGGTCTCTTAACTCTCTTTTAAATGTGTCTGTATTTTAGATTTTTCTTTTCTTTCATCTTACTGGTCTATCTCTAATTCTAGCTCTCTTCATCTCTTTTTGTTCCATTAGTTTAGTTTGGAAGAAACTGGGTTATTTGCCATGTAGAGTTCTCCATGGTCCGGGTTTTGCTAATTGCATTTCATGGTATCTTTTAATGTGTTCCTCTGACCTGTGTACTTCCTGCAAATTAGTAACTGTATGTGGCTGACTGATTAAATTCAGGTTTGATTTGGGGAATAAGAATATTTGATAGTTCTATAGAAATTGATCGTTAACCTTATCAAGTGTCAATTCAGTATCTATTGAAATGACCATATGGCTTTTATTTTCTGATATGCCATGATTTTTTTAATTTGTCAAATAAGATAATGAACTTGCCTCCTAGTTTCTATCTTCTGACCTTTCATCCACTTTCATTTCTAAATGTGTTTTAGTTGATGAATAAATTAACCTATGTCATTAAATGTCACATGGTAATTGCAGCAGCTCACTGAATAACTGAATGCTTGATCAGCCCTCTTTGTCTTGATTTGTTTTGTAGGTGCTCAAAACTTAGACTAATTTTAAAACTGACAGGTTAACATTTTCTATGTGGACATGACCTTCTCCCAACCAAACTGAGACTGGTAGAAAATGCAGAGTACAGTTAAGGATGTGCACCTTCTGCATTTAGCCTGGGGAGATCTATAGATGTATCAAATTAAGCCAGTCAGATGGACTGCTGATATTTGCTTCGCAGACTACATGGATTTTACTCCTTTAGAATAGGTACTGATGGAAAAAGGTCCGAGGGACGGTTTGAAAGTTTGTCAACTCCTAGCTGTGGAAATTTTATACTTATACAAAACTGTGAATGATGAGTAAAGAATATATTTCTAGAGTCGACTTGTTAGCTAAGGAGAGATTATTGTTGACTTCGTAAGGAAGAAAATATAGCTCTCTTGTAACTCCATCCAGCGAGTGATCCACTGTGGGAAGAGACTCTCCCTCCCTCTTCTTTAGAAAAATCTATGACATCCTATAAAGTATTTGTCACTGAGATGTTGCTCTAAGAAGTAGTAGTCTGTGATTACATTGTATCATGAGTGAAATGCACTGTCAGAAAAAAGGAAAAACAGATAGCAACTTGTATGTTTGAAAATAACCTTTCTTGACAATTTTATTTTTCTAAGGATAACACTATCTGGTGACACCAAATCATCTGCTCAGCAACTGCTGGGAACTTAGAATCTGCTTTCTGTTTAGCTACAAATGAGATCAGTGTTACAACAAAAATTATAATTTTGTTTTATGAGGAGAAACACCCAAAGGTCACTTTTCATTCTGCTGAAGGAGGAGGAAATAATATTAGGGTCTGCTCAGAGAGCTTGTAGGACAGAGAGGGATTAAAGGCAATCTTATTAACCTACTTAAGCCTCAGTATACATTTAAGAAAACAGAAAGCAAGCATTTCGTAATTCACTTGTGTGACCATGGGTTGCCTTCCCCTGTCCACCTCTGAACTTGCTATAGGTATTTTATTCAAGACCACAGAACTATCTTTTGATTTGATTTCTACCCTCTTTTTCAATATGGGATAAATCATATAAAATATGTTAAAGTTCTTTCTTGTCCACCATTCTTTGCATGTTTAAATGATACCAAAGCCCAAGTTCATCCTTTATAACAGTTAGTCTCCATTGTCCCTTGGTATCAACTTGTTCTTTGGACAAACTCCTACCCTGTGGGTAGTCTGTGAACCTCTAAGTACTTCTAACTTCTCAGCTAAGTTCCCAGGTCCATAAAGTGAGATGCCCTAATTCTACTATAGAAAACTCTGGGTTCATTTATGGTCTCATGATTCTCCTTCTCTGGCTTCCATTTTTGTTTCTTTAGCAGAGTTCAGTAGAGGAGAGGCCAAGGACATGGTACGCCTCTCTAAATCACTGTGTTGGCTCTGGGAACTTCTAAGCCAGCATGGCGTGGGTTTTTTTTTAATCTCCTCTTGTCATTTTTTCCTTTTCAAGAATTTATTTGCCATTCAGCAAAGGATTGAATTACTACCCAGAAAAACATGCCAACCCAGAATGACGGTGCTTCAGTAGTTCTGAGTCTGGCTCTAGACTTTTCCTTTGGAAAACCAATGACTCCCTTCATTCCCTTGTCATCTGTAGAAGCTGTATTAGGTAGCACAGCTTTTCCTGCTCAGCTTCTGTTCTAGAACTTTACTTTCAGGAGCCACATAAGCGTGCTTCACCCCAGTGGGAGTTTGCACTGCTTCTAGCACTTAATTGCAAGGAGCTGTATTCCAAGCAAGAATAATAATAATAATATCAGAACGTTTTTTCTAACTGGGAGTTCAAAGAACACAAAAAACATGGAGATTTCTAAATACAGAGCCATTGAAGATCTCACAGGTAAGGTTTTCTTTAAAAAAAAGGAAAGGAAAGGAAAACAAACTCGTAGTGATTGACAGTTTCATATTAGAATATAAAAATTGTTAAAAGGTGTATATTTCATTGAGAAAACTGCATAGAATTATTTAGTTTAATTTTCTGCAAGTAAAGTTTTTAGGACACTTAAGAATTGCCCTAAAAACTGCTAATAAGGATTCACTCACTCAGGGAAGACAGGGTCTAAATGATTGCTCCTTGGGGTAAACACGACACTCCACTAATCCCTGCTAATTGTCAGAGAAGAATAGAGTGACTTCTTATCAGCAATTTGCATTTGTGTAATGGCCCTGGTCTGTTGGTGCTGTCTACTTCACTGATAAGGAAAACACCACATAAAACAAGCAAGAAAGTAAGCCATCCTTTCCAGCATTATTTTCTTTTCAGCTTGCCTTGAGCAAAAAGAGCCCGGCATTCTACAGGAAATGCTGTGTGATTCTGTGGGAAAATATTTAGTGATGAACAGAGAGCACTTAATAACTCCTCAGATTTTTATTGTGTATTTATAAAAGTGTGCAATAATGTGTGATTTCCAAAATGTTAAGTTACAAAGAGTGTATTACTATGTCCTATATACTGTGATCATCACATTATTTTTTTATATTTTATAACTTTAAACTGTTATAATAACAATATCATAAGTACATTTAATTCAGTAACTTAGAACTTTGGTCAGAATTATTAAAGAATTGTAAGTCTTGAAAGATGAAAATTATACATTTAAGACGGTTTTCTCTTATCTCAAATTGTTCTTCAACTTAATTTATGGGCAAATTTGGTGGTTATAAATCATTAATAAGCAGTTATGATATAGTTAAAGTAGATTATTGATATTTACTTAATGCCTCACAATTATGCCATGGATGCCTCTCCAAATTAGACAATCTCTCCTCGTATTTTGTAGAAGAATAATTTACTAAGAACATTTGAGGCGTGATTATATAGAATTCCTGAGTCTGGACAGACATGGTTTTTGCTTTTTATTTTTCCACATTTATACCACTAGTAATATTAACAGTATTATATATTGGCATGCAGCGTTTTAGCTGACAAAATATTCTCAACAGTCCTATGATAGCACATTTTACAGCTGAATTTACTGGCACAGGTTAGCCAGACAAGAGTCACACAGCTAGTAATTGGTAAAATTGAGCCTGGGATCTGATTCTTCTCAGCTAACGCCAGTGTTCATTTCGCTACATTTTATCTATAGAGGTCTCCTTTTAGGGAAAATTGTTCACAATCTTACAGTTTTTAACCCCAGTAACCCTAGTTGTTATCTTTATGTCTTGGGCATAATACACAATCATTACAGAATTGTAGAAGGGGGGCACCTGGGTGGCTCAGTCAGTTGAGCGTCCAACTTCGGCTCAGGTCATGATCTCACGGTTCGTGGGTTTGAGCCCCGAGTCAGGCTCTGTGCTGACAGCTAGCTCAGAGCCTGGAGTCTTCAGATTCTGTGTCTCCCTCTCTCTCTGCCCCTCCCCTGCTCACGCTCTCTCTCTCTCTCTCTCTCAAAATAAATAAAACATTTAAAAATTTAAAAAAAGAATTGTAGAAGGAAGAGAGGAAGGAAGCAAGGTGGGGAGGATGGAAAGGAGGGAGGGAGGGAGAGAGGAAAGAAGGGAAGAAGAAAGGCAGGCTGGAAAAAAGGCAGCCCTATTATGAGAGGCAGGATTTGAGGAGTCTGTAAATGGTGATCTTAGTCTCCAAATCCTTGGCTAAGTCTGAGAACTGTCCAGCCTCCCCGGGGATGGTCATTAGTCCTGACCTATAGGCGAAGGGAGACCAGGTCAAGAGTGAAACACTTCAAAGTACATTCTCTGGTAACAAGTTACTACTTTATTTATACTTTCTTCCTTATAGTATTGCAGTTGCTAACATCCCATGGAAAGTGTGATTGGGATAAAGTGTTCATATAAATGGCAAACATATAAGTAGTAGATTCATATTTTGCAGTGTTCCTCATTGTGGTTCATTTAGGAATGTACTAGAAGGGTGATAAACTCTCAGTTATAACAAACTAGTCACAAAGTGGTGAGAGGCAGGGTTTATTTTTTTTCCAACTTTTTATTTAAGTTCTTGTTAGTTAACATACAGTACAATATTGGTTTCAGGAGTAGAATTCAGTGATTCATCACTTACATACAACACCCAGGGCTCATAGTAACAAGTAGAGGAATGGTTTATTAAGTACCGAATGAGTGAGATCCACCTTCTTTTACTTCCAGGAACAACTATGAGGGTCTTCTTTTTTTATATCAAAACATACTCTATCTGCAAAACCTTTAGCTTCATCTCTGATAGAGTCCTCCCAGCTCCCACAAAAAGAAGGTCGTTCCCCTAGCTAAGTTTAAGAACCTCCTCTGTTGTGTTCATTTCTGGCAGAATTATTAAATGGAAACTGACTTAGCAATACGGCATGTGTAAGCCAAGAAGAAAGGATATCACTGAAAAATTTATAGATCTGCTTAAGACTGTACACTGTATTGAACTAAGGAGAATGGAAGGAAACCTGGCAAAAATTTGAAGGGTTCATATATCACCATCTCCATCCCAGATTCTTCTGACAATTACAACTTATTCCTGTGTTTGGCTGTTGGTTCAGAACAGCTGTACTGAGTCGGCTGACACTTAACATCACCTGGGAGTTAATTACTGCTTTACAATTCCATGATCATTTTTGTTCTTGCTTCAGCTAAAGGATGGAAGCACTAAAGATAATAATCCATGATCGTATAAGCTAGTTGCTACTTCATTTTCTCCAAGAATTATTTAACCATCAAACATCCCAGCTTCAAGTAATGATCTAAGAATTTTTCAAATGAATGTGTCATAACTTGGTGCCACAGGATAACATTATAAGGATAATCATTTCAGGGGGGAAATATTCTTTTAAAAAGGGATATTATTTCTGATTTATTTATATAACATACATTTATTAAGCTTTCTTATCTTAAAGTCCAAGGAATAGGTGCGATGTATCTGTCTCTTACTTAAGTCACTGCTAATCTTTATCGTTAGTTTTATAATTTATATGGCGTGTCTGCTCTTGGGAGGAATGTTCAGTTAGTTGTTTTTAGTAAAAGCCTCAAGATTTGTTCTGAAAGAGCCCCGTGCTTGGGTGAGGAGTAATCCTTAGCAACCTGTCAGGGATTCCGAGACCACAGGAATCAGCTGGAGGTTCAGAATTTCTCAGTGGGGATGACTGGTGACAGCACACTGCAGGTGGTCTGTTGAGCACTATCACCTGGGGCAGCAAGGAAACCAGGCCCAATTTGTCATCCCATAGTACCCTGTCAGCAATTGAAAGTCTTGAGCACAAGACCATCAGCATTTAAGGCAAATTTCCTCCTAATATCTTTTAAAATTGCCATGGGTGGAAATATTTATACATAGCATGCAAGTGAACCGTGGTTCACTTGAGGATATAGTATTAGATTAAAATTAAATGTTATGTGGTATATAGAAATGTCATCTACTATGACTTTACTAGACAAAATGATGCCAATTACATCCCCCTCTACCTGACAAAGATGTGCAAGTATAGCTGATAATACAGGGTAAAATCACCTCTCTTCCCATTCTCCTTGGTTCCTTTGGTTTGGTTTGTAGATCTGTGAAGGATACCTTGAAATGCATTTTGAAAGGTCCTTTTGTTGGAGTAATAAAAAATTTGATTCAGTTCTTAATTTTTCATAATAATGATTCAAGAGTATCATGGATCTTTGAAATGCCCAGATTTTCATTGTCAAGATGCTTATAAACACCTTCCCTACTTGTCCAGTAATAATATCTGCTATTATTCATTGTGGCCAGTGTTAGGCCAGTTTCTTTACTGAGATTATTTATGATCCCTATAACCAAACCTGGAAGAGTACCATTACCATTGTTTTCAAAATGGGAAAATTGCACTCTGGGTAGCTAAGTGACTTGCTCAAGGACACAAAGCTAGTACGAGATGGGATTTGAACCAGATCTGTCTCCAAAGTGGAAGTCATTCTGACTGTCCCTTTGCTGTTACTCCTAAAACCCATGCTGACAGGAGTGATATGGTCCAAAAACATGCCCTAGATGGGGGCCTACAAGGGAACAAAGGCCTTGCATAATTTGGAAACTGAATAATCAGGCGTTGAGTATTTCTATCAGGTAGAGTAAAACTCAGAATTGGAGGAGAAATCAAAAACAAAACAAAGCAAAATGAGGACTTATGATGGAAATGAAGAAGAAAAGCCAAAGAAAGTAGAAACTAATACATGAGAGGTCAAATAAAAGCAAACAAGGGCATCTGAGTTTCACAGGCAAATAATAGAAAGTGAAAAGGAAGTCAAGGAATCACTAAGAATGAGTCAGTAGACAAGGAAAAAATTTGTTTAAAGATACATACATATTTTTTCTTTTTCCTGAAAGATTCAATAGGATCTTTGTTGGCTTACCATAATGCTTTTGCTTTTCGTCCTGATAATATCAGTCATGAACATTACATAAATTTCATAGTGCCGTTATTGTACTTTTGAAACAGTAATATTAGACTGTCTTCCAGTTTCCTCAAAAGTATGGCTGCAGACATTCAACAGTGTTCTTCTGAGTGAAACAGAAACTTTGAAAAGAATGGCTCCTGACCTGTATGTTAATATACATACAATTAATAATATATAATTTTTTATTAGGAACAAATAAGCCACCTTGTATTCATCTTTGTTATGTATATCTAAAAACTATAAGGTCAATATGCATATAAAATGTAATTTCCAAAATAAATAAGTAGTTGCCATTCAAAAAAGATACTGAACATCAGTTGCCCTGACAGAACTTTATATCATTATCTTTGAGCCTTCCTGAGAAACATATTTTGCTTGTGATAGGTCTTCTCTCTTCCAACATCCTTAGCAGATAAAATATCGGTTGTAAAACATGTTAAGCATTTTTTTCTATTTCATTCTGATTAAATTAATTAACTACGATTACCCTTTGATAATTCTATTCCATTTAATTACATCCAGAGAGTGCTTTTCTTTTTTGCTGTCATTTGTTAAACCTGAAAGTGACGTCCGCCACACCTTCTGCAAACTCTTCCTTTTAAGAGAATTTAAGAATAACGGCTGTTTAGAAGAGGGAAAGACACATGTAAACCTTCCCATTCTTTATCTTCTATCCAGCTACATCTACGTCAACAACCGGAACAAGCCATCTTGTAAAGTGTGCAGAGAAGGAGAAAACTTTCTGTGTGAATGGAGGCGAGTGCTTCATGGTGAAAGACCTTTCAAACCCCTCAAGATACTTGTGCAAGTAAGAACGAGAAATCCTCTGTGTGGCTTATGTCTGTAACAACTGCTTTCAGACAACTCCATGTCTCATGATGTCTTGTTGTTTCTTTTCCCAATTTTGTTGCACTCTGTTGAATAATGCTGTTTTATTTGTAGAGTGTTTTTTAAAAGTTCACACCATTTGTCATCTCCTGTGTTACATCTAGAATTGTTGTTTGCTTTTTTTCAATTTTCTTTGTGCCTTTATATTTATAAAGTTGCTTTCCTCGTGGTTCTCCTCACTGTTACCTAGAAGAGATGTGCAAATATCATAGAGGCCAATAACTTTTGAAACCAACTTCGCCATCCGGTGTATGAATTAAGCTGTACAACCATGTTCCTTTTGACCCCAGTGATCACTTGCAAAATGAATAGGACAACTAAAAGAAGAAGGGCAGAAGATTCATTACTTGCACATCTGTTACACTTGGCATTAACTTATTGTTTTATAACTACTTTAAAATTGGAATTTAGCTTGATCTCACTAATGGGGAAAAAATTACATGTGTTTGGAAATGTATTTAGTGTGCATAGCATCACTGTGTGTAGAAGGCAGAGTGTTCTTTCATGCTGCCCTTGTTTATAGATAAATTTAGAATGGTGCTCCTTCCAATGACCTGAAGAATTTGATGCACCATTAAGAAGAATGACAGTTATTCTCTCTCAACAGGCAGAATGAAACAATGATATTAGCAGCACATTAAATATTTAAACCCTCTAGTTAAAATTAGTAGGTCTCCTGAAAACCACATGTTTATTGTGCAATGCATTTTAAGTCTACTCTTTTTTTTTTAATGTTTTTATTTTATTTTTGAAAGAGAGAGAGACAGAGTACAAGTCAGGGAGGGGCAGCGAGAGGGCGACACAGAACCTGAAACAGGCTCCAGGCTCTGAGCTGTCAGCACAGAGCCTGACACAGGGCTCGAACTCACGGATGGTGAGATTATGACCTGAGCCTGAGTCAGATGCTTAACCCACTGAGTCACTAGGCACCCCAAGTCTACTCTTGATATTAGGCTGTATGTGGGACATGGACTCAAATAGTTTCATGTGGGAAAAAATGTGTAATGTCCCATTGAAATGATCAAAGATGCATATTTACTTTGTATAAAAATGACCTCGTGTTGCAGCATATGAGCTTGTGACTTACATGTTGACAAAGGAGAGCAAGTTTGTCAGAGAGACAACTGAGCTAATAGAAGGAGCAATTAGAAGAATTGGCATTTTGAAAAAGAGGCACAAGAAATAATTAAGAAGGCCATATCCCCTTTATGTCATATAAGTAGTGTACAAATATTTATGTGATGCAACTTCTAAGAAAACCTTTATTTTTTATAAGTAACAAAGTACATCTTAAAGACACATTTTAAAATCATAATATCAAACAAAAATACCATTTTGTGGGAAGTGTTTTGCCATTCCCCGTGCTGTTCTAGACATGGGCTGTCTGTAGGGTGTCTCATGGGACCTCAGGTACTAAGTTCTAGTGGACAAATACCTCCTAGAACTGTGTTCTTGCCCTCAAAGCTCTTTTTTTTTTTAAAGTTCTTCTTTTAAAAGAGAAGGAGTGGTTCCAAGAGAAGACAAGTTTAGGTAGTTGTATAGGTGATTTTACCAGTGAAGACAGACAACTTATAAAAGTAAATATAGTCTTTTAAAGGGAATAAAAGACTAAGAATCACAAGAATGGGATTCTGATCTCAATTGCATAACATCTCTTTCATAAAGATAGGTAATAGCCATAAGCCAAGACACAACTAATAGCTGAAAAAGCCTTTTCAAAAATGTAAACCAGGTAAAAATGAAAGAGTATGTAGAAAATTATTTCATCTGGGTCCAAATTGCTTCCTATGACTATTAGTGTTTATAGTTTTAAAAGTAATCTTAGAGATTCACTTTTTGATCACCAGTATATTCAAACCTATATACCAATAGCAAAGAATAAAAGTCGGTCAGTTTTAATCCTTGGTTCTGCGGACCCGCTGTGAAACACAAACATGGCACCCCTCGTAGTTATCATACTGAATTGGGATGCAGTTTTTAAATTTTATAATTTCCTACAAGGTTTTCTATGATCAAAAAACAAGAACAACAACAAAGAGATGCTGAGAATTATAATCTGTAAAATAGGAGGTTCATTTATTATATAGGGAAACTTTGTTATTCCATCCTAAGTGCAAACAACCTAATTATGTTTTAATAAATCTCCCTGAAAAACAGCACTGAAATTATAATTCCTTAAATTCTCCTTCTTTGTTAACAACTACACCCATATTATCTATGTCTCAGACAATTCTTAAGAAAGGCATCTGAGACCACTGTGTTTTAATTATAATAATGCAACATGATCATTTTTCATCATAGCCTTTGCAAAGATTTACAAGCTGAGTGAGTGCATGTGATAGTTTCTGAATACCTCCAAGGAACCAGCACAGTTATTTTCCACATATTAATTTCAGCTATTCTGCAGCCCTCCCACGTGCTACACAAAACATGCAATCACATAAGTGCTGTTCATTTGTTCCCTTTTGGTATTGTGCCAACAACTGTAATTTTTTTTCACCCACCAGTTTTTCATTAAATGTAAAGCCCAATCCAGAAAAAAAAAAACCTCACTGTATATTTTTTAATCTTGAAGTGAAATGTGTGTTATTCCTCTAATAATTATTAAATCAGCAAGCCGTGAATGAATACTCTCTATCCCCCAGGCTAATTGTCTAGTGTGTTATGCTTGTCTTCCACTTCTCAGCAAATTGGCATCATAATTTTATTGGGTTTTTTTGGGGGGGAGAGAGTAATTATAATCTTTCAGAAAAGTCTTAAAAAGCTTATCACTAGATCTTGTTGGAAAGAAGATCTTTGACATCGATGATTTTGTTAACTGTTTACCCCTTTTTGGACTGTGTCTTTTCGGATGCATCAAAGCAAGCTAGTACCTTGAGAGAAGAATTGGATATTTAACATCCAAAGTATTTCAGGCCTTTCTCATTAAATGAAAGTATTTTTTTAATCCTTGTATTAAAAATGTCTTTAACATAAAAAAATAAACACTATTTAGAATTGATATGAAGACACATAATATACCATGTCTTTTGTTAGTATAGTGTTCACTAGGCCACTTGAATAGAGATAGAAAACATAAAAATGCTTCATTGACGCATCGCGGTCCTGCATACAAAGCTAGTTCATAGTTTCCATATGGTCCATCTGTGTAAAGCAAAACATTGCTGAAGCATGAGCCACGTCGTTCAAAATCAACTTTATCCCATGACTCAGAAACACCACAAGCGTGGACGTTTCCAAGTAGTCTCTCTGGTCACCTAATCCATGCTCGTCTTCTTGGGAGTTGAAGTAGAAGACTGTGTAGCAGATCTCTTTTGGGTCTCCATTTTGAACAAGGTGTTCCAAATGGATTAATCATGTAACAGTTAAACACTTCTCTGAGGAGAGGTTTGCTGGTTACTTGGACATCCCCCTGAGGACCCTGTGGGAATTTCTGCAGTGGCTCTCATCTTTTATATTGCTCTTCTCTCCATAGTAATTTAACATTTATCCTGGGGAAAAAATAGTTACTATTCCAGATCACAGAGACAAGAAAGCAAAGAATCATTCCATCTTTCGCCATCTGATGCCCTATGTAATCACATGGTTTAAAGAAACAAGACAATTTGAAATAACGTCCAGATTTTCCTCTTTGCTTTTCCCCTTGTTCTTATATATCAGGTCTTCTGAATAGTTTTAAGAAAGAACTATTTTGGAAGACATTGATGTGATTTTTTTTAAGTCTAAAAATGATTTTATACCAGATCGTATTTATAAACCCATTATGTTGTCCCATGGACAGATGTGGCTTTCCCATGGGGGGATTAGAGTCTTAACCACCAATTTTGGTGAACGGTCTTGAACCCTTTCACTTCAACTCTCTGGACAATGTCTTTCTGTGTAATATAGAGTTCATATGTTCTCCAAATTTCTTTCCAGGGAGGGAGTCCATGAAATTAAATGAATTCATTTCTGCTAAAGTATTTCTAACTCTGGGGAAGCAAGATTTTTCCCCTTATAATAAAAAGTAAATAGTAGTATTACATTTTCTCTGTAGACATTAGAAAAATATATACACCTGTCTTAGTAGACTACATGCTAGGATATTTTTTTAAAAAATCCCATTTCTTCATTTTATTTAACATTGGCAGTTTTACTTGGTTTGGTGGGGTGACTGGCTAGCTTTATAACTTTGCATTTGACAGATCAATTAATATCCATGACCGTTATCTTCCTTATAAGCAAAAACAAAAAACAAAAACAAAGAAACAAAACTTCGGGAAGACGTAAATTGCCTTCAAACATGAACTTATGATTTTGTATCATTTTTATGAAACTGTGTAGTATCTATAAGGGCCTATAAAAATATGTAACTGTAGGAGATACAGGCACAACAAATATGTTATAATAAATTAAGCTCAAAAATGAAATATTAAACATTTGTTTATGGAATAGCTTTCTATATATCTATACCAGGCATTTTTGAAAACACAGAGAAAATGGAAGGCATGGTCTCTGGCCCCTGGAAACTTAGTCTGTTTAGGAAAATGGAGTAGCTAAAATAGTGAATCAATTAGAGTGAATATCTCCCAAGTGGTGCAATGCTGATTATCATGGTAATGAAAATCAAAAGAAGGAAAAGAAAAGACTGGAATAAGTTGGAGAAGGCTTTATAAACATTGCCATCATTTATGGAGTCTTTTCCATTACCAGGCAGGCACTGAGGCTGCAGTAATAGTTTCTGTGAGACACACTGACATGAATATGTAGCCCAGCAGCTCCATTCTGGGAAGCAAAACAGACCAATGAGAGCCAGTTCAAGAGCTCTGAAGGCCAGGCAGATGACCTTGGGCATTGTGATACCTAATAGGGAGTATTAGTAACGTCTGGAGCAGGAGAGTGATACAGTAAACATAGCAGGTATTTAGGGAAGACAGACTTCTACCCAGGCTAGAGAAATTTGGGGACGAGGTAAGATTGGGAGAGAAAGTCAGAGACACTAGCTAAGACTGAAGTTTTATAAAATCCTGGCATGAAAATGATGATGATTATACTTCTAACACTTTAGTAACTGGGTTAACATAATTAAATAAGGGAATGATGGTTCATATTCATGGTTGTGTCCTGTGGCTTCATCATCATGGTGGTAGAGGGAGAAATTTGGAATAGAAAAAAAGGAATATCTATTGGGTTAGAACCTCCGGTCCATAAGAACAGAATGCTAACTGTCCTCTTATTCCAGCCCTACAAGAGTTCACTCTTCAGAATGGGTGTGACACTTGCCTATAGCACTTCTGTTCTTAAAAGATGACACATTTAACAAATGGAAAAGCATTTATGAGAGAGTGAGTGCAACTCTTGTGGCTTAGATCTGTAATCAGCTCTAAAGATGATCACGTCTTCTATTTCTTCTCTGTCAGTCACACATTGAGAATCCTGCCATGTGCTTACTAGGTATTTATTTACTCATTTTGACTTTCACTCTCTAAGATAGACTGAAGGAAGTCCTTTTGTCCTCAAAGAAAACAATTTAGGTGTAGTGTTGCCTAAAATCAGGTGTCTTCTTAATAGTTTGCTTCCTTTTTTCTCCTAAAATCAGCGAGGCAGCCACATATATGTATGCATCTCCTTCTGTGAGGCTCATGCTCAGTATGAAGTACCGAACAAAATGTGCTGGTTTCTGCATGGAGTCTATTAGGCTATCGAGAGTAGCAAACATATTTCAAGTAATTAATTTAATTATAAAGTGTAGGTGTGCCAAGTGCTGTGACGGATATGTAGGGAGCTAACAGAATGTATAATGGGGGACGCCAACTTGCCAGTGGCAGAGACTCTGGGAAGAAAAATATGCAGCAGTCTACTTAAAATAAAACACAGTTTTGAAATATTTATATTGAATTATTGAAGTAAAAACTGGATATTTACCTGATTTGTCATAAAATGAGGCTCTCAGTGTAGACAGAACTGTAACGTTCTGAACCTCTAGGCTCTTTGATGAGACAGGGGAGGACATTCTCCAGAGAGGAAGACCAAACCACAAAGTAGCACTCACTATGTCATCGTGTGACAGTGACACGGAGATGTACGGGATGTAGATTGATCCCATATCCGATTAAATTGTCTGACCCCAAACTTCCAAAGATACATCATGTAGAGTAAACAATGGCGAGAGTTTTAGTCTACAGATGAGAATTTCAGAACAAGCTGTGCAAACAGAGCTTTGGGAAGGGCACCAAGGTTCAAACAGGGACGGGCTAATTCATAAACACTGCCACCCTCATTACTGGCCTTGTTTGTCTTAGACACTGAAAAACATCACTGGAGAGCCCAACCACTTCAATTTTGTTTTCCTCTGTATTTACCCTTGAATCCAATGTGGCCACTACATGTATCCTGTTATCTCCTGGATTGAGAACAACAAGTCCCCAGATCATAATTTAAAAAAAAAAAAAAGAAGAAAAGGGGTGATACAGACAGTAATGGGGAGGTATATGTGGGTTGGATCTGAAGGAAATGTTGTTGAAACATTTTATATTTAATATCTTCTTTAATGACATTGAAGAAGACATTCCCTTGAGAAAATAAATATCTTTTGCAGGTGATGCCATAAAGAAGGGTGAAACGCAAATTAGAAAAGCATATACATATCTCTAGAAATTTCTCTCAAAGGTAGATAACAGAATGAGGTTCATCTTGGAAAAATACAGGCTAACCGTAACAACACATTTGGGAAAGAATAATCCACAACACAGATACGCAAGCAGTGAGTGGGCGAGTTCTAGCCAGAATGCCGAGCAGGGGAAGGGGTGAGAAAAGTCAGCATGTGAAATGTGATACTGTAGAAAAACACAAGCACTATTTGAGCTAGTGTATACACAGCCAACCCTAGCCTACATGAAATGATAGCAAAAGTTCTTAATATCTAACACTTAAACTCACTGATACTCCTTAAGACGTTATTTGCTGGCATTTCCATTACTTGATATTTGTAAACATTAAACACTAAAGAAATTATTCTATACATTATACAATATGAAGGAAATACCACAACTAGTATTGAGGTAGAGCAAAAAGACAACAGGGACTCTTTTTTGAGGCAACGTATTTTTAAATTATCCAAATACCTCATTGTGGGGTGATGACTAGGAGTGAGGAAATATCAGGTGTATACTTTGTTTCCCTTTTCCTGACTGACTAAGGAGGGCCTGATGAAAATTAATGAAACCAAGAAATAAAGGGTGTCTAAGGATGGTTTGAAAATTGACCATAAATTTATAAAACTGTGAAAACATTTATAGTGGTTTATTAAATTAGCAAATGCTAAATAACCAGAAGTTTCTTGGGTGTATGTAATATCTTTGAATATGTCTAGTGTCTCCACCAAAAAAGGGGGGAAATATTATTCAATTAGAATATAAAAACTACACCAAGCACTAAATTGATTCTCAAAATACATTGATGTATTATTGATTACATAGCATATCAGGATAGGCACCAAGCACTGAGGTTATTACTAAAAAAGTACTAAGGTTATTACCAATGCTGTGGGCAAGTCTTTCACTAGATTGTACTACTTTATTGAATCCAAGTAAACTGATACTTCAGCAACAGCGTTTGAACTTGAGATAATAACTTATTATTGAAGAGTTACAGAGCCCTTTCCAAACTCCAAACACAATGTTAAAGGTTTCTATTTAGGGAAGCGAGCCCATGAGGGTGGCATTGGGAGCTGCTATTAAAAAGAAATTATTTAGGAGTCTACAGAGTAGAGTCTGTCATAAACTATACACATAAAAGCCAGAAGTTCAATATTGACCTGTACTTGGCAAATCAACTGATTATATGAAAGTCTCTTTGACAGTTCTTTATTGGACGCTGCCGTCCAATACTATCTTGGGCTCAGGTTAGCACACATTTTATGAGAACTTTATACAAGGCAGGCACTGTGGTAAAATTAGAGATACACTGGGACACCTGGGTGGCTCAGTCGGTTAAGCTTCTGACTTCAGCTCAGGTGATGATCTGGAAGTCCGTGAGTTCAAGCCCTGCTTTGGGCTCTGTGCTGACAGCTCAGAGCCTGGAGTCCGCTTTGGTTTCTTTGTCTCCCTCTGTCTCTGCCCATCCCCTGTTCATGCTCTATCTCTCAAAAATGAATACATGTTTAAAAAATTTTTTTTAAATTAAAGATAACAGAACGATCAAATATGGTCACTATCCTCACCAAAGAGAATTCCAACCCAGACAGGTGAGGGCAGTGAAAGAGATCAGGACAGGGTGCAGTGTGAGAGCGAAAGAAAGACTCCTCAGCCAGGGCAGGGAAATGGGAAACAGGGAGGTGGAGGTCAGGGAAGGGTCAGTTGGAAGAGGTGATGCCTAATTTGGGACAAAATGATCTGTGAATTTTCATCTCATTAAGAACAAATGTAAAACAAAGATTATTTATCGTGTTAAGAGCAAATACTAAAATAATATATATAGAAGCTACAATAGAGGCTTGATTATTATTCAGAGAGATTGTTCTAAGAAACAAAATTCTTGGAATTTGCCCAGACTCGTGCCAAAGCATATTGTTCAAAATCAGATTAAATTTACCATACCCTTATCTCCAAAGAAAGTGATAGATTGGATGCTTAATGTACAGTGCTAATTTAGAAACATGTCAGAAGCCAGACATGTCTGGCTATTCTTTTAGAAGTAATTCCATAGAATTGAATCAGAGCTTATAGATCAGATGAGTTCCACTTTTAGAAGTAATTCCATAGAATTGAATCAGAGCTTATAGATCAGATGAGTTCCACTTGCATATGCTTTTTCTCCACAATCGATGCAGTCTGCAGTTTGGGGGGAAAAAACGATCTGTTTCTGCTTCCTTCCATTTGATTTGGCAACAACTCTAGATGTTCACAAAAGTTACATAGAAACAGTTGTTGCTGAACCCTCGAATCCCTTAGGAATAGGTATTTGCAATTTGTTTTACCTCCACCATTGTCTTAAAAATCCATTGTATCAGAAGTGTTTTTTAAAAGTCTTTGAGTCCTCCTCTGTGACTGGTAACACATGCAGAAGAAAGGCTGTCAAAGTTTCCACAGCGATTCCATGTGTTAGGATGAGCGTTGAGTCCCAGAACCTTTGTGGTGAAAGGAACCTTTGATAATCACTTAGTTAAATCCCTTCATCTTATCACTGAGGAATACTGTGGCCCCATGAGGGCAAATCGGCCACCACATCCAAGCAGCAAGATATTGTGGTACTGGGATAGAGGGGCTTAGTCTCCATCTTCCAAGGTCAGCGTCTATGACATCTTGAACTTTAATGTACATGCAGATCTCTTGGGGATCTTGTTAAAATGCAGATTCTCACTTAGCAGTTTTGAACTGGGGGCCTGGGATTCTGCATTTCTACTAACAAGATCCCAGGAGATGTTGGTTCCGTTAGTCCATGAACCACACTTCGAATAACAATGTTTTACCCGAAGAAAATTTTACTGAGTGAGGATAAACATTAGCATAAGGATAGTCCTGGTTCAGATATAGCTGATAGTTCCAAAAAAAGATTGGCATGCTTTAAGCAGATCTGGTGTTACTGTACCAAATATCGGTATCATTTTATGATAGAGATAAACCACAGGCCATAGGGCCAATTCCCTAGGAAGCATCATCTTAGAAGTCCGTACTAATTAGAAAATTGATTGGATAAGATTTTTGATCTGCATCGCCTCATTGCCCTGTGCCTTCTCATCCCCAAACTGCATCCAAGGTGCATAAATGACAATTTTCTAATAAATGCACTCCTTTTCTTAAGGGACTCATGATTCTTCAACTATATGTTGTTAATTTTATAATCCTTACGTAAATCATTGCTCTTCTTACCTCAAATGGTTCTCCCCCTTCTGCACCTCTACCCCCCATAGACACACATGCACACACACACACACAATGTTCACATGTCTTATACCATGTTCATTGTATGAAACAAGTGGATTACTGTGTGATCAATAAGAGAAGTCTAATTTTTATCACGAATGCAGACATGTAAGATAAAATGGTCGTTGTAGAATATGGATTACCTGCTTAATCATAGGGTATGTTCATGTGGATTTTAGTCCTAGTTCAGAAACAAATACACAAGCAAAATTCCTGTATATATCAGAAGTCATTATGTGAAATACATTAGATAGAAAATAGGCTTCCAGGTATTTTCCTTGTATATCTGTGAAGACATTCTTATTGACGCATGTGACACCTTTATGAAAAATGACCCAACTTCACAGCTATCATTCTTATATCTGTATTTCTCTAGGTAGATCTTCCTCTATTCACTGCTGCAAAAATATTCTAACCAAAAAAAAACCAGTTCAATTATATATATATAATTATGTATATGTAATTATATATATATAATTGAATGTGTGTGTGTGTGTATACACACAGTATACATGTGTTTTGAAGAGTTAAAGGGCCTATTATCAATATAAGATGTTTATTAAGATTATTGATAATACCAATGATCATATTTATATTTAAGTTCACACAAGAACTCATGGTACTAAAAATCCAGAACTGTTAGTATTTTATCTTGTAGGCCATTCTTCATGAAATAGGAGAGTTAGATACAGCAAATCACTTGATAACAGCTTTTTGGGATTGAGTTTGGTTTTAAGGGGAATGAGAAAAACATCCTTATATTTGTAAAAATGGATAGTTTTATTCACATTACTTTGATGCCAAAAAGATAATATTTATTCTTATTTACTATGGAGAAGAAAGGGTCAGTCAGATGTAAATCACGAGGTAGGTGCTGTCACAACTACATTTTATTAGGGGCTTTGCGTGATGGTTATGGTATAGATGAACTATGGATAGTAATCATGACTGCGGGTGTTGAGCATCTGTAAGTTTATTTTCTTCCTAGAATCTTTTGATGGCCCTATTGACTAGAGCATGTTACTGGGTAAGATGGATCCAATATGAAATGCTCTCATCACTGGTATAATAGCAACAGAAAGAGCGATTAGAAAGGACTTCCATATTTAGACACATCCCCATTGCATGACCTTACAAACAATATTATATCAAGATTCTAGAATTTGGATAGGTAGATGTATGTGAATACAATGAAAATGTGATGGAGTTTAAAAATAGTTTTAGCTCAAATGCGAAATGACACCTATTAAGTACTATCATAGAACCACCTTTAAGTTTTAAAAATGTATTTGTCTTTGGGGATCACTGGATGAAGTGAAGTTTGTGCTAATAAATGTCTGCTTCTTTCAGTCTTTCAGTATGAAAAAGGAGACCTAAGTTGTCATACCTTTAAAAAAATAGAGAATATAGTTTTTCTTGTCAGTAATCACTAGAGTGTGTAAGCACTTGACTTCTATTATAGTTTGATGATTGAATTTACAACGTAAACGTACCTATGAAAGCACAAAATTGAGTGTCTATGAACAGAAATGCTCAGGATCATTTAAATAAGAAAAGATGATGGATGGAACCCCAAGTCCTTATCAAAACCAGTGCTTTAACAAGATAGGAGCCCTTGCTCAGTGGCAGATAAGGAAATGCCAAAGGGAACGTGACTTAGCTCCCCAGGCATTGCCAGCCCTATTTAACTTTTCCACCTCCCTGGGAGTTAAATTTCAGTTAAGTGTTCTTACGAAGACCGAAGCAAACAACAAAAATCTATACCCCGCAATTTCCATGTAACATGGTTTTCTAAATGTGTTCTTTTCCTTTTCTTTATGTTGTTCAGCCTCCAGGTCATTGTAGGAATCTCCATATTCCATAGGAGGAAAATTGCCAGTCTGAAAATTCAGTGTCTGTAGTGTTCTATTGCTTATCACATTTTTGCCCTCTAGGTGCCAACCTGGATTCACTGGAGCAAGATGTACTGAGAATGTGCCCATGAAAGTCCAAAACCAAGAAAGTATGTTAAAATAATCTGAAATTTGCTTTCTCCCCCAAACTACAGCAACAATTACTACCACTTGGTGCTTTTACAGTTCAGTCGTAACTGATTTCCTTTTGTCCTAACGATGGTTTAACCACTCGGGGCATAAACTCATTCACTGTGAGTTGGTTTTCACTGTCTCTCAGCTTGGGCCCCCAAGATCGTAGAGGTAAATTAGAATGACCGGTCCAGATGGCCAATGATGCTGGCGACCATGGCAGGCAGGCCGGCCAACCAAAAACCATTGCCTTTCAGCCCTTTTGACCGGAGCTCTCCAATGGAAAACGGAGATAACGAAAACATCAGATGCGATTTTAAGCGCATCCGTTTGAAAGAAAGCAGTCACTTCAGATGCTGCCTTCTTTCTATCTGTCATATAAACCCTAGGACCCCGTTTTGTCCAGACTTTGAAGCCTTTGGGGGAATGCCAGAGTCTGAAAACCATGATTAGGACAAAGGCTCAGTTCCTGAGGGTGAACTCACCAAGTTCAGTCAAATGACACTGAAGGAGCTTCTTTCTAGCATATATTCACCTCTTCTCTTTTTCTCTGTTTTTTCTACCATTGTTTTTTGTTTCTTCTCTCAGGTGCCCAAATGAGTTTACTGGTGATCGCTGCCAAAACTACGTAATGGCCAGCTTCTACAGTACGTCCACTCCCTTTCTGTCTCTGCCTGAGTAGAAGCATGCTCAGTCGGTGCTGCTTTCTTGTTGCTGCATCTCCCCTCAGATCTCACCTAGACATAGATGTGTTTTACCAGGTCTAACATTGACTGCCTCTGCCTGTCGCATGGGAACATTAACACAAGCGATTGTATTACTTCCTCTGTTCGTGACTAGTGGGCTCTGAGATACTAATAGGTGTGTGAGGCTCCGGATGCTTCTGAAATGGATACTGAATAATGTGATACAAAAGGAGAGTCAATAGCCCACAGTGCAATTATAATAAAGGCATTTACAAGTCTCACTCTTATTGAGAAAATAAAAGCATTCCACTAAACAGTTCATCTTCTTTATAAAATGGCAACGTCCTGCGAAGGATGTTGCTAAGTTGTAATCAGTATGCACTTGAAATGATGGTAAGTTAATTTTGGCTCAGAATGTGTTATTTATAACAAATAAACATGCTAAAAAGAGTTCAGATGTTTCTCTTCATTAACAGTTTGCATTTAGGTATAAAAAGAGCACTGAGTAGGAAAATTACAAACATTTCACAGCAAATGAGATACCCTGGCTTCTCTTTATGTTGCTTAGGAAACAGGTGACTCAGGATTCGTTTAAGCAATCATTTATTTATATTTGCACTTCTTTATGCTAGTTTCAATGACAATTTTAGGGATAAATAGGGGTTTTTAAATATATATTATTGACTTTGAAATATGATAGTTTACATCCAGATATATATTTTAAAGCAGAACTGGGAAATTTTGATGGATTTCTTTGGCTTCATTTTGAACATCATCCTTAAAAGACCCAAGTCACATGTATATAAATTGCATGGGTAACTAAATCATGTAATTTGTCCTTCTGTTGTGAACTGGGCTGTCGCTTTTAATTCTGGAGCTCTCAAAGCATTGTATTTTAAATGGATTCCATATAGTTATCCATTGAGATGAAAGGGCGACAA
The DNA here is from genome assembly GCA_028646485.1 of Cryptoprocta ferox. Classification (NCBI taxonomy): domain Eukaryota; kingdom Metazoa; phylum Chordata; class Mammalia; order Carnivora; family Eupleridae; genus Cryptoprocta; species Cryptoprocta ferox. The sequence goes on from CM053567.1 coordinate 28,288,540, forward strand.
TATTTTTTTTTCCGTGAAAGATCAGATAGTAAATACTTCAGGGTTTGCAGGTGATAACTAACACCTGCATAACCACTAACTCTGCACAGAGCAGCCATAGCCAATGCATAAACTGACTGGCATGGCCGTGTGCTATTAAAACTTTATTCACAAAAGCAGGCAGTGGGCTGGAGTTCTCAATCCCTAATTCGGATTATCAGTTGCTCACCCTGAAAAATACTTCACATAGCTAATCAGTGTAAATTCACATAACACGAGAAACAGTGAGACGAGCCGCTTATGTGGGGGCCCTAAAAGAATCAGAGATTTACCCTTATTTGTATGCATGCAAAGAATAAGATCCTGTTCCTCCTGTTAACAGTTGTGGAAGAATAAATTTCATGGAAAAATTAATTTCATATGCATTAAGGGGAGACCAGACCCATAATAGTCAATCATTTATTTAGTGAGGTGGTGCTTATGGTGTATTTGCACAGGCTGCATATCAAAGATTATGTTATTAATCTTTTTAAAGATAGATATGATGGAAAATAAAAATAGAAGAGGAATAGTAGAATTTTACTGAATATGTTAAAGCCATTCCTCTTAGAAATCAGTTTGTATTCAAATAACATAGATTAAACAAATCACGTGACTATATAAAGACAATAACGTAGAATTGAATGAAAATTCTGAACATTTGTATTACACTTAAATTTTTGGTGTCATATAGAGTTTCATTGTGCTCTGAAAGCAATGTTAGGGCACTATATAGAGAAAAGCATTTTTAAAAGGAAGCTATTTCCCCAAATAATGATGCAATTAGATCTGACCGTTGTAGGCAGAGAAGATGTTTTCAACTTCTATTTTAGACCATTTTCTTTTTCAGAAGATATCATTTAAAAATAGCCACTATGTATTTAATCAGAGTGTGATTCCCTAAATAAATTCTTCAGTAAGCTTTCGATCGCACTTTTGGAAGACATCCAAGGTAACAGCATTCATAGTTACCCTGATGTAACAAAGATTGATAGGAAGTGCATTTATGAGCAAAGTCCGTGACGACTGTGTCGGGGCTGCCTCAGATCTGGAAAAGCAAGAGCTTCCCATTCAGAGACTGCTTTCCAAAGTTGTCTTGCCCAACGTTAATTTTCTAACCTCTATATCTTAAACTCTCAATTTTCATTTCTGCAAACTCTCATATAGAAGGCAGGAAAATAAATTTGCTGCTTTACGAACTTTATGTTCAGGTATCAATGTGGGCTGCACAAAGGATAAAAAATGTTGCCACAGTGGTACTGATTAAAATTTAATTGTTTGTGTTCATAAAGTCTAAAACGCATAACATAAATCTGAAAACAGAATATATTCCCCAGGTTCAAAGAGAAACATTTTTTCAACTTAGTAAACCACATTTTCAATAGAAGACTGACATTCTAAAAGAATGTACAGTTTTTAAAATGCTTTTTAACACATAACTTACATTATTAGGATTTGATGCAGTTTTACTGGTCAGAGTATCCTATGGGGCATTTATTGATTTATAAAAATGGATTTAGAGTATGAAAGAAAAGGACAAATGTATATTTTATATGGCTTTCTTGAAGGCAGCCATTTGCCTTGAAATAAAACATATTTATAATACTTTCTAGGAAAATATTGTCAAGGTGAGTCAGCTTCAAATTTGACCTATCTTGACACAGAATTCCTGCTTTCAAGGACTGTATTCATCATTGTGGGGGATGGGGGTGTGTGTGCATATATAGGCAATTCATAATTGATTTATAGACTTCCTGGGCAGATAAAAAAGTGCAGCTTCAATAGTTAGAGGCAGTATGCAGCAAGTATATCATATATAAACTAATATATAATAGAAAGTTATTATAGGATAGCCCAAATTATAGAATATTTATACAGAGTACAATTTTAGAACTTTTAGGCATATTCTCAGAATGAGTAAACCCAATAGATCTCCTTAAATGTAATTTTGAATCAGAGGTTACTAGTGCATAAATTACTTGTGTTGATTTCTAAATGCTTTAACAGTCATTGAAATTACTAATTTATTTATCCAACATGTGTATCTCACTGACAATAGAATAAAGGCACAATCTATGACATAAATTATCATAAATTCTAACTGAATGTTAGTGAGACTTTCTTGTGTGTGTGTGTGTGTGTGTGTGTTGGTGAATGTGCTTATGTGCACATGGAAATATGGGAGTGCGGAGAAAGCCTCCTATTACATCCCAAAGGGCTCAATGGCAATATGGATTTGTATATGTGAAAATAAAAAGTATCTGCATTTGTAAAGGTAAGTCAAAAATTAGAAGTCAGACACTAAATACATCCCATTTAGCAATGGCATTGACAGAACTCCTTTAGAAATCTCAGAGGTGCAGAAACTCAGGACTATGCATACATCTTTGATATTATTTGCATAAGGAGGCCCAAAGTATTAAAGAGTAAAATCTTGAATGTCTTCAGATTTTATCAGAGACCATAAATGCATGTATGGATAATTTTGGTAAAAGAAAGTTGTTTAATTGTTCTTTTATCTGATGCCACTGAAAATTTAAATTAACCTACAGGTTAATCAGTTCTCCTCAAATAATTATAAAATCCTAAAGCAAAGGATTAGTGAGTCAATATTTAATAGCTTCTGAAGACTCTTAGACTTTAAATTAATTTTTTATATTGCTTACTGCACGGCAGGAAATCACATGTAGGAAAGGAAACTAAATTGTTTACAGCAACCTTTGTGTTTCTGAATTATTAATTTAATTTGAAAAATGTAGGCTAGACAGAAGTTCAATAGGAAGTGTATGATACATAATGAGCCTAAGCCAACATGAGAGTAAATAGAACAGACAGAAAGTAATAACTTCTTCATCATATGAAAAGTGTTTGTGTATTCTGCTTTTCTTGACTCACAATGAAAGAAATGTAGCCACCAATAGTAAAAATAAATTAGAGCAGTATTTGCTCCAGGTCGAGAATGATGCATGTTTCCTCTGCTTGTTTCCTTGTTAGGGCGTATGGCCAGAAGAGATTCCAATTTTAAGTACCAATTTCCCTTTGAATTATTTGAAATTGGAGCTGCCTGATATGAATGACTTCCCATGAAATGAAATTATAGTTAGGCTCACAGACTTACCTATAAAACTGTAAATGCAGTAATACGTATGCATGGGCATGCTACTAATTTTATTGAAGACTTAACCAAGCTTTCTACGCAACTAATATAGATCATTAGCAGTGTTCATGTAGGCATGGAATAATGACTCTCTGGAAAGAGTTTCTGTAGACATCTTGGCTTTAACCCTTAAATTATTACTGACTGGTAGGAGGAAAAGGCATAAGACGGAAGGGATTCTAGGGAGAAAAACTGAGCCACGTCTTCAAGGAAATGTGTAAGGAAATTTATTATCACTTCCTTGGAAAACAAATTCTTGTTCTTGATGTTCCAAACTTTATATAAAGGAAGCCAATGAGGGGAAAATACCATTTTGTCAAACTGAGTGTTGCACAGAGACCAGAGAAGTTCATGTGGATTTGAATAAAACTGCTAAATTTTACTGTGGACATTGTGCAACCAAATTAATCCTGAATCCTGTGGCTTTTAATTTATGAAAAGTTTAAGCTAGTTCCCGGAGTAGCCTGGACCCAAAGCAGACTGAACTATTATACACACTACCTCTCATTATTACTGTTACTCAGTGTACTCTCTGATTTAGTTTTTAATCTGGAAGCTTCATTTCCTCAAGAGGTAGAAAGTTTTTAAAGTCTAACTTCTTGGGTATATCCCAGCAGCTTTCAGAGGTTTCCTGGCCATGAATTAAGTAAAAGTAAACCTACATATAATAAGGGGCCCAAGGTCAATCTCCAGATATGTCCACTCTCCAAGCTCTTAAACCCTTTTGCTGGTGGCCGACATATTTCATGGCTCCTTTATGCCACAGGGTTCTCACTGTGGTGCATGTGTTAGTATCATAAGTATTTTGCCAATGAGAAGTTAACTGGTCCAAAGTCACTGAACAGGCAAACAGCAGAGACAGGACCTGAGAACAGGAGGACTACAGCACGCTTCCCTCCTTATCTTCTCCTCTCTGCTTGAGGCGCCTTGTCCGTGCCCAAACTGATGTTTTTGTGAGAGAAGTACCCCTCAACCACATGTCTTCAAACATAAGAGACAGACGCCTTGTCATGTTTCTTGGACCACCGTGGTATCTTCTACTCAGTGATTAAGGGAAGAAATGGAGACCTCTGAATCTCTTTTCCTTCTGCCCTTCCTTCCCACATGCCTCTCCACCATCTACAACAAATAAGGAATCCTAAAGCACCCCAGCCGATGGCAATTGGATTAACAATTTTTGCTTTGAGCCTGGAAACTGTCATTTCTGGAAGCTTTTTGTTTTTATTTTTAATTTGCCCATTTCCCCCATTTCCTCGCTTGAGCCTGTGCAGGTTCTGCTCGTCCTTTTCATCTCGGAGCCTCCAAGCTCACGCCTGCCAGGATTGTGGGCTGTGAGCTCACACCTTGGAGTTCCCTCCCTGAGCTCTGGGCTCTCTCTCATCTGGGTGTTGGAGTTCAGCCCCGTGGAGTGATCATCTGATTGGCTCTCTGTTATTTGAAGAAGTAATCCATTGAACTAAGGACCCCAGGAATTGGATCCTTCCCCCACAAAACCCCCTTTTCTTTTTACAATTTGAAAAAGCGAGGCATCGAGAGTTATCCTGCGCCACCCAGGAGTTCTTTGAAAAACTGGAAGCAGGCTCTGTTCCCCCAATTCCCTCTCTGGCTTTTTGGGCAGAAGCATTTGTTGCTTTCTGTGAATGGAACATGTCAGTGGTGGAGAACGTGGAAGGTTAGGAGCAGAGAAGGAGATATGTTCTTTTTTCCTCTAATAACCAAAACAAGAAATATTAGAGCATAACTAGCCACGGACTACGAAAAATGTAAATCCAGCGAGATAGAATTTTCAGACCAAAGTGCTGTCCTCTTGGCTTCTATTCCTGGCTCTGCCAACTGAGTGCCTTTGCGGGGGGGGGGGGGACACCTCCCTGGAACTTCACTTCTGCCTTTTAAAGAAAAGAATGAAATAATACTGAATGCCTTTTTTTTATTACCATAAATACAATATTTCTATTCCCAAATGAGGACAACTTCTCCCCTCAGTAAGGTCTTTTAAGGGTTAATAAAGGCACGGTGTGCAGGTATTTGCACACCTCTTTAACAAGAGAAGTTCCCTATGTGGACGCACGGAGGCATACCTGAGCACTGCTGTGTTAACCACCCACCATTTGTCCTGTTCCATGTGCACGCACAGAGAGCCGTAATAGTCGTGTGTAATGTGTTTTGGAGTGCAGTGTATTGCTCTTTTCTGAAACTTTTTTCCCTTTCTTTCTTTTTTTTGTCAACTTTCTGCATTGGCAGAGCATCTTGGGATTGAATTTATGGGTATGGACCAATCATCATTCCTTTTAGCCTGCAGAATTTAGAACCTATGAGCTGAAATCTTTTCCCTTCCTACTCTTACCTTTCAGTTCCTAACTAATTTCCTTTTCCTTCAGAAGGGATCATACAGCTATAACAATGATTTTTCTGCTTCCGATCTGTGATTAGTTTACCAAAATGTCACTGAGTGCAGCAGTTTCTAGATCCCCAACTTCACTTAGAGTTTAAAATCACCTCACCTCCTGCAAATTCACATATATCCCACATTCCTTGACGCTCTGGATCTGGCCATGCTGTTATTTCAGAGCTGGGGTAAGTTGGAGAGGTGTGTAAGGCTCTGGGAGGAGCCAAACCAGGCCTGGGAACAAAAGAAGCACTAAATGCATCAGCTTAAAAGCACGCCACATCTTAGGCTGATGGGAATTTGACAGACAACGTAAAAATTATCCATTTAATATAGTAACATAGAAAGCCCTGACATTGCAAGACAATATTGTATGCACAGACTCTGATTTTCTGGGGATGTTCAAGTGCTACTCTAGTCAACTTCATTATCTTATGAGCAAGGAAATAGAAAACAGAAAGAAATAAGCCTTGTGCTATTTTAAGTGGAAATTCTAGCACTAATCGAATTAACCTTGAGTCACTAAGATCATCCAGGCAAGTAATCAAATAGAAATGTTCACACTGTAAACACAAAATCTCTCTTATGAGCATATGAATTTGGGGCACAGTCCCTTTGAAAGCCTCCGTCCTAAATAATTGGGAGCAAGGGCCAGTCCTGGGAGGAAAGGGAAGCCATTCTGTCATCCCAGAGACCACAGCACAGGTACCCAGGCTTTCTCAACAGCACCAGCAGCCCTGGAATGTGGCCATGGGTCAACAAAGCAATGTCCTGATTAACGGAATATCTGATCTCCACGCAGCTGGTGTCAGTGACATCATACCTCGAGGGCCCTCTGTAGCATAACTGCATGGTAACATCACAGTCTATATCGAATATGCTTCCCACAATTCGCTGAGAATAAGACTGTTGCAAATTCTGTCAGTTACAGGGATAGAAACTTGGTGGACCATTCCCCCCGAAAAAACTTCCAAGAGAAAACTATTCATGTGATGAGAAAACCCCCACTTATATGTGAGTGGCCCTTTGCAGATCAGGGAACATCTCCCAAGTATGAGAAACTCAAGAGGTCCCACCATCACCATTGGGTGGCAGATTATCTACATGAAGAGGGGGATCTATTCAAGTAACCTCCCTCTGGATAAAAACAGTTCCACTACTAAAAAAGGCTTACAGGCCTTTCCTGCGGGCGGCGGGTGGGGGGGGGGGGAATCCACCATCGCCTTCTCCTTTTCCCTAACAGCATCTTTGTCCCACTTTATCACTTTGGGGTCTAACTAGAATTTAATATTTCTATTCCCAAACAATGAGCTAGGGCGATGGATAGTTCAGATATATGACTTTTCCCTCCATAAGATCTGAAGGGGCAGCAGAGACACCGTTTGCTGGTATTTGCACACCTCTTAAAGGCAAACGGCCCAGAGACTCCAAAGTCTCAGGACAGCCAGTGTACTAAGCCAGAATGTTCCATCCTTAAGGGAAATCAGACCTCAATTAAAATTGAGAAAGACAAGGCTTCTGTCTCTTAGCCTGGCCAGATCAGACAGAAAAACATGCTTGATCTGATTCACTTCAATGCGTCCAGCCAAACCATAGAGTAAGGACTGGGAAGCATTTCCATTCATTAAGGCACATCCGCCAACTGGACTGACGGATTCTCTTTTTCAGCGCTGCCTCTAATTTGCTTTTGCCCTATTGACCCTGTCACGCAAGGGAAAAAAAAATAAGGAAAAAGGGGGGTTAAACGAACCCATTGTTTATATTATGGTTCATCAAGTATTTCTCTTTTAACACATTCATAATGTGGGGGGGGGGCCCTGCTCTAGTAAATCGTTGGAAAACGAAATAGAAACTGAACTGAGAAACATTTAATGTATTCGGGAAATGCTGTTGTGAGTACAGAATCTTAATCGTCCATCTGTATTCCGTGGGCCTGTCTTTAGCTTGTTCATCTTAAACTTTTGCTTTACCCTTTGGCCTTTACTGAGCTGCCTTTTTATTTCCATGACCAATTTCGCTGGAAAATGTGTCTTCCCACATCACATAGGGCAGAATGGTGAGTCATCATACCACATTTGCTGACAAACTGAGGTCAGTCTATTCTTTCATAATTAACAACCGCCAAAAACCTTCTCAATGGAATCCCTGGGAGTAGTGTGATGCCTTTTCCCCCTTCGGTCCCTGTATACATCCCGTTTTCCTGGTTTGCAGAAGTAATTTCCCAGCTTTTTCTAAAAATAAAATGTTATGATGCCAGTGCCACTCAGCCCTCCCCCTTTCCACAGAAGAAAAAATGAGAGTGAGGGAAAGAGGGCATGGTGAAGCGGGGTCAAGGACACTTCTACAGTCTTGTTTCTAAACCAACTTGTCACACCCGCAGGAGCCCTGCCTCGCATCCCGGGCTCCACCTCTCCTTCTTCGACATAGTGCTAAAAACTGATCCAGATGCCAGGTCAAGGAGGAAGCCGCCCCCCCCCTCCGTGGCACCAGCTCACAGATTAACACCTCATAAAATGTCATTCCCTGTCCTGTGGCTGTGGGGGAGGGGAGGCAGCAGACACAGCAATTAACAAAGAAGCATTCACGTTCCACCTCATCATCTGACTTTTGCGGCCAAGATACTTGCCACCACTCTATGTCTCCTGGTCCATTGTTTCCTTGCAATGCACCAGCTGCTTTGCTTTCTAATTGTGGCTTCCACGTGACCGCCAGCCTAGGGTAGGAGTTATGCTGTATGGGATCACCCTTCCAACTTTACATCCACCCTCTCCCCCCCCACCCCCGGCATTTCCCCCCTCTGGTTTTCTTTCGTTTATTTATTTTTCCTCCCTTAGTATCAGGCATGCTGTGCCAGGGACATCAGATGGCCCCTTCACTTTTAACCTTGTTTTCCCTCGTACCCAACTTCCTCCCTCTCTTCGTCTTTCTGTCAGTCTGTCTGTCCTCTTGGTTTGTTTTTTCCTTCCCACTTCCCACCCTTTTGATTTGTTTTTGTGGACTCTGTAGCCTTCTAGTCTTTTACTCACTGACTTCTACTCCCCTTCTCCTCCTTTTAATAATCAGTGCTATATTAATTTGATTTGATAACGTTCCTGACCTGTTCACTGGAATTTGATTACCATGGGCTTGGCTTGTAGGAAATGTTTTTTTGTTTGTTTGTTTGTTTAATGGTAAGCTCCACTGTATCACAGAAACTAAAATGCACTTTTTCATTTCGAGAAGACCCTTCTGTGACTTGCCCTCTCTCAGCAGAGAAGAAGGTGTAGTTGTTAAGACTGAGAATGAAAATCGAAAATGTTCCCTATGGCCCCATGTTGATGTCCAGATAAGAGACCGTCATTTGTACAACATCCCCCCAGTTTTTGACCAGCTTATTAATCAATTTGGCAAGTGCCGCTTAAGTTGCTGCTCAGCACTGGTTGAGTTCTCTTTCTCAATGAATATCTTCCAATAAATATAATTAGACTAGTTGGAAACTCAGTCCCTAACGGATCGGGTTCACCATGAAATCTGCCAATCTCATTAAGAACCTGACCTACCAAAGTCTAATCAAGTGATCCCTCCCACAAACTGATTTGCAAATAGAAAGTCTTCCACGAATAAGAGACGGGTCACATTTGGGGTACAGTGGTACCATTAACCCAAGTTCTAAGCATCACACTCCCGACATGTAACCTACCTTGGCTAATTTGCCAGGCTGGTCACGATGGAGGTGCATTACAATCTATTCCAAGTCGCACATCATGGGTGCTAGTGGTTTCTTTACACAGATAAATTAGGTGTCTAAGTACAATTGGTGACGTAATAATAATTGTCTTTCAAAGGGCAAATCTCCATCTTGGCCCCGGACTATCTTACCCACCATATCGGGTTTTCTCTGATACAGTACGCTGCTACCCCCACTGTGTGGCTTATGTTTACATTTTATAGTTAAATCGTAGGGATCCTGCCTCGGTTTTGTCGAGTTTGTCGGTAACTACAAGTCAAGCTCATGTCTGCAAATGTCTTTGAGTTTATTTTTTTAAGTTAGAAATGCCTCTTGTAAAGACCACCGGAATATAAAATAGGTGGGAAATAAAGACGTTTGGGAGGCCAGGGGGGAAGGAGAGGAGGGAGGAGGGGAGGACAGCCCCAGTGATTCCAATCCCAACTGCTTTTATTTGCATTGATTCCTGTTGTCTTTGCAAGAGATGTTATTTTTAATTAAAAACTACAGTTTTAACTGAATAATTATTTTATAATTAATGTTAATGATTTGCCAAGTTAATACATATATACCTGCAGCTTATAAGTAAAGTAGTGTAATCATGTAATTTTTTTATTGCAAATGGCCCCAGCTGGCTTTGCTGTTTATACTCAAAGTACAATGCAGAGTATGCTGTACCTTAAGTATGTCTGCAAAAGTAATGAGTTGTCTCATATTTACTTTCTCGTGAACATGGACAATGCCATGCAGCATGCCAACTGTTCAGTTGTTAAGTCCTGGCAGGCGTAAGGGGGCCTTGGTGACGTCTGCTCTCATACCTTTCCAGAAGCCGAGGAGCTCTACCAGAAGAGAGTGCTGACCATCACCGGCATCTGCATCGCCCTCCTTGTGGTCGGCATCATGTGTGTGGTGGCATACTGCAAAACCAAGTAAAACTTCCTCCTCCATGCCTCTCTCTCCTTCGCGCAGAGACGGCTTAGCCAGCAGGGGTTTGCACAAAGCAGATTCAACAGCCTAGTCTTGAAAAGTGGGAGTGGGGAGGCAGGGGGAGGTTACTTCTCATTTTTTTCCTCTAAATAATCTATTTGGAAGACCCTTTCTAATCACATAACTAGAAAGCTTTGCCTATTCGTGCTCGTGTTCAGAAGATTTCTGGTCATTGACCATGGCTGTGACCGGGGAAAAGGGGTGGTGGGGCAGGCTTGTGGGGCTCATGCATGTGCGTGTGGATGAGAGGACAGCGTTAGGTGACCAAGGTGCACTTGTCCTATCCCTGCTGAGGACGTGTTCCGCTTTGCACTCAGACTTAGGAGACAAAGGAAACACTTGGTGATGTTGGGAATGCAGGTTTTTTAAAACATTATTGTGATTGTTTTTCTGTTCCATCTAATAAGCTTTCCCATTCGAATGCTCTCCAAGTGTGAGATATACAAAAGGAATCTCATGGGAGGACAATCAAGCAACTCTTGCTTTGAAAGAATAAGAGAAAACATTAAAGTGGATGTATGTTCACTGTTTCTGGCCCTTTAAGCTGGGTCCCTGTGAACAAACCCAATTACCGTGTGGCCTGAATTCCCTTCAACCTTTCTCTCTTACATAGAATATCCTCTTCAAGTGGGAAATAATGTTAACAGTTTTGTTTTGTTTTGTTTTGTTTTGGTGCTCCATCACATAAACTCTCTTGCCAAAACTAGTCATGGGGATATTATGATCTGAATGTTGCATTGAGGAACAAAGACAATATGCTTTTATACTGTAAAATTAAGGGGAATGGATAGCATTTTCTTAATACCCCAGGGTTTTGTTTAAACTTTTTTAATGTTTATTTATTTTTGAGAGAGAGAGAGAGACACACACACAGAGAGACAGAGAAAGAGACAGAGACAGAGACAGAGCATGAGTAGGAGAGGGGCAGAGAGAGAAGGAGACACAGAATCCAAACCAGGCTCCAGGCTCTGAGCTGTTAGCACAGAGCCTGACGTGGGGCTCGAACTCACAAACTGTGAGATCATGACCTGAGCTGAAGTCAGACGCTTAACCGACAGCCACCCAGGCACCCCAATACCCCAGGATTTAATGTGTTGCCAGAATTGAGTGATAGAGATAAGCCTTCATAGAATCTACCTTATGAGTCTTACTAGATTCAACTCAATATTTCAATACGCATTGCCTAGTTGTACAAAAAAAGTGTTATTGGAGTGAGATCATGTTATATCTGTGCTAAATCTACTGGCAAAATATGTACCTATCTGTGCTCATGTACGATGCTATACATGCACACACACTGTGTATGAGGTAGAGATTCAAAATTAACTGCATTTCCCTAAAAGACCCACAGGCAAAATTATAAACGAAATCAGAATTAGTCTCATCAATTGTACAGCACACATTGTTACCTAAGACAAATGACCATGTGTCAAAGATGAATTGATGATGAAAGTTGGAGTTTGGGCCAAATATCAACTTGATGTATCTTCTCATTTCCCCCCCTATCTCTCAGAAGTCCAGTTAAATTTCTGTAAGAATCCCACCCAACTTCTGAAATCTATTCACTAAGAACATGGGATTCCACTTCGGTCCATAGGCAGATTCTGAGATGGAGTGGGACACCCTCTCCTGTCACCACCACTAATCTCCTACCTGAGTTACATGTTGGTAGAATAAAAAATTGACCGTACTAAATAATAGGAAAAAAAAAAATAAAGGCTCCCTTTTTCATTTTCAGGAAACAACGGAAAAAGCTTCATGACCGGCTTCGGCAGAGTCTTCGGTCTGAACGAAACAACATGGTGAACATAGCAAACGGGCCTCACCACCCCAACCCACCCCCCGAGAACGTCCAGCTGGTGAATGTATGTTGACTCTGGCCAGTGGAAAAGCTGAACATCTCTCCTCTGTTCAGGCACCTTGAAGTTTATTTTCTAAAGCTCTTAGCCTCTTAGCTACTGCCATTAATCACCACGACTTCCAGGAATCCGGGGTTTCTCCAGGAGAAAAGAATGGGAACATTTTTTAAAGTGGATTTGGTTCCTGTAATACCAGCACATTTCCTCTTATAAAGTGTTCATTAAGGGGTTGGGATAATCATATTGGGTTTGTTCTGCAGGGAGACCAGGACTGGAAGAAAGAAAAGATGCACACACACAAAAATAATAAAATTAATGATACGAGAATCAGGAGGAAATATTTTATATTATTTTTTTATGATTTGGAGATGAAGGCTCTTCCAGTCTATAACTGATTAGTACTAATAGCTGAGCTAAGGGCCTCAGAGTGATTTTTAGTAGAGGCACTTCCCAGCACCTGATGATTTACCGATTCTGATTTACCAAGGGAAAAATGAGGGCACGGAAGGGCCAAGTGACTTACCAAACTCGCTTCTCAGTGGCAAAACTGAAAGAACGATGCTTCCTTATTCCCTGACTCTTTCTATAGGATGTCAAACCCTCCAGATGAAATAGATCCTTAATCACTCAAACATTCTGTTTAAAATTTACCAAGCACTAGGCTTTTAGATATAAAGAAGTCATACATTTGGAAGAGTCTTTAGATACAATCTTCTAGCCTCCCAGAGCTAGACTCAGCTTTCCTGCCTTTTGGAGTATTGGTCTTCCTATTTCACCATAATCTTTTCCTATTTTCTTCATTTCTCTCTGATGCTTGGCTTTTGTAGGCAGAGTTTGAAGACTACATTCAGTACCATTTTCGACCCTCTAGGAAAATGTGTCTTTTGTGTGGAGTAAATCTATCCTAGACCCCAGTTCAGCCTTGATGGTTACTACCAGCAAGACTTGTAGCAAAGACCTCCCAGAGACAGAGGAAAGCGCTGATAATTAGTTTATTTTGCTGCCTTCCTCTCCCTACCAGTGTTTATTAGAATGTTCTACACAGTTGATAAATGCATTCACTACATACAGACACACCTCCAATCTGTCACTATGTCTGCTATAAGATATAGGAAAGCAGAATGGCTGCTTGCATTCCAATTATGTCTCAGGCTGTGTTACTTTGGGCTTTAATCTGTCTCAACCCTATTTCTTCATGATGACAACAGGTCTAAAAATAATACCTACTTCAGAAAGTTCTATGAGCATTAAATACGACAATCCATATAAAACACTTAGGCCAGGGACATTCAGCGAGTGTTCAATAATTGTTAAGTATTATTTTCATTAGATTCACTAAGGTTACACTGCCTTTCAAGGACCAAGAGTGAAATGGTACACAGTCTAGGAAGAGCTCATTATTTATGACATCACCATCTTGGTCTTAAAACAAGCTAACCTTCCATCCCAGAAAGAGCCGCATGGAATAATAGCCTTTCCACTAAAAGAACCAACTAGAGTTTCAAACAATATTCAAGATGTATATTTTGGCGGTTTCCTTAAATACATCAGGTTCTTTTAGCCAGGTTCTTTACATACAGCCCATTGCTTATAAAGTGCCCATTTCAACTGACGGTATTCCTTTACATGCCTTTCTCTGTTATTTTACTCAATTTGGAGTAAAACTAATATCACTTAAAACTCCACTTCAAAATGTGCCTCTTTCACTGATTGAAGTAAATATTAAATCTACTTAAGTAATAGCTGGGGTGATTTGGTGAGGAAAATAAAGTGGAATCTACTTATACCTTGGACACGCCCCCTAAACATTGTGTGCTTCGTCAACATGTGTGACCTCGAAAGCTTCTGTATGTCCTTTAGACCTCTCAGTGGCCGTGTTAGTCTTACCACCGACAACAAGTTAAAAATTTCAGGGATATCATTAGGGTGACATGGGCACTGGGAAATTGAAAAAGAAAGGTAGATTCCAAATGGAGAGATGGTAAAAAAAATTTCCTCTACGGACTTGAAATTTGAAATAAGACAAACCATCTCTATGCTTTTGTTTCACTCAACTATCTGTCAACCTTCTTTCACTTAACAATGACTATGGCAAAAATGCATATCGGGCAGAGATTTGTACTGAATTCCAGTCACATTTTCAGTTGGAAATAAGATAGAAGGAATAGGTCTGTTTCTGATAATATGCAGTTAAGACTATAGAATGTGCAGTGTGTGCACGTCCAAAGGATAATTTATTAATTTCATTTATTGAATTTAAAGGCCATGTAGCCAGGGTATGATTTGCCATCCGACCACTGGAGAAATGGAATTTATAATGAAACATATGTACTTATAATAGATTTTGTGTGTGATGCTGATGTTATTGTTTTGATTAATGTGAATCTTCAAGTTGTGTCTCTTTGTTTATCCAGCAATACGTCTCTAAAAATGTCATCTCTAGTGAGCATATTGTTGAGAGAGAAGCAGAGACATCTTTTTCCACCAGTCACTATACCTCAACAGCTCACCACTCCACCACTGTCACTCAGACTCCTAGTCACAGGTATGAGAAGGAAAAATAAAATTACACAGCACTCTTCCAAGAGTAAATTTGTATACATTGTCTTTTGCTGTCACTGCCTAAGAAAGGAATGGGAGATACTCACTTATGAGGCAGGGACATATAGTAAAATGTATGGTTTGGGACAAAAACAGACTTTGGACATCAACGGGCTCTGCTATTTCATTGCTGTTTAAATTTGAGCCTCAAGTTTTTCATTACTGGAAATGAAAATAATACCTACTCAAAGGATTTTGGGTTCCCATTTTAGAGATTGTCTTTACTCATGCACAACCACTCACTGAATTGCTACAGTAGAAAAAGTCTGTCTTAGATGGTTTATAATACTTAGAAGTTGACTTCTTCCAATGATTGGGTTGACCTTGGAAATGCACATGGGAACTGGTTCGATAGCTGAACTCAAAATCCTCAGATGTCTTGGTGACCCATACCTGAGTGCATGCCGCCAAGGGCAGCACTGGACTGCCAAATGCATCTCATAGGCCAAGTGTTTCCTTAACTTAAGCCACTCAAGAACAGAGAGATTGTACAAATACTTAGTACATAGTGCTATTTGGTAAATATGGGTCAAATGGGTGAACAAATACATAAGCTATATCCTTACAAAGCCATTCTAAATCCTTTCTGGAGCCAGTATCTTTCTGATAATTCTATTCTGAGACAAGTCATGTTGTAGTGAACTGCTGATACACCAATAATTAGAAATAGTTACCAGATCACTTCCTTTCGTTTCCATTTTGGCATGTAATTAAGAAATATATGTGTTGTATCTCTTCGCCTCTCACATTTCCCCTCTAGCTGGAGCAACGGGCACACGGAAAGCATCCTTTCGGAAAGCCACTCTGTAATCATGATGTCATCAGTAGAAAACAGTAGGCACAGCAGCCCCACTGGGGGCCCAAGAGGACGACTTAATGGAGTGGGAGGCCCTCGCGAGTGTAACAGCTTCCTCAGGCATGCCAGAGAAACCCCTGACTCCTACCGAGACTCTCCTCATAGTGAAAGGTAAAACCGAAGGGCAAAGCTACTGCAGAGGAGAAAGAACTGCAGTAGGGGAATCCCCATGAGCACCTGCGGTCTCACCTAAGGAAATCTACTCTAATGAGAATAAAGGGCAGTAGTTGCCTGTTCTAGAAGGTTCCTAGCTGTTGAAGTCATTTTTTTGTTTGAACTCATTTCTTCCGAGCTTCTCGCGTCGTCCCAGTGGCTGACAGGCAACAGACTCTTAAAGAGCAGGAATGGTTTGATGCGGAAGGTGCAGCAAACTTGGAGTCCCTAGCTCTGACCGTAGGCTCAGACCCACTTAGCATCTCAGTTTTCTCAGCTGTAACTTTAGAGAGATGGCACCAATGATTGATAAGGACCCTTTCTAGAATACTAATTTGCCAGTTACCCAAACTCTGGTCGAGCTGGTCTCGTGTTCTCGTGTGCTCTTTCTTACCTCCCAGCCTCTGTTAAGTCAAAGCAAGGGCTGTGTCATTGCTGTCATGAGGAACGAAGCTTGTGTTCTACCATATAGTATCCCTTTTATGAAATCCAAAGAAGGGATGAATAAATAAACCTTTTGTATGCTGCATCTGGCAGTCTTCACAGCTGGTTTCCAAAGCCAATATTGCTTTTGATATGGTCCTTTCCAGAATGTTTTGGCTTTCTTTTGGGGATATTGGATTGGGTTGGTGGGAGTAAACAGACAAGTTAAAATAAAGAACAGAGGAAAGTAAACTGAGAGATGCTTAATAAGGATACTGAATTCATAGATTCTCTTTATTCATTTTCACTGAAACTGGAAGAGAGTTATAGCCAACCAGCATTTGTGGCATATCAGGAAGCTCTTACTTGTATGTTTTCAAACCCAAAATGGTATCATTTGTTTTATATATCACCATCTCAGTGTAATCTTTGACCACATGCTGAAAGGTTTACGTGATGTTAAATCCGTACCTGTTTGGTAGTTACATGGTTGGAGATAATTCTGGTAGACTCTTTCCACTTATGGACTGACTGGGAAGTCCTTATAACAAAGGATGCCTAGTTCTGGGCCAGCAGGTCATTTAGACCTTGCTGATTACTTTTCAAGGGTCTTTACCCCAAAATGGTATTTCAGAACTCTCTGGAATTAGAGGCTGCTCTAATGAAAAAGTAGGCATGGTCCAAAACCGGTTTAAAACATTAGTCTTAAATTCATATAATTATATCTTTATGTATTAAGAAACTCTATCTGTCTTAATTCATTCTTTTTTGAGACCTGAAAAAGAGTGTAGGGATAAATTATTTCTTCATCACTACATGTGATGTTTCTCTTTAAAGGCTGACATTTCCCTGCTGTGGTAGGCTTCCACACATATCACAGGTATTATCTAGGACTGCAAAATATACTGGGACCTACAGATCATGGAGAGAAAAGATCCATCACCTTTATGTGTTGGCTGAATTTGGATTAGCGTTTCCCAGAGAGTTTAATTTACCCCCAAAGAAAATCTGAAACCTTGAGCCCCAAGTATTTCAATCTCTAGACACCTTCCCATCCTAGATACAGCTAGACCTCACATCCCTATGACTCTGAGTCATGGCTGAAAAGCAGGAAAGTTAATAGGCTTCCTGTTCCTGTTAGCTAGAGTTCAGATAATGGCGTCCTGTGTCATCACGGGTTAATGTCAAATTAGACTCTGTGAATGCCAGTGTGAAGAAAAGAGTCCCTTGGTGCTATGCATCGGCAACATTTTTATGGAAGTGGAGAAATGTGACTCTGAATAAGCCACATCTTCCTCAGTGCT
The DNA here is from genome assembly GCA_028646485.1 of Cryptoprocta ferox. Taxonomy (NCBI): domain Eukaryota; kingdom Metazoa; phylum Chordata; class Mammalia; order Carnivora; family Eupleridae; genus Cryptoprocta; species Cryptoprocta ferox. The sequence continues at coordinate 28,305,990 of CM053567.1, forward strand.
CAGTCAGGTCCTCTTGTTCTTGTGGACAAAATCGTGGTATTGTTTAAAAAACAAAAAAGAATGCACTCAGTGTCTTCACAATGAGATTTACTGAGCACCATTGGACATAACAGAACATGAGGTACCATGGTACAGCCACCCCTTGAGCAGTCACAAAATATAAGCCAAAGATTGAGGCAGCCGTGGTTTTTTGATGAGAGGTATAGACTGGAGATTGGACATGGATAGGGAGCCAATACAAGGTTCTCTCAGGCTTATTTCTGAATGTCTTGGTCACTGGGATGGCTGGTTGCAAATTGAATGTGAAGAAGTCGCATTTCATGGAAAAACTAAAAGCACACAAATGTGTTACACTGTTATCAGGAATAAATCTAAGTTACTATGCTCTTTTTTTTTCATAAGACATAACCTTATAGCTGAGCTAAGGAGAAACAAGGCACACAGATCCAAATGCATGCAGATCCAGCTATCAGCAACTCATCTTAGATCTTCTTCCATTCCCCATTTGGGCTTCATTCTCTAAGACCCCTTGGCCTTTAGGAAGGTATAGTATTTAAGTAATACTTCTTTCCCTTCCAAATCCCTGCGCCTCGGTCCTTGTAAACTGAAAGGTTTCCAGGACTTAGTGCCCTCTTGCCCTGACTCACAGGCATTTATTTAAAATCATGATGAGATTGAAAATCCCCAAAACTTCCATGAGTTAGGCCACTTAGCTGATCTTTGCATGCACTCCTGTGAGGAAACTCTTGGCTACATAATGTTAGACTCCAAGGGTACTGAATGTCCTTAGCGTTAAAAATCCAGACGTATGCAACGAGTCGAATTTCTTTGTTTTCTGATTCTATAATATCGTGAATTCTGTCCCCTTCCCCTCCCTGCTTGCATGCCTCTTATTCCACCACACTCACGTGGGGTATTCTGTGCTCACACAGGTATGTGTCAGCAATGACCACCCCGGCTCGTATGTCACCTGTAGATTTCCACACGCCAAGTTCCCCCAAATCGCCCCCTTCGGAAATGTCTCCACCTGTGTCCGGCACAACGGTGTCCATGCCCTCCATGGCAGTCAGCCCCTTCGTGGAAGAAGAGAGACCTCTGCTTCTCGTGACACCACCAAGGCTGCGGGAGAAGTATGACCGCCACTCCCCGCAGTTCACCACCTACCACCATAACCCCGCGCATGAGAGCAACAGCCTGCCCCCTAGCCCCTTGAGGATAGTGGAGGACGAGGAGTATGAAACCACCCAGGAGTACGAGCCAGCTCAAGAGCCTGTTAAGAAACTCACCAGTAGCCGGCGGCCCAAAAGAACCAAGCCCAATGGCCACATTGCCAACAGGTTGGAAATGGACAGCAACGCAAGCGCGGAGGGCACTCACTCAGAGAGTGAGACAGAAGATGAGAGAGTAGGGGAAGATACACCCTTCCTGGGCATTCAGAACCCCCTGGCCGCCAGCCTTGAGGCAGCACCTGCCTTCCGCCTGGCGGACAGCAGGACTAACCCGGCAGGCCGCTTCTCTCCGCAGGAAGAATTGCAGGCCAGGCTGACTAGTGTAATCGCTAACCAAGACCCTATCGCTGTATAAAACCTAAATAAACACATAGATTCACCTGTAAAACTTTATTTTATATAATAAAGTATTCCACCTTAAATTAAACAATTTATTTTATTTTAGCAGTTCTGCGAATAGAAAACAGGAAAAAAACTTTTATAAATTAAATATATGTATGTAAAAATGTGTTATGTGCCATATGTAGCAATTTTTTACAGTATTTCAAAACGAGAAAGATATCAATGGTGCCTTTATGTTCTGTTACGTTGAGAGCAAGTTTTGTACAGTTACTGTGATTGCTTTTCCACAGTATTTCAGCAAAACCTCCCATATATTCAGTTTTCGCTGGCTTACTGTGCATTGCGTTATGATGTTGACGGGATGTATGATTTGCGAGACTTGCAACTGCCCCTCTGCTTCTAGTAGCACCCGATCAGTACGTCTTGTAATGGCACATCCATCCAAATACTCTTCTCTTTTGTACGAAGTTTTCTTTTGCTTTCAGTGTATGAAATGAGTTGTGTCTCCTCTGCCAGCCAAAGGTTCGCTTCACTGGGCTCTGAGATAATAGTAGATCCAACAGCATGCTACTATTAATTACAGCAGGAAACTGCATTAAGTAATGTTAAATATTAGGAAGAAAGTAATCTTGTGATTTTTTAAAAACTATATTCTTAATCAGAAGACCGCTTGCTCTCACTAAAAAAGAGCTGCCATTTGCTTTATTTTGTTTTCTTTTTCTTGACAAAGAGCAACGGTTTGGGGGATAGCATAGAAAACAGGCTCTGGCTTGCTATCAGGGCACATGCATCACCTTATAAGAGTACTCGCCTCACTTTCCGGGGAAATGACCCAGCAGGTCATGTAGTTGAAGATCAAACCATGGCTGCAAAAGGTGCAATCGTTCCTGACTTGGGTTTTCCACTGATTTTGGAGCTAGTGATTGGTCGTGTCTAATCAGCTTGAGAATAGATGAGTCATGGCACCAAAAACCCAGCTTACACAGCACACTCAGCAGTTTGTCTGAAGTACTTCTGCAGTGAAAGGTGCCTGCTGTGTGTGGTGTTTGGTGACTGGTCGTTATAGGCAATATTTCTGTTGTAGAGTGTCTACAAAGAGTGAACGTATAGACGGCACAGGTAGAGAACAGCTGTGTGACTTGGTTGCAATTTTAAACAGTTCTGTTGACCATGATTTTTCTCTTGTTTTTCAATGTTGCCTTGATTAGGTCATAACTATGCATGAACATTTTTGTCAGGAATGGCCAATGTGCATGTGATTTGTGACTAGCGAGAATCTTCCACGAGTGATGATTCATCAGGAAATGTTGGTAGTGTTGGAACGATTGCACCTTTCCTTGCGGAAGTAACCCCCACCTGTGTACTGACCTCTTAATCTGCAGCCCTTATCATCCATCTCCCTCCCCTTCTTACCTTTTGCTTTACTGTCACAAAAGAGGATGAAGATGGGTCTAAGCTTTGCATGTTCTCTGTGATTGCAAATCCAAGAAAGGCCTAGAGGGGTTACCATTGGAGATGACTGCTGATTCAGGAAAATAAGGGAATTTAAAAAAAAATGCAGACCCCCTTTCATGCCCTGCCTATTATCTGTCAACTCAGGCTAGAGCTCTACTTAGATTCCCAGTGGACTCCTGGGATCCATGGGACAAAATGGAAAGCAGGTTGGCGGGGGGTTCAGAGTCCCAGGCATGAAGTCAGCGAGAGCAAGAGCTCCTTGTTTGTAGGTGAACTTAGTTCTTCATCAGATTTCTATGTGAACATTAATGAGGAGACATGACATTCAAGGAGGTCTTGGGAAAATGTGGGCTGGGCATGAGTCATGTCTTTAAGCTCCTTACATGTTTCTGGAGCCCACAGAGGTGTCTGTCTGCAGGCCCTTGGTGTTACTCTTAGTATTTGGTATCCTAAACTGTCCTTCCTTATTCACAAACCACTTTCTCTGTGCTCAGCAGTACCCTCACCGCTCCTGTCAGGCTGTGCAAGTCGCTCTGATTGCCCAGTTCTATAAAAACGAGTAAACTCACAGCAGGAGAGAAGAAGACAGTCGACCCAAAGAGCTTCTCTAACTTATGCTAATATTGCTTTGGAAGGCCTTTGTTCGTTCAGAGTCTATGTCAATAAAGAAATTCCTACTGTGAGTTCAAAGTAGAAAATTTCTGTTTCAAAAACCTTCAGGCATTGGAGTACCCCAGGGTCCCACGGTGGAGAACTCCAGGAATAAATACGATCTTCTGTTGAGAGCATTGAACATTTTCCCCAGTGTGAAAATAGCTATGAATGTCTCAGGTCGCAAATACCTATGAACATTTAGGACAAGAGGAAATTTTATTTCCAGCTTGATTCTGGTCACTCAGAGAAGTGTTGTGTTAGCTGGGACAGCCTTTCCATCTATAGGACCAGAGCTCCCCTTGAGGAGAAAGACCAGCGGGTTCCATGGGCCTGCATGTTGCAACCCCCAGCTTTGTGTTTGCAGCACTTCTCTGTGACGAGTTGCCACATCGCTCTCAACCACCCCCGTCATAAACTCAGACAGTACAGTGACAATCCAAAGAAGGAGCGTGAACTGATGTTCCCAGCATGTGGCGAGCTTTTGTGGGTGTTTAGGTAGTGGAGAAGGTGGACAGCAAGTTTGTCTTTCTGGGTCTGACATCATATCCCATGAGGCGTAGCGCAGTATATGAGCAGTATATGCAAAACTTTTTCTCACTCCAGATTCCTCCTTTTCTGTCCTACTCTCCCTTCTTGGCTGGTATGACTCCCCCCCCCCCCCACGATTGCCTGGACAGCCTCATGCTTTCTACAAAATGGCACTCTGCCTGAGTATATGTGAATGTGTCCCAAACAACGACATACCATATCTTCCTTGTTTTGGTGTGACTGTCTTGATATAGATGGAGTTTATCCAGGGTAACTTGCTCATAACTATTCCTTTTTTTTTTTTTTTTTTGGCCTGGGTTAAAAGGTGCATGGCTCACATTGGTGAAAATAAGGAAGGCCTTGTTTTATCTTTTAGTACTGGCTCCATTCCACCACCCACAGAGATTTCTATCTGCAAGGACCCATGAAACATTGCAGAGAAATGCAGGCAAAGGGAAATGGCCACATATCACAAGTTCTATTATATATTCTTTTGTAAATACACATTGTACGTTACTTGGATGTTTTCCTAAATCATTTACTGTCTTTATGAGTTAATGTCAGTTTTTTACTCTCAACTTATTGTGTAACATTGTAAATAACATAATGTCCTCTATTATTTATATTTAAGCATCTAACATAGAGTTGTTTTCATATAAGTTTAAGATAAATGTCAAAATATATGTTTTTTTGTTTTTCTTTGCTTTAAAATTATGTATCTTTTCCTTTTACCTTTTTTTAAAGAATAATTTATTGTTCAGGAGAAAGAATGTATATGTAATTGAAACTATTTGAAGAATGCACATTTGAAGGCCCTGAGGTACTGATAAACTAAAGAATTTATTATCCAAAATACTAAGCAATAAGTAATTGTGATTTATTTAAAGGTTTGTTCATTTTCCATGAAAGACATACTGCAATAAAAATGCTACTCTGTGGAGGCGTGGGAGTGTTGCTCAGCAGACTAATGTTTCAGTCTGTTAGACCAGCACCTTCCATCCAACTGCGACAGTTGTATTCATTTAGGAATGTGTCTGATGGACCCCATGATCATCTCGTCTGTCTGTTGCTTTTGCCACACTGCCTGTTTTTCATCACCTTCTGCCTGTTGGTTTTGCTTATGGCTGTATTCCTTGTCAAAAGGGCCAAAGCCAGCAATACAATGTCTTCTTCCCCTTCTCGCACACCCCTCCCCCCATACACAGTCACATAGCAGAGAGGACATCTTAGGACCAAATTGCCTGGATGCTGGTTATTAACATGTTCTGTACTGACTGCAAGAAACTTCTCTGGGCTAATGGAAGTGTCAATGTGATGATACCCTGCAGTCAGGAAAGGAAAACCTGTTACCAGGATTCAGGTAGTCTGCTGGCCAGCAAGGCCCAAAAGGCAGCCACTCAGAACCTGGCCATGCTAAGCTTTCCTATAGCTTCAGTAAATTTATTTTCCATCAGGCCATGATTTATTGATCCAGTGTTAAGAGAAGATAAGGCTAAGTTGGATTCTTTCCCCTCATTCTATCAATAAATCAAACGAGATGCCCCCTCTTACTGCTCAGGGAAGGGCCTATGCATGAGAAATTTCCCACATTCTAAGAGAGTCGTAGAAATGAGGGTATTACTTTTCTTATTGAAATTAGCCTAAACAAAAGCCATATTTTAACAAATAAGTATTTGCATGGGTGATACTTTTTATATAATTCAAGCATTTTACTCATTATTCTAGATAAGAATAGGGCTTCTGAGGTGTATGAGATAGAGTTCAGCAATCCTTTGGGGATGCACAGGGGCCTCTGTTGGAGTTTGAGGGCACCCTGATGCTTGCCATCAATGTCCACCTCCATATACGTACGTGACTCCTGGTACTTAGTCATACATCCTCTGGCGTCATTTCCAAAAACAGTATGGATGTCTAAGAGATTCAAATAGTGGCCTTTGACTGGGCCAGTTTTTATTATTTATATCATGAACTTTTCAAAACAATTAAGAATCCTCATATTTGTGATTTGTCTCCAGACACACACACACACACACACACACACAAATTCCTAAGACACATGATCCTGAAGCCACCACATTGACTTACTTGTCCAATCCAGCCAATCAGCCACTCAGCAAATCAAGAAGTGCACAGAATATTTTAAAAATTAGATACCAAGACACTTCCCTAGGTCTTCAAGTTTCACCTGAGGCTTTGTCCACCCCTCAAACGGAAAACTAGAAGCAGTTATCTTAGTAATTTAGGTTAAAAACCTAACATCTATGGATTATGGAAGCAAAAGCCTATGTGGTAGAGCATGGTCCAGAGAGAACATAGAGTATCTGAATGTCTAGATGATTATAATAATTCTCCGTTCACTTCAACAGTGTAGACTCTGGAATGTCAAACCCAGGCCAACAATGTCTTTCCAACATACTGTCTGAGAAAGACATCATTCGATTTCCCTGCTCTCTGCCCTGACGATGAATGACAAAACACCTGATGTTAGGGATTTGGGGTTCGGTGAGGCAGTTCTGAAATCTAGAGATTTGGGATGCTGGAAGAAGTGGACAATTTTGATGACCTCATGTGAATCACTTTCCACTCTATCTTGGGCTTGCCCTTTCTGAAACAGAATAAAATAAATTTATAGAAACAATTACTTCGAAAGATTAGTCTGGTAGGCAATAGAAATGCTTTCGATTTATGCAAGATAGGACTCTCCTGCTGCAGTATTACTCACCTTTGAGGCTGTTTTTGGACAGAGAAGTCAGGCCCAATCCTGCATGCTCCTGTGGGTTCCTGTTGACATCCTGGGACTGTCATTGTTGGACCTCTCTGGTGGGCCGTTGTGTTGGATCTTCAGTAAGCTTCAAAACATCATCAGCAGGGGGAGAGCAAATGGATTTTGTCACCTAGAGGAAATCCATTGTAATCTAACTGATCCTTTTAAAAGCAGACCAGGAGAGGGAGACCACTAATTCATAAGAAGGCACAGAGAATGGGATAGAAATTCCATCCCTCCCTCCCCTGCTTCAAATGTACTTACGGGAACAGAATTTGATGGGGGAACTGACTCTCTTCCCACCCCATGACTTGCCAAAGAGGCCAGAGAATCACCTTCATAGATATAAAAATCATTACTAGCTTATGTACAGATTTGCTCATATGCAGCAAAATAAACTATTAAACATAAATAATATTTTATGGCTTAAAACATCCTTTATCATTTTGAATCCTTTTAAACCCATGGGATGTTGATGTGATAAGTTATGAGGAAATTTTAGAGTCAGAAAAGTTAACAATATTTCCTGGAGCTACACATCTAGTGAGTTGCAGAGATAATACTTACAACTTCCATTTCTACCCATTTCACTCCTCCCCTCCCTGCTCCAGACTCAAATAACCCTTTTTCAGCCTTTCATTAGGTCTTTTCATTACATTTGATTACATCAGTCCAAGTTATATCCAAAACCAAGTCTTTCTATTTGAAAGAATATAAGCGCCTCTGGCTTTGGTTTAGAGTTACCGTAGAACCCAACTTGCTTGACTTCGTGACTCTATGCATTTTTTTCTCTACATAGCTTTCTAAATGAACTGTAACCATGGGAATGAATTCACAATGTCAAGGTGCAGGTAGCATCCTGCAGTGAAAAGAGGAGGGGGCTTTGAGGTCAGAGCACTGTCCCCACCATTTAGCAGCTTGGCCAATTGGGTCAATTTCTTCCTCCAAGCTTATTTCCTGATCACTAATATGGGAATCCAAGTGACTTTAGAAGGCCCTGGTGGTAATGGGGATTATGCTTGAACCTATGTAAGGAAGCCATAGGAAGGAAGCCACTGTGTATGGAAGCACATAGTGAATATCCAAGTGCTACCTTCTATTGGCTCCTTCCTCTTGGAGCCCCCATTCTTCATTTTCAAATGATGGAGTCCGCATTGCACAAACTCATCATCACATTTTATCATTTCCCCAATCTCATGCCCACAAGAAAATTCCTTTTTAATAACAACCGTACGTTAAGCAGCATAATCACCGAACAGCACTTAAAGTTGTAACTTAAGTAAGTTCTTTATTTTATGTTTGCTTCTTATGTAACCACTGTTTCCCATAAAGTCTGTAATGTTTAAGGGATTATTACATTAGTGTTTCATTACAACTTCACAGAAATTTACTGAGGCATAAACACTGAAACATTTGTAGAGTTTTCGTAATACCATTTTCAAACTTCTTGCAAACATGTACTAAGACAAACAACACATGACCGTAATTGATAAGATGTCTGTACACACCCATTTTCCTTTGTTGGTATCCAGGATGTCCTGACACGTTTCATTTTTTCTAAATATATATAATCTGGGTGAGGTTCTGCAGCATGACAAAGTTAGAGGAGTCAGGTCTCAGATTTCCTCCTAAATGTAAGAAACCCCATTGCTTATGGCTGTTTCTGACTGTCTCCCATTATCTATCCAATAAGTAATTTTTCCAGTTCTACTCACTCTTTATGCATAAAACAGGACTCTTTTATGAATAATTTATAGATTTGGGCTTTTTGGATTTAATACTTTAAAATTTCATCCTACATTAAGGATGGTGACTTAGTCTCATGATATTCATCAACAGGCTTGTGGTGTAGTTAATATAGTTCTATTGTTAATGGCCAGAGAGTCTGATATAATTGCCATACATTATCCTCATTTAAACAAAAGTGCATTTTATTGGAAGTAATCCTGACTCTAGCTCCCTATAAAAATAATAAGTAAGGAAGCATTCTTGTTTTTTTAAAGAAATAAGCTAGATGTGTCATATTAATTATTATTTATCATCATAGTTAAGCAAATGCCTGTCTTCCATTCTGTGACTTTCACTCAGTGGTTCCTTTGTGCCTGCCCTTGAGCCTTTCTCTTAAAGAGGGTTGGGGGCCTCAGGCTGGGCAAGTTTTCTAGAGCCCTCCTGATTTCTCACAGTGAGCCTAAAATACACTTCCCATCTTCTTTAGATGAGGGGTCTTCATCCACGTGTCCTTTAGCAGGTAATAAGGTAGCAAAACAATTGCCCCTTATGTCTCTCTCCAGCATGAAAGGGGAAGACAGAAAATGCTGTGTGTAAGACCCACTAATTCCAGCTCCTTGATTCCTGGTACTCAGCTTCCTTCCAATTATGAGAGCATTCTTCCCTCATGCAAGAAAGGAAAGATCCCATGTCTCCTTCAGAATAACCGTATTTTTGCAAAATAGAGGCCTCCCTTAGTAATGTCTTACTTTAGAGTCTTTCTCTTCCCTGTGCTAATACCTCTGATTTGGAAAGATCTGAAATGACAAGAAAATATAACTTCACATTTGGAACAGAGATTATGGGGTTTAGGATTTAGAGTACTTTTTAAAAAACTAATTCCTTCTGGGTTTGTAGTAGACCCTTTAGAAAATTTAAAGGTGGGGTCAGAGAGCATTCTATCTTTTCCAGTATTTGCTTGACGAAAAACTCTTTCGCAACATGAAAAGATGCTAATTCCCCACACATTTTGACTTCTGCCCTATTTGTCTGAAGAATTAGATCTTTAGCCATGAGTGTAAGGACAAGGACAGTGGGCCCTTACCTATTAGGCTGTTGATGCAGAGTTCATGGGATTTAGGGTACCACTCGGGGTCAAACTCATGTCAGTTATCAAGCAAAGGGACAACTAAGGGGAACTATCCCCTCACCTGATTAGGGGAGCCACATGTCACCCACTAAGCAACCCAGAACCTGAGCAATAGTCTACATTTCTTTCTCCACATCTAACTGACAGTGGTGATTGTACCACTGATATGCCAACCAAATCCGTCCCCTCTTTCAGCGCCCCATCACTTATTCCATTGGTACCCTCTTTCTCTCCCACTAGACCCCATTAGCCTCCTAACTGATCCGGTTCCCTCAGCTCCTCTGGGACACCCTTCACAGTTTGCTGAAAGTTTCTCTCTAACTCAAAAACCTTGTTGTGCATTCTCCTTGATGTAACTCTTCCGGAACTCCTCGTGCAGCTAACCTCCTGAGCTTGATGTAGGATGCTAGTCACAGGCTGGCTTCTGCCAAACTCTTGTAGCGTCTCCCACTTCACTCTTCATGCCGTCTTATGATTTTCTATTTTCCAAGTATGCCATGCCAGTGTTTGTCAAAGTCTCCGCATCGGCGTACCAACGTCATGACTGTTACCATATTCACGTACCGCCTGTGTTATTTTTCACATATTGCTTTTTTTTCCAATTGATTGCATTTTTAACTAAAATAAAGTCCTTTCAAATGAAACGTGTATCAATGCTGTGAGTGGAAACCCGCAACCAGTTGTCATAATGAAAATAAACCTTCTGAGTCACTATAACAAAAATGAAACAGTGTAATTACCTCCTCACAGGAGAGTGTTGAGGGCTAAGGTCTCTGAGCTGATACAAAAAGGGAGAGGATTGAGAGGGAGTTGACAGGAAGTTACTTATACTGTTTTATTCAATGTTATTTAATTCTAGATCCTAGAATCATTTTGGATGCACCATTCAGTCACCCACAGATCTTACATAACCGCACAGCACTGTGAGTGTTATATACCCCTGCCCTTATGCAGACTGTTTCCTTTTACAGGAACTACTTTCCCCATATCCTGCTAACAAACTTCTTTTACGCTTTCTCTGGATGGAGTGAGTGTCTTTGTCGAAGAATCCTTCCATGACAAATGTCTGCCTTTTGCAGATGAGCAGTGCTCCTCTCCTTTACTGTCTCAGGGTATGCCAGGAAACCATTTACGAAGTACCTTCCATCTCCAGCTCACAACCCCTACTGAACTGAAATGCCTCTCTGAGGGCAGGGACGCTGTCCTCCGTGTGTTTATCCAGTTCCTTGCATAGTGCTTGGAACATGATTGATGCTGGATGTCTAGAGAATAAATCACTGGCAACTGGAGACAGGATATTTACATAGGTTGGCAAAGCATGTGAGGAATCTAGGTGATCACAGGCATTTTTAAAAGTCAAGATCAAGAAAAGAGTAACCTGACTGAGTTACAGTCAGTTATCTCAGTTAGCATCTATGTTGTTGCAAATGGCAACGTTTCATTCTTTTGAGTAATATTCCATTTGATATGATATGATATATGTATCACATCTATATATCAATATACAAATATATATCATTATATATATACATATATATCTATATAGATATAGATAGATAGATCTCTCATCTTCTTGTCCATTTTTCTATGGATGGACACCTGGGTTGTTCCCATATAATAACAAAAAATTGTTAAGAAAAAATAAAGAATAAAGAGTAATCTGTAAGTTGCTAAGACAAAATCAGAAACATATGGGGGTGGAACCAAGTTTGCTGAATTATGATAAAAGATCCACAGAGGTCAGAGTCTAAGGGATGGAAGATCTGTGGCTCAGACGAGATTTGGCGACCTTTGCGTTTGGTTTTAGCGTTTGGTCCCCCTCAGCTCAAGAACTCTGGCTTAAAATGAACTTTTCATGTCTCTTCTCCCTTCATCCCTCTCACTATTTAGCAAGGTCCTGAAAACAAAGCCTTTTAATTGAATATTGCTCAATGAGGTCATTCTTATAAAGAAGACTTCCATACTGACCATTGCATTAAAACCAACGTAAGTCTCCAACCCTTTGAAAAGGTACAAAGAAAGCCTTGCACATAACAAGCTTTCAAAAGCGTTTTTTTTTAATGCACAAGTGGAGTAAAACATAGAAAATCAGCATGCTACAGAAGTCAATGGAATACATAATTTGTCATTCTGGATAGCACGATGGTTTGCAAGACTGAGCATTCAGTGATATTTTCTAGATGATTCTGTGTCACAGCTGCGTATGGTATATCAGTTGTGAGGGAGAGGAAGGATCTTACCTTTTACCACACAAGACTTCCTTCCCCAAGACTTTATCTAGTCTAGAAGCACAGTCTTCTATATTGATTAAAAGAAAGATCTGTCAGGGAGCCTGAGTGGCTTAGTTGGTTAAGCAACCGACCCTTGATTTCAGCTCAGGTCATGATCTCAGGGTCGTGAGATGGAGTCCTGGGTTGGACTCCTCACTGAGGGTGGAGCCGGCTTAAGATTCTTTCTCCCTCTCTCTCTGCCCCTCCCCCCTCAAAAAAATCTGTAAAATTGTCTATTTAAAGTTTGTGTATTTATTTTGAGAGCGAGAGAGAGAGGGACTGTGTGTGTGTGTAGTGAGTGGGGGAGAACTTAACCGACTGAGCCACCCAGCCCCTCAAATTGTCTATTTAAAAGTAAAGCTTTTTGTGTGCTGTTTAGCCTAGTGAGTGTAAAGCAGACTCCACATTTAGTTACCTGGAGATTAAAAGAATATAATCATGTAGTTATTGGCACTTTGTGGCTGGTATACTAGCCCAATAATATGTCTACCTGCTGGTCCATGGAATTGCATGCAATGTTAAACTTCCAAGGAAAAAACAATTGGATTGGAAATGGATACCAAGAGTTTTGGAAATTTCAGTGCCATGAGGTATCATTGCCATTGAGCTGATTGTAACGCCGCCCCTGCCACACTCCATGCTTGTCAGACCCAGAACCAGTCTCCTCTGCTGCCTATTCAGTGACCCTGAAGGCACCAGCACTGCATACAGCATGCACGATAGCAGATACCACATTGCTCCTGATACTGTAATTGTCTACCTAAAACGTACCAACTTGACAAGCAAATATTGAAATATGAATAACTCAGGAGTTTGTACATGATCAAATCTATGAGGCCAAAATATCCTTGCTCCAAGACAAGGTTAGTGGTTTTGTTGTTTTTGTTGTTTTCTCATATAAATTCAAGGTTCAAGAGATGACTAGTAAGCCTCTATGATGATTATAACTCCCCCTTAGAATTCACAACTTGAGTATTGATTGAGCTTGTCCACAATCACCTAGCCAATAAGATGAAAGCCTAAACAGAAGAACCAATGAATCTTCCGCTGTCATTAGGTCATGCTGCTACTTCGACTTTGAAACCTTTGAAGAAAATTTGAAGTTTAGAAAGCTTCTGCTCTTTCTTACCAATATGAATATCCATATTTTGTCCATATTCCATTTTAGAAACTGAGAAATATTAGGTAGCCTTTTCTAGAATCTGCTACGTTATGGTACAAGAATAACACAGTGTAAAGAACATGAACTCAGAACCAATGAGATCAGGGAACAAGTTCTTCCTCTCTTACTCGGGCACTGGGCAAGTTAACTTCCCTGAGTTTCAGATTCATTATGTGGATTAAATGAAATAATTTTTATATACAAGCTTAAACAAGCTGCTTAGCTATGAAGTAGGCGCTCAATAAATATTACATCTACATTGGTTGCATATTTCTTGTGCAGGAAAGCTAGTTTATCTGACAATGAGAAGGGGAGAATGTTCCCAAGCTTAGCAACCTAACTGACTTTGATTGTCCTGCCCTGCCTGTGGACAATTCCCTTAGGTAAAACTAGTTATGTGTCATCAGAAAGCTGGACTCCAGGCTCTGCCGCCAGGATGGAGTTCTCTTTTGCTCACTCAGCTACATCAAAACACAGGAAGGCAGACTTACTCAGAGCCGAGTTAGCCCCGAAGAGCAGATGTTTCTTTTTCCCTGAGAAGAAAACAACTTTACAAATTCAGAAATGGAAATGATAGTTCGCTCCATCCAATTAGCAAGAGCTAATTTAGATTTCAAGGTCATTGTGTATGGTGTACTCCTTCTTCACATGCCTAGTGCTTTGGCGCCTCTCTCTCTCTCTCTCTCTCTCTCTCTGGGTTTGTGGTGCAGCATCCCCGCACACATTGTAAACAATTGCCATTTCCATTTTAGGATCTCGTCTCATGGTGATGTGCCGCAGTTCCCATTTTTAGGAAATTGGTGCTTGGCAAAAGATTAAAGGTTTCACAGATTATGAAGATTATGGCAGAGTTTTCTCCTGCCTTAATTTAATTAGATACCCTGCAATAGCTCAGCAGCAAGACTGCACTGCAGAATGGGCTCCAATTTGCCCACAGGCAACCTCAAGAGCACAGCAAATAGGAAATATGCTAGATGATTAGCTGATGGAAAATGCAGTGAAACTTTCTCTCTTTCAACAGGATCGGGCAAGGTGACTGAGAAAGCTTCCCTGGGAATACACACCTGGTAATTCAGCATCTACAAGTTCATTTTAAAGTACGCTTGCAGTGAAGTCATCAGCAAAACCACTGTCTGACCTTGAAATTATTCTGTGGCCACCAGACCTTGAAGACACTGATGAAGGCAGCTAAATCCAGCCATCTGGTACTTTGATCAACTATGTCCCCCACAGAGGGGCCAGGACCTCAGTTAGCAGAAAGCTTCTCCAAGGCATGAGGCCCAAGTGGAGAAGTGAGGGGACCCAAGAAGCTCTTTCTTATTCCTACGGATGCCAAATTACCTCATGCTTTTGCAAGATTTCAGATGTGCACAATTTCTGAGAAATATTGATTAGCCTTGTTGGGGACACTGAGCTTCACAGAGTTTGTTTTTCAAACATGAAACAAACCGAGGCCCTGAAGTCGCAGGATGTCTTGGCAGCTATGTCCATTCAGGCTGGATAGAAGGGCATCCCTGTGGGGGCATAGCTTTTCTCTGGTTTCATTTCACTTGCCGTCTTCAGAAGGCGAAGATGGAGAGATAACTGGTTGGGTAGGAGCCATATGATAGGGACCTTCCTGTTAAGATGGAGATGTGGAAAGCTTTAGACAAGTGAAAAATGACTTTCCCAGAAACTAGCTGTAACTAGTCATCCAACTTATGGACAGGACTGCAACCTAAGACACAGTGCCAGACATGGCCAGAATACAAGGCTTACTGATGTGGGCGATTGGTATGCCCTCTTCCCCCTCACAGGGTTGGAAAGGGAGTCACTCTCTGTTCCTCATCCCAGCTGTGGCCACACTGCCTATTCATTAGATGTTTGAGGGTCAGTCTCCAATATTATCCTGCAGCCTTCCAGAGCCCATTCTCAAAGAAGATGGATTCAAATCTCATTCGTGTACACAAAGCTCATTCTTTCATTCAACAAATGAGTATAGGCAATATGAATGATGCTGGGCTAAGAGCTGGTGACGCAAAAAATAAAATACACCTCATTGGAACACATCTAATCCTTCCAAGAAAGCACATCGCTGCAGTGTGATGGATTGAGGAGGTTGTGTTTTAGTGACAAATACACAGGACTTGGCATCTTGCATCATATGTTCACTGACAGCTCTGCCACTTAGGGGCTGTGTGAACTTTGGCATAACTTCTTAGAGCTTAGCTTATTTACCAAAGAGAGTTGAATAATCTTAAAAGGATATTAGGATATCATCAGGGAGATTATATCTCTATCTCTATATCTATCTATTCCTATATCTATATCTATCATCTATCTATCTATATCTCCAAATTATTATCCAGCACAGAGAAACTTCTCAGTAATAGTTTTAATAGGAATTTAAAGGTGTTGTGATAATGATATCACCAAGTACTATGAGAGCACCAAAAAGAAGACTATTCTCTGAGGCTTATAATTTACCTAGGTTTTAAAAGAGGTATAGATCACCCAACAGAGAATTAGGTAAAGATTATTACAATTTAATTTTCCTGAGAAAATTCCCAGAGAAGAAAAACAAATAACAAAACAACAACAACAACAACAACAGCGGGGTCTTTTCAAGTTAGTATGGAGGATACAAATATCAGGTGAAGGTGAATGGAAGTGGATTCAAATGTAAGGCCAGTGTGGCTAGTGGACACTAAATTTGGGGATGAAACCATTGGATAAGCACTGGAGGAAATTAAGAAGGAGGTTGACAAGTTCAGAAATGGGATTTATAAATTAATCCTGGAGACCAGGGCAAGGGAGTAGAGAAAGAGAATTTAGGAGGGGAAAGTGATGTTGTAGATGAGTGAAGACGATCAGGACCTAATCTGGATTAGCAACTGGGAAGATGGCAGCTAGGAGATGGATTCAGGGCAGGGGGATTTATGAGGTGGAGGAAAATGGACTTAATGGCTAAATGGATGTGGGATGTGAGGTGGGAAAGAATCCAAGGATGTCTTTGAGCTTGGGCTTTGGAACAGTTGCCAACATCTGTTCTAAGAAGTTTGATGAAACACTCTTCACTCACTTACAGAAGTCCAAGAGGCAAAGGCTCAGATGAGGCCAGCACTTTTCATCAGCGTGGTCAGACCCTGGCTGGAGCTGGGGGCTCTGAGTGCTGTGCTGTGCTGCCATCTGCATGGCTATCCTCACTTAATCTTCCCAGCAATGCTATGAGGCAGGTGTTGTCATTCTCATGCTACAGATGGGAAAACCAAGGTGCTGCTATGTCAAGAATCTTGCCTAATGTCATATAGCCAATGAGTATTGGAGCTGGAAATCAACCAAGATTTTCCTGATGCCAGATCTCCAGTTCTTACCGACTTCCCTCTATCTGCTCCCCTTACAGAGACGCCTACCTCTTAGGATTACATAGGAAAGCCACTTAAAAAGATCACCCTCAGTGTCTCTGCACAACAATAGATTATTTTTCTGGGTTTAACATGGGAGAGGAAATTCCAAATGAAGCCAGACTGTCTCCATTTTCAAGCTATTTATTATAAAAGCAACATTAAACTAAGTCAGACATGAGACTCACACCATCCCCTATATCTGTGTCCATTCACTCACTTACCATTCATCCCCCTCCCACCTATTGGTAGCATCCTTCCACTGTTTTCTACCATCCTATGCCATGCCAAACATGGCGTCACTTGTTTGAAGTGTCTAGGATGCTTTTGGAAAACTCTCCTGCTGCTCTTCTTCATCTTGCCATCCTCTGTGGAAAAGTGGTTCCCCTTTGGCATTCTGACAGTTCAGAGAGGAATAAAAGTGTCTATCTCACTTCTAGAATTGCTAAAAATGCTACAGATCATTTTTAACTTAACGTTTGAGGAACTATGTTGGGATCTGTCCCATCAGTCTTCCAGGAAATAAATTATTTTCATTAACTAATCTAACTTAATTCAGTCTTCACCAACAGTAGCAAACCTTCCATGTCAGGGAGAACTAAGCTGGCCAACCAGTGGGTTAGAATGACTCAGATGTGTTTCATCTATGGAACATTAGAGTTTGCAGAATCAGTGCACTTGGATGATTCTGGTCACCCAGATATTCATGCTGTTTTTTAAAGTTAGGGGATCTGGTCACAATGGGAACATAGCAATGGAAAGCAGGTTGTATGATTATCAAAATATTGTCAGTACTACAGACAATAGAGTAAGCCTGGCCACCATGAATGAAAATCCCAAGCCTTAAGGTTGAGGAGCAAAATCAAAACTCGATTTTAAGTCTCTATAAATTGGTCCAACTTCTCCTAGAAAGACCGAATCACTAGTTTTCAGGTTATCAACAGCAGCATGGACCACATCATTTTAGACATAAGGTTTGTGGCTGACTTCCAACTAGTTGTGAGCTCCTAAGTGTTGGGGATTGTGTTGGACTCACTTTGAGCCCTAGTGCTTAGCACAGCACCTGAAACATAGAAGATCCTTGATAAATACTCTTCAGAGCTACTGCTCGAGGCATAACTGTCAACAGGGACAATCATAAAGCTCTACAGAAGGAAGTAATTTAATTCACTCCGGAGTCTTCTCTGTACTAGTCTTATCCAAGATGAACAGCAAAGGATTATTTTGATTGGGGGAGGGTGAAAGTATGGATGGTTTTATAAATGAAGACAGATTAATAATATTATAGTAATGGTCTTTTCTTATGTATCTAATATTTCATTAAAAATTTTCAGAATAAAGAGTAGAAAGAGGAATCTGTGATCTTTTCAATTAATGTAATGGAGATCTCAATTTAGCTTGAAGAGCCCAACATGCCTGGGCCTGTCTATTGAATTGGTGGGAGCAGCTGCCAGAAGCCTGTTTGCATATGGATTGAGGGTCCTCTTGGGAGAGTTCTCATTCTGAAGGAAGAAGTTGCCTGGCAACAAGAGTTTGACCCGTGGAGACTGACTTACCCAACGGAGGAGCAAAGAAGCCTGAGTACAGAGTGGTATCTGTCATCTAGCTCCATCTCCCAGCTGGATAATATGAATGTATGCCTAATTGCCACCTAGAGTGGGAAGTCTAATTGTACAAAGTAGAGAAAAATAAACCTGCTTTGCTAATATCCTTTTAAAATATGGGAGTCCAATACAGTGCTTCAGGATCCATCTGATGACTAAAGCCTAAATATGGGTATGGGAATGTCACCAAAGTGTTTATTATAATGCATGGCAAAGCAGTGACAGAACCAGGGAGAAGACTTTGATGTCCAGTAAGCATTAAGAATCAGTACCTGTAGGTTGCAGTAATATCCACATAAAACTCATGGGAATATATATGCACCTGCTATATAGCAGCAGAGTGACAAAGTGGAGGGCTGAAGGGAAATGGTTGCACCCAATAGACTCTTTAATTTCTTTTTAAGCTTATTTGTTTTGAGGAAAAGAGAGAGAGAGAGAGGTACAGGAGGGTGAAAGAGAGAGAGAAAGAGAATCCCAAGCAGGCTCTGCACTGACAGTTGGGATCATTATGCTATTCCATGTTTTTCCAGGGAAACCCTCAGTCCCCTATACAAATTGCAGGGTGAAAATAGATGCGTACAGAGGTGAGGATAAGGATGTTGCCCATTTCCATCACCAGCCACACCATGATTCCAAAAGGAAATGTATATGTTAAGTAAAAAAGTAATGACAATCCCTTTATGTAAGGCCCATAGTAAAAATATTACCTACAACTAATTGATGTTTAGTATATTTTTATGTTTTTCAAAATTTATATAATGGGAGACATTTATTTTATTTTTTTAAGAAAAGAAACCTTGTTCTAATTAGAAGATGAATGCACTCTGAGAATTTAACGCATGGTGATCATAGTTAATGCGGTATTGTATACTTGAAAGCTGCTAAGAGAGTAGATCTTAAGTACTCTTATCATGCACAAAAAATGGTAACTATGTGTGGTGATGGAGGTATTAACTAACCTTCTAGAGATATAATCATTTTGAGCTATCTGTCAATATATAGATAGATTTTATATCTATATGTAGATATATTTTATATATTTTTATACATATAAAATCATGTTGTACACTTTATACTTATACAATGTTTTATGTCAATTATATCTCAATAAAGCTGAAGAAAGAAAAAAAGAAACACGGACCATCAGACCATGGCTTCCCACTTTTACTTACAAAATATGCTCATAATACATATGTGACTTACCTAGCATTTTCCTTGTGACACCAATCCAGAAGTGGAGGTAGGGGAAAGGAAAGAATAAGCACTCTCAGGCAAAGCTTTGGCTTATGGAAAATTTAACCAGAAGACCTCATCAGCATCCCTTTTCTCCCACCTTTTCCCAACCACGATGTTCCCTCTCCCTGAGAGCTCCTGTCCCTTATGACCCCATGCCTCTTGAAGCTCTGCTCCAGAAGGCCTTTAAAAGGTTTACTTACAGGGTTTGTTTTATTTATTTTTTGTATCTATCAAAATATTTTTACCAGCAAGTTCAAATGAAAAGAAAATTTGTGGGTCATACAAGAGAGCCCCACAGAAAGCCGCTGAGGGCACATCATACTGTAGTTGTTCACCTTATTTACCTTTAAAGAAAGTCAGGAGAAAAGTAAATCTGACCCAGGTGTCTGCATGTCAGCTGAGGAACTCAATAGTACTGTTACGAGGGCTGCTTCAAAGGAGGACTTCTCAGGACTCATTTAGCCGTGAATGACTCTGTAACCCACATTGACTCCTGGGCCTTTGAGTGTGTCTGTTGCATAGTGCCCCAGTGGCTCATGGGAGTGCATTAAGGGCAATCTGGAAAGCTGGCATGACAAGGTGAGAGGAGTCTTCACAGTATCTGTCTTGCCCCACAGTTAGGAGAATCCTCTCACGGGTCTTCCTTCTCTCCTGGGACATGAAGTGCATTTTGCTTTGCCTTGTCAGCTCCGGGACCTTTCTAATACACATCAGAATGTGAGGAACTAGAGGAGCTAGCAGAAGGCAAACAGCAACTGACCACAGGAAGAGAAAAAAGGCATGAAGAGAGGAAAAGGGTGAGAGACGTGAGAGCCTTCCAGTCCGAGTTTGTAAAACAAGGTCTTTTTGGAGTTGGGGATGAAAGAGAATTTGGGGTCCCAGCCATAGGTACAAAGAAGGAGAGAGCAAAATGGAAAAAAGAAAGAGAGAGAGAATGCAAGATTTTTGTGTGCATGCATTATTAGCTAGAATTGTTTTTTGGCATAACTAAAAAAATGTTTTAAATTAACTCTTCTATTACTTTTTAGTCCCAGAATGGTGCTTCTTTGAACACCACTGTGATGGTACTGAGTGGTGGCTCAAGTTTATGTAGTTTGTACTTGGAAACTGTAATAGTGTGTGATTCTTTGGTAAGGTACATCCCACCTTTGTCTAAGAAATGTTGGAAGGACACCATTGCTGCATTAAAGTAAAAGTAACCCCCATATGGGACTCTGTGGCAGTGACTCCCTCATCCCAACTGTTAGGCCAAATGCTAGGAAACAGTTGTGTTACTCATGAATGAAACCTCAGGCTCTCTTCTCAGGACATGCTTAATCTCCCTGAGGTTGGAGAACTCTTCTGCTGAGATATTTTAAGGTCATTAGTGGGACAGTCTTTAGAAAGATGTCTTGCAATCAAGCACATGAATAACAGGCAATATATCAACTCTAAGTCATTATTATCTGTTATTCATGTGCTGGAAATATTTTTATAATCATTATTCCTTGAATTTACACATACCCACAAAAAGAGCATTGTGAATCTCAGTATGATTTAATCCTAACACAAAGATAAATCATCAGTAAAGGGCTATTTTTACAATCTTTATTAGCATTCCATTGTTTCTAAAGGACTTTTCTACACATTATCTTATTCTAATGACTACTGTCTAGGGCAGGTAGAGAAGTAGAAAAATCTGCATGTTTTTAGATACAGAAAGTGCAGCACAGTGATATCCCATGCTTCCCCCCAAATAATAGAGTAACACCTGTAGTCTGCTAAATCTTAGACATCACATCTTTTATGTATTTTTATATTTTCTGTCTTTGTAATGCTAGGATATAATCAATTATGTCATTTTAGTTCAGTCTCATATAAAGCCAGTTTCTCTCAAATCGCACGATGCATAATCCCTGCTTTTAGAAATTGAGACAGTAGACAGCCTTACGTTACAGAATGGCCAAGCTTACGTGGCAGGGCCAGGTTCATTGTGGGACATCTGATATTTCTCTTGAACAGAGTCTCCATAGAAACTTTGAAAAGCCACCCTACTGATGGCCCAGCACTCAGTCACACATATACTGGCCATGAGATACCAATACCGGGATAGCAATGAACAGGTAATGTTTTCTATCTCTTTTCAATATCTCCAGGTCATTTACGATTTGTTATAGTTGTGCTGTCCCAGAAGCAGACATTGAGCCAAAGTTTAGGTTCAGAAATGTATTAAGGAAGAGCTCCCAGAAGAAATACGTAAGGAGGCAAGACAAGTAGAATAAGGATGGAAGAAGCAAGCAAGATTTGATCTTAATGAAGTTCCAGCCTCAACCTGCTCTCACAGAGAATGCTGGGATACATGGGACCTTGGAGACCGGTGCTCCACGATGAGGTGGAGAAACTGGGATCTCGCACTCCCATGTCACTCAGTCATTGGCTATGGACCAACACAAGGTAGGGATTGGGGCTGGATATAAACTCCCAGGCACAGAATGGTTCTCTGGAGGTTGCCAGTAGGCCATTGGCCAACAGCCATTACCAGCAGAGGCTGGGGCATGAGAGCGCAGAGCTGGACAAAGAATTGGGAGGGGGTTTGGACAAAAGTCAAGGGTATCTGTTACACATTCCAAACCAGAGACTGCTGCTGCCTACTGTCCTGTTCTCTGCTGGTAGAGGAAGTTCACTCCTAATTAGTCTGTGTGCGCTCCATGTGTACTACACTCCTTCTACACGACCAGATACATACCTAACTGATGGGAACCCCAAACTTCTTCAAGTTTCCTGGAGACTTCTCTCATTATTACCACTATGGTGTCCTGCAAGACGTATTATGGTTTCCCATTCATAGATGAGAAATGAAGCTCCCTAAGCTTCCATAGCTGATCAAAGCTGCAGTATGTAAGGGAAGTTGCGATTTGAAGCCAGTGCTATCCTGCCCCCATGGAGCCTTCTCGATCATTGCACCTCAGAGGCAGCAGCCTTAAAGACCTGTCTAAGCAGATGGACAGACTCTCAAAGGTCACAGAACACCATTAACTTTGAGAAGAGGACTGACGTGATCTTTAGGGCTGAAGCTGGAGCAAATGACAAACCACTCCTATTATCCATCCCTGCATCTCTCTTAATGTGACCTTTATAACACTTGAAACTCCCACATGTCTCATGCCTCTGAGTTGATGTATAGAAAAGCTTTGGTGAGATCCCATAGTTATGTGGGAGGAGTAACTCAAGGCATGAATAATATTTTAATATGAATTATCAGAGGGGAAGGAATCAGACATATTTCTTTGGTTTAATTGAATGATCTTTTCTGGAGCCCCACTGTGCATGAGGCACTGCTTGGGGACTTCATACCAACATGAACAAGACAGATACTATCTCTGTCTTGTTAGAATTGGACCTCAGGAAACAGACATGCTCGTTTTTATTGCAGGTGGGAGAAGGTAGACCAAAAGGTTGCAAATGGAAAGTCACACAAAGCAGAGTCCTTACGGTGAAGAAAGCAGGATGGGAGCCAAGGCATTTAGGAGATAACATGGGGTGACATGAGAGTGGGGAGGAACACAGATGACAGCGTGCAGGTCCCAGTATTCACAGTGAGATGGCTTCCCATCCCTAGAGCAGGACCACAACATCATATTTCCTTTATGGTACCTGCAGTTTAGGAAAGGGATAATCACGGTAAAACTTCACCATAAATCTCACTTGCCTGAGAAAAATGAGCTTTGAATCATTAACAAGGCAATTGCTGCTACATACTAATGATACCATTTCCCGCTCCTGGTCCTTTTAGCATTAATGTGCCCCGCGGTGTGGATTGAATGATATAAAAATGATTATACGCTTTGGAGATATTTCTGGGTTTGATTGTTTTGTGCCATGCACCACTTGTTTAGATTATGAATTAACTAATAAATCTGCATTACTTCCTAAGTTTTAGAATTGAAAATCCTTACTCCTTTTTCCGATACCAAGTTCATGTAACCATCTCTGGTGATAGCAAATGAAGACTAAGCCATGGCCATTAGTGTGATTTACTTCCCACCCACCTGGTCCCCTAAACGACCACTCATCTTTACTAGTGATTGAGAGATTATGTCTCTGTTATTATGAATAATTTATCCTCAACGCAATGCCATTTACCTCAGCTTGTAACACCCTGCTTTGTGCACACTGGACTCAATAAATATGTATTTCAACCTAACCAATGATTCATCTATTTTGACCCATATTTTTTAAAAATTTTGTTTATTTGTTTTTGAGAGAGAGAATGCAAATGGGAGAGGGGTAAAGAGAAGGGGGACAGAGGGTCCAAAACAGGCTCTGTGTTGACAGCAGAGCCCGATGCGGGGCTCGAACTCACCAACCATGAGATGATTACCTGAGCTGAAGTCAGATGCTTAACTCACTGAGCCACCCAGGTGCCCCTATTTTGACCATATTTAGGACTCTATCCTAACAAAATAATTCTAAATATAACAAAAAACAAAAATATACTAAAGAACATTCACCATAGCATTGTGTATGTTATAAAAAATTGGAAAAAATCTAAATATACTAAACTAGGAAATTATTGAAACAAGTAATTTCTTCCAAATGTTGAAATACTACACAGCCATGCAATTTTTTTTAATAACAAGGAAAGATGCTGCTGTCAAAGTATTATGTGAAAAACTTAGGCGAATTGTATAAACAGTATCATTACAATTATGTAAAACATATATAGAAAGAAATCCAGAAAAATACTCTAAAATGAAAATAGTGGTTTTCTCAAGGTGATGATGCTATTAGTGCTATTTTCTTTTCTTTACTTGACATATGGTGTTTTTTTTAAACTGGAGAAAATTATTTTTGAAGAAAAAAATTTTTCTTGATTTCTTCAAAACTCATCCATACTTTTTTTTGAAGAATTGTGCAAATTCTTCTGAAAGTCTGTTCCCAACCTGATGGAACCCCTGGAGGAGTGGCAAGTTACTGCTAATCCCTCTTCCTAGCTAGAAAATGTCCAAACCATGGGTCATTCGTGTCAAAGATAAACATAGCCACACACTGGTTGAAGCAGTAAAGATAGATTTTACTCAGTCATACATTATTGTAACAGGGAAGGGTCCAGCATGAATAGGACTCAATTTCAATTTGTATGGAGGTAACTGGGTGCTTTGAAGGGAGAGTGAAGTAACCAGAAGGGAGAGAATGAAAGCTCACATGACTTCATACATATGTTGATTCATGGAGCACAGTTACAAAGAATATATATGGAAAGTGCAGGGGTTATTGTCCTTTCTCTTTCTTTTCTTTTTTTTTTTTTTTTTTTTACTGTTGTAGCTACATTACCCAAGTCTCAATAAATGTTTGGTGAATGAAAAAATAAATAAATAAAGGGAGAATGAAGGAACTGGGAAAGGAGGGGGTGAGCAGAGGCTCTGTAAAATTCATTTGGTCATCAAGACTAAGTTAGTAATAATAAGATAGGGCACCCTATAAAAAGTGAGCAAAAGAATTGAACAGACAGTCCATCAAAGAAGATGTACAAATTATTAATAAGTTCATGAAAAGGTGCTCAACATCATTTGTTAGCAGGGAAATGTATTTTAAAACCACAATGACATACCAGTTTACATACACAAAATACATATACAAAAATGCCCCTAATCAAAAAGACAGCCAAAAGCAAGTGCTGGCAAAGATGTAAACAAACTGGTGGGAACGTAAAATGGAATAATGCTTTGGAAAAGTTTGGCAATTTCTTGAGAAGTTTACACACAAACTTATCATATGATCCAGCAGCTGTGTTATTAAGAATGTATGTAAGAATAATGAAGACAGGTGTCCACACGCAGACTTGCATATGACTGTTCACAGCAAAATTATTCATAAGAGTAAAAACTGAAAAAACCCAAATGTTCATATTCGTGAGCTGATAAACGAAATGGAGTGTGCCTATACAATAGAATACTCTTTGGTTATTAAGTGAAATTAAATACTGAAATCTACTACAACATGGATGAAACTCAAAACCATTGTGATCGGGTCAAAAGACTGTATATCCCATGTTTCTATTTAAAGAAATATTCAGGAAAGGGGGTACCTCAGTGGCTCAGTTGTTTAGCATCCGACTTTTGATTTTGGATCAGGTCATGATCCCAGGATCCTGGAATAGAGCCCTCCCCCAACTCTGGCCCCGCACTGAGTTTGGAGGCTCCTTAAGATTCTCTCTCTCTCTCCCTCTCTTCTTCCCCTCTCCCACGCAGAGGTGTGTGTGCATGCATGTGTTCTCTCTCTCTAAAAAATATAAAAATAAATGGGGCGCCTGGGTGGCTCAGTCGGTTAAGCGTCTGACTTCAGCTCAAGTCATGATCTCAGGGTTTGCGAGTTTGAGCCCCGCATTGTCAGACTCTGTGCTGACAGCTCAGAGCCTGGAGCCTGCCTTGGATTCTGTGTCTCCCTCTCTCTGCCCTCCCTCCCTCGTTCGCGCTCTGTCTCTGTCTCTCTCTCTGTCTCTGTCTCTCTCTCTCTCAAAAATAAATAAATATTTAAAAATTGTAAATAAAAATATACAATATAAAAGTTTAAAAAAGGAAATATTCAGAAAAGGCAAATTTACAAAGATAACAAGTGGATCAGTGGTTGCCTGGGGTTGGGAGTGGGAACGTACCCACATGTTCCAGGGAACTTTGAGGGGTAACGGAAACGTTCTAAACTTGGATCATGGTGATGGCTATACAACTCCATAAATTCACTAACAGTCATTGAACTGTGAAATTACAAGGAGTGGATTATATGATATCGATACTATACCAAAAAAAAAAGTAGAAGGTAATGTGAACCTGGAAAAAACAAAGAGAGGAAGAAGATGAAAAAGAGAAAAGTGGTTCTGAGCCCTGGTGCGTCCTTCTAGGATGTTAATGGGAAAAACGGATTAGTTACATCGCCTGGGATGAGGAGTTTGTAGCCTGTCAATTTGGGTTGGCACAGGGAGATGGCTCCACTTTGCAAAGTCTGTTGTTTTTGTTCTGGAAGCTGCTATAATAGTCATGGCTCTTGTCTTTATTCCTGGGCTCATAGCTCCTGATTGTGGGGGCTCTTCCAGAGTCTAGACTGCAAGATAGTATCAAACTGGATGGGACGTCTCCCCTTCTGGACACACAATATAAAACTGATTACACAATAAAGGTCCCCTGGATGAATTTAGCCCTCCCTGGGACCAACCACAGAAATATACTCAGTAGCTACTCCGATTTTAATGGGTGAAGATAAAGGATATTTGTTCCAGAAAATTTCTAGAATGTCAGAAAAATATGGCAACTGTGGAAGACTGGTAGCTTACTTTTTTATATTGCCATGTATATTGGAAGACAGTTGAAAATATATGAATAAAGCAAAAAAGTAGTTCAATACATAGGAAAACAATATCGGTACTCTCATCAGGAACCTGACAGAATTTTTCAACAGAATGTGACAATATCCAGTAGCTGCGTGGGCAACTTCTTTCTAGGGCTTGCATCTTAAGAATATGAACATACAATTGCCATGATTTCAACTATAATATAGTGCCAGGTTCCCAAATTCTCCAGGCCTTGGTAAATAACCAACTGGAAAATATTAAAGCTTACAGTTTACATTTTTGCTTTCAGAAATCTGACAATTATGGATTTACTGAAAAAGATTTAAAACATTACTCTTGAAATTGTTCCGTCTGTCATTATTTTCAAAACCATACACTTTCAGATAATAATCCTTAACAAAGTAACCGTTGGATATGTTGTCTTGGAAAGAAAAAAAACTATTCGCTTCATCATTTCCCTGATTAAATGCTATTTTTTGTTGGAAAGATTTTTCTTCATTGTATTATAGATGATGTGGTGTCAATAATTAAATAGTAGGTGTATTTACAGCATCAATAGGAGGAGTTATTTTCCTAAAGAAATTCGTTTGTGATTTACTGCAATAGAACAATAGTTCTATGGTAATAACAATTATTTTTAAAAGACAACCAAGTGACTCTTGTGCCAATAAATATGAGAAAGCTCATTTGTCCATGAAAGAGGCCCGCATGAGCTTGGATTTTTTTGAAACCTGAATCCTGGAGGGGAACGAGGCATTGAGAACCATACCAGTAGGGTGGGAATGTTACTATCAAGAGTTGGGGCGCGGCTAGCCGTGCAAAGGCAGCACCCGGAGTGTGCAGTGGAGCCGAAATGAAAAAGATGACATGTGACAGGTAAAGAAGATAGTAAGGGTGGAAAGGATAGGCCTGGCAGGTGGCGTGCGTCATCACATTTTGGAAGTTCCCAAGAAGCAGGGAGTGTTTTCCTTCCACAAGACTGCTCTACCCTGTAAAATGTCACTGCTGGCTTCCAGGACTGCTTGGGATACATTCCAGGTCACAGTTGTTATTGTCACCTTCCATGTAAACAGCTGAGGGTCATGAGTGCATGTGCACGGCTGTCAGTTTATGCTTTTGCTGTAGAGAAGAAACATTCATGAGGAAATCCATCCAGAGGTCCAGAGATGGGGGGAATTCCAAATCTTTTCCAGCACGCATCTCTACTGAGATGGTCCCTGAACGACCTCAGGCTCAGGATCACCCAATCTCTGCTTGGATAAAGAGTATTATTAGAATGCAGGTAAAAAATGTCCATTTTAGGGGGTGCCTGTGTGGCTCAGTTGGTTAAGCGTCCAACTTCGGCTCAGGTCAAGATCTCGCAGTTTGTGAGTTCGAGCCCTGCATCGGGCTCTGTGCTGACAGCTCAGAGCCTGGCGCCTGCTTCAGATTTTGTGTCTCCTTCTCTCTCTGCCTCTCCCCTGCTTGTGCTCTCTCTCTCTCTCTCTCTCTCTCAAAAATAAATAAGTATTAAAATAAATAAGTAAATGTCCATTTTGGAAAATTTGAAAATATGACAAGGTAAGGAAGTTTACGTGTAATCTTTCCACCCAAAGTAGCCATTAACACTTTTATACAGAGTCCTTTTGTTTTGTTCATGCAGATAACTCTGTGTTGTGGAATCGTGACTATAATGTACACTGTTTTTATGTACTCCTCTCTTCATTTATTCATAGGTGTTTTCTATGGAATTGTAAATGCTTCGTAAGCAGCATTTTTCACAGTTGCCTGAATAAAATCATTTTGTTCCCAGTGGTTTTTTTTTTTTGCTATCATAAATGATATTGTAATGAACATTCTTGTGCATAAATATTATTCTACATTATTTCAGAATATTTACTTACGGTGGATGCCCAGAAGCAGAATTACTGAGTTAAAGTAGGAAAACATTAATTTTTAAAGCTTTTGATTTGTATTTTTGATTTTTTCCCCCAAAGAGTTGCATGCCCACCAGCAATGCTAGTGTCCTTTTCACCGGACCCTCTGCTGGCACTGTGTATTAATATTTAAGAAGTTATCTGCCATGGGGCACTTGTGTGGCTCAGTCAGTTAAGTTTCTAACTCTTGGTTTTGGCTCAGGTCATGATCTCATGGTTTGTGAGTTCGAGCCCCAAGTTGGGTTCTGTGCTGACAATGCAGAAGCCTGCTTGGGAGTCTCTGTCTCCCTCTCTCTCTGCCCCTCCCCTGCTCATTTTCTCTCTCTCCTTCTCTCTCAAAGTAAATAAATAAACATTAAAAAAGAAGTAATTGCTAAAAAAAAGAAGTTATTTGCTAATTTAATATCTTCTAATTTAAAGATATTAAAGATAACAACAACCAAGTGAAAAACACCACAAAAATTATAAAATAATAAAACCTAATCTTCCTGGTTTTCTTACTATGGACTAAATGTTTTATGTTCACTTGATTCCTCTCACCTCAGACAGGTAGGCACTGTGTGATGCCTGGTTAACAAATGAGTAAATGGAGGGACACAGAGGTTAAGTAGCCCAGGTTTAAATGGCTGGAATACGTACTCCTTTTTTTTTTTTTAATTTTTAAAAAAATGTTTATTTATTTTTGAGACAGAGCGAGAGACAGAGTACAAGCAGGGAAGGAACAGAGAGAGAGAGGGAGACACAGAATCTGAAGGATGGCCCCAGGCTCTGAGCTGTCAGTACAGAGCCTAATGCGGGGCTTGAACTCACGAACTGCATGTTCGTGACCTGAGCTGAAGTCGGAGGCTTAACTGACTGAGCCACCCAGGCGTCCCTGGAATACATACTTCTAACTTGTTTACTAGCCTACAATCTTTATTCATCTTGTTGAAAATGAAGTTGTTTTTACTTTTTCCGCTGACTTTAGCCCTTTCCACTTTGGTTTGTTGTCCTCGTATCTTCCCTGTATCTACTCTTTGTCCCGCGACGGTGGATGCCTATTAGTCCTTCAGAGTTGCAACATCTATTCTCTGTGAGGCTCTCCCTGAGTCATCCTCTTTCTTAACTAATTCTCTCACCGTGGTGGCTCTAGAGGTTCTTATACAGGTAGTAAAACTGCTTTGATGATGGGTATGTCTTTCCCACTGAAGGCTGGGCTTAGCTAGAACAGAGAAAATATGCCATCCATTCTCTGATTGAAGCTCATTCCAATTTTTGTCCAGTGTTCTGAACCTGCCCTTACCTCTTTCTCCTGCTATCGGGGAGTCTACTATAAGGGCTGGTTGCTACCCACATCACCGGAAGGGATGTGCACCAACTCAGGAATGTTGGCGCTAGCTGGGGCTAGGTTTAGGCCACTCTGTCTCTCCCAGACCTGCCTATCAACATGGACCACTGCCACTGTTCTTTCTGCTACATACCTGCTTGTCTCTGACAGTCTACCCACCAAAATCAGAAATACTGGAGCAGGAATAATTTTTAAAGTTTCTCCAGGTGGTTTTAATGCAGCAAGAGAGAGGATCCCTCTTTGGATCTATTGGTCTGGCAGCTTAGTCTAACAAATGGGTGCTTTTCAATCACTGGCTGACGTGCTATTGTGCTTTACAGAGAAAGCATTCTAACCAGTTTGATCAAAGGCCTATCATTCCATCTCTCTGCGAGTACGTACCTGTAAAAGGGAAAAGAAAATGAACTAATTTTAAAAGTATTAGAGGGACGCCTGGATGGCTCAGTTGGTTAAGCGTCCAACTTCGGCTCAGGCCATGATTTCACGGTTCAGGGGTTCAAGCCCCGCGTCAGGCTCTGTGCTGACAGCTCAGAGCCTGGAGCCTGCTTTAGATTCTGTGTTTCCCTCTCTCTCTGCTCCCCTTCCCCCCATGCTCACACTCTGGCACGCGTGCTCTCTCTCTCTCTTTCAAAAATAAATAAACATTAAAAAAAATGTTTAAGTATTTGAAATGAACCACGCAGGATGATAATAATACTGATAATAATAAATTAGCAATGCCAAGAAACCAATAATAATACCACTAGTAATAATAATAAAACTAATATGAACCATATTATATACCACTGTGTGATTGTTGAATGTATTTCTATTATATCTTTTCATCTAAAGCTGTTTTTACGTGGGGAACCTGGGTGGCTCAGTCTGTTGAGTGTCTAACTTTGGCTCAGGTCATGACCTCACGGTTTGTGAGCTCAAGCCCCGCATCGGGCTCTCTGGAGCCTGCTTCAGATTCTGTGTCTCCCTCTCTCTCTGCCCTTCCCCCATTGCTCTGTCTCTCTCTCAAAAATAAATAAACATTAAAAAAATTTTTTAAAAAGCTGTTCTTATGATGTAGGGGATTATTATTTTCATTTCACAAATGGAGATCTTAACAGACACATTAATTTGGCCATGGTGACACAGCTGGTAAGTATGAAACCAGGATTTTAAACAGGCAGCCTGACTCCTAATCCTCATAATTAACCATGACAGAATGTAGGGTGGGAAATTTATGGGAACAACTTAGCCTAAACCTAAAGCATTAATGTTTAAATAGCAAATATAAATAAGAAGCAGAGGACTGGTATAACTTAATTAATAAATTTTGTTTCCTATGAAGAAAGAACTCATCTTCTTTTCAAACAACCGTGAAACAGTCACAGAATGGATTCAATTCTGACCCAAAAATTGAAAAACAGAAATTATGCAAGCCATATTTACTGGTGAAAATAAAGTTAAAAATTCACAGATTTTAATAATATAAACAAGTGTACAATTCTTCCCCAACCTCATCTCTTACCAAAAAGTACATAATTCCAAATAAATCCCAAATAAGAGAGGAAATCATAAGTAGACTTATGATTCTATGTAATATAATAGTGGAAGTTATACATTTAAAAAATACTTTGATATGCAGTCAGATAAGTACTTCTTATCTTAAGATGGGCAAAACCCTATCTTAAGAGTCTTCTGTTTTAACAAGAAAGAATTAAAGTAAAAAAATCACACTTCTTCTAAGAAGGTAAAAATAAGGAAAACAAAGCTGCCTTTGGATACACTAGGTGTTCAGTGTATGACCTTCATCTATATATTTCTAATGGAATGGAATAGAAAGAAAATATTGTGTAGACTAAGACCTAAAATCTAATTATCACACTGTAAGATTATATATATATATATATATATATATATATATATATATATATATATAGTTTCTTTGTTTCCTCCTTATTGATGTGACAGGTTATTTCCCTATAGAAGTCACCGAAGTGGGCCTGACTCTTAGAAACCCAGGATTACCTACCACGTGCTTTTCTGTATTCTTTAAAGTGATTGCAAATTGTACTGGTAAATTCCACGTTTTTGAAGGTAAAAAACATCTAATCTATAAGTATAATCCCTCAGCAACTCCATTTCTAACATGGTTCTCTTGTTAGACATATGAATAAATATATTCACTTGCATGTATTTATTTGAATGTGTATATACACAAAAATATGCTATACCCATATTTCATCCATTCTTGGACTGACTCTCTTTTCTCTCCCATAAAATTCTATTAACTTATAGTGTTTCTAATCACATTTGCAATTATCTTAAGGACCCTAATGTAAAGAGTGTCAGGCACTGATAATTTCATTAATTTCTGCCAATGTGCAGAAATCATTAATTTAACATTCACGTAGTTGAGTAATTGAAATAACCTCTTTCTCTATGCTCTCCGTTTTTCCTCCTGCTTGAATTTTTTTCCTGTCTTATCATTGTTAGCAACATTCTTTTCCTTTTCTCATCTGTGATGACCTTTTGTTAAAAGTTAAAAATTTTTTCTGCATTTTCAAGAATTACATCAGGAATTACATTTTCAAGTATTACATTAATACCTTTCGTCATTCTGAGTTTCGTTTCAGTGGGAGAGCATCATTTTCCTTGTTCTTGTCTGGTGCTTTAAATTACTGGTTCCTTTTTTTCTGACAATTCCTATTTTCTACCTTGTATTATAGTCATGTGTGTATGTTCATGTGTATGAGTGTGGGGGTGAGTGTTTAGTCTCTACTCCTAAAGTGTGCACTCTTAAGGAAGATTCCATGTTTGCCTTATTTGGGTGAGAGAGAGAGAGCTAGAGGGTGGAGGGTGGGCAGAGAGAGAGGGAGACAGAGAATCCCAACTCGGCACTCAATCACATGACCCTGGGACCATGACTTGAGCCGAAATTGAGTTCGACACCCAATCAACTGAGCCACCCAGGCGCCCCAATGCCTTTTATCTTTTGCGAATGACTTCCTCATTCTCGGTTTTGCTTTCCTTGACTTCTCTGCATATAGCGTGCCTAATTTAGACACCTTTGTGGAAGATGTGTTCTCTAAAGGGTCTGACCGCTCAGTATCAGGAGAATTATTAATATCATTTCTTGATGAAGAATTATTAACATCATTTCTTGATGAAAGCTAAGTTTTTGTTAGTGGTGGTTAATTAAAGCTGGGACTTTGTAAAATCAACGGAGAAATATGCAAATAATCATGTCTAGTTTCCTAAACAAGGAACTTAAACTTCTCTCCACAGCCCCACCTGCCACTTCAGTTTCGGTTTTAGAAATTTTTTGTATAGTGCAATGCTTATCAGTGGTTTTCTAAAGACTTAGCCAGATGTGTGATTTCTTTAGCTTTATGATGTCTTGCTTGACTTAAAAGGACCTTTTTATCCATTGAAGTGGCTGTAGGCTGGAGTCAGAAATGTCAAGGGAAAGTATGTCTTAAAAAAATAGAATGGACCAACCCACAAAGCACATAAAATCTGATTTTGTAACATGATGGTAGCATCCATCTATCTACAGGGGGTGAGCATTTGGTTTTTGGATGCTCTGATGTGATGCTATAATCTGTAATGCCGAAGAATATGACTCTTACGGATACATAGTCATGTTTGGGCAAGGCCTGTCCACGTTTCTGTCCTCCGAAGAGGTGGAAAAATAAACTTGTTTTATCTCTTTACACTTTATATGCTTTGTTCTAAGGCTCTTTGGATATTTACCACAAGCCTTGCCTGATTAATGTACAGTTTGAACCAAGTTGACATTCTGATGTTAACCTCAGTATTTGGTTGCTCGGAAATATTGTGACAACTTTATACAGAAAGACAGACTATTCTGAGACAGACATAGAACTTCCCTAACCATGGGATCAATCTTTTTGTAACTTCATGAATTCTTTCTGCAGAATATTTCTGCTCTAATTCTTATGTGCACATTCAACATTGGTGTCTCAAATAAACCTAGTCTCATTCCCTGAGAATTATCTACTTTTTCATTAAGGCAGCACAGGTACAGAAGGAATCACAGATGACCTTATTGAATTTATTTGAATTTATGTGAAATTTATCTGTGTCATTCTATCTCTTGCCTTTTTTTATTGGTAATTTGAACGGATTCCCAATTCTCTGTTGAACTTTGCATTATTCAGCTTTCTGTACAAAGTGAAATTTATGTACTTCTATGTACTTCCCCTTTATGTTTATTCAATGGGTAAGTATCACTTATTCTTGTGCTTACAAAGTAATTTACATGAAGAACATTTAACTACTCACTGGGATCTTCCAATATTAGGAAAGATTACTTACACCGGGCCCCTTTGGAAAAGGAAAAATTCTCTAAAACATATCTCATTCTTTGTAGATTCTATTATTGTTTAGCAAATATTTTCTCTCCCTCCTCCTGCTGTAGAAGGAGTATCATATTAATTCTAGGCTTGGATACATCACATGGTTAATGAAATGTGGGCATTTATGATGGTATCTATATTTCCACTAATCCTCTTGCATTCCTGCCCACCATGATGAAATAATATGTCCCAGATGATAGTTGTTCTTCTATCCTGGGCCTTGACTAAGAAAATGGGAGACAGTTCCCTGACTTGCTCCCTGGAAAGAGCTGACATAGTTGACCTGCAGACCAGTATGTGAGAAAGATGTTAGTGGTTGTAAGCTGCTGAGATCTGAGGTTGTTTCTTATGAAGCGTGTTCACAAAGGACATGGGCCCAGAGGGAATTCAGAATTGTTATGGACAGCAATTGCCCTGTGCCCCCCTTTTTCCACTTTTCCCAGTGAGATTATTTATTGCTTTCATCCTGATCTGGTTTTATCTTTATATGATATATGGGGTGTGTGTGTGTGTGTGTGTGTGTGTGTGTGTGTGCGTGGGCTTAAAAGAAGATACAAATAACTTTTCTTTTAGCTCATGGGGGTGTGGTTCAAGAAGAATCACATGGGACTTTCTGTAGAGGCTAGTACAAGATCCTGGACTTCAAGTCTGATGTCTTTCGGAGTGTTCTTCTCAAGGAAGGTGTGAGTTTATTTTGAAAGCAGAGGGAAGGTGTATCAATATTTGAAACCCAAAGGATGGATTGTAGTAGATTATATTATTAACCAGCAAATAGTTATTCTTTTCTCCCCACCATGGGACATAAATACTATTGACCCCCATCAGTGTTTGGTTTGGCCATTTGGCCACATGACTTAGTATGAACAGTGAGACATGGGGGGAGCAAATACTGTACCAGTTCCAAAGGAAGGCTGTAAGAGGCATGGAAAATTTCAACCAGCCTTCTTGCACTTCAGGCCTCCTTGTAATAATAGTGCACACTAGATAGAAGCCACTTCGACCTTAGTGCTGTGGGTCAGAAAGCGCGTGAAGCAGACCTAAACCAGCAGAATGGCCATAGCCAAGTCACAGAACTGTGAGTGAGGGAAAAAGAAAAGTGTTGTTGCAACCAACGGAGGTTGAGCTGTTTTTCTAGGCAGTACGATTGCAGCAAACAGTTGCCTACGTAAACTTCTGATAAGAGAGGGGCTAATGCTCACAAGTAGTTAGCATTTGAGCTAACCACATATCTGTCCAAACAGTTACATGTAGAATACATCAAATTCAAAGGAGGATTATTCTGGAAAGCATTAAGTAAATTAAGAATGAAGAATCTAGTTCCAAACACATTCTGCTATTCACCATGCATGGGGAATGCTTGCCAGGATTCTGACTCGGGTCCATTGGTAGTTTTTCCATCTATATAACATGCAGTATGATGCAGGATCCACCTACCTCACAGGGCAATGGGCGCCGGTCCAGGCAGAGGTAACCTGCACTTCCAGCATATTCTGGAAGTAGGCCCCATACATTAATAACTCATGACCTTGTAAACATAATATGGTTGGGATAGGCACCAGATTATTTTGTGAAAAATGACCACAAACTTCTTTTCTAGGATATTTATCTCCAGCCTCAATCTAATCCTTCACTCTATAATCATTTATAACTCAATATACAAAATCTAAGTATGTGTCTTATGGATATAATTCACTACAAACTAAATATGTACAAAAAGCTTATTGTTTGCCCTAAATTTCACATTATTATCTTTGGTACTGTTATTGAATTAAACTGTCAACACTTAAAAATGTTTAAAAGAAGCAAAAGTTTAAGAATGCAGGAGGTCTGAATGTGAGTGTGTTCTGGCTGCGATATCTGTCACTGATTGATTGCCAAGGGTGATTTGGCTGATCTGCCGGCTAGGAGGGTGCCCTCTTCTCCCTCATCACTGCATGTGCATCGCTCCCGAAACTGTGCTTTCAGTGGAAGAGGGTCACCTCCCCCCATGGAAAAAGAGCTTTCTTCCACCAAAGGTTTATGAGCAGCTGTGGTCCCCTGTTAGAGCCTCCAAATAAGTTCTATTTGGATTATTTTTTACATTCTTTATTATAAAAGAATGATTATTTTATAATATAAATATAATAGAATTAATATACTATACTATACTATAGTATAGTCCCCAGGGGCACCTGGGTGGCTCAGTTAGTTAAGTGTTCGACTCTTGGTTTCGTCTCAGGTTATGTATGATTTCATAGTTCATGAGATAGAGCCCTGAGCCAGGCTTTGCACTGAGCATGGAGTCTGCTTAGGATTCTCTCTCTGTCCCTCCCTCTGTGCCCCTTCCCTGCTCTCTCTATATATCTTAAAAATAAATAAACATTAAAAAAATCATATATAGTGCCCAACTCACAATCCTTCGGCTTTCGATGGTGTGAAAACAATGCCCTTTTGTAGAAACCACTTGGAATTTTGAATGTGGACTTCTTCCTGGGCTAGCAGTATGTGGGATGTCTCTCTCTCATGATGCTAGGGCAGCGGCCACCATAGTGCCCGGTCAGTCCTGTGATCACGAGGGTGAACAACCAATGCACATGCAACCATTCTGTACCCATACATTCTGTTTCTCATGTTCAGTACAGTGTTCAATAAATTGCATGAGATAGTCAACACTTTATTATAAACTAGGCTTTGTGTTAGATCATTTTGCCCAACTGTAGTCTGATATAAGCGTTCTAAGTACGTTTAGAGTAGGTTAGGCTAAAATATGTTCAACAGGTTAGATGTATTAAATGTATTTCCAGCTTATGATCTTTCCCATTTATTATGCTTTTTTAATTTTTTTTAAGTTTATTTATTTTTGAGAGAGATAGAGGCAAAGTGTGAGCGGGGGAGGGGCAGAAAGAGAGGGAGACACAGATCTGAAGCAGGCTCCAGGCTCTGAGCTGTCAGCACAGGCACAGAGCTCGATGCAGGACTCAAACTCACAGACCATGAGATCATGACCTGAGCTGGTTGAACGTTTAACTGATTGAGCCACCCAGGCGCCCCACACTTATTGTGCAGTTATTGGGGGTGCAACCCCATTGTATGTCCAGGAAGTTCTGTGTGTACGCATGTATGTGTTTCTAAAAACAGAGTATGAACATACAAATTTCAATAATAACAGAGCCTGGGTTTAATCTCAGAAGTGGAAAATATTGAAAAGGAATTGAAGCAGGAGGAAAAAGAAACAAAGTTCCTTATCTCATATAAGCAAGCAATCAATATACAAGTATTGTTGTCAAATTTGATAACAGAGGCTCAAGTATGTGTGGTGAGGTTCCCTGCACTTTCCAACCCCATTTCAACCCCATGCACGAAAACCATACTTAATAACCAATAAATGGTCAGAGTTGGCTATTGAACTGTGTGAATTACTTTTTCTACACTTGCAGCATCCCAAGGCTTTAGCCTACCCCAATCACATTATAGAAGAGGCAGGGAGTAGGTAGCATATGTAACCTAAAGAGGTTCAAGGAAGAAAACAGGAAGAAAGGATGATCATAACCGGGGTGGGGGTGGGAGGTTCAAAGAGAAAAGTCCTGTGGAAAGAAAAAGTCATTCAAGTAGGATTTTCTGAAATGTTGGTTGTTACAGTTGTACTGTAATATTTTCTTTCAGCTCACCAAAAAACTTCAATAAAATCCATAGTCCTTATCAAAATCCTTCTGGATCTAAAGCCATACTTTTGAGAAGACATTCAGGAGGACAGAAGTGGTTCAACAATGTAGACCCAGAAACATCTATGTTACTTGTTTTTAACTTAAAGAAAATTACTAATAAAATTAAGAGCATGACATTAGGAAAAATAAAACCAAATAATATGTAGTCTGTATGAGGCAGAAAACAAGCCAAATATCAAGGAGGATAAAAAGCAAGAAGAAGGAAGTAAGTCCAAATGTATCACTTATGACAACAACTAATAATCAGGTTAAAACATGAAGATATTTCAAGTGATTTATGAAAACAAAACAAAATAACCTAAAAAGGGACATAAAAAGGATGAACAAAGGAGCACCTGGGTGGCTCGGTCAGTTAAGCGTCATGATCGAAAGGATCATCATGATTGGCTCGGGTCATGATCTCACAGTTCATGAGTTCGAGCCCTGCATCAGGCTGTGTGCTGACAGCTCAGAGCCTGGAGTCTGCTTCAGATTCTGTGTCTCCCTCTCTCTGCCCCTCCCCAACTTGCACTCTATTTCTCTCTCTCAAAAATAAATAAACATTAAAAAAATTTTTTAAAGGATGAACAAAGATGATAGACACAAAATATCAAACAGAAATAAACGAGAGTTAAAAATAATGGAATCCAAAGCACAGAACATAACATGGACATAAAAGTCTATTATACACAGTCTATAAATAATCATATACTGTATAACATATAATCAAAGTACATAAATAAAAATATTGGAAATGAAGGGAACATAAGAATAAAACCAGTAAGATTAAGGTCTATCGAGCATATCATGTGCCAGACATTGTGCCAATTGCTGTATCACCTTTACCTCTAACCTGATGAAGCTGGAGATGATCATTTTTGTTTTGTAAATGGAAACACTAAACTTTGGAGACAGAAACTAACTTGACTGAAGTGACAGAGCTGGTATAGATAGATAAATAGAGGATAATAGGTAGAAAAATATAGATATAGGTCTGTATACATATTACAGACATATATGTGAATATATATGCAAAAATTCTAAAATATACTGGCACGTTTAAGTATGATCGAGGTGCATTGGTTGGCCCTGGACTGAACGTCCTGCCTCACTTTTCAGTGGGTTACCAAGAAGCCACCTAGCAAGTGTGAGCTCTTTCAATGGAAGATCTTGGGACCTCTGGCTAATTCCCAAGGCTGGGCTCCAAAGCTCTCATCCTCACCTTCAAAGTCTCTTTGTTGCATCGGCCATTGGGCATTTTTCTGTCCCTACTAACCCCCTGTAAATAGGTAGATCAGCCAGTATTGGTGACCCTCTTCCGGTATGTCCAGCCGTATCTCACCCAGGCCCTTCTCTCAGCAGGATCAGAGAGTCGAGGAGATGGTGAATGTTCTACTGCTTCTCTGATTCTCAGTGTCCATCAACACTAGTGGTACCAGTTCATACCCCTTTGTGTGACAAAAAATTAATATGTTGTCCACCATAACCAAGGAGAGTTTATCCTAGAAGGGCTAAGATGCTTTATTTTTAGAAAACGCATTTTAAAAATCATTTTAATAGGTTGATGGAGAACAATAATGTCAGGGGGTGCCCAAATGGTAGTTAAGCCCTCTTGTTCAAGATAAATCAGGAACCCATGAATATTTTCTCAATATAATAAAGAAATAATTTAAAAACCATCAGTCAACATCATAATGATGGAATGTGGATGCTTTCCATTTAAAATAGGTAATAAGACAAAGATTTTCATTGTTTTTTTTTCTAAGAATGCTCACTGATTATGTACAATAGTTAAGCTTGTTTCAGAAACTCCAGTCAACCCCTATGAAGCAGAATAAAATAAAATATGAAAGAGAATTTAATTATGACCATTTGTCTATAACATGATTTTGTGAAAAAACTCTAGATTTCAAGTTCCTTAATTCATCCTTGTCTGAAATGTTAAAAAAATCAGAGGCCACACAATTTTTGATAGGTGAATCTTTCAGAGATTAATACGTTTTGACCCACAGATCCCAGTGTTTCAGATTATAAAGTGCTGAGCTTGTTGTTACATTTCATAATATAGACCAGAAGAGTTAGAAAAGATTTAGACATGGTTACCTTGAATCTAAGCCATATAGACATGAGGGATGCTGGGGTGAAGGCCCTTTCTAGCAGGATTTTATTTATTCTGTGTCTTGTCATCAGAATATTAAAGCCTGGCTAGTTTTCTGTAAAAAGTTCTCCTGTGTGAATCTATTTGAAATTCAATGAATAATTATCAAAGAACCATTAACCTTGAAACTGTAATTCTTGTTTACTTGCTAGCTGTAGAAAACTGTTGTCTTTTCTTTTGTGTTATATACGTGTCACATGAAGTTAAACTTTTGGTGGTTAACATACACTTTCGCTTCAATGTTCTTGTTACAATTAGTAGTTAATTTAACTAATTCATTAATTTAATTAGAAGACTTGTATCAATGACAGGACAAGAAAACTAAATGGTGATTATAGGAGAAACATTTTATAAATGCAAAGTAGAATCTTTAAAAAAATCCTTAAAATCCTTAGCATTGATAAGATTTCTAAAAGTCTAAGAGTTAAGTACAAGTTTTTAAATTTAAATTCAAGTTAGTTAACATACAGTGTAGTGTTGGTTTCAGGAATAGAACCCAGTGATTCATCTCTCACATATGACACCCAGTGCTCATCCCACAAGGTGCCTTCCCCAATGCCCATCACCCATTCATAGTACATTTTTAAAGTATTTTCTAGATACTGGATATATCCATTCATAATTTATTTTTAAATTCTTATTCTTACAATAGTTGCCAAAAATATTAATTAACTAGAATCAACTTTAAAAATATGTATGCTAGAACTAACAACAAAATCTTTAAAGTTTTCTTGATGGAATTAAAAGGAGAATTGAGTAAATGGAGAGGTAAAACATGTTCTTACATTGGTAGGTTGAAATAATTTAAAAACATTTTCAGATTAATTTTTCCATGGAAATCCCAAAGTTTGTATTTTCCTCCTGAAATTTGACAATATAGAGTAATAAGATGATGTAAATACCCAAGAAAGTTTTAAAAATGAAGAACAATACAAGACACGGATGTACATTATAAAACTATAATAATTAATATGATCCCTTTCTAGAACAAAAATAAGATGGATCAATGGAGTAGAATAAAAGGCACAGAAATTGTTTCTATATAAAGAAATTGTTTCAACCTACTGGATATTAAAGAAATAAATGCTGCTGGGAGAATTAATTAACTGTGTAGAAAAAACTAAAAACTACATTATGTTAAGAAAAATTTGTAGATAGATTAAAATGTTATATGTGAAAAGAAAATAATCTATAAAAGCCAAGACCATTTATGTGTGTTATTTTAGAATAAGGATTTTCTAAGCACAAGGTAATCGATAAGATTTGACCACGTGAAGACAAAAAGGGACATGTCGAAAACTGAAAAAGAAAATGTATAAAATACAGGCAATGACTATGGCATTTAATATGCTATCATAATGACGTTGTTCAAATAAAAAAGGAAACACCCCAAAAATGTAGGAAAGAGCTTTCACATATGTCAAGTTGCTAATAAACATAACAAAAATATTCAATTTCAATATCAAGCCAAAAATATAAACTAAAACAAAAATTAGATACTATCTTTCTTTTTATCAAATTTTTTCAAGTTTGGAAATGCTTTCTATTGCAATGGTGCCTTGGAAAAGGCACTTGTGCACACGCTGCTGCTGACAGTGAAATTGGTATAAACCTCCAGGAAATACATTGCTAAACCTAACAAGAGATTAAAATAAATTCATAACTTTTCATTCAATCGTTTTAGTTTGAAGAATTGAAGTTAAGTATAATCAAATATGTTGAAAAGATCTACATATCAAATCATTGCAGCATTGTTTATAATAGTAGGGGTAAATAAACTAGTGGTCACCAATAATAAAATGGCCAAATAAACCATGGTCTCTCCAGATTATTGGCTATCATTAAACTATTAACAATTATTTTTAAAACTGTGACCTAGTACAACAATCATCATAGGTGAAAGTCAAGATATAGAACAGTATAGAGAGCTTAACTGCATATATACAGTATCTATTTATCATCAACCTATACGTCATCTAAACAAAATATTGATAATGTTTATCACTGGGAAGTAGAAATATTATACTTCTATTTACTTTTCTATGATTTCTAAGTCTACTAGTGAAGTACTTTGTAGTGAGTGGCCAGATGTTTTCACCACTACTTAGATGTGGAAAAATTAAGTGAAACAAATTTTATTTTCAGTCACTCATACATGTCTTTCATTATTTATTATTACATCTTCTTCCTTACAAGCTCTCCTTCCTACTGGACAGTTGAGGAACTAAGCTTTGTAAATGGACAATATCTTAGTATCTTCTTTTTCAAACGATTTCCTTTCAGTTCAAGTTTTTAGAGTTGAACCTACATCTTTTTTCTTCCAGGATGAGTCTTGGTGTATGGGGAAGAGTCTTGTGCCCTCAGGAGGAAGGAGAAGGGCCCTTGTTCCTTCAGTCTAGTGTCATACTCTCTATGAAGTGATGATTAGGTGAGTCTCTGTCAATAACAGTCTCTAGGAGATCACGGTGCAGCTGGGCATCTCAGCCCACCCTGCTGACAGCTGTTGTTATTGTCTGTTGCTGGTAAACATGTGGTCTGCCTTCTCCTCATTGGTTGGAACCCTGCTCTGAGTTATATATAACCTTAAAATCATCCAGATTCGCCATTTGTCACCTATTCCTTACCTATGGCATCTCTCCTTGGTCCTTAGTCCTGGGATGCAAACCCCACTTCTAAGACAACCGGTATTATCAGCTACTTTCAATCCCTTTACAAAGCAAACAGGATTTTCCAGAAGATTTCCCGGCTATGCAGGAGTCCAGCAAGTCTCTGAGAAGATCATTTCTGGTCCTCTCTATGCTGAACTTTGTCATAGCATTTCTTTTCCTATTTAGGTAGGTATGGGTTCCACCTGGAGAAATGGTCTAATCCCCAAATCCCAACTGGGCAGGTGGAAATCAGAAAAATAGAGAACACATGGAGAACATAAATTGCATGGCATTTCATAAATATAAGAATAGCCATTATACTTTAATCAATAAAAAGTACTGTCACTTTTGTTCATGTTTAAACTGCACTATAAATTAATCTCCTTATAGACCGTCATCTAAACA
Source organism: Cryptoprocta ferox (assembly GCA_028646485.1). Lineage (NCBI taxonomy): Eukaryota > Metazoa > Chordata > Mammalia > Carnivora > Eupleridae > Cryptoprocta > Cryptoprocta ferox. Next base: position 28,349,290 of record CM053567.1, read on the forward strand.
GGCTGTATATTGGAATAGCCAAACTCAAAGTTTCTGTCCAGGTACCAAATTCTATGAGAAGCACACATATTTCAGTGACCATGATCAACCTGTCCTGGTTTGCCTGGGACTTTACTGATTTTAACTCTGAAAAGTCCATGTTCTGAGAATCCCTACAGAACCAGGCAGCCTGGGATCGTTGTCACCTCTGCCTATATTTAAATATCCATTCAGTAATCCCATAAAATAATTTCATGTTCTAAGTTTCAGGCTGGGAATCTAGAATAGTGACAATGCATTCTCATCAGTGCCTTCTCTAAAGTTTCATGATGAATTCTTCTCTCTTTTCAATGGACAGTAAGAAGGAACAAAAGACCCTTGGCCTTTGAAGGGCAAGATTTAAGAATTCATGACTAACCATCGGGATATCTCAGAGTCTTCAGGATGTAAGGATCACTGTCTGAAACGGATATTTGAGGGTTATAAATATGTAATAGATTTAGCTGATTTTTATAAATCTTTACTTTCCAACTTCTTTTCCAATTGTATTGGGGGTACAATTGACAAATAAAATGGCAGTATATTTAAAGCCTGTAACATGATGATTTGATGTAGCTACAACTAAGCAGAATATTTTCATAAAAATTTTAAACATATATTTCTTATTTGCCTCATTTCAAAAGGACAGGAAAGAGTATTGTGAACTCTGTTTAGTTGCTGGGAGGCAATGTGGCATGGGGAAAGAAGTAACAGCTTTAGATTAAATATTCCTCATTCTAATCCCACATGTGATATTTTCTGTGTGATATTTAAGAATCCACAATCTCAGGGGGCACCTGGGTGGCTCAGTCGGTTAAGCATCCAACTTCGGCTCAGGTCATGATCTCACGGTTCGTGGTTTCGAGCCCCTCATCGGGCTCTGTGCTGACAGCTCAGAGCCTGGAGCCTGTTTCAGATTCTGTGTCTCCCTCTCTCTCTGCCCCTCCCCCACTCACGCTCTGTTTCTGTCTCAAAAATAAATAAACATTTTAAAAAATTTAAAAAAAAGAATCCACAATCTCTTAGAACATAATTTCATCTATAAAGTGTCCTTTATAGCTTTCTGTGAATAATTGCTAGAAAAACTAGAAATAATATATGAAAACTGCCTAGCTCAGTGCCTGGCAAATACTATCTGCTTAATAAAAGTGGGGACATTTGTTTGTAATGTTGAATTCTTATTTAGGTTTTGGTAGTTCTCCTCTTTCAAACTTGACTCAAGGTCAGGTCTGTATCTTCAATATACTTTGGAAGGAAACTTCACACCTGTTCAAGTGCCGGGTAGTCAGTAAATGTGGTGTTTCACATGTAGACCACAATACTGACTTCCTTTTCACAACTATTTCTATTATGCAAATGGTTATGGAGAATTAACAAGGGCAAGTTTTTCAAAAAGAAGAACAGTGCACTCTTCAAAGATCAGAATTATTAGTTCACCACCATGGTTGGTATGAGCCAACCTGCTGGACAGAAATCTTCTTTAGACCCAATGTTTTGGTAAAAAAAAAAAATAATAAAGCAGAGTAAGTATGCAGTAATGGCACATCAAGGAAGTCTTTTTTTTTTTTTTTTTTTTTTTTTTTTTGGTATAGGATGGACCCCATGAGCGCTGATTGGAGCTGTTGAGAAGCTCACAGGTGGGCTAAATGGTATAAATGCCAGTAAAACCCATAGATCCACGTTTCTCACCTGATAGATAATACGGTAAGTCGTGTGCCCTAGGGACGTGCTAAGGGAGGAAGTATTGAGCACCTGTGTTCCCTCACCTGCGTCTTTGATCTTGGGTATATCCTTTGCCTCGTTATTGTTTTCTGCTTGTTTGCCTGCTTGCTTTGGGGTTTCTTGTTTGTTTGTTTTTGTTTTTTTGTAAGAGAACAAAGACGATGCCAGACTTTCTCCACTCTTAAAATCCGGGCCAAACTATGGGATCTAGTTCAACCACATATTTACCTGTTAAGAAAAAAAACTGTCAATGTGTCATTAATTTCTACCAAAAAAAATACTAATAAAAAAACAAAAACCAAGTTAGTATTGTTAGCTCTTAAGATAATAAATTATTTTAATAATTCACTTGCTATTTCTAGAATATCTTAATTGCAAGACCATCATAATATTTTCAGAAATGTAGAAGGAACTCTGAAGGAGGAGGGCATTTTTCAGAACTTGTTACTACTCAGAATGTTAAAATATTCAGAACTAAAAGGAATGATTCTTGAAATCGGAGCTTGAGCCTTTATTTTATTACATAATTTAGGAGAGTGACATGGTTGACTCAGTCTGGGAAAGCTTTCAGGATTCTGGTACAAGGATCCTCTCAAATCCCCCTTCTCCCTTAAGACCTAGTGTCTGTGCATTCATATCGGGGCACTTGGCAGAAAAGGATGATCTAGAAGCAATCAAGGAAAGTGGCCATTAAGAGCTCACAGGCTTACTGGAGGGAGAAAAATGACTTTTGCTAAAAGCTAAATCTCTACATATCCCCGAAGCTATTTCCCTCTTGACCTATACGTGTGGCCCGACGTATGCATATTCATACTTTACCCCTGATGTGCATGTGTGCGTGTGTGTTTTGCAACAATCTTTATACACATTTAAGTTTAGCACTTGATGAGCACTCAAGTGGCTGAGTTAAACAAGAAGTCACTTGAGCAATTTTGGCTCCTTGCCATTCTTTGGGATTTCATCCGTCGGGGAATAATGTGAAGGACAGAAGCCAACCCCTAATTGTTTTGTTTAATTAGACCACTTAGATGGCTAAGCCAGCCTGGAGACCCCGTTTCTCTGCTCCCCCTCCTCTGGGTTGGATGGCTTTTGGTGGAGCCTCTTTCTCCAAAATCTTTATAATTTTGGACCATAGAATTGAGATGAGGATGAGTTAGGGCTTTCGCATCATTTAGCTTTGATTTCAGCATTTGGGGGAGCATTTCTCAGGTAGCCCCTCATTTTCCCTTTTGTTCTGCTCCATGATATGTGCAAACCTGATCTTCTCTTCCCTTCTGCTGTCAAACAGAAGGTTATTAGTGACTATGAATCTATAAAAAGTTTGTTGCCTTTCAGTGGTGGTGCATTTGTAGATATTTTCTGAGGGCCTATTATTGATGGATTCTAGTCTCTACCACCTGTTAGACAAGGCAGCGTGCAACTGTCAAATTATCATAAGCTTGAAATGACAATGGAAAACAGAATTTTGTGGCACGTTAAAATCACACATGGAATTGCTCTGATAGCCTGAATATTCTGGAAGTCGTTGGGTAATAACTGCCCTGCATATTCAGGGACCACAGTGTTTGCCTTCCCCTCACGCCAGGAATCACATTACAGGGGTGATGCGAGCCCATGCCTGCTCTGAGCTCCAATAAGAGGTGCAAATGAACAGTTGGAATACTTGCAACTTGGCTTGGCCAAATGTGATGAGTTCTTTTTATCACCATTTTAAAATAGCTCCTCGATATTCAACCAAATGTAACCTAAATGCGTTTGAATATTGGAAAGGGAGCAATGGGTGATTCAGGCCAAATCCTCAGGCAGGTTGCTAATGGGATTAGGGAGTCCAAGATCCCTCATAAATTGTACTGGCTTCTCGGTGGTGGAAACACACATTTGGATCTCAGGCCAGGAAAGGCTAGGGAGTTGTGTGAGGGGAGTTTCTCAACAAGCCTGCCCCACCGTTTCCATAGAAACTGAGATTTCACCTTCTAACTTGAGTATATGCTCCCTGAGTACACAATCTTCATAAGGTGTCAGGTTCAGAAGGTACCTTTCCCACCGTCTGGCCCACTTCCTGCATCTTGGAGAAGTTACAAGATTTGCCTCAAGTGTGTACGGCAGAGAAAGTTCCTGGCAGAGTTGGGACTCTGCTCCAGGGCTTTCAATGTCATGTTGATTTTTTTTAATGTTTATTTATTTTTTGAGGCAGGGGTGGGGGAGGGAGAAAGGGAGACACAGAATCCAAAGCAGGCTCCAGGCTCTGAACTGTCAGCACAGAGCCCCACACGGGGCTCGAACTCACAACCCATGAGATCATGACCTGAGCCAAAGTTAGACACTCAATAGACTGAGCCACCCAGGTGCCCCATGTTGACTTTGTGTTGTGTGTCCTTTTCCCATCCCCACTGTGATGCCAAATTAACTACCAGTTACTTCTGTGATTTTGCACAAGCCAGAAAGGACCTGTGGGTAAAAGGTCCGTGCGTGTTTGGGTCCTGATCTGTGCATTTACTCGCATAGATTCTGCAAGCAGTGGCTGCAGCATCCACAGTGTTGTCCGGAGTGCCCCAGCCGCACGGTTGTCTTACTACTGTCACATGAGGGGCTGACATTCTTCAGCTCGTAAATTACATTCCTTATAAATCTGGGTGGTTTACTACTAGGGGGTGGCACAAAGCTGATTTCCCCAGAGAGCAGAGTAGACAGAAAGTAACTCCTCCATTGTCAGGAAAGATATATGAAGGTTTTTTTTTTTTTTTAACTTGAAGATTTTATTTTTTTAAAGTAATCTGTACACCTAGTGTGAGGCTTGAACTCCACAACCCCAGTATAAAGAGTTGCACATTCTACTGACTGAGCCAGCCAGGTGTCCTAATGAAGCTTTTAACTATCTCCAAGGATGGGGAAATGGGACCATGGTCCAGTCGATCACAATTCCAGTTTCTCTCTTCCCAGAGGACAGGACCACACTGGAGTCAGTACAGGGCTCTATACCCTTAGATGCATAACAGATTGATAATAACTTGTGTTTGTTGAGACTTTAAGAAGCTAAGTATTGTGTTAACTAACCATTTAAAATATATTACCATATTTTAAAATCTTCACCATAGCCCAAGAGACGAGTATTATTGTAATCACCATTTCACCATTTTGCAGTTGAGAAAACAAGGCTCAAACATGTTGGTTTTCTTGTTGAAGGTCTTTCAGAAACAGAGGAGCCGGCATTGAACACAAGGCTATTTGACCTCAGATCCTATGTTTGTGACCATCACAAACTCTTCCTTGAGAAATTGCTGATCTGGGCTCCAATTTCAGAACCAGAGACACGGAAACCCAGAAAGACAGTGTAGTGAAAGCAAACTGGCACCAAACTGTGGGGAGGGTGACCTCCCTTCCTGTTCTGGGTTACCCCACCCTGGCTGTCAGTCTTGGGCAAATCATCTGAGCCCTGTGGCCTTTGTATCTCACCTGTAAAACTGAAGCCCTAGATCATTTGATTTTTCTAGGATCCCTTCCAGTTCTAACTTTCTGGAGTTAATTTGTAACTGAGCCAAGGGCAGAAGGTAGATCACCAGACTCTGAGTTCAGTGTTGATGCCACAATATGAGACTGACTGCTTATACAGAACAATAGACAAAATGTGGGTCTTAGAAGAGATTGGGGGAAAATGCTTTTAAAGAGTATTTAATTAAATTTTATATTACTTTTTCTTGTTATATACTTATTGAATAAAAAGTCACTAAAAATATTTAAAAACACGAATCACCTATAATTTTACCACATTTCAGATATATCACACTTAATAGTATGATGAATATATTTCCAGGAGGAATATGTCCTCCCCTTTTTTGGTGTCCATATATGCAGGACTTTTTTTGTTTTAAACAAATATGGGGTATTATGTAACCTGTTTTCAATTCCCAATATACAGTACGGTTTTCCTGTTAATACCCTAAAAGATAAAACACAGTCACAATTGCTGCAGAGTATTCCATTGCATGAATGCAGAATCATTGATGTAACCTCTGTTTGCTTCCATTAAAACAAATTATTTGGGGGCGCCTGGGTGGCTCAGTCGGTTAAGTGTCCGACTTCGGCTCAGGCCATGATCTCATCTGCATTGGGCTTTGTGCTGTCAGCTCAGGGCCTGGAGCCTGCTTCAGAGCCTGTGTCTCCCTCTCTCTGCCCCTCCCCCACTCGTGTTCTCTCTCTCTCTCTCTCTCTCTCTCTCTCTCTCTCTGTCTCTGTCTCTCACTCTCTCTCTCTCAAGAATAAATAAACATTAAAAAATTTTTAAATTATTTTTATTAGGAGTAACTTGATATTCTTAGAACTAAATATTTCTATAAGCACCGTTTTCATTGGGATAAAAGAACATGAAAGACATGCTACCTAAAAGATTATGTACTTCAAAGCAGATTTTAGATACAAACTGTTAAAATGTCGCAGAAAGATTTATTTGTCTCCATTTTCATCAGTGGCTTAGGGGAGCACCTGTTTTCCCAAACCCTCGTCAACGCTGGGTAGTCCTACCGAACTGCCGTTGACATCTCAGTGAACATGTGCTGCTAGATACCGCCACCCCACCTGCACAGACCTGGGCTCTGCCACTTGCCGCTTTGTGACATTTGGCAACTAACTTAACCTCTCTGGGTCAATAAAGTGAAACCCATAATAGGACCTAACTTTTAGATTCCAATCTTTAGCCCATTTTTATGATCAAATATTTTTCTTTTTCTTTTCTTACTTTTCAAGAAGTTTTTACATGTTAGGAATATTACTCCTTTGCCTCTCACATACTGCATAATCACCGTATTTCCAAAGGAGAACAGGGAGGCCCCAATAAACACCTTGTCTTCTAAGCTCTCACCTACATCTCTTGTTTTCAGTCCTTTGTCCTAGCAAAGCGTTTTTCCTCTCTCCTTCCTCTTCTCCTTCAACTGCTTTTTCACTCTTGCTGAGTTGTCCATTTCATTCCTCTTTTCTGTTCGTGCTCAGTGCACACCTGCCTTAAATAAAATCATAGCTTGTGAACACAGGCCTCCGGTGAGAAAAATAATTTCAAAAAAATTATTAAAATAATTGCCTCAGGTGTTTACCTCTGTCTTTTTAAAAAATGTTTATTTATTTTTGAGAGAGATCGAGAGAGAGAGAGAGAACAGGGGAGGAGCAGAGAGGGAGGGAGACAGGAGAATCTCAAGTCCAAATACAGGGCTCAAACTGAACCATGAGATCATAGCCTAAATGAATATCAAGAGTCAGATGCCCAACTGGTCAACTGACTCAACCTCAACCAACTGAGCCACCTGGGCACCCCACCTTGTCTTTTATGATTCAGTTCATAATTTCTGAAACCTGTTGGAGTTCTGGCCCTTTGCTCTCCACCTGAGGGGGGCAGCATTCTAGGGCGGTCCCGGGATTTTTGTCCCACTGGTTTAACACCTTTCCCTTGAGTGTAGATGGGGCCTCTGACTACGATGGGGTTTCACTCCTGTGATCAGGTCACATCGTGTCCAAATGTGAAGAGATTTGGTAGATGTAATTGAGGTCCCAAATCAAACGATTTGGATTAATCAAAAGGGGGATTCTCCTGGGTGGGCCTGAGTTAATCAGTAAAAGCTCTTTAAAAGAGGGACTGGGCCTTCCTGCTGACTCTGAGAAAGTAAGCTGCCATATTGTGGGAGGGCCACAGGGCAGGGAAATGGGGGGCTCCAGGACCTGAGACCAGCCCTCACAGACAGCCACCAACAAAGCCGTACTTCAGTCCTATAGCCATGAGGAAAGGAATTCTGCCAGCAACCACGTGAGCTTGGCAAAGATCACTGAGCTTCAGAAAAGACTGAAGTTTGACCAACACCTTGACGGAATCCTTGGGAGACCCTCAGTTTGAGGAACCATCTGAGACATGCAAGAGTTTCTGACCCACGGGAATAATAAATGTACGTTTTTAAGCCGCTAACTTGGAGATCATTTATTACATAGCAATAGAAACAAATATACTATCCCACCTGCAGCCTCCTTTCATGGAGTGCCTGTTTTTCTCTACGCTTTCACCCAAGGTGTGTACTTTGATAATGCGCGGACCTTGTTTCATTGAAATTGACTGCATGTTGGTCTCCCTTAGCAAACTGGGGGTCCTGTGACAGGAGAGGCCACATTTCCTTCACTTTCTGTCCTCATAGTCCAACAGGCATTTGGAGAATGCCGAACCAGACCCTCACTGTCTTGAGGGGAAGTAGCAGAACTACATCTCTATAAGCTGGTCAAGGGTCTCTGGCCAGCGGAATCGTTCAATGAGAGTTAAGAACATTTTCAAGCATTCACATAACTCTAGCCTTAGCAGTGCTACCCTAGAGTCATTTTTATTTTTATTATTTTAATTGTTTAAGCCTACAGAAAGAGCACCTGACTTCCAGTGCCCTCTACCAATTCACTGTGATCTTGGGTATGTCACCTGACCTCTCTGAGCCATACTTTCCTCCTCTGGAAATGAGAGGAGAACACATATATTTAAAAGAGAAAAAGAAAAAGTACCAGGAATAGGAGTTAAACACCAGACTCAGTAGATCTAACAATCTATACCTAGGGGAGTTTCTTACTCAGTGAAGAAGAGAAACAACAACAACAACAAAATAATTATGAAACAACATAAAAATAGCCTTCATCCAATAGGACGACACATATGATAAGAACATCTCGAGCGTTTTATTAAGGGGGTCAAAACATTCCTTTCTCTGGCTTTTCAGATCCAGCAAAAGCTGTAGAAGAACTGAGTTTTAAAGCAAAGGATAAGAAATCGATAGAGCGCAGGTTACAGTCTTGGAGGTGATGTCTCTGTTGTGTTTATTCGGAGCCAGAGCCCTTCCCATTTAGCTCATTTCTGTATGAAAATGAAAGTAATCAGCCTCAGTGCATGAAACCATTAGCTACTGCTTCAAAGTGCTGCATTTCAGAAAGGTCACAGAGGGCCACCCCAGCGGCAACAGGAATTTTGCAAGCGATGTGTGTCACATTTGCATATGATAATTAGTTTCTCTATAAATACAATTTGTTCTGCAGATTAACATTTTGTGTCCTCATTAGATAGCAAACATTTCCATACTAAACCCACAAAGCTGCCAGAGTTGGCCCTGCTTGCATTGCATGATAGCATTTATACCTCTGTTGATACTGATGCCAATTAGTAGTGTGAAGTGTTGGAAGAATAAAGGAGATCACTAATGCCATTAATATAAATAGTCATAATAATGCCAAAAAGCTTTTGCAAACCTTGTTAACTTCAAAGATCATTAGCAACAAAGTACCTCCGGGTTGTAAATGGCACGTAAAGCATCAGCTTGTCTACAACACTTTGCTCTGTAGACTGGAGTCCGCTCCTGGCTTAGGTCAGGAGTCTGTGGGCTGTTCCAAGGAGCGTGCAATTAAAAGCCTGTTTCCTTTTGCCAAACGCTTTAGTCCAATAAGAAGTCCGATATGCTCTAGCCAGAAGAAATAACAATTTGCTTACCTTGTTTTCAGCTCAGTGCAATAACAGTTTGCTCTCATTTCTGACGCCGACTTCTTAAAGGTGGTGAGTTGAGGTATTTTACGGACCCATAAAAGGTTTTTAAAAGCAGGATGGCCCAGAATTACTCATGGGAGGATTTCAGTTTCACTGGGCTGGAAAGAAAAGTTCTCTGGTGAGGAGACCATCCAGGGACACAGAAGATGGTGGTGGACACATGGGATATGGGAAAGTGTTTCTCATCTCCTTCATCAGTATTGGCTTGATGCTGAGCGGAGGAGGCTGCTGCAGAGCGATATCCACCGGGGAAGTGCTCGTTCGGCAGCTGAAATGGCTGTACTGATGTAAGGACCAACTGTCACTTACCCTTGCTCAGTGACATGGAATGGACCATCCTACTGTCACCACTGATAAGAACAGTCCCTGAAAGGGGTGCCTGCGTGGCTCAATCTGTTCTTGGTTTTGGCTGAGGTCATGATCTCAGAGTTTCTGGGTTCAAGGCCTGCATTGGGGTCTGCTCTGACAGTGGGGAGCCTGCTTGGGATTCTCTTTCTCTCTCTCTCTCTCTCTCTCTCTCTCCCTTCCCTGCTTGTGCTCCCGGCCATGACAATAAATAAATAAATAAATAAATAAATAACTTAAAAAAAAAAAAGAACAGTTCTTGCAGGAATCAAATAACTTCACTTCTCTGCAAAAACTTTTTCCTTTTTCCTTTTTTTTTTTTTTTTTTGTATGATGTGCTATACTTAGGTTTGGCAATTTTTTTTAAAGCATGGGTTAAGGCCCCAAACATATTCAACTCAAATGTAAATACTTTCCTACCGAAGTTTGGGCTGCAATACAAGGAAATTATACGAAAATGCATAATTTTATGTCATTTGAGAAGCCAAGCTTAAAGTTAGAAAGAAGGAGCTCTACTTCACAGTCTTACCATTTACTAGCAGTGTGTGTGATTTTGGATATGAGAGATCCACTAAATTTTAATTTTCTCATCTGTAAAATGAGAATAAGAACCATACCAGCCTCAAAGGATTGTTACGAGATTGAATGGGTTGCCCCAGTGTTAATGCAGTGCTGGGCCCGCCCACAGACCCGGAAGAGAGAAGCCCGTGTGATCATTATGACCTATAATCACGTTTCCTGATGCTGGGGAACAACAGTAACAGAAGAGCCTCTCTCTTAGCAGATTCAAAGGAACTGCAGTCTTCCCCAAATGCTACCCAGAATCTCAGGCATGCCTGATGCAGACCCTCTCCCCTTTGGCCTGACGTCCCTACAGGTGCACAATTTCTCCCTCTCACTCTAGCTGCTCCTTAAAGAAACCCTGCCACCCCGCCGCTAAAGAAACCCTGCCACCCCGCCGCTGCTCTCTCCACCGTGTCCCCGGCTTCGCTTCTGCCCCCTCCCCCGTAAGCCAATGTCCCTTCCAATGTGATACGATATTCTCCCCCACTTCTCCATCCTATGTGGTGTCCAACATAGCAAGCATTGCCTTGTATTTTCAGTGTTGACCAGAGATTTCTGTGATCTTGGCCTTTGATCCTCAGTGTTCCTTCTCCCCAAGTTTGGCACAAGCTCCTGAGGGTAGAAAACGGGATCCACAGAACGGGCTTAGCCCCTGTCCCTGAACATTCCTCCCTTCTCATGCTGATTTATGCCTCTTGAAGGATGACTTCTAGTCAGTTAACCAGTTACTTACTGATTTCCCTATGAAGCTCTTTCGTGCTCCCCATAAACAGACACCCTGCTGGCCCATTCCTGTTGTTCATGTTTGAATCCTCAAGGTGAATATATGCAACACTCCCAAGCTAGAATTTCTGCTATACTTTTTCTAAGTGTAGAAAGGAACAAGGGACATTTAATATACAGAAGAGAAAGTTTAGGAAGGGTATATTAATGTCTCAAAATACCTAAAGTGTTGTCCAGTAGAAAGAAAGATTCATTAGCTTCTGACAACTACAACAACGAGTGAAGGCTATAGAAAAAAAGATCTTAGGTAAATTTAAGTGCGAGTATTCTAATCATCATGACTGCACAGGATGGCTGCTCTGGGAGAAAATGAGCTTTCTGTTCCTAGATGTATTCAAGCAAAGACTAAATGATAGCTCGTAGGATGGCCAATAAGGGGGATTCATGTATCAACTGGACTAAACGGCCTTGAACAATGGTGTCTCTAAGTTCCTGTCTAAGAGATCTTTCAGGCACAAATAGGATTTGAAAGGTATGTTAGAATGTGAGGGAGACTTCAGTAATTGTCTTGAAGCTATACTTTGCATAAAACTTTACACAAAATTATCCTTATCAAAGCATGAAGTGGTAAGCTGAAGGTGATCATTCATTCCTCAAGCAGTTTTCAAACACTTAACTCTGTAGCAGGCACCTTTCTAGGTTTTGGGGTAGACCGATGAGCAAAACATGGTTCCTCTGGAGTTTATATTCTAGTTGGAGATAGGGAGGGACCTGGAAAGAAAAGAAAAAGTAGATATAAGAAAAGGTAGATAGACATTAAGACATCTGTCAACTTCACTTTTTTCCACTTCCTCTAGGGTGTGTGTTTCCTTAGAGTTTCCCTGAGACACTCTTCTCTAGCACCTCTCTGACCAGATTAAAGGGGGAAGGGTTGAGGGACGATAGCCAAATATCTGATCCTAAGAGATGTGATCTTACCAACTGTTTATCTCCTTAGACTCAACATGGGAAGAGCAAGACCTCTCTCATTCACGTAGTAGATGTTGAATAAATAAATACACAATACAAGAATGTAGACTATGTTACCAAAGAGCCTCATATAAATCCTTCTCTGTATTACTTAACAGAAAAAAGGATATAAAATTAGCTTTCGGGCTCAGATGTGGCAGACAAGTGGGTCAGATGTCCTTTTAGTTCCTGTGAATGTCTGCGACTGTTCGAGGACCACGCCTTGCATTTCCCTTGGAGTCTCTCATGGCTTTGAATCTTCTAACCCCCACTGTTTCCATCACAGAATGGATTCTTGGAAGTGAAACAGGCCTGTTAAAAAACTCTTCTTTATGCAATGAAGGATGTAAAGAAACTGGAGGAGTTTCAAAGAAGAATAACAAGAATGATTAAGGGACTGAGAGCATGATTTATGTTGAATGATTAAAAGGATTAAACATGCAGAACTTGGCCAGTGCTACATACTTAGCTCTCAAAAAAAAAATCAAAATTAAGTGCCAAAGCTCTCAGCTCCCATGAAAAATACAAATTTGCATATAATTTGGCACATACTTCTACACGAAGTTCAGCAGAGCCTTACTGAGACAGCATTCACACGATGCCAAAACCACTCGTCTGTTTGGTCAGTTTAAAGTACAGCTTGGTCACATAGTAAAAACTTGCTAGTTGGCCTAATTAATAGACAATTGAATCACAGTGTGTCCACCCAGGGCCACATTCGCATGCGACACATCTGTATAGTATAGAAAACAATGTTGTGCGTCACCATTCACCCAGAAGTCATAGACTAAAATCCCTGCGTGGGGAGACAGGTAGCCAGATGAAAGAAGTGAACAGAGCTTGGAAGGTGCATAGCCCATTGAAAGGGGGCAGCCCCAGTGTTTTCCAGCTCATTATTGCCGTCAGAAATTGTGGCCAGATCTTCTTGCCTATCAAATGATAGGAACCAGTGATTCAGGGAACTTGTAGCAAATAAGTAATGAGACACCAACTCCAAGAGGAGTTGCTGGTGGAATCAGTACCCTGGGGAGAGAGATATCTTCAAAGTGGAAAGCAGGAGCTAGAAGGTAGTGGGGGCGGGGATAGGAATGGAGGTGAGGTGACAACTAAGTGTCATTCATTAGAGTTTAAAAACTCAGACTGTTACAGAAAAAAATCTTAATTTGAAAAAGTTAACACTGGAGGCATCTGGGTGGCTCAGTCGGGTAAGTGTCTAACTTAGGCTCGGGACATGATCTCATAGTTCATGAGTTCGAGCCCCGCGTCGGGCTCTGTGCTGACAGCTCCGAGCCTGGAGACTGCTTTGGATTCTGTGTCTCCTTCTCTCTCTGCCCCTCCCCTGCTCGTGTGCACACTCTCTCTCTCAAAATTAAATAAACCTTAAAACACTTTAATAAAAAAAAATCAAAAGTAAACACTCCTAGGAAAGCCATTCTGTGGATTCCAGTTTGCCACCTTTTATCTGGCTCACTTCGTCATTTCCGACTCAGAAAACTGGGGTCTAGAGGAAGGTAAAGACACTCTCAAAGGCATAGTAGGGAAATTATCAGAACAAGCTCTGAGTAGGAGCAGTAGACCGTGAGAGGGTATTGGGGTCCTTTTCTGATCTTGTTGGCTGAGTAAGTTACATCTGGTCTCAGAACTTCTAAGTTTCCTAGCTCTGTTAAATAAACCAGCTGGACAACGTGGGTTTCTGATTTTCTCATGACTCTCAGCCCTGTACTCTGTTAGGACCCTTGTGAGGAAAATATACCAAAGAATTTTACAGTTATAATCCCAACATGCATAGGCACGTATATATATCAACATACATTCATGTGCAAGCTGAACTTGAATGAGGCCTTACTGAATATGAGGGGAAGGGTGTTTTTTTTTATAGGACTGCGTAAGTTTGTTGAGGTTGTGCACTGCAAAATTCTAGGAATGTCAATGTGAGGTGCACACTCCATGTGTGGCCCTGAAAGGAGATATTAGTCTGGCAGTGTAAGCCCTGAAATACTGAGAGGAGCTCTGGTGTTGGAATTCTGAGACATCACAGCTCAAATAGTCTAAAATTCCATGTGCTGATTGCTGAGGTTTCTTTTATATGCTCTCTGCCCCACCTACAACTGTGATGGCAGAGATAAAGAGGGGGGGGGGAAGTATCAGGGAAGAAATCTGATAAAAAGTGGAAAATGTTTACAGTTTCAGAAGAGTATTGTCCATTCTAACAAGTGGACACGGTTTTGAGTAAAGGAGAGCCGTTGTCATGTTTAGAAAAGGAACAGTTGGATTAAACACCCTGAAAAACTATGACAGAGAGAATTATGAGATTAGGGAAATATGTACTAAAGAAAGTGGTGGAAACCCCATCCCTCAAGCCGTTTGAAAATCAACAGGATAAGGAACTAGAAAATCTATTCTAGGAAAGAATCTTCCATGGATTCCCCTGGGCCTGAGGGATGATAAAATGGGTCTATGCCGTCTCTAATTGCTAGAGTTTTTAGGCTTTATGTATTTTCCAGGGTTTTACAATGCTGCTGTTAGACCAGCACAGCACCCCCTCCAAAAAAAGGGGAAAAAAACAAACTCCAGACAAACCCCAACCTAGTTGCTCCAAGGAGCATAAAGATTCTCCCAAATGGAAATGGTACGTAATAAAATTCTCCTGTGAGAACTTCATTATTCCCCGAAGTCAGTCTACCAAGATGAGAAACGTCATCGTCATTTACTTCATTTATCTGGTTTTCTCTTTCTGGTTTATTTGCATTTCAGGGAGGAGAAAAAGCAATGGGACTGTAAACCTCACAGCGCTGGTTGAAAAGGATTTGTATCTTCTTCTCCTTCTGTTCCCTGCCATTCTACCAAAAAGTGTGACTCTCTCAGGGGTGAATCCTTAAGAGGGCGATCAGGGCACCAACAAGGAGAAATGGAGGCCTCCATATCTGCCGTCCGAATGCGGGGAACAGGGATTCTTCTGGGGCTCAAGAACTGAATTGTTGGGTTCTCTCAAGGGGAGGTCTAATGAGTAAGTAGGATTGAGTATTGGTTGTGTGGGGAGGCTGTGGTGATTGTTGTTTTTATCCTTTTTCATATACATCATTGTGTTACCTATTTTTCAGTTGTGGATGCAGAGATAGTAGAAATTTGAGTCTTACCCAGGGAATTTGGAGATTCCTTACTTATTACACATAAAGTCTAGGATGCCCAGTTTCCAGGGTTCTCTCTCTAGGGCAGTAGCCTCAAGGGGGCTTAGGAGCCTCATACAGAACCCTGTCTAAAATGTGATGAGAGAAACAGATATTCCCATGAAATGTGGATGCAGCACTAACTGTAATCTGCCTTCTGGTTTTAAAAAAAGTGGAAAATCTGGTCTAACATTCACTTTAGTTTTATCTGGGTTGCAGAAATGGGTCCACAGACAAGGTACCCTTTGATGGTTAGCAGCCATCCTGACTTTTATCTACATCTCAAGGAACTATAATTAGAAACCAACACTTTACAGAGTTTTGTAATTTTTTACACTTGCATTATGTGCATAGTAATTTGTAAACTCCCAAGATGTCTTTTCCAGTAAAGTCTCCTTTACAGACTTCCACCTTCATATAGTATAACATGAAGAAACCTCACTTGTGTTGATGAAGGCCACAGGGCACCCCACAAGGCCAGAAATTCCAGAATGAAAGCATTAAGACTCCTAACTCCAGGGTCAGGGAATCTAAAACAAATGGTATGGGGAAAGGGTGGGCGCAATGAGGAAAGACCAAATTCAATTCGGTTTTATATGATGACATTTTACTGCTAGCATCTCTTCTTTATTGTTACCTTTAGAGCCTGAGATAGTGAGGCTGAGAAACTCTCATGTTCACCTAGTAATTTAAAATTGAAAAATCTAAGGTGCCTGGGTGGCTCAGTTGGTTGAGCGTCCAACTTCAACTTAGGCTATGATCTTGTGGTTCATGAGTTTGAGCCCGGCATCAGGCTCTGTGCTGACAGCTCAGAGCCTGGAGCCTACTTCTGATTTTGTGCCTCCCTCCCTTTGCCCCTCCCCAGCTCATGCAAATGAACACACACAAAAATGCTTTTTTTTTTTACTTGAAAAAAAATATGATTCCCACTCAGTGTTGCCCATTCAGCCCTGCTAGTCTTTCCTGCTTCCGGTCCCCTTAGAAAATTCCTGGATCTGGTTTTGACTCATTTGAACATTTCTCCACGCAACTTTGCGGTCTTTCCTTTCCAATCTCCAGTCCTTCTTCCAGTGCCTCCATCAATAAATGTGTCCCTGTGCCTCTAGTCTAGGGCCAAAGTCTGTATTTTAAAATGATGCTGTCACAAAATGCCTGGTGATGTCATAAAGCACTGGGAGATCTGGCAAAGCAAAGACTCTTGTTTCTATATCTGTGGGAAAAGATTGGGACCCAAAGGGCCATCATGTCTTGTGTATATGCACCGGTTGTTGTAAGAATAGTTGGGGTCTAGTTAACTTTGGGCATTTACATGTTTGGAAAATTTCTATAAAATGCTGTGTACAGAATGTAGATTCGAGGAGACGAAGTTATTAAAATAGGGTGGGGTGAGAGGAGACATGCCAATGAAAACAGACAATGTGGATTTTAATCCTTTCCACAGGAATTCAAGTGAAAGGGGAATAAAATAATTCTATAGGGTCACTTGGTAATTCAGCTTAAACGAAGCTCAGGAAACGGAATATTTCTCAGAAGGCTGATTTATGCACTTAAAGTAACCAAGTCCCAGGTGCCATCAGAAGTAATACAACTTCAACAATGTCCTAGCCTGCATGCTCAACCTAACTGCCTGAATCAATTTCTAACTTCTTTTTAAAGCATTTCAGAGTCAGTTCTACTGGGACTGTTTGAGCCCGAGATTCTCTGCTAGCAGAGGCTGCAGCAGCAAGGAAGTCCAGGGACCTAGGTAGGCTCTATATTATACACAAATTGTGTTCCAAAGTTTGCCTGTGAAGCATTTCTTTGGAAACATAAACACATTTTCTGTAAAGAAACAGAGGTAGACACAGTTAGGGTCTCTGGCTCTTATAACCCTCCGAAGCCTATTTAAACCATATGCAGGTCAAATCCCCTTTACTGCATAAAAGCTAGAAAGCAGTCGCATAATCCTACAAAGCTGCGGGATGTGGGGGTCAGATTTAATAAACTCCTTTTTTTTTACATTTTTCCCTTCCCCTCCTTATCCCTTAATGAGAAGAGGATAAGAGATTGATGAAAATTTGATGGACATCCTGATTGAAGTCTCTCAACATTTTCAAAGATTTTACAGTTTATTTTTGATAACACATGTTGCTTCGCTATGCGTAGTTTATCTTTTCTGACAGAGAAAATAGCAAGAAAATGGATCAGCAGAGAAAGAAAACAGAAATCTCTAGCAATCTCTATGGGAAGGAGGCCCATTTGGGGGTAGCTATTGTTGCTAAGTCAGGATATCTTGGAACCAAGTGTTTCAGAGTCAGATTTACTTGGAACCATCAAGCTTTGGTTTGTGCCTTGGTTCCAAAGGCTTCACTCACCCAGCTCTTTATTAGGCATGCTAATAAAAAGTAAAATAAAAACATTTCTGGCAACCTAAGAGTCTTTTCCCTCAAAGTGCCCTGAAGTGGTGGTACAGAGTGGAACTAATACATCCCAAATGTAGGTAGTCAGAGGGAGTGGGAAGAGAAACAAAGGGTTGGATACTTCACATACTGGATAAGAAGACCTTGATAACTGAGTGGACTGTATTTGGAATTTTCCTGTTTCCTCCTGAAAGGAGGCAGGGAACTGAATGAAGCGTTTATCTAAGTGTCAGAACCTTTTAACAATGTTATTACAAGGATGTTGGTAAAGCGGAGCGAAGATTTTGGCAGGTACAGACAGGATTATATTTGACTGGACATATTTTCTTGCTACGTGTGAATCTGTACTTTTCTAGTATCGAGATTTTAAGGGGTTCAAATAAAGGCTTTTCAGAAATTTGCCATTAACCCTCTCCTTAGCATACACTGTAAGGAATTCGGCATCCCAAATGTGACATGGATGGACTAAATGGTTTCAGTTGAATGTTTTCTAAAGTAGGCATCCTAGCAGATGTCTGGCTGAGAAAGGAGTCTCCAAAACATTGCATGTGGGGCTAAGGGATGGGGTGATGGATCGTTTCTAACAGGTTACACCCAACTTCAAGTGCAAGTCATTTGAAAGAATCCCAGCTGGGCTTCACAGGCCCCTAGTGAGAGAGAACGATGAGGCCAGAAGTGTCTCCCCATGAAAAAGTTTAATACAGGAGAGAGGACTCTAAGAGGGTCTAGATAGAACAGTTTGGAGTTTTGTAGGAATAATACCATTTCCACAAGGTCTTAAATCTCCTTGGCCTGCTGACAAAATTTTAAAATCTCCTCTTTCCCCAGGTAAGCCAGAGCAATTTTCTAGTACATAAATAATTTAAACCGAGAAGATAAAAAGTAAACCCATACAGTAGAGTAGCTAAAACAGTAATAAAAGGGAAGCAGTGTTCTTCTTCATGATCATGTTGGTGTAGCAGTTTACAGTGCCTGAAAAGCATGTCATAGTACACCTTGCACCCGGGAGGTCTCCAATGAAGTCGGATTTTGAAAGTATGCAGATCAAAGGCAGAGGGAAGAGCACATGGTTAAGAACAAATACAAAGGAATGACATGAAACTGGGTGGGAACAGAATCAAAAGGACAAGCCAGAGGAAGGCAGAGTTACTGGAAAATGTGATGGCCCAAATTAGTGATGAACAGACGATATAGAACAAAGGAAGAGTAGGTATGGTGCATTGAGAATGGATGGCAGGCAAACACTGAGCTGCTCTACTCCCATGGGGTTCACTCTTCTCTAAAAAAGAAAACTGTCTTCAAACTAGAAAGATTAAACATACATGGGCAAGAAGCAACTGAAACCCGAAATAGGTAAGCTACTTCAAAAGGTGTCTAACTTTTAAACTCTATCTAAAACTTTAGGTTCAGATAGATTATATCCTAGGATACTGAGCTTTGCAGATGGGATGTCTTTAAACATATTTTTATTGTGAAATAATTACAGATTCATAGAAAGGTGCAAAGAAATGCATGGAGAGGCCCTGGGCACAATCCAGCCAGCCTCCCCTAATGTTTGCATGTGGGACTTTAAAACCACTGACCACACTTCTGAGAACGCATGGGGAACGAGAAGATTAGTACCAGAAGACTGACAGATGGACAAATAATTTTAGAATTGTCAAAAATGGAGGCAAGGTAATTTTTGAGACCTATTATTTGATGAGCTTGTAATAAATCTCTTGCTAAATTCTAGGAGTGGTTGATCAATATTTCCAGTATATGTGAAGCAGTGATACTAGAAAAACCACGAAGAACAAGTTGGGGCATCTTTTTTTTCTGAAGAGAATCTCTTGACTGATAAGCCAAATGACTATTTGCTTCCAATATATGTTTTCCCTCCAGCTATTTGGAAAAGTCTTTCAATATACATTTGTTGGCAAATTGGTTTTAACTGTAGTTTAGTTCGAGGAGCTCATTGTTAGTACCAAGAGATCAATGAACTAATATCCAAATGGAAGGTGTTTCTAATGGCACATCACAGCACTTTGGTACCAGCTCAGATGACTGAATAACAACTCAAAAATGACTTTGGCTTTTGGAATGCTAGGTTGAAACCAAGATGAATTCTGATAATTGTTAAAGAATCATGCCATAGAATTACAAAAATGTGAGAAATGTAGGGTTTATTTATTTATTATTTAGCACAAGTCAGGGAGAGGGGCAGAGAGAGAGAGAAAGAGAGAATGCCAAGCAGGCTCCACGCTCAGCATGGAGCCCAACACAAGGCTGGATCCCCCAACTTGAGCCAAAATCAAGAGTCAGATGCTCAACACACTGAGTTACCCAAGCACCCCAAGAAATATGTTATAACAGCAATAATTGTGAAAAGACTTTGGAGTTCTAATTGACGTCTTAATATGAATAAGAAATGAGAAAAACCAGAGTGATTTTAAGACATTATGTAACACAAGAGATAATAAATACTTTGCAGCATCAAAACCCACTTAGAATACTGTGATCCACTGTAAGTCCCAATTTTAAGAGGGACACAGACAAGTCATTACTCATTCAGACAAAGATAAGCATTCTGGAGACACTCATTTTAAGGAGAGAGACTGAAGCAGCCGGGTTTGTCATAGCTGACTTCATATATGGGAACGGCAATCGTGTGAGAAAAGGATTGGGTCAGTTCTCTGTGGATATGGAAGATACAGTAAATAATCTTAAATTAATATAAGGTGAATCTTTTACTAATTAGAAACAGGGGCCAGACACAATATTTTAGTAGGTCAATCAATTTGAGTGTTTGAAGCATAAGAGGGAGATCTTGAAGTGTGGGAATCAGCAGCCTGAAGTTTGAATGAGAGAATCAGAAAGTGGGTCAAAGCAGGCATTCACTTCTTGGGATTCATTTCATCTTAAAGAGTCTTTTTTTCTGACTTCAGAGAAACCCAAATTTGTTTGTATGTGCAGCTCTCTGGAGGGGTGGTCTTTAATAGTCCACAGATTCCCAAAGATTCCATTAACCTTAAAATGTAAACTTTCCTTATATAAGATCAGAAAATAACATTGACTGATAAAGAGACACTTTAGGGGCGCCTCAGTGGCTTGTCAGTTAAACATCTGACTCTTGATTATGGCTCAGTTTCATGATCTCAAGGTCATGGGATCAAGCCCCATGTCAGACTCTGTGCTGAGCATGGAGCATGCTTGGGATTCTCTCTCTCCCTCTGTCTCTCTGTCCCTGTCTCTCACTCTTTCTCTCTCCAAATAAATAAATAAGGTCATGTTATTTATTTATTTATCAGTTAAACATCTGACTCTTGATTATGGCTCAGGTTCATGATCTCAAGGTCATGGGATCAAGCCCCATGTCAGACTCTGTGCTGAGCATGGAGCATGCTTGGGATTCTCTCTCTCCCTCTGTCTCTCTGTCTCTGTCTCTCACTCTTTCTCTCTCCAAATAAATAAATAAACTTAAAAAAATAAATAAGGGGATACTTTAGGAGCACACACACTT
This sequence comes from Cryptoprocta ferox, assembly GCA_028646485.1. Taxonomy (NCBI): domain Eukaryota; kingdom Metazoa; phylum Chordata; class Mammalia; order Carnivora; family Eupleridae; genus Cryptoprocta; species Cryptoprocta ferox. The sequence continues at coordinate 28,370,284 of CM053567.1, forward strand.
AGAGGAATGAGGATAAACAGTCATAGAGGCATAAGGACAACTGGGCAAGTACACAGTGATCGCATTCGGTGGAAGGAACTTTGAAATTGTGGGAGTCAGCAGCAGTCCAAATGCTTTGGAAAGGTTTCACAAAGCAAAAGTCCTAACATGCCTGGAAGAGGTGTGACATACATATCGAACAAGGTAAATGATGTGCAAAGCAACAATATAAGAGCTGTCAGAAAGCCAAGGGGCAGACTAATTTAAAATATATGGTGCAGAAAAGGGCTGTGAGGTCAAATGAAGGAAAGTTTTAGTGGAGGGAGCTGGAGGTTTAAGGAAACCCTTGTGGAGACGGTCGGACATCAACTAGATCTGAGAGTCAAGACTCCCTTTCTTTTATTTCGACCAAAATAGCTCTTTAAACTTTCTTCTCATTGTGTCTCCTGGGTAAAAACACATCATTCACATAAGAAGTACCTAAGTGTTTGAAAATGACTATTAAGTCACCCCTTGATCTTCTTGCCTCTACCTTCAAGAGTTCCCAGTCTTTAGGGAGGAGACTATCTCCTGTGAAGAGCCTTGCAGAACTTGATTAGGAGTCAGGATTTGACATGAGAGGAAATAAAGCCTCTGCGAGGCTCTGATTATTGTGTCATGACAAAAAAAAATTAAAGAAGAGCATTTTGAGTCACAACGTTGAATGGGACTCAATTGGGGAAAGGCCAAGGGTAAGTCTCTCATGACTAGTCTCAGGGCAGAGCAGTGCAAATGGGAAGGATGGGAGAACTAGAGAAACACCACAAATGTTGGGTTGCAGAGCTTGGTGATATGCAGATGTGTGATGAATGAAATATCAGAGATTGAACTCTCCTTGACTTTGTAATGTACTTGGCAGCCCCAGTCCTCAGACAGGTGCAACTTGGAGAAAAGACCAGCATTCATTTGTCACATCTTCTTATTACATGTGAAGCCCAGAAGTATGATAGCCATGGAAGGAAATTCGAAAACTCAGGGTGCTTTCCCAATGGAGCAGAGCAAGGAAGACCAAAGGTACATCATGACTGGATTTTGTGTTCTGGTACCTGAAATGAAAGAGGAAATGTCCAAGAGGAACTAGAGGGACTGGTGCAGAGTTGGATTCTGGAAGTCCTCTAAGAATTAGCTTGCAGTCTGAGCAGAGGAAGCCCGGGGTATAGCACAGCAATCCTCTCTCCCCACTCTGTACGGGGAGGGGAGGATAGAGAAGAGGGAGCAAGGGAACGCTCCATCCAGGGAAGGAGCACACCAATTACCTGGTAAAGGTAACCTAAACTAAACTGACATTTCTTGAGCCACTACTAGGTGTCAGACACTTCACATACATTTTTGTTTGTTTGTTTAAGCCTTGGAATAACCCAAGAAGGAAGAATGAGACCAGGGGGAGGCACAATGAGAATCAAGTGAGCACTCTGTTGACTGTCTCCATTGCTAATAGCCCTTGGAAAGGCTTCTTTCCAGGGAGAAATAGGCAGCCTCTTTGGGCAAAAAGCATATGCCTTCTCTGAGACAAGGAGGCACTCAAGGTAAATAATTGTGAAACTTTAGGGGAAATACTTGTCTTGGAATATCATCTGTGAGAAAGGGTGTCAAGATTAGGCTTATGATCAAAGAATATTTGATCATAGAGCAGACAGGACTATAAGAGTTTATGTGGTCTCCTCCTCCCTCTGTGAAGAGAAAGTGTAGTTATCATTAGACCTCCTTCTGCAAGGGACCCAGGCTCAGATAGAAGGAAAGCTAGAACAGAGGTGGTGACTTGTCCTAGGTGCCTTAATCCTATGGTTCTCTGACAGTTTGTGAACCCTGAGGACCCTGAAGTTCTCACTCTCATGTCTACATTTTGCAGGAATGTTGGATTGATTTCCACTGTGAATACACACGTTATCAACTTGCATAAACTGATTCGACACCCAATTATTTGACCTTTCCTGTCCCAGCAGAGGAGAGAGGACGTCTATGGCCCACATTCCCTCAAGACCTAGTAGAAGATTCAGATAATGCCAAAGATTGGGTAAGCCACCTTCTCTCAGGGATGTAGCACTTGAAAGCAAAGAGGTTGCTTGCTTCCAGAGCTTGCTAGAAAATAAATGTAGCTAACTGCTTTCATGCTGGGTAGATTTAGCTGCATTCCCCAAGGGACTAATATTTCTTCAGAGGGATTTTTTTTTTCTTGAAATCCTTGTGAATGTCTGAGAAGAGGTCCCTACAGAGAAAACTACCTCAGTCACAGGCACAACGGCCTCAGAATTATGTTGCAATTTCTAGTGTGAATGCTATGTTAATGTAGTATCATGGGTGACAACGAAAATGCACCCAAGTCACGAAATTCAAATTTATGACTTTAGCAACAGTCTTAACTTCTCCCACTCTGGTGTGCTCAGTGTTTTATGTTGCTGTACTTCCAGTGAAATTTATGCTCCGATGTGCATTGTGAGTGAGTTATGGTTACTCTGAGAACCTTAATTTTGCATTTCCTGACTTCTGTGTGTTCAAAGGGACAACCTTTCAAAAATGGCCTACAGAAAAGGCATAGCAGACCAGCTGATGTGTAATTCTTGTGCCTGTGGAATGGGAGTGATGAGCCTCTATGGTTTCTTTGTGTCTGTTTCCGGTCTACAGTTTACAGGAAAAGAGGGAGATGGTCAGGGTAGGGGTGGGGCTTGGCAGCCTCTGGTGGATTTCAATCCAGGAGACAAGCATGAGTCAATGGAAACGAAAAAGAACATGGGGGCGCCTGGGTGGCTTGGTCAGTTAAGCATCCGACTCTTGATTTCAGCTCAGGCCATGACCCACAGTAGTGGAAAGTGGAGCCCACTTGAGATTCTCTCTCTTTCTCCCTCTGCCCTTCCCCCTCCTCAAAAGAAAATAAAAAGGAAAAGAACATGGATTAATTGTTGTTGTTATGAGAATTTTCATTCATTGAACAGCTACTACATGGCAGGACTTGGTCTAAGTAGTTCATCTAAGTTTTTCATGTTAATTTTCTTTAATGCTATTTATTTTTAAAGAGAGAGAGCCCATGAGACCAAGCAAGGGAGGGGCAGAGAGAGGGGGAGAGAGAGAGGATCCCAAGCAGGCTTCACACTGTCAGTGCAGAGCCCAACTTGGGGCTTGAACTCATGAACCACGAGTCATGACCTGATCTGACCAAAGTCAGATGCTTAACGACTGAGCCACCCAGGCACCCCTTCATGTTAGCTTTATCTTAAACCTTTAAAGTAGGTTTTATCATCCCAATCATGCATACCAGTACACTGAATGGAATAGAAAATACGTAAATTGCAGCACCACCAGAGCTCAGCTCTTGTTCTGTTGACCCCAGAGTCCATGCTCTACCCTGGACTGCTTCTCCAGTCACCCAGTCCTGAGATGTAATTCCAGTTCAGTCCCTGCTAGCTGGGTAATCTTCCCCAGGACTTTAATGTTCATTTCCCCTTTGGGATAATAAAGAGCTAATAGACCACTGTTGGCTTAAGCAGGACCAAGTTTATTTTGCGATTTTACTGTTATTACTGGTGCCTTCTGTGAAGAACTTCCTGCTCATGGTATTGGTCTAGCCAAAGGGAAATGATCAAGTCAGAAAAATATACTCTTGGTTTTTGGCTACATGAGAGGCAGAATTTTTGCCTGTTTTGTTCATTACATGTATCCAATGCCCAGAAGAGTGGTTGGCACATAGACACTCAGTCACATTTGTTGTCTAAGAGAGTGATTTGCATTATGTCACCTCTTACACCATCCTCTCTCTCTTGCCTCCTACTATCTTGGGCACAGTTGTGTGCTCTGTGCTTCAGACATCTTCTGTCTTCTTTCACAAACCACCTGTCTTGCCCAATCACTGTGGCAACTTACTTTCTGTTTGGGAACTTCCTTATCACACTGGAAACAATTTAGTGTGTTTCTACTCTTAGAGTTTGCAAAGCCACAGGGATTTTCTGAACACTATGGCTAAATCCACTAGGATACCAATGGTGGACATCCTGATGCTGTGGTAGGTTTGCGGTGGGTGGGGGGGGGGGAACTTTTGGAGACCGACATTTGGAACCCCTAAAATTAAACTGGGCCTAGATCCACCCTTGTCCCTGTCCAAGGGCATTGGGGCCCAACCCACCAAAGCAGACTCTGCTATCCCCACACTGCGGTTTGTAAGAAGCGCTGAAGTCTGTATGTCTTAGCACCTTTGCAATTGTTTTGGTTACTTCTTCTGGTTCACAGAGGACTTTTCTCATGTGCCCTTACCTTCCTAAAGGAGCTTTTCTGGTTTCTGATATTAGTTCTTATGTTTCTTATCCCCCCAGTTGGCCCGCAGCCCAGTGCCCCACTAACTGTGTTCACGTTGATATTCACTAGGTTTGGAGCTCTGTGCTGTTCTGTCATCATCTCTCTTCTACTCAGAAGGAGCAGATGATCCCCATAGCCTTATCCTTCTGGCTGGGTTTAAAATTCACTCTTCGTAAAGGGACTGCATGGCATTTCCATAAACGATCCATTGCCTCGAGCTCTATGAGGTCCCACTGTATGCTGTGTCACCAATTAAGGCTAACTTCCTCCAAGACCGTGTTCCTGCTCCTGATTACTCCTCAGCTAACTGCCTCACCCATCCCAGTGTCCTAAGGATCCTGGCTCAATTTTCCTCTGAGATGAAAAAAGGCTCAGACGCTCAGGCGGTTAAGCGTCTGACTTCGGCTCAGGTCACGACCCCATGGTTCATGAGTTCCAGCCCCGCATCGGGTTGTCAGCGCCGACCCCGCTTCGGATCTTCTGTCCCCTTCTCTCTACGCCCCTCGCCTGCTCATTCTCTCTCTCTCTCTCTCTCTCTCTCTCTCAGAAATAAATAAACATCAAAAAAAATTTTTTTAAGGCAATGTTATGAACCTGGTGAAAATGTCATTTGTAATGGTGAAAGCAAGCTCTTGGGGTTTGAATCACAACCTTGCCACTTACTATCTGTGTGACAAACAGCAGGCTGTTGTCATTCTCTGAAACCCAGCTTCTCCTCTGTGGAATGGTGAACAATGCCTTCTGTGTGGGGATTGCCCTATTAAGGGTAAGCACCCACTGAAAGTTCACTGGCCCCAAGGAAGAAGAGTCATACTCCAAGTTTCCTGGAAGAAGTCTTTTACTGACAGTAAAAGAAAATTTAAAAAGCGATAAGCTAGATTGTGTCTGTGAGTGTGTGTGTGTGTGTATGTTTGAGGAGAAGGAGGGGGATGCAATTATAGAAAGAAATATTATCACAACTCTGGGAATTATTCTATTTATTACTTCGATTTTCTTTTTTTTTTTAACTTTTTTATGTTTGTTTATTTTTGGGAGAGAGAGACAGAGTATGAGTGAGGGAGGGGCAGAGAAATAGGGAGACACAGAATCCCAAGCAGGCTCCTGGCTCTGAGCTGTCAGCACAGAGCCTAACATGGGGCTCGAACCCACAAACCATGATATCATGACATGAGCCGAAGTCGGATGCTTAACTAACTGAGCCACCCAGGTGCCCCTTGATTTTCTTAATGATCAATGAAGTAAGATTTTTATTTCAGTTTATACCATGTGTTGTGTGTGTGTGTGTGTGTGTGTGTGTACCACTTGAGCTTAGCATTCCTTTTTCATGTCAGAAGCAGTGAATTCTTTCATCCCTTTTGATAAAAATCTAGAGACTATCTATTGTGTGCCTGCTACTCCGTGAAATGCTAGCTAAAACAGAACCCTTTATAGGCGAAACAGAAAACCACAATAAATGATTATAATGCATTATGACAAATGCCACCATAGTGTCTCATCCGGGTTCATTTTTGTGGCCTCCTGTTCCTGTGTGAGGAAATGGAAGCATTTATGGGAGATATTCTGAGAGGAACGTCCCCTGGCTCTTCTCCACGTCAGAGGGGACATTTCTTTTGAAGTGTCTCCTATTATCGGAAGACAAAGCTATCCAGAAATCAGCCTGCGGAAGCCGAGGGGGGGAGGCGGGGGAGGGAGGTCAGGATTATTGTTCTGTGGTAATTAATTAAAGAACCCTCAGAAGGTTCCCTAATGCCAGAGATGTGTGCCATGAATATGAGGCAAGAGTTTTGGGTTTGGGGCTTTGTTTTTTCTGTAAGTTATATAGAGAGATACAGCAGGGCTGATTAAATGTATGATGTCAAATAGTGTACAGTATCAAACCAAAGACCTCTGGGTAACAGGCCGTGTTCTGGTCTGTCCAGCAGTTCTCAACCAGTGTTGGTTGTTTGTCTTGGTCACTACAGAGCTCTTTGGAACCCAAGCTTTGGCACGGACACATATGTACACACACCTTTACAAGGTGACCCTGCTCCTCAGCTGAATGCAATCAGACACTCAGCAAGCGACTTGGAAAGAGTCTCAGTATCTGGTGTGTCAGTGACTTTGGGGGATGGTCCCAATTCCAAATATTCGGCTCCATTTTCAGACTGTGTTTCAGACCATGTGTCCTGAGTCGGGACTCACCAATATACGATCTCCACATGAATATTAGATCTCAGTAATTCTTCTGATGCATGACACACAGACTCAATGGTGTTTCTTTGACACCCAACAGCCTTGGTTTTCCCATTGTCCCTGGTGACGTCCTCCCCACTTCCACTCTCCTATTCACTCTCTCCAGACTGGGGTACTTCTCATCCTGATGGAAACATTTGACCCTCGACACTGTGAGTGGTGTTAGGGTGGGTGAGGACAAGGGTGTGATGTGAAGTGCTCTGGGCATCAGCTCAGTGATATAGCTTCAACACCCCTACCCCATGTTCCCCGAGGAGTGGAAATGGAGTGAACAGTCTGGAAAGCACAGGTTAGACATTTCTACAATCCTGTTTCCTGCAACAACTGTGAATCTCGTGTGCCATTGCATAAGTAACGGCACTCCTCTATGAGTCGGGTTATTCATCTGAAATACAGGGTCAAAAGCTGTGCCGGGCCCATGGTATGGCTGTGAGGATTCGATGCATATGTAATTAGAACGGTGACTGAAAAATAGACGGGGCACAATCCGGGCACAATATAAACATTTGCTTTCAGTAGTGCGATGGCTACCATTACTACTATAATTCATTAGGACTAGTATAAATGCTCATACATTTTCAGTGTAACACACATAGTGATACAATCTGGGGAAGTTCCTGAGCACAGGGAAGGGAAGAAGAGTAAGAAGCTAACTTTACAAAAGACAAAAAAAAAATTTTTTTTTTCGTTTTAAATGAAAAAGACCAGAGCCCTCTTTTCTCTACCCCACGCAGTGCAGGTTAACGACAGGGCTGTTAGGACCCTGCTGGATCGCATGGGACCCTTCCAGCAGCTCACAACTGTTCTAGAGTCTGTTCTTGCTTTGTCTTCTTTGTCTTGGCTTGCATTGCCTGCCGCTCCCTCCCCCCCATCAAGTTGCCAGCTGTCACTCTCCACTCTGACTCAGCCAGCAGGCATCTTAAAAAGCAACACAGGGAAACCCAGAGCCAAGCATCACAACTTTATCTAATGTCTTTACTCTTCGTACTCTGTGGTAGACGTTGTGTGTCCTTCTCGGCACCCCCATCTTTTGTTCCCTCGCCGACTCCATAAGGAGCCAACACATGTACAATGCAATTTGAGCTTTGATTTTTACCCAAGAAATTATGTATTGGTCTTTAGGTCTACTATTTGAATCTGATGGTCTGTTCATATACTTCCTGTCTATTCCGATTACTGGTAACTTGGGTGATTGTTTTTCGGTTTGCTTTATTTTACTTAAACTCTAACCTCCTTCTCTGACCCTCGAGTTATTTTTTTCAAGGGATCAGCCAATTTGTGTTTGGTTGTCTAGGAAAAAAAAAAAAGGTGTCTTACAGTGATTAGATAGGGGCAAACGTGCTTTCAGAAAATGTAATTTTCTTAAGATACCGGAGCATGCTGACTTCCTTTCTCTGACACAAATATTACGCCTTATCTAGACCTACTAATGAGATTAACCTACAAAATGGACCTGCAAAACAGAGAGTTTTAACCGTTGACATGTACCCAGTCAAAAAAAAAATTCTGTGCAATTGTTAATTTAAAAAAAAATCTAGGTGGTTAAAAAAAAAGAATGACTGAATAATGTTCATTGAATTTAGAATTTCAGGCCTAAAATACAAAAGGGAAACAAACAAAACTGGAGGAAATACTAACCAAGTGGACTTAAAGCAGTTTGCCATCAACAATGGCTGTCACCACCCAGCAAGTTTCACACTGGCCTTTAATGGCATGTTCCAGATGTCACAGAATCAGGCAAACAACAGACAACTATCTGAGCAATGTGACTTTTGCCATAGTTTCTGGTCATATTAGGACACATGAGGTGTGTATGATAAAAGTGTGCCCATTTTCAGGAATGTAGAAGTTAGGACAGAAGATGGACTGAAAGGAAAATTTTACTCTTCTTCTGTTCCAAGGTGCCTAATTTTTGCCTCAGTCTTCTGCTCTCTGTTTATTACATACAGCGTTCTTCAATTCCAGACACCACCACACATAAGCATTTATCACAATTTAATCTAGTATATCTGTGTCTTATTTATTTATTTTCTGTCCCCCTCCAGAATCTAAGCTCAGCGAGGGTGGGGATGTTTTGTGTATTCTGTTGACCACTGTATGTCCAGTCCATAAGCTAGCACCTGACACATAGGTGGTGCTCCATAAATATTTATTGAGTAATCCTGTGACTCCCTCAGCTCCCAAACCAAACACCACTCCCTCTAGCCTCCAAGGCTTTGGAGTACAGAGATGCTGAGGCATAGATACCTCTCTTAGAGCCATGGGTCTTGTGAGCCTAAAGAAATTAAGAGGTTACCTAGTCCAACCCTTTCATTTTTACTGATAAAGAAGCGGAGGTCCAGAATATCAGCAAATTACCCAATCACATAGAAAAGTAATAAAATAACTAGGGGTAGAAATCAGGACACCTGGCCCACTGCTCCTTCTCCAAACTATCCTTTTCCACCAATTTCACTATATAGTCGTTCTCCTGCTGGAACAGCAGTGAATCGCTCCATCCTAACCGCTCAGTCCTCGGGGGTTCTCTTACGGTAAGGGCTCAGTGATGCTGAACTGGCTGGGCATCCCTTTGGTGGCCCGTTAGTCATAGTCCAACAGAAAGGATCCTATACTGTTGAGGCCTTTGATTCAGACTGTGGGGTTTCAGACATACACACATATCCTCCCCTGTCTCCCTCCACCAGGTTCTAACTAAAACCCACCCATTCTATGACATTTCCTCCCGTAAATCCAACCCATATGTATGTCACATTTCTCTGCTGTGCTGAGATAATATCAAATGCCTATGGAGGCCAATGCAGTAATGTAAATGGGGAAAGAGCCCAGGACAGGAGCAAAGGCCCAGGATTGCCAGAACTTTCTATTTTTAGGGAAGCTACAGTTTCCTGTCATCACTGGTCTCTAAATTTCATCTTGCCTTTCAGGAATTATCAAGAAGAGTGATCTCCAGGGCAGAGACGTGCATTCCAGTCTTCGATACCATCTATCCTCTTGCTGCCCCATGCAGCTCCTCAAACAGTCTGTCCGCAGCACAGCTGCAGGGGTCCTACCCCAATGCTTGAGGGGAAGCACAACAAAAGAGGTAAAGATTTCCTCACTGCCCTCCTCTCGCAGGCCCAAGAGCAGTCTTGGTCCCACGCTGGAGACCACCATTTTACTGTATTTCCATCTGGCTTCCATCAAGGGGGCCTTCTTAATTCCCGTGGAGAAGGGGGCTCTTTCCTTTCCGCATCCTCTCCTGCTTCTGTTTGTCTTCAGGATGGAACTGCTGTTCTTTCGCCTCATTTTACACCAACTCCATTGTGGTTTCTCCTTCATTCTCTGCCCATCAATGGTTAGAGATGACATCCCGGAGAAGCTCTTATGAGGGCATGAGCCCACGGCCCTCACTAGAGCAGCTGCCTCTTTGCCTTTCCAGGCTCCCATTGGGCCTTCTTGTTTGTTCTCTTGTTTTCTTTCTTGTTTTGAAGGCTTTGCCTCGAGCCTATTCTTTCAGCACCTCCCTCTGGATCAAGTTGTCCCTATTTCTTCAAGCTTCCTTTGGTTTGGGAAAAACACCACTTTCCATTCTTTTTCTCTCCACGATTTAAAGATTGAACTGAGGTTTTCCACCTCTCTGAACTACAAATCTCCTCCTAAGGAATCCATGATAACCATGAGCTTTTGGAAAAGCTGCCTCCATCATTCCCTGAGAAGTTCATTTGTCTCCTAGCAGCGAGAGAACCATAGGATATACACACTTATCTTGTGAAAAATCCCTGTCCCTTGGGTAGACTTTGACACCTCAGTCCCTTTGTAAAGACATCTGTAATGCAGCAAAGTTCAGTATTTTGTCAACTAACGTTTATGAATGACTCGTCTTGGAACTTGCTCATGTTGAGGTGTGTGGGCAGGGTCAGGCAATGATTACTAAAGACAAGATGGAAACTGGATTTGGCCACATGCTAAGGACCTAGAATACCATGTAAAAGGTCCTGGAATTTATTCTGGAGAAAATATATTTATTTATGTAGGAGCATTAAGTTTTAGACTAAAATCACAGAGGTAGCAAGATGGGAAGATGGGGTTTAAAAAGAGAAAGCAGGATTAGGAAGACTAGCTGTGGCCACAGAGATAGAAAAATGTGATGGATTTGAGAGACATTTCAGAAAAATCATTGGCAACATTTGAGGTTAGTAAGGAAAAGGGAAGAATTATGTATTATGGTGAAATTTTCAGATATGAGAAGGAAGGGGATCTATTTGAAGGCAGAAAGGATGCTGCCAGGTGGAAGCTGCAGAAAGTTCTGAGGTCACAACTGCAGTAGGCGCCGGCTGCTGGGGTCTCATGGAGCCCACACAGATGCCTGGAAGAACAAGTGGCAATTCTTGGTAACTGAGGTCACTCCCTTTTCTCTGCTTGGCTAAGCAGAAGGAACACAAGAAGTTACCATGGGACAACTGCCTGCAAGGCTACCTCAACCCTGTTTAGAAAAGGCTGCCTTGAGGAGTACCTGAGTGGCTCAGTCAGTTGAGCGTTGACAATTTTGGCTTAGGTCATGATCTCACAGTGTGGGATTGAGCCCCATATTGGGCTCGGTGGAGTGAGTGTGGAGCCTGCTTGGAATTCTCTCTCTCTCTCTCTCTCTCTCTCTGTCTCCCTCCTTCTGTCCCTCTCCCCCACTCATGCTCTCTTTCTCTACAATAAAAATAAATTAAAAATTAAAATTAAGAAAAAGAAAAGACTGCCTTGAGAGAGTTTGGAAATGTCACGACTAGAATGAAAGATGAAGGCCTTTGACCACCTGAATTTATGTTCTCTTGTCGTAATCTGGGGGTTCAAGAGCTGTTCAAGTTTTCAAAAATAAATATGGAGCATTAAAAAAATGCAACTGTCAACTGAAGAAAATTATACAGGAAGCAAATATGACTCCCTGTGACCAACTGAGATGGTATCAGACTTTTGGCCAACCCATACCAAATTTCACAAATTTAAAAATCATTTTCTAAATGTTTATAAATTCAATTTATTATGATCTTTTCCAAAAGGAAAGGACACTGTACCTCCTGTTATTTAAAGTGATTGAATTAGATAATCTTAAGGAAAGACACCTGTCAATAACCCTTGAGCCATCTGCATTGTACCCTTTCATTGTACCCTTCATTGCACCCTGATTTCCTTTCCTAAATAATTGACCTTCTCTCTTATAATGGCATCATTATTACTCTTGAGAACCATCACCTTCTGATTGAGATTCTCATCTGGGCTAAACTTAATTCTTTGTCAGCCATTGTTCCTTTCATCAAGTGCTTTTGTTTTGTTTTTCTTTGTCTCTAGCATTCCCACCATCCCATTCATGTACGCTTCTTTATGCCCTCATCAGGGATTAGTGTCCCCACTTGACCTTCAGACTTATGGATTTAATATGTACCATGTTATATTTCAGCTTCATTTTGGGAGGATATAGAGTGCTAGATGGGTAACTTTGTTCTTTCGGTGCTTTAAAAATGTTGTTCCATTTTTCTAGCTTGTATTAGTTCTGATGAGTAGTCTGCAAATTTTCCTTGTTTGTTCTATTTTATTATTTCTTGTTGTAAAGTCTCTTCTTTCCTCAGGCTGCTATGAGTATTTAATTTTTAACTCCTGTTTCTAAAAATTTGAATATTGATATGATTATCTTTCTTGGGGTTTGTTGAACTTCTTGGAGCTGTTGGTTTATAGTTTTCAAAAAAGTTTAAAATTTCTTGGCCATTCTTCAGATAATTTTTTTCTTTCTCCATCTCTCTTTTGGGCTCCAGTGATATATATGTTAGACTGCTGATTATTGTCACATACGTCACTAAGTCTCTGTGGTTTTTTTTTTTTTTTTTGGTCTTTTTCATTTCTATTCCTCAGTTTGTGTAGTTTTTCATCCAAATCCTGTCCTATTCTCTTTTCTGATTTTGAGTGTCCTGTTTCTTTTTTTTCAATGTTTATTTATTTTTGAAAGACAGAGCATGAGTGGGGGAGGGGCAGAGAGAGGGGGAGACACAGAATCTGAAACCAGTTCCAGGCTCTGAGCTGTCAGCACAGAGCCCAGTGTGGGGCTCGAACCCACGAACCGTGAGATCATGACCTGAGCCCAAGTCCGATACTTGACCGAGCCACCCAGGTGCCCCAGTGTCTTGTTTCTGTTGCTCCAGTATCCTCCCAGATCTTTAGACTAAAATCTGGCACATCTTCTCCCCTCTTCCTCTAGTTCCTCTAGTTCCCTACCATTCAATTGTTTTTAAAAATGACTGATTTGAGTGTCATAGTTTCCCTCCCTTCTCTTCTCCCTCTTTGAATTACTGACATCATTATCTTTGTTTAGTCTCTTGTTTCCTCAGCTAGTTTTGACAATATAGATTGCCAAAAATTAATCTTCCAAATGTAAACTCAGATCATATCACTTCCTCACTTAAAAACCATCCATGTTTCCTCAGAGCCTATGGATGAAATAAAAAACTTTAGTCTTTCATTCAAGGTCCTCCCCGGTTTAGTTACAGGCTTGCTCTCTTATCTTGTGTCTTACTACTTCCATTTACGTATGCTACCTTCAGTTAATTAAGAAATAGTACTGAAAGCTTAAGTAAATGCAGATCCTGAAGAGTTCTCACATCCCTCAGATTTCTCTCTTTGCTTTGTCCATGCCGTTGCCTCTGTCTGAATGTCTATACCAATATTTCATGTGTCCAAACACAAGCTATGAATCGAAATTCACCTCAGTGGCTAACTTTTGTATGAGATTCCTCCATTAAAATTTTTTTACATGTTTATTTATTTTTGAGAGAGCGAGACACAGAGCATGAACAGGGAAGGGACAGAGGGAGACGGAGACAGAATCTGAAGCAAGCTCCAAGCTCTAAGCTGTCAGCACAGAGCGCAATGCAGAGCTTGAATTCACGAACAGTGAGATCATGACCTGAGCCCAAGTCAGATGCCCAACCGACTGAGCCATCCAGGTTCCCCTTTCTTTCCTCCATTTTAAAATTTTCTTTCTGGGGTACCTGGGTGGCTCAGCTGGTTAAGCCACTGACTCTTGATTTCAGCTCAGGTCATAATTGCATGGTGGTGAGATCCAGCCCTGCGTTGGGCTCTGTGCTGGGCCTGAAGCCTGCTTATGTTTCTGCCTCTCCCTCTGTCCCTCCCCTGCTCTCACACACATGTGCATGCACACTCAGTCTCTCTCTCTCAAAAAATAATAAAGTTTTCTTTCTGACCATTGACAACTTTGGCAGTTTATCTGTCCATATTGAGTGGGAACATGACACTCGTATTATAATTGCATTATAGTCATTTGCATACATATATTATATTCTTGCATGTCCTGATAAATTATTTTCCTACAGAGAGGATTGAAGTTCAACATTCTATCCTTTACATCCCCTTGCAAAGCACATTGTTGACTCTTGATAAATATTAACAGAATAAATATTTTACTTCTTTGAGCCCCCCAATGCAATCATCTAACACTATAATTTTCATTGCAAATGAATACATTGCTTACTAACACAATCATTTACATCTAGTATTTTTTTCTTCAGTTTACTTTTTAATATTCACAAATATTCATATTTATTATGGGAAGGTTATAATCTGACATTGTTCTCAATATGATCTTGTGTATTTCAAGAAGCTTGAAATGAAAACAATTAAAAGATCCGGAAGCCTACAGGCTCTCTTCTTAATCATGTATCTTGGCAGGGAGAGAGGCAATATGTTGCCACCTATTAATTAAATTTGTTCTCTGGTGAATTAGCCTAGAGAGAGAGTGTTTTCTAAAAAAAATGAACCAAGAAGGATGAGGGGTATAAGCCTAGGAAACCAGCCACTCCGGTAATCAGAACCTGTGGTATAGCAATGGTAGGACCATACCATTTTCCCAGTGGCTGTGGGAAAACTATTGGGAGGCACAGAGGCCAAGAAAGAAACTATAAATTCTGGTTGGAAAATCACCCCGAAAACATTACACTGCTTCATAGCGTATTAATGAATAATATTGAACCAAAAGGACAGTCAATTGTGAGTTTGATCAGAAAGAGAGCATTAGATATATATGAAATTTTAGATATCATCTAGAGTCTAGAATATCACTATTACTGCATCACAGGTCTCTTTGAAATTCTTTTCAAAGAATTTCATATATTTTCCATACATTTTCCCATACATACAAATAAGCCTTAGGTCTAGACCTTTTGATTCAGAACATATTTTTCCTCATCACAGGTAAAAACAATGCATCCCTGGGAAAGCTGGCAATTTGCTCCAGATAGTACAGAAAGTTAGTGACAAAGAGGTAGTATCATTGGAAAGTGCCTCTGGAACTCAAGCCCCATCTTGTGTTTTTCCCACACATTTCCTCTCCTGTGTAGTGTGCAACAAACAAAGCAATGAATTTCATTTGAATAAAAATCACTTCTCTTGTTGCTCTCTAAGAAGGAAAAGGAAATAAAAATCTAATGTCTTTTGTGTCAGGCACTGTACCAGGTCCTTTCACATGCATGATTTTACCTCTACAACAACCAAAGATATTATTCTTGTTTTATATTTTAAAAATGAAGAGTCAGAGAAATTAAGCGACTGACCCAAATTCATATAGATACAAAATAGGGCTCAGATATGAACCCACAACTCTTACCTCAATTTAGCGTTCTAGGCCTGCTTACCTTGCATTATGCTAGGCTAACTCTGGGAAAACTTCCTTTCATCTGGAAAATGATAGAAGGCTTATTGATACACTACAGCAACTATGATTAAGTACATTTTATGGAAAAAAAAAAAAACCTTTTTAATGAAGAAAACCTACCAGCTGAATTGATCAGGAATGTTTGGATCTGTCCTTACCTCTTTTGCCACAATTTTTCCAGTTATTATTCCAATCAAGTTTACCTGCGTGTCCTCTCCATGGTTAAAACACCTGCCCCAAAGCTGACCACACGGCTGGTGGAAACATTTTGGAGAGTCACCTGTTAGTACAGATCAAAATCCTTAATATTTCACCTGCACTTTGTCTCGATAATTCTAGGCCTATCAGTTTATCCTGAGGAAATTATTACACAACAAAACATCAGAAAGTGTATCAAGATTTATTTCTAAAATTGTTCATTATGATCTAAAAGTTATAATATGAGATAAACAAAGTATCTAGCCATAGAAAAGTATGTATGGCATGTTTATACAATGCAATATATGCAGCCATAAAAAATAATGTTATGGACATATTTTTATGTCTACAACAGAAATATGTTCATGGCATAGTTTTTGAGTTGAATGTGATTGTAATGATTGACTTATTTTTCTCATTCTTTTAAAGTCTATATATTATATATTATGAGTATATTTTACATACTTTCTTATTTACATGTCAGTTTTTTCCTTATTTTTTCTTTTTATTCCTTTGTAGAGTTTATTTATTTACTTTGAGAGAGAGAAAAAGAATGAGAGAGAGAGAGAGAGAGAGAGAGAGAATCCCAAGCAGTCTCTGCACTCTCAGCACAGCGCCCTATGTGAGGCTTGAAACCACGAATGGTGACGTCATGACCTGAGCCAAACTCAAGAGTCAGACGCTTAACTGACTGAGCCACCCAGGCACCCCTCTTTTACTTTTTGATACTGTTATGATGTTGATGTCCTTTTAGGAGTCCAGACAGTATCTTTATGTTAGATGCTTCCCTTCCAAATCTTTCTTCTTCCTCCCGAGGAGGAACACTCCATGCTTGTTCTTTCCATCTTTTGGGAACTTTCCTAATGGGGCTGCCATATTACATTCTACCTACACTCTGATAATAGGAAACCCCATTAAATAAATCTAGGTCACTCAGATTTAGCTCTTGATATGTAAAGGAGAGATTTTAAAACTTAGAAACTGTTTTCCTCACTCAACAGACCTTGGCTTTCAAGGCAATTGCTTTGCTGTGGAATCAAAAATTATATTTTTGAAGGTAAAATCTGAGTATTGCCTCTTTCTTTCCCATTGAATTTCTGCTTTAAAATTCTAATTTTTCCCAAGTTTAATGGAGGCCTTTAGATGATTAAAAAAGCATATTATATATTTTAAAATGTTATCCTCATTAAATATTAACTTTATAGTTTAATTTCAAAAGGAAAAGGATCTTTATAATGAGTTTTCCAATACAAGAGCATGTTATAACTTTTAAATCACTTAAGTTTTATATTTCAAGAAATGTTTTTTCATAAAAATCTTATATGTTCATGATGATTATATTTATTACTAAGTAGGTTATAGTAGTGGTCACTATTTTAGCCATAATTTTTTTCATTTTATTTTAAAATTATTGACAGTGTTTAGAAAAGCAATTGATTTTGTAGGTTGAGCTTATAGAAAAGCTACGTTATTGAAATCTTTTATCTCTTCTAATCTTTTTCTTGCAAGTGGGGAGTGATTCTTCTCATATATGTCCAAGATAGACAATATTGCCAGCAAATTGTGACCATCTTATCTCTTCTTTCTGAATATTCATTCTTCTTATTTCTTGTGTGTTTTGTAATAATTAGAATCTTAAAGAAAGTAAGAAAATGTTTGAGTATAGCACCGATACAAGTTATCTTTCTCTCTGTCTAATTTTACTGTGAATGTTTCTAATATTTTTCCACTAAATGCAATGTTTATGTTACATACCCATTCTGGCTATAGGATTTTATTTCTGTTCCTAGAGACTAGTGGCTTTAATTTTTTTTTTTTTAATCAGGAATGGGTGACATCTATCACTAAGATGCCTTTCTTCTCCTTTAATATTTTGATCTAATGAGTTATATGGATTAATTTTCCAACGTTGTAGCCTTCTTATATTCTTCAGCAAATCCTACTTGTCATGGTATATTATTAGATTTAACTTGCAAATATTTTAGTATCATGTGGTTAGTGACACTGGCCTATAGTTGGGAACTTGTCCATCAATTTCTATGCTTTGGAATGGTTGTAACCTAAGAATTATCTTTTCCTGGATGTTTGGCATAATATAATGCCAAAGGAGAAAAGCAATTTATAGTACATTATGTATAATATGATCTGTTTTTGAAAGCATAACTATATATTTGGAAAAAATCTGGATGAATATATCAGAGATTCATATAATAGTATTTCCATGGAGCTAATTATAGTTGTTTTTTCTTTTCTTTTTGCTAAACTGTAATTTTTTACTTATTTACAGTGGATGTGAATTTTTGGGGGGGGGAAATATGAGCATCAAATAGGACATAGGTGCAGAAGCATATAAAAAGCAGTGACTAGAAACCACTTAGTCTGGTAATATGCTCTCAGCCCATCTAAACAAGTATATCTTGCACTGTTGATATGATTTTTCTGTGCTAAGTCCTTCTTTTCCCAGGTGGCACATCCCTGTTTCTAGAACCTGCTCTCCATACCTCTACTCACCTCCAACTTTTGGCCTGGCTTCTTCTACTCTAAGCTTTTCACAGACCTTAACAATATTTTTGTTATGGATTCTTATAACCCAGTTTTTTCTGATTTGGGAGCATCCATGGTGTATGCCGTGTCTCCTGTCCACCTTATCATCCCAGGGCTTTGCTCACATTGTCATACCCATATTTTGCCTCTGGTTTGGGAATTGACACTTGCTCTGGTAAAGGGAACAGGGTTAATGAAGAGAATCTCTGGGTTTCTGTTCCCGAGGCTTCTTGTAGCCTCTATTCCAGAAATCAACTTGCTTCATTTGGACATAAGAAATGGGAGGATTTTGCACTGGCCACTGACTGACATTTACTTTTATTTTTGACTTGACAACAACAATGAAGCATTTTCCCAAATGAATCTATTGACTAGAGATGAAGTAGTTACAGAGTTCCTATTTATGCTCTTTCCAAAGTTTCCTCTTATACTTTAGAGTTAGGGTTCTCAGCAGTTTTCACAGCCGTTTAGAAATAGCCTAGGGCAGCAAATATCATCTGCTTCAAGAGCCTGAATGAGTTTAGACTTCAGCATATTACAGCTTGGGGAATCCTCCTCACCATATCCGTTCCTTTCTTTATGGGCTGCGGATACTCCATTATGAGTAGTCTCAGAAAGGCCAGATCAGCAAACACACTGCCACTACAGAATCTCTTTGGTCAAACGGGTATTCTTTCCCATCAGTGCGCTCCCACGGGGCTAACAAAGGTGTCTGTCTGGGGGTGTGGGAAATAGGTCTTTCCTTCCCTCCACCTTTGTCATAATAAGGACCCTCCTCTGAAATCTACCAAACTATTCTTGATCAAGTGGTTAGGCGGTTGTGGTTTCTTATGACAGCTCCAGGCAGTCTTCCCACCCAGGGTCACCTAGATGGGGTTCCAAACAGAATGACAATATTGCTTAGTGGTTAGGACCATGGACTCGGGATTAGATTGCCTGGGTTCAAAATGGCCTCCACAAATGTAATCATGGTTCTATGAGCAAATGCATCTTTCTTCACCCCCTTCCCGAGTCTGTAAAATTGGGGGGAAATAATGGCGTTATGTTGTCGGGAATAATAAAGATGTGAATGTAAAGCTCTTAGAAAGGTGTCTGGCAAGTCCTCAATAAATGTTATCTATTATAATGGTCTGAAGTGTGCCTGAGGCAGTGTTCAGAAGCAATGGCTGCTGGCTCTGGGGTTCGTTTCCCATGTTCATTGCTTCCACTGCCCAAACACATCCTTGTTGTCCATTGAGTAATGCCACACCTGGTCCCAGGTGCACTTTTGCTCTCCAGAGCAACTCCTATTTTTTTTAACAGCTATGCAGATGACACAGACCAAACATCCTGTCCTCACAATTCTTCAACCTCCTCACTGGCACCAGTTTTCTCTTCCCCTTTGCCTTGTTGTGTGTGCTCAGGGCCACAGACCAGCTCTCATTACCTCTTGAACTCTTCACTGATACTTACTTCTTAATACTACCTGTGCCCTTTCTCCTAACTTTGTTATGTGGCCTTCACTTCCACAAGACTTGGACCTCACTAAATCCTCTCCGATGCCTTGTCCTATTGTTTTCTATCACTGAGCTCTTCCTTTCTTCTCCTGTTTCTGTATTCAGCCTGGGGTTCATGATCTTTCATGACAGACTTGCCCTAGACCATCTTTTCTCCCATTGCACTTACTTCCAAAAATGCCAGCTCATAGACCCATCCAACCTCCAATCCTCAGTGCTCAGAAAATCTTTATGGAAAGAAAGCAAGCTGAGATAAGTAGCATGAAAAAGAGAAAGCAAGAATCTCTCCTTATGAGGGAGGGTATTTCAGATGATCTTGCTACAGGCTTTTCAGGAATATATGTTTACCCCCTACACAACTTGAGTTACTATTTCTTCCAGAAACCTAAGCAAAACGGTTGATTTATGTCTGCTTCTCCATTTGTTCATGTATGCTCTGATTTAGGTTTTCAAATGTGGCCATATGGAGTAAGCCAGGCAAAATGGACTTCAATTAGGAAGTTGTATATGTTTATCATCTTTAAAATTATTGTTTTTCTTTGTTTACCTTCTTATAGTAGAGAATTTGTACCCTAATATTAGAGCAATATTAATGCTTATGTATAAAACATGTATATCTATTCTAGTAATCTAGCATGATAGTCTTTAGGCTGATGATTCATGGCATTACTTGGAAATGAATTTGAATCTTAGAAAATTATGAAGTTCAGTTTGTAATTTTCTAAACCTCTGGGGCTAAAATTTAGAATGTAAATTTTAGGGGCACCTGGGTGGCTCAGTCGATTGGGCATCTGACTTCGGCTCAGGTCATGATCTTGCGGTTTGTGAGTTCGAGCCCCACATCAGGCTCTGTGCTGACAGCTCAGAGCCTGGAACCTGCTTCAGATTCTGTGTCTCCCTCTCTCTCTCTGTTTCTCTCCTGCTCACATACTCTCTCTCTCTCTCTCTCTCTCTCTCTCTGTCTCTCTCTCTCTCAAAAATAAAGATTAAAACTTAAAAAATAAATTGTAAATTTTATAAGATTAGACTTCAAAAGACTTCACTGTAATACACTACTTACCAATTATGTAATGTTTTTCATAATTACATCTTAGTTCCTTTTCAAATATTCCAAAAAGCCATTTCAAAATGTGTGTGCGTGTGTGTGTGTGTGTGTGTGTGTAGATAGTATTAAGGAAGAAGTCAGAATATTTCTTATGGGAAAAAAAGAAATAAGAACATAAATATATTCAGAGCAGCAGATAATACTTATTGCATACTGTGTGCCAGGTCCAGATTTCTCACTAAATTTTGAAAAAAGCTAGATCTAGCATTTTGTTTTAATAAAGGAGATAAGGCTCAAGTCCTTTTTCTTTCCATACAAGCTTGCTTTCTAAATCCCAAGTCATGATTTTTTTTTAAAAAAAGGCACTTATCAAATACTGCATAAACTCACTCCTGAGCTGAGTTGTATGTAGAATGATGGCAGGTCAGCAGGAGACCTGTGTTGGGCAGAACTCAAATCACTCCACCTGCCTTTGTTAAGGACTTTTATTATCCACATAATGTATCTTTGGCACTTTCTTTTCCAGGCAAATTCATCACTCTGCTTACTTAAGAAATGAAAAGGCTGAAACGATATTCTTTGCCAGCTTTTTTCTTTTATGAATATGGTTAGTACTTTTCACAGAAAAGAATTTAATTTGGGGTCGTTCTGTCACTGCCCGTAAAGAGAACAAGAGAGGTGGAGATTAAGGGAAAGAGAAGCAAGAGAAGAAGTGAGTGTAAGAGGGAACAGCAGTACAGCATCTAGAGGAGCTCCCCCTTGTCCGCAGAGACCCCCACAGTGGATGCCTGAAACTGCAGATAGTACAGAGTCCTGTATATACTGTTTCCTCTTATGCTCACATGCCTATGATAAAGTTTAATTTATAAATTAGGTACAGTAAGAGGTGCCTGGGTGGCTCAGTTGGTTAAGTGTCTAACTCTTGATTTCAGCTCAGATCATGATCTCAAGGTTCATGGGATCAGGCCCTCCCCATGTCAGGCTCTGTGCAACAACATGGAGCCTGCTTGGGATTCTCTCTCTTCCTCTCCCTCTGCCCCTCCCCCCTTATACTCTCTTTCTTTCTCTCAAAATAAATAAATAAGCATTTAAATTTGACAGAGTAAGAGATTAGCAACAATAAGTAATAACAAAATAATTATAACAATATACTGAATACAAGTATATGAATTTGGTCTTTTTGTTTCTCAAAAAAAAATTTTTTTTAATAGCGTACTCACATTTCTTCTTCTTCTTATGATACTGTGAGATGATAAAATGCCCATGTGCTAAGACAAGTGAGGTGAGTGACGTTGGCACTGTGACTTAGCGTGAGGCCACCATTGACGTTCTGATGTCCTAATGATTTGTCAGAAGGAGGTGCATCTGCTCCGGGACCATGGTTGATTGTGGGTAACTGAAGTCTCCAAAAGTGAAACCCAAACTGCAGATAAGAGGGAACTGCTGCTAGTGGTGTGCCTAGCTTCATGCTCAGAGCCTTAGCGAGTGTGAAAGAAATTAAGTAAGACGCTTCCAAGCCTGATAGAGGACATTTCATCTCCCGTGGCCACCAAGCACAGGTAAGCAATGAGACCATGCCTCTGAGGATTCTTGGGTTTCTTTTGTTTTGTTTCATCAGTGCCATTTTTGCCCACACAATCTCCTGCAATTTATCACATTCAGGGAAGCCAGGGACTATCACCGCTTTATTCACCACTGTGTCCCTAGCAACTACCCTGATGGGTGCTCAAACATTTGTTGCTTAACAAATTGATAAACGGAACAACCATAAATATCTGAGTGGAGGCTTGTGGTGGAAAGTCAGATAAACAGATGAAGAATTTAAAAGCGATCCAGGTAAAGAGGTAAGTTTTGGAGCCTGTCAGGATTTTGCAGTTTGAATGAATTTCTAAGTGTGATTGCTGACCCAGACTGAAGGCAACGCTGGTACCTTTGATCTGAGTTCATTCTCCACTCCATTGATGGTAATCAATGTTGTTTGCCAGTTATTCAAATTCTTCTCATCTGGGAACATGTCATGTGATTATTTCTAGCTGGTGAGTTTAAGTGGAAGTGATCTATGTCACTTTCAAGCAACGCAGTTAACTGGTAAGGTAAGACCCTCCAGAGCTGTGTGTTTTCTTTCTTTAGTCACAGTTACTGACAGTGTTCTCAATAGTGACTAATCTATCAACCTGGGCCCTCAAGCGGACATTGGCAAATACAATGGAGGTCCCAAGTGACTTTCACTGACATGTAAAATGAGCCAGAAATAAACTTTCATTGTTTTAAAACTCTGAGACATTGGTGGTGTTTTACTATAACGCAGCCTATCTTAACTGATATACTTCCCCAACTGAAATACATAAGTAAGCCTACCTTCATCCTTGTTCTCCATCCTTTTACTTTCTCCTTACCTGACTTATTTTTCCTTTCTCTCTACTCACTGAAATCATTACCCTTCTTTAAAGATCCAACTTGAGAGAGTCTTACCTCCTTCAAAACTTTCATGATTGCTTCAGTACTAAGAGCTGGGTCCTTCCTCTGTGTTACTAAAGTCTTAATTACGAGTGCTATTTGTTTCTTATCTGTTGCTTTGTATGATCATTTTTTAAATGAGTGCATATTTCCCCGCTTAAGTAGAAAACCCTTATAACCATCAGAAACTATGTTTATCTTTCACTGAATCCGTCAAAATCCCTCTTAACTTGAATGGATTACCCACAGCATTGATGTGTTCAAAGTCAACAAATATTTAATAAGTGCCTACTATGTGTGTGGAAGAGACTGGTTGGCTGTTAAATCTTTTTGCTTTTCCTCCTGTGCACATAGCTAGAACACATCTCTCAGACTCTCTTCTAGTTACATATAATCATGTGACTGAGTTTGGGCATATAATATGGCGATAGAATGATGTTGAGTAAGTTCTCTTTTGACACATGAAAATCTCTTGCTTTGACTATCTCTTTCTTTGTTGATTCTGGGACGTGCTTAGAATTGATGTGATAATGATAGCCAGAGACTCCGTCAGCATGAGTCCCTGAATGGTTGTGTGGGAAAGAGCCACCATCTGTCCCACCAATCTACCATTTGGACTTTTGAGTGAATAAAACTTTTATTGTTGTGAACCATTGAGAGTTAGACTTTTATTTGTTATAGCTGCTAGCACTATCTTAACAAAGAGATTTGAGAGTGAGGGATTGTCATTTTAACACTATGGTCAGGAAGTTCTTATTGAGAAGGTAACATCTGAGCAGCATGTGGGAGCCATGTGGATACATGGAGAAAGAATGGTCTAGGCAGAAGAAAATGTGTGCAAATGTCCTTGGGTTTGCCTGGCATGGTCAAAAGATAGCAATTACCTCCATATGATTGGAGCAAAGAATGGTGGATGAAATAAATGAGAGGAGATATTACCAGATTTTTGAGGGCTTAAGGGTCTTATGATACTATTCTAGGCAATGGACTTAGTCTTGTACCTCAAATGCCCATTATCTTCTTTTTCCAAGCACATGTTAAATTGTACAACTGCCCTTGACCGTCTTAGACTGAAGCAACTATGATATAAATGAAATGTTCTGAGTATAATCCTCCGTACCACACTTTTAAACTTTAAACTTCATCTTAATATTCCTTTGCAGATGTAGCAAAATTCATGTGCCCTGTTTAGGTCCAGAGGAAAGAGTTTTTGCAGCTTGCCAATTCTCATAAATCAAGCCACATGCACAACTAAATCTTGACTTTTTCTACAAGAGCACAGAAGAACTTAAAATCACTCCATAC
Organism: Cryptoprocta ferox; assembly: GCA_028646485.1. Classification (NCBI taxonomy): domain Eukaryota; kingdom Metazoa; phylum Chordata; class Mammalia; order Carnivora; family Eupleridae; genus Cryptoprocta; species Cryptoprocta ferox. The sequence goes on from CM053567.1 coordinate 28,394,549, forward strand.
TTCATACAACCTCACAGGATGCTAGTGATTGCTGTCAGCTACCAGTGCAATGGGAGGTCAACCTGAAATGTATCAATATTTTATAGTACTCTAGAATTTCTTCCAGCAATTGTCTCTCCAGGTGAGTTTCAGGTCAAAAAGATAACTAAATAGCTCTTCTTTCATTCACAAATATAATTAAGCCCTGAAGTTTGCTAGACATGGCTATTAGTATGTTCGTTTTCTGTTACCTTAATATCTGAACCGCATATGTTTAACTAGTTTCTTTAGTTGTAGTTAGTAAATGACCAGTAGTAGAAAAATGAATGAGGAAATGCCACAAAAATAAATTTATGAAAGGAAAAAGGAAAATGCCTAGTGGATATATGGAAAATATTTAATTGACACAATGATAAAATTTGCATAGGTGTACAATTTTTTAAAATGTATATTTATTTTTGAGAGAGAGAGGAGAGAGAGAGCGTGCGCAAGCCAGCGAGAGACAGAGAAACAGAGGGAGACACAGAATCTGAAGCAGGCTCCAGGCTCCGAGCTATCAGCACAGAGCCCAACGCGGGGCTCGAATGCACGGGCAGTGAGATCATGACCTGAGCCGAAATCGGACGCCCAACCGACTGAGCCACCCAGGCGCCCCATAGGTATATGATTTCTATATAAATTCTATATAAATTTCCATATAAATTCTATATGATAGAATTCTATATGATAGAATTTATCACATTGGTAAAGTTACAATAAAATAAATCATGATGATCCTTTTTGACAAACATACAGGAAAATTTGCTCCATCATACATTAGTGGTACTATGAAAGCCAGATAAAAAAGAGAACACTTTTGCAATATATATTGGAATCCTTAAAAGTATATGTATTTACTAACTCTGCCCATGAGAGGGCCTAAGAATAGTAATACCCTCATGGCAAGAACACACCTAAGGCCAAGATCTTGGTTACTGAATACATATCTCCAGTTAAAAGAATCAAGGCTCCTTGGAGAAATGATTATTATAGGACCAGGCATGGGGAATATAAAATAAGAACCCTGGGCCATCTTGTAGTGCCAAAAAGTAAGGGATGATAAACAAAAACCAGAGGATCCAGACAGAGAAGATAAATACTACATGTAGAACCTTAAAAAAAAAAGTCAAATTCATAGAAACAGAGAGTAGATTGGTGGTTGTCAGGGGCTAGAGGGTGGGGGAAATGGGAAAAGGTCGATAAAAGAGTACAAACTTTCAGTTATAAGTTAATAAGTTCTGAGGATCTTATTTATGGCATGGTGACGATAGTTGGTGATATTGTATTATATAGTTAAAATTTGCTAAGAGAGTAAATCTTCAGTGTCTTCACTGCTTCCCCCCAAAAAGCTACTATGTGAGCTGATAGATGTGTTAATTAACTTGGTAGAAATCTTTCACTGTGTATATGTGTATCAAATCAACATGTTGTACATGTTAAATATATTACAGTTTTACTGGTGAATTATACCTCAATAAAGCTGCAAAAACATAGGAACCAATCTGAAAGAGTTGGCCAAGCTAGAATACTATGAGCAAGAAATAAATGATGCATTGAATTATAACCCAAAGAATAAAACAAATGTCCATGAGTCCATACTAATGTAAATCAATCAGCCAATCAATCAGTGAGGGAGAGGAAATCTTTGAACAATTCCAAAAAATTTATGGAGGTGCTATCCCTTTTGGGAGGTAGTGCTTAACGTACCTTCCCTTGAGTGCTGACTGGACTCTGTGATTTGCTTTCAAAGCATGAAGTATAGAAAAGGAAAACAGTAACTTTACAACAGAGAAATCTGGCAGACACCACTCTAACCAAGTAGTCCAGGTTAACATCACCAGTGATAAATTATGATGATATCACATACCCTCTGATAGAATGGAATGAGAAGGGTACCTCACCTCTCTGGTATTGTTCCCTGAAACTCATAACCCCAATGAATAATCGTGAGAAAACCCCAAATGAGGGACATTCAGCAAAATACTTCACAAATATCCTTCACAAATATCAAGGTCTTGTAAAACAAGGAAAGCCTCAAAAATTGTCTAAATGTAATCTGGGGTCTTGCATTGGATCCTGGAGCTGAAAAGGACGTTCGTGGAAAAACTGGTGCAATCTAAATAAGGTCTGTGGTTTAGTAAAAATATTAATGATGATAATAACAATCAACCGAAAAACCAAAATATCCTTCCAGCAAACACTATCACTCATAGGTACTTACCATGTGGAAACAATTCTGGCCTGTGTCAGTGGCTCTCAAAATTTAGAATACAATAGAATCACCGAGCATACAATAGATCCCCCACCCCCCAGCATCTTATTCAGTAGGTCTGGAGGGTGGAGTGAAGACAGGGTATTCCCCTTGCAACTCGTTCCCAGGTGTGGCGGCTGCCCTGGTGTGGAAACCACACACCGAGATCACAGACATCCGCAGATGCTTCCGACAAGGATGTTTGCTGTAATTTTCTCTTGGATTATATAACTTTTATTTTATTATCTTTTCATTAATATCTTCAAATCTTTAAAAATGTTCTTTGATGTTTCCAACATCGCCATAATATGGGTGTGTTGCTTTTGTAGTAAGAGAAAAATAGAACTTCAAGTTAAAAATGTAGCTCTTTTTCACATGATAGTCATGGTATTGAAATGAGATTTTTGCTTTCTTGAGGGCAGACTGATGTACAAGAAATGCTACCGGTGGGGCGCCTGGGTGGCTTAGTCCGTTAAGCGTCTGACTTTGGCTCAGGTCATGAACTCACGGTTCCTGTGTTTGAGCCCCGCCGCAGGCTCTGTGCTGACAGCTCAGAGTCTGTAGCCTGTTTCAGATTCTGTGTCTCCCTCTCTCTCTGTTCCTCCCCTACTTGCACTCTCTCTCTGTCTCTCTCTCTGTCTCTCTCTCTAACTCTCTCTCCCTCTCAAAATAAATAAAGATCAAAAAAAATAAGAAAAAAGAAATGCTATTTGTGGCTGCTTTTTTTAAAATTAATTTTCAATTTATTAAGGTGACAAGTTGAAAAACTTAGTTTTCCCTTAAGCTTTTTAAGTTCAACCTAAAAATTGTATTATAGTTGTAAATCTCTTAACCTTTAACAATCATGTCCAAGGAAACTTTGATTAATATTTCTACATTCTCCTAAATATTCTGTCCCATTTACAAACTTGGCTAAACTCTCCTAAAATGTTTTAAACTTCATTTGTAAATGTAACATAATAGATTCTATTTTCACATATTTTAAATAAATGTTCACCAAGCAAAACTTTCCCATATACTTTGATGTTGTAAATCTATTAAATTATACATTAAAAAAATAAAGAATCTAAGTTCTTTAAAACATTCTAATATTATTAACAAACTTAGGCAAAACCTCATACGGTTCAGCTTAAAATTCCAAGTCTCAAATCAATGACTCAGTTATATATTTTTGCATTTTCCTTGTAAGAGTAATCTTGCAGAATTTCAAAATGTCAAATTTTCAAAAGTATAACAGTTATTTTAAATGCCAAAAACCCAAGCTTGTTCCTAAACCTAACATAAACGATCAGTTCTATGGGTCTAACTTGCTTCTTCCTGTATGTACCGTTATGGGCTGAATTATATCACATCCAAACTGCTATATTGATGTTATACTCTTCAGTACCTCAGAATGTGACCTCACTCTGTAAATAGAGTCTTTACAGAGGTGACTAAGTTAAAATGGGGCCAGGGAGGGGGGTGATACTGTAAGAAGGCAGAAGACCACATTGACTATTTCACAAATTAAGGAATGCCAATGAACTGAAAGCTAATAACTGAAAGGAAAACAGTATGACACGGTGAAAACAACTTAACTCCTCACCGGGAGGAGTGACTGTGTTAATAGGGAAACACCCTGGAGAAGTTACTATGTTCACCCTTTCTAACAATTAGAAACACATTCCTTTGGGATAAGTGATGGTGTCTCGGAGAGTCCACTGTCAGCCAATTCATAATCCTGGAGTAAGAGGGGCAAGACACTTAGTTTCTCTGGTCCTCAGTTGCCATATTTATGAAATGAGGACAATAATTGTAGCAAACACTGCCGGAAGCCAGTTTTCTGAACTCATAAGTTGAGAAAAAATCTCCTTGTGAGGTAAGGCAGGTTTGCAAAGCCTCCCACCATCAGATGGCGACCAGCATCTACACCCACTCAACCCCCACTCAATTTCTGCTTGAGCACTGGACCCCCAAGGCGCCTGACTGACTGATATCAGGAGTGACTTGCCTTCTTATGCTAAAAATATGTGAATTGTACCTTATGAAAAAACTTGTTATAGGAGTTTCTTCTTTTGTGATTATAGGAGCAAATATTACATTTCCTGAGAAAACCTGTTTTTCCTCTCCTCCAAAAACAGGCTATTGACCCCTGCTCACAAAGAACTAATGCTTGCCTTTACTAAGCTAAAAACATTGCCTTGTATTTAAATGTAAGGATAACTTCCTTCCCCTTGTGATAAACATCTAGTCACCTACTTCAATCACTATTGATAAAGATTATGCATGAGTCTTCTACCAATCTATGTTCTGGGAAATTTTTACATACCAAAGAATTTGTCATCAGAAATCATTGTCTAAGTCAATTGCCACTTTTGATTTGTACCCCATATTTTTTTTCAATAAATAAAGCTGACTTTCCAGTCAGTGCAGAGATGCCTGACTGGAGAGCAGAGATGCCCGCCTGCTGATCAGAAAGAACCCTGTGGCTCTCTCATTCCCTTCCCCTTTCGCCCATTCTCATCTCTTTCGTGCCGACACCGTCCATCCTTCAAGGGAACCCTGGATCTACTGAAACTGGACTCCGGCAATACTCTCCATTAACAGGTGGACTTTGAAGACATCAGAACCTTAATGTGACAATGATCTCTATGAATTCAGTGTTAAGGCATCACCTGCACAGAGAAAATGAAAATAAGGAAACAATAATAGGAGACATTTATGAAAGAGCATTTATTCATTGTCATCGTACTAAGTACTTTATGTACAATGTACCATTACATTCTCATAACCAACATATAAGGTCATCCCCCTTTTCTAGTTGAGGAAAGTGAGCCTTAGGGAGGAGACATAATTGGATGACGGCCTTGTGCTAATGTGTGTTGGGATGGAGATTTGGAACTGATGCCTGACTTCAAAATTTGTGCACTTAATTAATAGGCTGTAATGATTCACAACTACACAAAATTTTACCTAAAATTTCAAGGGTCTCACAACCTTCTATTCTTGTGCCTGAGCTCATGGACTCTGGGTCAAGGATTCTTTACTATGGTTTCTGCCACCTGGTTAAGCCTCCAGCTTCTTTCCTTCCCCAGAGTTTTATTCCTTCATTAAAAATTCCTGTTCCCTTTCATCAACAAATCTGAGATGGACTTGTTCAGCTGGACAAAAAGACCCTGGATAAGGGCCAAGTCTCCTTTTCAGTTTCATTCCCTATGGTCCTTATTCTCCACTTCACACCTACACATTCGACCAAACAGAACATCTTGCCATTCCACCTGTTAGTTTCCTAATGTTGTCTTCACAAGGTACTGTAAAAACAGCACAAATGTATTGTCTCAGAGTCCTGAGGGATGGAGGTCAAGATCTAGGAGCTGTTAGGGTGGTCACAACTCTGAGGGCTGTGAGGGAGAATCTGACCCAGGCCTCCCCAAGCTTCTGGTGGTTGCTGGCAATCCTTGGGGTGCCTTGGCTTCTGCTGCATCTCTCTGATCTCTACCTTCATCTCCACTTGGTGTTCTCCCAGTGTGATGACTGTTTTGTCCAAATTTCCCCATTTTATAATGTCTATCCTCTTCCAGTATGATCTCATCCTAAGCTAACTAATTTCATCTACAATGACCCTAGTTCCAAATAAGGTCACATTCTGTGGTGCTGGGGGTTAAGACTTCAACATATGAATTTGGGGGAGGGGACACAGTTCAATCGATAACACCTCCCGATATGCCAAGTGCATCTGTGCTTTCAACCCCAGAGAATTGCTCTTCTAGACTCTTCTTCCCCTGATTCTTTATACTGAATTCTCAACCTTTGAGCCATCTCCAATATAAATTATTTTATGAAGCATAACTCTCTCATGTAGTTGGTTATTATCCTCAAACCTAGAGAAAGTTCTTTCTGTTGTGTACAGTCCTCCTTACCGGTGTGGTTGTTATTTATCTGTCTCTTTTGAAACAGTAAGCCCTTCGAGGGCTGTATTCATGTCTTAACTCATGTTATGGCGTCTGGTACATAGTAAGTGCCCAGTAACAGTTGTTAATTGAGTGAAGAAGGGTAACATTCTCCTATACTCTGTTATGGTCTTCTTAATTTGCTAGCAAGAGAGAGCTTTACTGAGGCTATTAATCTTACAAAAAAAAAAAAAAGTAAGGCTTTAAAGATTTGGGTATTGAGCACTTTTGATTTTCTTAATAAAATAAAAGGAAGAGGTCACATGATTTTACTGATAGAACTGGGTGATGGCACTTTTTATGTCCAGTGTCTAAAGTTAACCAAGTATCAGTTCTGGGCAGTCTCTTATTTTCTGGCCAGGGTTTCACCATTCCAGCGGTCAACCAGATGCTTGTACAGCAACCTGTAGGTTCGTGCATGCTCTTGACACTTTCCAAGGTAGTCTTGACATCAGGCATGGGAAGCTGTAAGGTTTTTCTTGTAATTTTCCTACAGCCTACCATCTCAATATATTTGCCTGGCCTGCTGTGTTTCCACATACTCTTACCAGTTAGAATTTGAAGGCAAACCTAGTTAAGCACCTCTTCAGGGGTGAAACTGTAATGATAAATACATAAGAGTCCACTGAGCAGACTCTCTGGTGGAAAGGTGTGGGAGAATGCAATTCCGATACCGCTCAGTCCTACTAGGATGCAAATCATTTAGCAGGCACAAATGACTTCCCCATAATGCAGGGAGCATTCCCAGAATAGTGCATTTCTACTCCTGTCAAGGGATGTGATACAAAGGATAACTTAGCTGCTACAAGGGAGAGAATGGAAATAGCTCTTTAAACACTGTATTTGAGCAGTTGTTTAGAGCTTACCTTGACTGTCTTCGTCATGGGCAGCTGTTTTATTTGCTGTCTTTAATACTGATGATTTGCATTCACAGAGCAAGAACTCGGAATTACTTTACAAATATTCTTATTAAAACTTACACTGCTGTTATGGAATAAATACATGGCTAATTTTATTTTATTAATTTGGGGGGGCTAGGATCATGAGGCATTGAGTTTGATTTACCCAGAAAACACAGTGATTTAATAACACGCAAGATTGATAAAGTGACTACAAAGTAACGCAGTTTCTTTACTTAAGAAGAACTGTAGAAATCCCATATCACTGTCCAAATACAAATTAAATAACATTCAAATGCTAGTGCCACTTTCAGAACTGAGATTTGGACGGCCTCAGTGGTAGAAAAATAGAAATTTTTATTTCTAAAGTTTCTTTTCAGAAATAGCCAAGAATCTTCCAGAACAATATCTAGTGAATATAGTGGAAAAACCCCCTGCCCAATTGAGGTTGGAGTAAAAAACAAGACAGTAATTTATTTTCATGTATACCTTCTAATTTGGCTTTCTGGAAGTTTCCAGTTTCCAAATATCTTTTTAAATATAACGGCATCACTGAAAAATGTCTATAGCCCCTGAAGAGATACATATGTTAAGTCAGTATTTGAATACGTAGGTTTGGGTATATTTTCTTCCCTACCCCCAAGTTTATTGAGATATAGTTGACATATAACATTGTGTAAGTTTAAAGCATACAGGTGATAAGTTGATACACATATATATTGTGAAATTATGACCACAATAAGGTTAGTTAACACATCCATTTATCATCCACCACATAGCTACCAGTTTTTGTAGTAAAAACATTTAGTAACTACTTTCTTAGCATCTTTCAAGTATATAATACAGTATAGTCAACTGTAGTTACCATGCTGCACATAAATCCCCAGAACATATAACTGGAAGTTCATACACTTTGACCACCATCTCATCCCTTTCCCCCACCCATCAGCCTGTGGCAACCACCATTCTATTCTTTGTTTCTGAGTTTGGCTTTTTATAAGATTCCACATATAAGTGAGATAATAATACAGTATTTGTCTTTGTCTGACTTATTTTACTTTGAAAACCCTGAGGTCCAACCATGTTGTTGCAAATGGTGGGATTTCCTTCTTTTTTATGGCTGAATGACATTCCACATGTATCTATACCATCCTTTATCCATTCATCTGTCAATAGACACTTAGGTTGTTTCCATGTCTTGGCTATTGTGGTAGCCAAGAGTGCAAATATCTCTTCAAGACAGTGATTGTATTTCTTTCAGATATTGGGTATGTTTTCTCTTCATGGCCCCCAATCCTTGACCTCCACCTCACCCTGCCACTGCCAGTGATGTTGTCCTGATTCTTCCTGTACGCATGAAAGGCTTGGTATATCCATTTTAGTGTTCCATGCTTTGAGAAGACAGTGCACCTTCTGCCTAATTTAAGTAACTACTTTATTCTTATATCACGCTTTGGCATGGTTATCTATTATGGACTCAGAGCCTGACTAAAAAATGGGCCAACCAAGCAGATGTCCAAAATGCTAATTTATGTGAAACAACAAACATTACTGGAGTGATCGAACATTTCTGAAAATGAAAGGAGATTGGGAAAACTGTAATTACCTAAATTCTTCTTCATAGTCTACTAATAATAGAAAACGCTCGTTTGCAGCTCAATCTGTTCCAGGCACTGTTCTAAATGTATTAAGTATATTGACTTCTCTAAATCTCACAATAACCCTCTGATGTAGATAGCATTTCCATTTTACAGATTTGGAAATTAAGGCACAGAGAGGTTAAATAATTGTCCAAAGTCACACAGCTAAGAAGTTCCAGAGCCTTTATCGCATATGGAGAGAAACTGTAGATATTAGATGATACCTACTTTTCTAAAGGTTCAAAAACCTTTTAGAAAAGTTGGGAAGACTCCCTCACCCCTAGGGTTATGGTTCAGAAACATAAAATGTTCATTTAACTTCTTACTAGGACAGGTCAGCCCAGAGAGCGGTAGGAGCTTTTGCTTGACTGATAACAGTCTAGGGCTAGAACTGACTGTGCAGAACAAGAAGGAGGGTCTGAGCACTGCTGCCTGCTGCTAGGATCCTTCTTTGTCCTTCCCCCAGGCTTCTCTCAACCTCTCCTCTAAATAAATGTGAACAAATGATCCAAAAATGCAAGTTTGAAGGAGCAAGTGTATTAGCCTGCTTGGGATGTTAAATTATTAGCCTGCATGAGGGGCCTATACATCTTTGTCAGAGGTGGATCAGATTGAGTGTGTTTTAATGGAACAGGGCTCCTGAAGTAATTTAAAAGGAGAAAGAAGAAAAAGAAGGGCAGAGGGCTCAGAGCAAAAGTGATGCAGGTGCGAGTATCCTGTTCTGATCATAGGATGGACCCGTCCCCCTAATCCAGGAGAGTCTCCCTAATCCGGGCGACTCCTGCCAGGAGACCAACAGACTTGGTCTGCTTGTTTTTGTCCTACTGGGAAAGGACCAGGGTTGTTGCTGTGTTGTCTAAAGTCAGCAGAGTTGTTGCAGAAGCAGCGAGATTGTTTTCATCTATCAATAAGATGCAAGTTGTTCGCATCAAGAATCTCACAGAAGCTTGTTTACTTGTAGCTAAGTGATCATTAGGCAAGAGGACACAGAAACAGAGTTTTATGTTAGGAATAGCCAGTCTTGCCTGCATTGAGAAACTTGATTTGTGGGAAGTCAATGAACAGATTTTTAGAAATGTACTGTTAGAAACATGCTACAATTAGGTTGTGTGCTTTCAACTCCTGTTCCTTCCAATCTATCCTGCTTTTTGCATGAAGGGCTATTCCTTAAAGTTCTGTTTCTATTTAGGAAATGATCATGAATACCAGTTGACTATTTAATGTACCCAATGGTATGTATTTCCAAACTTCCATCAGATGTACTACCCTTTCATCTTCATCCCCCCAAAGCTTAACTCTGATTCCTAACCAGACAAATGTGTGTTGGTCCCATCAGGGCCAGGTTATACACAGATGAGGTTACCAATTAGGTAGTAAGATTTCGAGCGGGTCCTGTAAGGGCTGTTGTCCCCAGATATTCTCTCAGCCACTTGGATACAGCCTGCTGTGTCATTATTAGAATTTATTTATTCAGTCTCAGATTTTGATGTTGTTAAGAGTTTCTCCTTCACTAAGAAATATGCATTTCAAACTGTTAGCAGTTTTACTTCAGTGTGAAGGATCTCTCCAAGAGCAGGTGTAATGAAAGAAAAGATCTAGAGAACATGAGGAGCTTGAGGTGAAGCCATCGCTATATACAGAGCACTGTGTGCGTGTGTGTGTGCATGTGCGCGTTTCAGATAGTCTAAAACAAAACAAAACAAAATCAGTCTGTTGTCCAACTTACACAAAAATTGAAGGATGATAAATTGCAGTAAACTAATTCATGAAAACCAAGAAGCCAGGGGACGATCTGTAAGCCAGATTGCTCTTTTATTTATGTTCAGAGGGAGGCGTATTTGGCCAGAGAGCTATGATCTGTTATCTGTGTGAGTCTAGTAAGGGGACAGCCTGAACTTTCAAGGATTATACTGAATTTCAAATATTCTGTCACATTTTCCCTACAAATACACTCATCTCTATGGAACTACAGATGTCCAGATGTGCAGTTTGTTGGGATATAATATGTGGAAGATACACCAACACTACACTTGGGATAAGCCTTTTGTTAGATCATCCACTCAGGAAGGCACATCATATACAGAGGTTTGCCTGGTGATCCTGGAGTCAGAGAAAAAGAAATGTTCCTACTAGGGATGTGGACAATCCACCATCTTTTTATTCTATGCTTTCTCTCTTAGAGAAGAGTTCTATGAACCTCGTATCATGCTGTTTCTTAAAATCAAATTCCTTTGTCCTTGACCTTTGCCTCGGATCATGTTCCAGAAAACTCTGATAGTCATTCCTATGCTGTGATCAATCTTATTTCAATCTCTCTTGCCTAGTTTCACTCATCTATAATTCACAGTAGGTAATAACATTTCACATTCATAAATGCAGGTGTGCAAAGATGAGATTTTTTTTTTAAACTGAACTTAATGTAGCTGGTAAGTACCCATTGCCAATAGATAGGCAAAAACCACATATCAATTCAAACTCATGAATTCACTTCCAGTTAAAAACTGTATTTTTATGTGTCTGTTGATTCAATCCAGAAACTACTCTACTTTGTTGTCTTTCCCTGGATATTATGTAAATTTCAAGATGGTTGACTTATTCTGACTTATTGTCCTGGGATCAGATGAGGGCTGTCTGCCCTACCTGCTACACTGTCCTCTTTGACCATCTCTGAGGTGTAGTTTGTCTCATGTGGTCTTAGTAATCCATTTCTGACCCTGTTATATCTGCTGTAGTTATCTGAGATCCTGGCCTGGACCCCAGATGACATTCTCATCACCTCAACCCAACAGAAAAGGTAATTCTGTGCTCCTCTTTGGGGGCTGAGGAATTCTTAGCAGCGTCACTAATTTTTCCACCTCACTTTGGGGTGCTCATATCGATGTCCTCACTCCCAGATACCTCCCTCAGCTTCTGCTGGACATAGAGCTCTTCTCTGAGGCCTTCAGTTCCTCAGGCTACACCCTGGTATGCCAGACACTGTGTTTTGTCTTCTAGAATGTAGGATTTCTACCAAAGTTTACATAATCCATCTTCAACTGTGAATTAATTCCAAGGTACCAACCAATTATTCCTGACCCTCTGATTCTTCCTTCCTAATTTGAATGAAACTTTGTATCTTGGGGGTAGGAAACTGCTCTTTGCTCATTACTCATAATTCCTTTCTCTATGGCTCATGACTTAAAGGGTCTGCTGTCCTTCCTGCCCTTTGTAACTCAATAACCTCTATAAAAAAATTCTAGCTCCTACCGTAGAAGGACTTGCATTGATGGCTACTCTTTCAGCTATTTTCCAAAATGCCTGATTTGGTATTAGAAATCCAGTAATAATTTCTTTGTTTCTAACTGTTTCTGACCTCCCCTGGGAGTGGTGCATACAGAGGAGCATTTGGGTTTTCTTGTGGCTACCATCAATAGGTGAAACTTCCTCTTCCCCTCCTTGCCTTCAAATCTTTTTCCAAGGCTCATTTCCACAAAAGTCATCATAAAATAGATCATTTTGTCACCTTTTATTTTTTACATGCATTGCTTATTACTTTTATTAATTCACCAAGGTCACTTAATTTAAGGACTGTAGCCCTGTGAAAGGCAGAATGCACTGGATGAGTAAGGAAATGGTTGGGGCATCTGGGTGGCTAAGTCGGTTGGGCGGCCGACTTCGGTTCAGGTCATGATCTCACAGTTCATGAGTTCGAGCCTTGCATTGGCCTCTGTGCTGACAGCTCAGAGCCTGGAGTCTGCTTCAGATTCTGTGTCTCCCTCTCTCTCTGCTCCTCCCCTTCTCATGCTCTGTCTCTCTCTCAAAAATAAGTCAACATTAAAGAAAAAGAAAAAAAAGGAAATGGTTTTATTCAGACTATTGCACGAGGTTTTATTCACACCATTCACTAATAAAGATTGTCTCAAAATGGAGGAAGAAAACCTGGGGTTTACAGGTAAACAAGAGTCATGAGGAAGGAGAGACAATGAGTCTTAGGAGACTGGAGAAGAAGGTGGAGACAATTCTTATCTTGGAATAAGGGAAGGTATGGTAGTCATTTGTGGTTAGCCATTTTCCAGAACACAAAGGAGTGGAGGACGAAAGTTCAACGTTATCAGTTCCCCTTTACTGTTCATGAAGAATTTCATTCTCCTTCATTCTATCAGATTACTCAGTTGAAAAAAAAAAAAAGCCTTTACAATCTTTAGTAAAGCAGACACATGTAAACGTAAGCTCTTCTTTGAAAATCTTATAGATAAACCCATTAAACCTTAGCTATCATTGACCAAGGTAAATAAAATTTCCTTTCCATGAACTTTCTACATCCATCTGGTTTTGTCCTACAAGATAATACCCAGTCATTTTACCTTAGAACTAAATTGCTCTTTTTTTCTTTAACAGAAACGTGTCCTGCACACCTTGCACACAAAGTTGTACATTCCTGCTGCTACTGCTCCTGTTAGAGTCTCACTCACATATTATTTAACCTCAGTAACTTCCATTTCACAGAGAAAACTAGGAGGCAGATAACCGTGAACTGTCTGTCACACACCAGTACTTTTCAGCAGATGAGTTGAGCTCATGAATAAACATCTCACATCTTCTCATAGCCATACACATCCTTATAATACAACTTCTCAAAGTAGTAAAAATGAACACGTTCATTGGCAGACTCAAATGCATAGTTCCTCTTTCCTTCTGTAACACATATAAGACAAAAAATAAACTTAGAATTATGCTTATATATTAATGTTTCAGTATTCCATCTTTGAAATGATCTAGGCATTCAATGAATATCTATTAGTTAACTCAATTTAGTATAAATCTAACCTTTTAAGTTTCCTAAAGATCCTAGAAATTATCTTCCTGCTGACAAACTATAAAACATAATTACTTTTAAAATAAAGTTTGTTATTACAATGACTTTATTTGGTTAAACACAAATTTACATTTTTCATATTTTAAACATTAACAATCTTATATATTACTTCTACTGGCTTAATCCATCAGTAAACCTGTGTGATTTCATGTAGAATGCTTCCAAGTAGAACAAAAATCTATGTATATATTATTCTTAACCCTAATCAGAGAAGACATGGCTGTTTTTATTAAACCAAAAATATTAAACCAGTCTTGTTTGCCAAAGCTTTATGTACATTATGTGAACTTCAATTCCTAAAGCATATCCAAGCTAGTTTTTATAAAGATAATTTTTAAGTCTAGCACATTAAAGTATCTGAGATTTAATTTCCTTAATTTCTGGAAATATTAGGAATATTCAATTCCATAAGTGCTAACGTATTACTAAGCCATCAGAATAGAGCTCCTTTAAGAAGCTTTATTATCTGACTCAGTAATACCATCTTTAGGTAGAGAAATATTACATATCATACAATGAAAGGTAAAAGCCTTTCTGAATTACAGATGCACAATCCTACAGGCATAGAGAGACCTCAGAGCTTCAATTCTAAAATTTCAGCCATGAGTCAAGCGTAAACACATAATTACAAAACTCACTGGTTCACATCAAGGAGCAGTTTTCTTCACAGTGGGTATGAATCTTTAATTTATTTGAGCTCTATATAGTCAGGTAGACAAACAGAAAAGACTAGCAAACTAGATTATTTGTTGTCTCTCACCCCAGAGAGGGATCTCTATAAACCATTGATCTGTTTACAGAGATCACCAAATGGTCAAAACATGAAACCAAAGAAGCCAGAACCAGAAATCAACTCAATACTCAAAAGGAATCTAAGTCAAATTTCTTGCCAATGGACAGCAGTGGAGAACAAGGCATGAGTCAGACTCACTGACCGCTTGTCCTGGGTGGAGCAAATCGGGATATGAAAGCAGGATGCACGACTCTCCGAGGTCATGACATCCAAACTGTGAAAACAAATGTACTGTAAAATTAAGGAGATGAGTTGTTTTCAAGCTATTGCAATAGGGGTCATTATCATTAATGAGGAACATTTCAAAGATGTTCTGGAGAGAAAAATCTGTGAGAAAATGTGGGGTTTTATAGAGGCAAGTAAATGAAGGAGTCAGGAGGAGAGATGGACAGTAAGTCATGGGATTCATGAGGTCAGGACATTCTTATCTTGGAATATGCAACAGCAACAGGGTCCTTTGTGGTTAGCCATTTCCCAGATTATAAAGGAATGGGGAGATTTCTTGACTGTCAAACCTCAGGGCTCAGATAAAGTTCAGTACCATCATCACCTCATCTTCTGGTAGATCTAAACTGGTATGGGGGTTTAGGGATTAGGATAAGCGTGAGGGGGCAGAGCTTAGTGATTTGGAAACAACACTCAAGTGATTTTGATTACAATACCTCCTGGTGAAAATCTCCTCCTGTAATTTCCCTCAGGTCAGAAACATGTGATCATCTCCCTTTGTGAAGGTGGGGAAGTTACTGAATTTCCCTCCACCTCTCTCTCCTAGTCAGCAAAATTGGAAGGTTGTAAATAAGTAGAGTAATGTTCATTGTGCATTTGTCTATAAGAAGTAAAAGGTTGAAAACAACCTAAATGTGTGTCAGTGGGGTAACGAATACATAAAATGTTTTGTATTCACACAGTGGGATACAGCATGGCAGTTTAAATATATTAATTTGATTTACATACATCATCACAAATAGATCTTATATTCATAATGTTAAATAAAGAAAGAAAAGTAGAGACTGATACCAGCAGCATATTACTTATATAAATGTAAACTCATAAGTCAGAAACAATACTGTATATCGTGAGTGTAAATATATACATATAAATGAGAAACCATTTTTAAAATAGATGAGAGTTGGGGCGGCCAATTCCTAGCCACTAGGCACATATGGCATGCAAGCACTTGGAATGCCATTAATCTGAATTGAGACGTGCTGTGAGTGTAAACTGCACACTGGTTTTGAAGACTTATTTTAGTTTCTTTTTATTTTTAAAATTTTTTAAATGTTTATTTATTTTTGAGAGAGAGAGAAAGAGAGCATGAGCCAGGGAGGGGCAGAGAGAGAGGGGTAGACATATAATCCAAAGCAGGCTGAAGGCTCCGAGCTGTCAGCACAGAGCCCCACACGGGGCTTGAACTTGGGAACCGTGAGATCACGATCTGAGTTGAAGTCAGGAGCTTAACTGACTGAGTCACCCAGGAGCCCCTTGAAGACTTATTTTTATAAAAGGAAGCAAAAATAGCACATTAACATTGTTTTATGTTGATTTCCTATTGATATGACATTTGGGATATATTGGGTAATAATTTAAAATATAGTATTAAAATTAAGCCCACTTCTTTTGTGTTTTTTTTCCTTTTAATATGTGGCTTGCAAACATTTAAAATTACATATGTGGCTCACATTTTATTTCTAGCAGATGGTACTGAACTAGAAATTTGCATTTCAAGCCCAGCTCCTTAGGTTACCCTCAGGAAAAGGGGAAGTAAGTAGCCCTTGGGATGATATTTAACAGGGTCTTTTCACAGTAGGCTTAATTGTATTAAAGATAAATAGACTTAGAAGCACATATGAAAAAAAATATTGCTAATTCTGAAGTATGAGAGTAGAGGTGTTGCTACTCATGCCATTTTGTCTATGATTTCTTTTTGATTTCTAAACAGAAAAAATAAAAATGTTGTACTAAGTCTCCAAAATCTTGCATAGCTCCCTCTTCCGTGTTGACAGATAAAAAGAGCAGTGCACTGTAGTTTATTCAAAACTAGCTATGTAGCCTTAGATAAGTCACCTAGTATTTTTATCCCTCATTTTTCTTTTCTATAAAATTGAATGGTGGAAGAGAAGTCTCAAAAAATTCTTTGTGTATGATTACACGAGCCTAGTACGGCAAATATGTAATAAATTATTGTGAAAATCCCCTTATTCGTCAAAACAAATGTTTTTTTTAATAGTGGCCATGACATTGACCTACAATATTCCATCTAACTAGCTTGATGAATTTGTTTTAGAGATTTGGTATAGTGTGATTTAATCACCCTGAAAATATTGGGTTCTTTTTCATTTCTTTATTTTGCTACAAAGAAATTTGCATCAGGAAACTCAGTGCAACAGAAATTAGCATCAGGAAACTCAGTGCAACAGACTATTCTGCAGAAGTTGTTGATACTATGTTAATGCCATATAATGTGGATGACAGTACTTGGGGGTAACTATGTAAGCAGCCATCCCTTTGACTTCTTCATAAAGTATTTGGGCATGGCTAAATGTTTGAAAAAGATTATTTAACATACATATTGACTAAAGAAATGTATAGTTTCTTTAGTTCAAATGTTTTTAAACTCTCAAAACACAAGTAGGTTCTCTTTATATTTAATAATTATTTTTCTTTATAATATGTCTTTCCCAAAGCTACTAATTATAGCTTCATATCTAAATGGGAGAGAGGGAAAATGACACCACCCACTTTTGTTGCTTTTTCTCCTTATATTTCCTAATCATTTTTTCTTGTTTTTATTTATTCTTTTCTCATTTTTTAATTTTTTTAATTTATTTTTGAGAGAGAGACACAGCATAAGCAGGGGAGGGTCAGAGAGAGGGAGACACAGAATGCGATGCAAGCTCCAGGCTCTGAGCTAGCTGTCAGCACAGAGCGCGACGCGGGGCTCGAACCCACGAACCGTGAGATCATGACCTGAGCCGAAGTCGGACGCTTAATCGACTGAGCCACCCAGGCACCCCTCTTTTCTATTTTTTAAAGTTTATTTATTTATTTTGAGAGAGACAGAGAGAGTATGAGCAGGGGAGAGAGAGAAGGGGAGAGAGGGAGAATCCCAAGCAGGCTCTGTGCAGTCAGTGCGCAGAGCACATGCAGGGCTTGAACTCACAAAACTGTGAGATCATGACCTGAGCTGAAATCAAGAGTCAGATGCTTAACCGACTGAGCCACCCAGGCACCCATATTCCTTACAATTTAATGAGTATTTGGCTTGGTGATACTGGGTCACTATTCAAAGATATGTAAATATGAAAGCTAGACAAGAGTAGAAAACTTAAATAAAGCTCATCTTATAATAATTTTATCAGAATGTGTTCAAAGGAGACTAGTTGGGGGTCACCTGGGTGGCTCAGTCAGTTAAGGTCTGACTTCGGCTCAGGTCATGATCTTGTGGTCTATGAGTTCAAGCCCCGCATTGAGCTCTGTGCTGAGAGCTCAGAGCCTGGAGCCTGCTTTGGCTTCTGTGTCTCTTTCTCTCTCTGCCTCTCCCCTGTTTACGCTCTGTCTCTCTCTGTCTCTCAAAAATAAATAAATGTAAAAAAAAAAATTCAAAGGAGACTATTTGGTAAGATACGGAGTATATGCCTTCTGGGCAGTTCACACAAAAAGTAAAGAATAACTTCTTGTTAAGAGCTCTAAAACAAATTTATCATTTTAACAGACAGAAAATCAAATTTTAACTTTTCATAAATATAATATTTGGCAGTAAAGAATACACAGAAAATTTTTCTTGTGGATAAACCCATCAATACCAACTCAACTTTCATAAAAATTTTAGGACATTTTATTTCTTCTTTTCAGACTCAGATATTATAAAGCAAGGGAAATAAGAGTATCTTCTCTGTAAACCTTCTACATCTTTCTGCACCCACATAATATTTATTTTTTACCATCCTTTTCAGGTTTTGAATTCTGGAATAACCAGATACTTTAAGAAAGAAAACTCATATATATATATATATATATATATATATATATATATATATACATACATACATATATATATGTATGTATATATATATGTATACATACACACACATATATGTATTATTTATTTACTTCGATAGAGAGTGAGAGAGTGTGTCACAAGTAGAGGAGGAGCAGAGAGAGAGGGAGAAAGAGAATCCCAAGAAGGCTCTGCACAAGGCTTGATCCCACAAACCGTGAGATTATGACCTGAGCCAAAATCAGGAATCTGAGGTTTAATAGACTGAGCCACCCAGGTGCCCCAAAACTCTTTTTATCTTGATAAAAACATAGTCCATTACTTTGCTTACAAATTCATACTTCTCTGTCACGATTGTTCTCAGCATAGTATCAAAGTAGCTAACTTCTACTTCATAGAGAAAATTAGAGGGTAAATAAGAAGTGTCATATATAAGCATTTTAGCAAACTAGCAAAGCTCATGAATACACGTAACACACATTTCATAGCCAATCTACATATTCCTACAGTGGAAAAACTAAACATATTTATTAATGTGACCCAAAGATATAGGAATTCCACATCACAAAAATATAGAAGCAAAGCATATACACTTACAATTATGTTTAATATCTGTGCTTTAAAATGTAGACATACTATAGGCGCCTGGGTGGCTCAGTCGGTTAAGCATCCAACTCTTGTTTTTGACTCAGGTCATGGTCTCATGGTTTGTGGGTTTGAGCCCCACATCGGGCTACATGCTGACAGGGTGGAGACTGCTTAGGAATCTCTCTCACTCTTCCTTTCTCCCCCCCCCCCATGTTTTCTCTCTCTCTGTCTCTCTCTCTCTCAAAGTAAAATTAATTAAAAATAAGATAAAATGCAGATGTACTTAAAATTATCTGGGTGACAAGTGATTATTCAGTAATTAATTTAATATTAGTCTAAAGCTTTATGTTATCTAAGGGTCTTGGATATTATGTTCAAGCTAATACACTATAAATATGATTCCCAATGTTATAAAAAGTTTCAGAATAAAGACTCAAATTAATTGAGCACAACGTAACATTTTCATAGTCTTAAGTATTAATGCATGAGTAACATTAGCTTTTTCTTGATAAATAATCCAATATAAAATATTTAGAACTATCAGACTAAATAGTTTCTTTATGAGAAAACAAACTTTAATCTTATAAAAACAAAATATTCTCTTGTATTTTATGCTGAAAAAATTTGGGAAAAACTATATAAATGAATGTTTTTCTTTCTTAAACCTGAATTATTAAACCAAGGATTTATTTTAATTGTGTGAACTTGTATTTCTTATATAAAAATATTTTTGAGCTGGGGTTTTCTGTATTTTTTTCTCTTAAAAGTCCAACATATTTTAAATTTATAAGATCAATTTCCTCATTTTCTGAGTATTTTAGAAATATTATCTCTATGAATCAGCATAAAAAGGGCTCCTTTAATTCAAGATACATTATAACCTAATTTATTCAACCTTTTGGAGATAGAAAAAAGCTTCATACCAATAACAAGAATTAAAAGTCTTCTTGAATTACAGACATACACACAGAGAGAAAGTTTCTCATTTCAGGTATAGGTCAAAGTCAGCACATAAACACAAAAATTCGCTGTCTAGAGTTTTTCTCTTCCTCAGTGGCCACAAAATTCTTAATTGGTTTGAACTCACCAATAGACAAACAAGTGACTAAGATTGGAGTCTATGTTGTTGCTCACCTAACAGCAAAAAGATCTGGATCATCCATTCAACAGAGATCACCAAATGGCCAGACCAGAAAACCAAATTCCCAATCATGGCTGCCACCAAAAATTGAATAACTTACGAGCTGTGTGTAGTAGAGAAAAAACCAAACATGAAATTAATAGAAAATGGGGTGAAAACCTAGAAAGTCAGCAAGTTTAAAAATCTGTTGTCCCCTGGAGGGAGCAAAACTGAAAAACAAAAATCCAATTTCCATGCTTAAACAGCTCACTTCTCCAGGAATGCATTTTATTTGGCTCTGGCAGTGAGTGCCCTTGGTTATCTTGGTGCAGCAAAATTGGTGTACTAAATATCTTTGTTACTTGACTCTTTTTAAAGTTTATTTTTATTTGTTTTGAGAGAGAAAGAGAGACAGCACGCAAGCCAGGGAGGGGCAGAGAGAGGGAGAGAGAGAATCCCAAGCAGGCTCTATGCTGTCAGCATGGCATCTAACACAGGGTTTAAACAGTGAACCAAGAAATCATAACCTGAGCCAAAACCAAGAGTCGAATGCTTAACCAACTGAGTCACCCAGGTGCCCTGGTCAGTTGACTTTTTTAAAAAGTGCTCTAGGGATGCCTGGGTGGCTCAGTCGGTTGAGCGTCTGACTTCAGCTCAGGTCTTGATCTCACGTTCATGGGTTCCAGCCCCGTGTCAGGCTTTGTGCTAACCGCTAGCTCAGAGCCTGGAGCCTGCTTCAGATTCTGTGTCTCCCTCTCTGTCCCTCCCCTGTTCATGCTCTGTCTCTCAAAAATAAATAAATGTAAAATTTTTTTTTAAAAAATAATAAAAAATAAAAAAGTGTTCTATTGTGGAATATTTAAAACATATACAATATGGAAAAGATAGTATAATGAAATCCATGTACCGTTACCGAGCTTTGGCAATTGTCATGACAGTTTTCTTTCACCTATAGCTACACCCATGTTCACCTTCCCTCTTGATTATTTTGAAGCAAATCTTGTACATGATATTTCATTTTTATTAATATGTCATATCTCAGTGCGTATCTGTAAAAAAATTCTTTAAAAAATATTGACATTACTGAATCCTGCCTCTGCTCCTATAATTTACCAGGTGCTATATCATCAAGCATCCAACAGCCTTTAAAGATCACTATTGGGGCTATAACTATGTCTTATATATAGTTTCTTTGGATCAGAATCTAAGCCAGGTCCACACATTACATTTGGTTGATACATCTCTAGTCTCATTGAATCTATAAATTCATCTTCTATTTCTTTTTTTACACCTTTCCCTTTTATTTATTGAAGAAACTGAGTCATGATTCCTTAAATTTTTCCATATTCTGGATTTTGTTTAACATAGTTTTGTTTAACACAGTTCCCCTCGATTTTCTATAAACTAGTAATTCTATCTAGATATTGGATTAGAGTCAGTTTAGATTTATTGGCAAGAATTCTTCATAAGTTAAATTGTATTCTTCCATCAGATGTACTTTGTCTCTGTTTTTTGTCATGCTAAAACTGAGCAGTGGGTTCAGATGTCTGCCTGAAACTTTCATTATCAAGCTTCCTTTTAGCTCTTTATCTAATGATTTTAAGTTGATGATCAATGCTAAATACATTATTTCATTAAGGGTTGCAAAATGGTGATACTGTATCATACCTTTATGATTTATTAGCTGGAATAGTTCTATTAGGAATAAAGGGTTTTTGAACAAGGAAGTGATGTAATCAAAATTGTACATTAGGAGAATAAATCTGGTGCCGATAAGAAAAATGAGTAGAAAGGTGAGGTACTAGGGACAAAGGTAGAATTCGGGATTCCTATGAGTCGTTGTTGCAAGAGGCAATGGGTGATGTGAAAAAGGTACACAGGACGAAACTGACAAAAAAATGCCCCAAATGAAACTAGAGCTGGCCACTGGCTGACCAGTGAGAAGGAAGCTGGTCTGGAGAGATGTTGCCACTAACAGTGACCGGGAGGACTAGCAGTTTGGAGAGGCGAGAGACAGTGGATATAACTGTGTCTGTTTTCATCTCTTTGTTAACACAGGTCCTCTGTCCCTGCTGCATTTTCTGTTGCTTTGGGCAGTCTGATTTTTAAGAGCTTTGCAGTGATTTCTGTCCATTCCCTCAGGGACCTCCTTCATGATCTAATATTTCTCACCATCTGGAAGTGGAAAGATTTTCAACGTCTAACCAGGATTTTTATTCTCTGCTTTTTCCTCTCTGAGCTGCAAACACAGTCATTTCAGGGGTTTACGGCTCGGCATTTTGATCTTTTTAAGTTTTAGAGACCCCTCTGATGACTCAGCTAATTTGGAATTCAGAAGATTGCCTCCGAGGGTCTTTTAAATATATAAACAAGGGCATTTTATTCCATTCCATTGCCCATACTTAACCTTTTTTTCTACCCCCTTAAAAGATTCTTCTCCCTCCTGTGTTCTTCAATTACTGAGCTGTCACTTACAAGCTTGGCTTCCTACTCAAGTAACCTATATGGACAGTGTTTAGTTCTGTGGGTCTTTGCCCATAAATCACTCTCCTTACTTTCTAATCATATATGTTCCTATTCTTTTAACTCCCTTGAGTTCATCTATATTGTTCTGCCACACATCTATATTGTGTGCCCAGGCTTGTATTCAGGATTCCAGAGGACTTATTAGAGACACTGAAAAAGAGATTTTTTTTTCTTTTTCCTCCATTTGATCACTGTTCTGTTGGCCTCGGTTGCATTGCCTGCGAATCCATGAATTCTTTAATGTTTATCAGTCTTCTTCCCTGATACTGGGAAAGTCACATTCAACCTAAGAGCATAGAATTCAGAAATGAGGAATTGTTTATGCCTGCTTTATTCTGCTTGTACTGCTGCTTGGTTGAGACATTCAATTCGGAGAAATGTCATTCCAGTTGTATCGCAACATAAGTAGTAGATATTTTTTCTTCAATGCTGGACAGACATTGAATTTTTTTGAGTGGAACCTTTAAAAAGTTACAGTAGTGGAGCTGGATACACAAACTTCTTATTTAGAGACTCTCTTGAAGAGTAACGAAACCCTTTTTAATAATGAATAATAAATCCCAAACCAATCTATCAAGTTTTTGCATATTGAATTTTCTTTAAATGGTATGAGAGTCTGGGGGACACCCCTCGTTTTATTTCTAATATACTTTTTTTAAAAAGTAACATTCAAATCATAGCAGAGTATGAATTAATGCCAATCAGTGGGATTTTTAAGAATAAAGGACAGAGCATGAGATAAATTGGTTACTTACCTTTCATGGGGACATCGCTGCTTTTGAAAAGAGAAAATATCAATAGCATGGTAGACGTGGCTTATGTTTTAGTGCAGTCAGTGTGGTGCCCTGTCCTTTGTCCCTGATAACTAGCAGAGAAAGGCAGTCACTGAGAAAAATGGCTTTTATTCTTTGGAGCTGGCCGAGAGCTCAGAAATGGTAAGGAATTATGTGACATATTTCATGATTTCCTCAAACTGTGGAGAAACAATTGGTATGTCATAATATCCATCTTTGCGGGAGTCTATAAAATAGACTGAGGAAACTTTGAAACCTCTCAAAAAAAATGTGGTGACCCTTCTATCCCAGAATCTCTGAGAGAAGCTAGAGCATCGATAGCAGTTTACAGCTAAAAGCTCAGCCCACGAAACATATCATACGGGAGCTGGTCCCACCTGGTCTCTGGGATGGAGTTGGGACACTGCATCTCTAGTTCCTATATGGGACAATAAACATGTTACAATGAGTCAGATGATGGAACAAACACTGAGTCAGGTTTTCTGTACACCCAGCCAAGTGAGGCCACAGCAGAGGCAATAGGGCTGATCTGAAGCCTAATGTGCTGTGTGCAGCCCACTAGTGTTCAAAGCTGGAAGGCTTGCTGATGTGTGGTTGAGTCCAATATAATTTGTGAGCTATTCATATTTTGGATATCACCCGGAGAAAGCATTCCTTGCCAAGGTCATGGGAGAATGCATTCTCAAAGTTAGAGTAACATCAGAACTATTCAGTTCTGCTCATTCAAAAAGATATCTAGGGGCACCTTGTTGGCTTGGTCAGAGAACACGCAACTCTTGATCTCGAGGTTGTGCGTTTGAGCTGCACATTGGGTATATAGAGATTACTTTCTAAAAAAAGATATTTGAGTGTTATTAGAGTTCAGAACTTCCACTTTATAATGTATGTGTATATAGTTCTTAATTTACTTAAGCTCTCCAGAGTTGATTGACCCAGTTAATGAAAAGCAGTTATTGGGTTGGTGGAGAATTCATTTTTCTGCCTGGTATGTGCTAGTAAGTTGTGAACCTACCAAGGCAATCTTTCTGAAATGTGTGCAAGGTGGCTCATTTTTTTCTTGCTAAATCCAAAGTTGAACAGGGCCATATCTAAGATGAGAAGCTCCAAACAGGTCTTATAAAATGGGACGTCCCACCCCCTATTTAAAATCCAGTGAAATCTGGCTGAAATGAACATCCCAGAAAGCTGATAAGGGGTAAAGAAATCTCTTGAGGAGTGTCTATGGAAGAGCAGATAATATGTTCTGAAGAAGTAGTGATGGATGGTTTTAGCTCCATCTTGTTGCTGGAATTTGAGAAGGTAAGGAAACAGTATGAAGTGAGGCCATTTTTCTCCCATCCATTCCCATGTATTTCGCTTCGGATCTCCACCAGATCATGGAGAACCCAAGGCTATTTCCCTGATTTGCCACTAAACACTCATACTAAGAGCATAGAAAAACTCCTGTTCAATGGATGAGAAACCTCGAATAGCCCAGATATTCTCTCCCTTGAAATAAACTTTCCAACTCAATCACTGACTGAAAATTATTGATTTCACCTCTTCTTCCACTTGCTTTTTCTGAGATGATAAGCCCTATGAGGCTGAATCTGAAACTCTTACAGAATTTTCTCATCCTTCAGTCTTAAAGGCCTCAATGAATTGAAGAAATGAGATGATCATGTGAGTAATTCAGATGATGACTTTGTGGTGAGGCCAGGAATGGTGGTTTGGGATGTATCACATAACTCTAAGGAAAAAGAAAAGATTAGATTAGTGGCCCGAGTGTTAATTTTGCTTTCATAGTGTAGCTGGACCAAAAAAACCCCATGATGAGAAGGAAGGCCATCCAGGACTTTTCATGACCTGCCTAGCAAAAGAGTCTGGAAATATAGTCTGGCCCCAGCAGGTACCTGTTAAAAAGATACTCTAGAGTCTGAAAATGCCAGAAATATGTTAAGTTCGTGACTCATCAGTAATGAACTGCAGAGACAATTAGCCAAATTCATCTAATTTGTTGAAATTCATAGTTGGGATTTTAATTTGCAAGTAGAGTGTAGCTGCAGCTGTTCTGCCTTTCAGTGTCTGTGAAACCTTTAGCATAATATCTTCTTGGTAATAATTTTGAAAGCACTGCATTGAGACAAAATCCTGCCCCTTCAGTGGCCAACGCATTCCATGTTCAATACTGTGCTCATAAAATAGTGAAACATCCAGGCAAACAAAAGGACCTTGTAGGCCACTGGAAATAGCTTCACTCCATCTGAGAGTGACCACATCAGGCAACGTTGGATTAAAATGCAGACATTCAGTTAGGTTACTAGTAAGTGATGCTTTTGCGTTAGGACCTAAATTGTCCAGGGTGTAAAATGGAAGTTCTCCAAGGGTCAGCCATGACACCTCATAAGAAGCATTCTTTTTTGAAACTTCACTCACTTCTTTTAACATTTGCTTTTGCCTTTCTCTGTAATTCTCTTGGAAGTTTCAGCACCAAGCAAATAATCACTATTTAAGGGAAAAGGCAAGGCAAATTGTATTTTTTTCATGACATTAAATATAAAAGGGAGAGTCTTTGTGTTATAAGAAATCGAACTGTACTTTACTACCTTTGTTTCAGTCATTTTTTATTTTTTACATTTAATTTTAAATCCAGTATCATTAACATATGGTGTTATATTAATTTCAGGTGTACACTATAGTGATTTGATAATTCTATACATTAGTAAGTGCTCATCATGGTAAGTGTACTCTTAATCTTCACTTAGGTGAAGGGGTTTTCAGTCATTTTGAACAATTCCCAAGACCCTGCTTGTAGTGACCCTTGAAGTCTCCCTCTATTTGCAAACTTTTTATAATGTAAATAAGTTAAGGCTTTGATGGCTGCTAACCACAAGATCATAAGATAATTTTTTGCTTGGTGTTTATGTACCATTCTTTATTATATGTATGTATATGTATGTTTTCGTATGTTTTTTGTGTGTGTTTGAGTGTGTAGGGTTTTATTTATATGACTCTTTAGGTACACAAATATCCAGACCAGTCTGACATAAAATATGTTTTTTCTACCCCTTTCAATCTGTTTCATATGCCCCTAAGTCAATTTGGTCACAAAACCATTAAGTTTTTAAAAAATAGATACTGGGTGCACCAACAGTGAGGAATAGGTGTTATAAATACAGGATTTTCCTCAATGAACTTATCAGTAATTTATAAAATTAAAACAAGTGTCAGACCAAATTCTCACCCAGATCATCATTTATTAGCAAAAAGGCTCCTAGCAATTCACAGAACTGTAGAGTAAGTAAGGTGCCAATATTCCCAGTTGGCTCAGGATTGTCCTCAGTCCAGGAAGCATGGAAGTCATGAGTCCAGGGAACTCTTCAATCCCAAGCAACCCAGGACCTTCAGTCATCCTAGATATTCTCCCTTCTTTTCGATGCCCTGACCACACGCTGAATGACCGATTTACTTGTGGCTGATGAAAGAATTCTGAAACAAGATTCATTAAGCTTATAACTGGACTCCTGTCTGGACACAGGACAACTTGAGAATACAGACAGGCTCAGGTGCCCCTTTTCAAGGGTAAAGTTTAAGAATCTACAATATTCCTGTACCCTTTTTATGCAAATGTGAAGTGTCTCTAAAATATTTTAACCTAACCATGAAGCTTGAAAACCACTCATTTTGCGATGGAGAACTTACTTCTGGCACCTATAATGCTAGGTGATTAGCTATCACTTTAACCAAAGAAAGCCATTTCTAATACCCAGTTCTTCTGGGTTGAAATAAATACCCGTACTGTTGATCACAGAGCAGTTGTAGCAGCTTTTGGTTTTCTGGTTACAAGTTTTCTGACTACCGAAAGGGTGGATTAAAACTGACACTATGCATTTATATGACACCGTATATGATCAAATATTTTAGAGTAAAAAATGGTCATCAAAATACCTCATGTGTCAAGAAAACTGAAGGAAACCTGTAGACTGAGAAACTTATGAAAGCATGCTTTCTAAGAACAGGAAATCTGAAGAACTCTTCACTAATGACTTTTTCAGAACATTTGAGGTTATCTCCGTAACAGTATCAAACTTCAACAAAAAGGAAGTGAAGACCCCTTCCCTGGAAATTATAAGATTAAAGTAAATGTGCACCATTCTAGTAAAAAGTCGACCTACTAGACAAAGTTTGGGGAACAGGGCTTCAATTCTAGTCCTTTCCTTACCTCTTCGCAAGCTTTTTACTTTGGACAAGTCACTTCACTTTTTTGGGGGGGAGGGTATTTCTTTTGTCATAAAAAGTAGTTGATCTTTAAGTCTCTTCTAAAGTCTAGATTATAATTCTAAGTGTTTGAATTTTTCACTTTACATTTGAAGGAGATAATTAGCTTCTCTTGTGTTTTGCCAGTGTTAAGTAGAAATTTGGCTGACCTTCCTGCTGCTAGTTCTTCAACCACCATCTTTGATGTCACTGGAAATGGTAGATGATTTCTCTGAGGCAGAGAATATAGCTATGAACATAGAGGTATTTTACAGATGCCACACATCTTTAAGTTGTCTGAGTCCTTTTGACTCCTAGGAACAGTGAGCATATCTTGGCCATTGAAAGAGCTTCATACAAACATTCTCAGTGTGTGTTTACTGCATATTCAAAGACAATGCCCTAAATAGTCACTCTCTAGGAATGCAGATCTTACAGCTTTGGCATTAAATTTCTCTGAATGGAATTTGCTGTACAGATAAAACACAAAACACAGCAAGCTTCGACTCTGAGGACATTTCCTTTGATAAAACGCACTCAAAAAAGTCTACGGGAATAATATTATGTAGCCCCTTGTTTACATGAGAGCAATGATCTTTACAATGCAAGGTGAAGCTATCCAGACCAATTTTTTTTAGAATGTTTCAGTTGATTTCTCAAACTGAGTGCTTCCTTATTCTGACATCTAAATCAAGTGTGGCTGTGCACTTCAGGGCACAAATTAGAGAACTGGCACCAGACTACAGCAGTTAGACTGCCGGAGGATCGATACAGGCCATTTAGGCATCAGGGCTAACTATGTTTCATTTTTGACACTCGAGTTTATGCTTATTGAGTGGGGGAGCTTTAGCTCCACAGCAGTAATAAACTCATTAGGAAGTGTCAGCTGGGATGATAGTGCATGTTAAATAAATACCACCCATGCTAAGACACAGTCTTCCTTAACTCTTTAGTCGAGTGTCGGAATGTGAAAGCAGTCTAAACCATTTTGGGTATGGCAGGCTTCGAGAACAATTTCTCTCTCTCATAGACTAGTCACGGTGCTTGAATTCCAATATTAGGAAAGAATGTCTATGAATTGAGTAGACTTTTCTTTTCTCTAGAAACCTCTAACAAGATGATATGCCAACTAACACCTTTAAGAGGATTTGCTCAATGTGGTCTGAAAGCCAGGTCTTGGAATGAATTTCTAATGAGGCATTGGGGAAACCTGCATTGGACAAACAGACCGACAGGAGGTTGTTTTAAAGAAGTATGATCTCTCCCTCAGAGCACATTCTTCAAAAGGGATGCTTTACAACAAATTTTAAAGGCAATAGGTTGACCTAACCCCTGGTAAGGCAATGATAGATGCAGTCAGAGGAAGCAAAAAGAAGCAAAAAGCTGGAGAGCAAAATGTTGGAGAACTGCCCTGTATGCACTGTACTTGTGTTCCTTCTGATCAATGGCTCAGCTCTGCTCCCACCCCAGGTGCCCCATCCCAGTCCTCATTTTTCCTGGCTACATCTTTTTGATCCACAAGGCGAATGGGGTCACTGCAGGGGACAATGGTTGTTGCCAGAGATGACTATAGATGCTATTTGACGATAGCCTCTGAGTCAAATAAGTAAATCTCCCTCTTCTGAGTAGGAAATCTTTTAATATTTATTGGTTAACTTTTAATCAATAGCTCCAAAATGTGACCCAGATTCTCTTTCGTGTTCTATCTTTGCCAGATGGAACTCTTCATCCACCTCTTTCCAGCCAGTTGTCCTCTCCTGCCGGTTTTCTCAGAACTGTTGTTAATTATACCAAAATATATCTTACAACAGAGAACACTTATAAATATTGTTGGTCTTATAGACATCTTCATGTAGTTCATGTAAAAGGTCTTAGAATTCTGGCAGAATCTGCAGCGTGGGGGCCCACTGTGTCTTTCTCTATCATGTTTTCCTAAGGTAAATTAGAAAGCTAGGTCATTAGGACAAAAGCAAGTTGTTTCATTACCCAGATTGTATTTCTATAACCAAATGATTACCAAGAAGCTACTAGGTGCACACAGGTGGCCTAGAGAATGTGCCTGCTGAGCTCTGGGCTTCAGCCTTACTACTGAAGAATAACTCAAAGCAGTCTTCTGGTGATAGTGTGTATGAAGCCTTTGAAATATTTAACTGTCTCCAATAATTAATTGACCTGGAACATATCCTTTGTTCAATAAAAAGGTACTGGATTCTAATGAAAAAAGAATGAAGCCATTTACTAAAATGTTAATATATATAAAGCACTTGGAAGAGAGCCTGGTCCATAGTAAGTGCTTGGGGTGATTATTCTCTACTTGACCCTCAGCAACCCCCTGCCTCCCACTATTCATTCTCCCATATTCTCTCTCTTGGTCCCTTTCCAGGAAAGGAAGGACTACATCACCCAGGTCCCCTTGCCTGCCAGCTTCAGTTTGGGGCCAGCCAATGGGAGGAAGTGTCTGAGAAGCAGAAGGTAAGAAGAGAGAGAGAGAGAATGGAGAATTTCCTTCCTGCCCTCTTCTGCTCACTTCTCTGGCAGTAACCCAGTCCCTCCATTATGAAACTCCTCATGGTGGCCCTTTCTCCGCTGCTGCAGTGACCCTGTTTGCTCCTCTTGTCCCTGCAACCCAGATAGGTTAATGCCTTCCCTCTGTTTCTGCTCCCTGAGTGCTTCAACATCCCATTTTTGTTTCCTTAACTCTGCCCAAATCTCTGTAAGTAGTCCCTTCATTAAAATCTACTCACTTAAAGCAGTGGTTCTCGGCTCTTCCTGCACACTATCATCACCAAGGGAGCTTTTGAAAACTACAAATGCCTGGGTCCCTGTCCCCAGAGATTGATGTAACAGGCCTGGGTTGGGGCCTGGGCACTCATGTTGTTTAAGAGCTCTGCAGGTAATGAAGCCAGAGTTGAGAACTGCTTATTGAAACCATGTGAGTGAATTCTGTTTCCTGCCAAGACTTTAACAGATAAAGAACTCAGTGAATGTTACTGATTGTTATTACAACTACTAACACCACCACCTTTATTTCTACTAAACTAATATTAATAGTTCTCCCCACTTTACAGATGAGGAAACCTATACACAGAGGTTAAGTAACATTCTGAAAACCACATGATTTCTAAATGACAGAGTTAGAATTCAGTTTATTTGGATTAAAACAAAAAGCTCATGCTTGTTCCACTATGACTGTCAAGAGCAGAGCTCCTCAAATTTTAACGTGCATGTGAAACATTTTGGGATCCTGTTAAAATGCAGTTTTTGATTCAGTAGTTCTGAGGCCTGAGATTCAGCATTTCTAACAACCTCGCAGGTAATGCCAAGGCTATTGGCCTGAGGACCTCATTTTAAGCATCAAAGGTATAAACAAGTATATCTCACCTTCTCCTTTCATCAAATCTTCAAAAATTCCTCCCCTATCCTCATAATGTTCACCTGAGAACGTTGCTTCTTACCTCACTCAGAAAACGGAGGCATTCAAATCAAATCAGATCGCATCTATGCACTTATCCACATCTGCTCCCACCTACTCTGTCTGTCCACCTATAACCATAGATGAAATACCTATGCTCCTATCCATAACCAATCTATCCCATGCACCACATCTCAACGACTTTCATTTATCCCAGGGACTTGTTTAGGAGTACTCTCTTCTTTACTGCATCATTTTTTTCCCCTCTATCCTGGATTTGTCCATTGGCATGACATGTTAACATCATTATTTCTCTTATCTTCAAAAACAAAAAAACTTATTTGGATTCCATTCCCCCCACAAGCTTCCACTCCAATTTTTGTACTTATTTGCAAAGAAATGACACAGGTTTTCCACATCTGTTGTCACCAGCCATATTCTCATTCTTAGCCTTTTCAAGCTCACCAGTGAGATTTACATGGCTAGATTCAGTGGTCTATTTCAGTCTCCACCTGACTAGCCACACATTTCTGTACATTTAGTAACTCTCTGCTTCTTGTTACAGGTTAGAACACCATGCTGGCTTGTTTTTTCTTCTTTTCCAGTTCCTCTTCTTATCTCTGACCTCTTTGGCATGCTCCAGGACTCAGTCTTTTGATCTCCATCTCCATTTACTCTTTGGATGATGTCCTCCAGCAATATGATTTTAATTACCATTGATACTTAAAAATTTTATGAAATCGGGGTGCCTGTGTGGCTCAGTGGATTAAGGCATCACACTTTGGCTCAGGTCATGATCTAACTGTTTATGAGTTTGAATGCTGCATAGGGCTCTCTGCTGTCATCACAGAATCTGCTTGGGGTCCTCTCTGCCCCTCTCCAGCTTGCTCATATGCACTGTCCATCTCTAAAAAAAAAAAAACAACATTAAAAAATTATACCAAATTGATACCTCCACTTGATCTTTCATCTGAAATCCACATGTATAAATATAGCTGCCTATGTACCATCTCTATTAGGATATCTAATAGGCATTTCAAACATAACACGTCAAGACTGAAATTATGATATTTCCCCCCAAGTTTATTTTATCCACAATTTTCCCTATCTCAGTTGATACGTCTCCATCCTTCCAGCTGCTCAGGCCAAAAATCTTGAGGTCATCCTTGACTCTTTCACATCTCACATCCAACATAACATGAAATCCTATTGACTCTTCAAAATGTATTCAGAGCCCCACTCTTCCCACTACCACTACCACACTCTCCTGAGCCTCTTGCTTAGATTATTGCAATAATCTCCTGAAACACCTTCTTGATTCCACACTTGCTTCCTGACATCCACAGTCCATTTTAACAAAGCAAATAGAGTGATTCTTTAAAGAAATTTTAATGTTTATTTATTGTTGAGAGAGAGAGAGAGAGAGAGAGAGAGCATGAGTGGAGGAGGCGCAGAGAGAGAGGGAGACATGGAATCTGAAGCAGGCTCCAGGGTCTGAGCTGTCAGCACAGAGCCCAGAGTGGGGCATGAACCCACAAACCATGAGATCATGGCCTGAGCTGAAGTCAGATGCTCAACTGACTGAGCCACCCAGGGGCTCCTAGAGTGATTCTTTTAAAATGCAAGTCAGTTCATATGGCTCCTCTGCTTAATACTCTATAAAAGACTTCATTTCATTCAGTGTATATAAGCCAAAGTTCTTACCACAGTCAAAAGAGTCTGTATAAGTCATGCTCCTTTCTGCTCTCTCCATCTTACTTCTCTGACATTAAATCCTGCTACTTCCTTGTTTGATGACTTTTCTTCAGATATATTGAGTTCCTTGATGCTGCTTGAACTTCCCAGGCATGCTCTTGCCTTCTTGCCCTTCTAGCCCTGCATTGACTTTTCCTTCTCCCTAGAATGTTCTTCCTTGAAGATCTGTATGGATAACCCTCTCACCTCCATCAAGCCTTTGCTCAAATGTCACCTTCTCAGTAAGTTATAATTCTGATAATTCTTTAAAAAATTCCAACTGTCCTCTACTCACTATCTCTGTCTGGCTTTCCTGATTTCCATTATCTGTTCATCCTTCCCCCCTCCCCACCAATGTGCAAACTCTTTATTTACTGTGCCTAGAATTTATTGCCTAGAATCTAACTTTCCAGGAGGAGAGAAGTTGTTGTCTTTTGTTTCTTAATCTTCTCTTAAGTACCCGAAAGAATGTCTGCCATGTAGAGATACTCAAAAAGCTTTGTTGAATAAATGAATGAATAAAAGACTAATTTGTTTAGTTACAGATATGAAATGGTAAATAATAGAATAAACTTTTGTTAGTCAAGAACCAAGAGTCTGAGTGTTCTAAGTATGATAATAAGACTCAGACACAACACACACACACACACACACACACACACACACACATGACAATCCCATCTTTTTCTAGACCTTTCTATCTATCTAAGTCGAAGGAAATGACTTCTGGCTATTGTGGAGTAAAACATATTTATATGTGAGAGGCTCTTCCCTAAGCTTTGGCCTTCTCCAATATCTCAATCAGAGTAAACAGCTATTGGGGCTCCTGGGTGGCTCTGTCAGTTAAGCATCCGACTTCAGCTCAGGTCATGATCTTGTGGTTTCTGGTTTCCAGCCCCATTGGGTTCTGTGCTGACAGCTCAGACCCTGGAGCCTGTTTCAGATTCTGTCTCTCCCTCTCCCTCTGTCCCTTGCCCACTAGCACTCTATCTCTCTTGTCTCAAAAATAAATAAACATTAAAAGAACTTTTTTTAAACTGAACATCTATTATCTACTTTCTGTGCTCAATAGATTTGCCAACATTTTACAGTACAAAAAAAAAATGTCTCACAGCATAGAATTTGGGCTATTGACAGACTGTGTAAGGGGAACTGGAGGACTTGAGGTAAAGTTCAGTGTTTCACTGCAAAGAGCCCCCGGGGCAATGTTCTCAAGAAGAATCAATAATTGGAGGCCAACTATAACCTTGTTCTCCTCAAATATGAACCTGGTTGCTTTATCAAGAAAACAGATGTTTATTGCTTTCAGGCAGAAAATAATAAGTCAGGCAGGTTTACAAGCCCTCTTTCCATCTTGAAAGCATTTCTGTCAGCTTCTTCATTCTTGAAGAAAATTACCTAATCAAGCCCTGAAAGGTAGATGATTAGTGGGTGTCACACTTGGCATCTCATTTCTTCTTCTCGGCCGAGGATACGGAGATGCTATTGACCTCCTACTTAGGGAAAAACATATTTTTGACAGCTGAGTTGTCTCAGGACTTTTTCCTGGAATGAAGACACCATGCAACTATATGCTAATATAGAAAGCCAGGGGAACCTGGCATGAGGCTCTGAGGACAACTCTAATCATGGTTTAGAAACAATGATCCAATAGCTGGCATCTATTATAAGGGAGAGAAGAATCTTATGTCCTCTCCTAGAAAGTAATTTGTAACAGGCTGAAGGAATCACCTAGAAAATCTGTTTATCCTTTCTGATGATCTGAATATTTTAGAACTAACTTCCATCTACTATACCTTTTGGGAAAATTCAGTAAAGAACAATGATGGTTATAAGAAATGGTCAGAGTCAGAGAGTCTAAATCCCAAGTTCAGAGAGCACTCAATAAAGTCTTCCAAACATGGGGGTGGGAGATTCCTTTGAATGTTCTTTCAAGCATTCTTTAAGATGTTTATTTATTTATTTTGAGGGTGGTAGGGGAAGGGCCAGGGAGGAGAATCCCAAGCAGGCTCCACACTGTCAGTGCAGTGATCCCAAGAACCATGAACTCATGACCTGAGCCAAAATCAAGAGTTGGAGGCTTAACTGACTGAGCCACCCAGGTGCCCCACTTTCAAGCATTTTGATAACGATTTTAAAAATGCATGAGGTGATGCGTGAGAAAGGGAAAGTTTGGAGATTTTGTTTACCTTTTGAGGTAGAGAACAGCCAGGACCAAAGGGGCCTGAAGAATCTTTAGCCACACTGGGTTCATATGTTAACCACAAATGGAAGGCAAATCCAAGCATTGCTTGCAGATTGAATCAATACGTGTTTTACAGACATATGCAACAATATTTTTCATATGGGTATCCCACTATATGAGGTTAATAAGAACCTTTCAAGCTAGTCTCAGGGTTGCTTCAGAGTCAGCTGCTAATAGTCAAACACGGCATCTGGAGCCACCAGCTGCACTTTGTCAGCAAAGCGAGGACACTCACCCAGTGTTCCCCCTTATGTGTTCTGCTTAATTCTCTGTTATTTCATGTGGGTGCACTGTACCTCCCCACAACGTTGGTAACTGTCAAAGGCAGGGAAAGCATGGTATTTGGAGCTAGTCCACCTGGGTTTGGGTCCCAGCTCTTTGCTTAGTAGCTATGGAACAAAGGACCAGTCATTGAAGAGCTCCGAGCCTTGGTTTGTTTATTCCATTTGAAAAGTGGAAAAGTAATCAAAACAATACCTCTACCATAGGAAGAATGGAAGGATCCAGTGTTCAAGGTAATTTGTAAATAAATATTATACAAATATCACTTTCCCAGGTGTCATGTCACTCTGTGTGCCTCACAGCATAGGTCAATTATTTACAGTTGTTCACCTGATTTTCTTGGTCTTTGCCGAAAGATCTCAGTCATTTTATGTTAAGAAATCAGGTTACCTAGTGGGGAGTGAGGAAGATAAGAGAAAATTAGATTTGCACCTCTATAGCACAGCCGTTAGTGTGCATCTGTTGCCTCTGCTTATCTAAATACTTTACATTCATGAGCTGGTCCTCCTTGTCATACACACTCTCCCAAATAAGCTCATGAAATTCATGGAGTTCATTGTTAATGTAATGTCCCCAGTTTGGGCCATCTGATATACAGATTAACCCAAAGGTCTGTGGAACCACTGGTGCTTCCCCTCCTCACACTCTGTAGCTGTGCAAATTGATGCCCACGGCATCAATAGTGTGGAGCATGGACATTTCATTTGTTTTTATTTTTTTCCTCTAGAGACATTCACTTCCATAGATGCTTTAATGAGCTGTGGAATGATATTTCCTTGGTCTTAACACCTTGGGCTGCAATTAAGTACCCTTTTTTCCCCTTGGTTCTCAATTCATGCTTTGAATGACCAAAATACTATTTGCCACCCACAGGAGTAGAGGAGGCAAGAGAAAGTTAGGGACATTTGTGGAATGTCTAAATGATGGCTTTCAGGAAGTATAAATTCTCTTTACTGGGGAGGTGTTGCTACTGTTAACAAAACAGTAGGCAAAATATACAGCAAGAGGGAAATGATGTTAGAAATGTGAAAGAAATCAAGTAACTTTCCCAGTTACTAGAGAACCAACCCCAAATTGCCTAGGTCATGGAGGCAGGAGTGGGGCAGGTTAGATAGAAGGGTACATAGAAAGAGATGTTAATGAACAGGAGATAGGTAGTTGGGCTTCAGGCCAATGTCTTTCTCTCTTTGGAACACATTTCTTGTCAAGGTATCACATCTTTTAAATACGGATTCCTTTTTTTTTTTTTTTTACACTTAGTATTGACTCTTTTAAGGAGAGCAGTAGTACTTCTGAATTATTTGCTGAAGTTTTATTTAAAAAATTGTTCTAGAAGACCAATACTGGTGATTACAACTCCTTTTCAGTCGTAATGAATATATTAACTGATCATATAAGCCCTTTTTTTCTTGGATAGTCCTGTGGTCAGCCAGAACCTGTCATCAACTTCTACCATTTTGGGTCATCTGCCCCAGGGTGAAAAAATGAAATTTGGTAGAGGAGAATGAGTCAGGATTGGAACATATAAATCTATAAAATAATACTACCAGTTTATATTTATATCAGATTGTATTTTGGAGACATATAGAATATTTTACCCAATTCTCTTACCAAAAGTTGAATATAGTTAACATAAATACTTTTTTATGGTTGATGAAACTTGGTTGACAGTGGCCTGCCTAAACATCTGTTAGCATATCCTTTGCCTTGTAACATTTACCTTCACTTTTCTTATATAATAACTCATCTTTTAATAAGAGGTCTGTAGAAAGGAATAATAAAGCAGATTTTTCTACTCCATTCTCCCACAGCAGGTCTCTTTCAGTCCACCTTTGATCTTACTACTGACACTATCTTCTCTTCTTCTCTCTGTTTTTTTTTTTCTTCCCAATGTGAGGAAAAGGTTAGCAAGAAAGTAGTACAGGGTACTTTATTTTTACTCATTATACCCATGAGTAAAAGATATTTCTTGGATTTTCCAAATCAGGAAATAATGATACTTTTAAGGAAAATTAACACTATACTGATTAAAGAGAATATAGAATTAATTAATTAATTAAAGAGAATATAATTAAAGAGACTAATTAAAAGAGAATATAAAACTAATTAAAGACAATATAGGAAACCTAAATATACCAATAAATATGACTGAAATAGAAAAAAAATAGGGTTATCCAAAATTACTGCAGTGTAGACTTAACATGCAAAGTCTTTAAATCTTTGAAGGATAGATAATTAACAAAATATATAGACTATCTCAAAATATAGTATAAAAGAAACAAAGGAAGTATGATCTCAAAATTTGACCAAGAAACAAGCAAAAGAATACCTTAAGCAAATCTCACTGAAGAACAAAGATGTAACTCGTAGAAGCAACCAGCACTGGCGAATTTTTAAACATTTATAAAACTAACTTTTATATGGACACCCAAGTTATGAAAGAAAATAGGGGTTTTTATTTATATAAATGTTTTTCATTAGTTTGTCTTTATAAAGTTTATTACGTAGTCAATTCTTTATGGACAACAAGGTGGCTTTGATGAACAAGACAATCTGAAATGGAGGATCATAGATCATAATTGCAATCATCCAGCAAAGAATTGAAAACATCATGGTTCAAACAGGAAAACTACTTGCAAATGGATCAAAGTGTTATACATTCTGCCTTATGGTTCTTTGACTAGACTAATCCATAAGTCGGCAAAAGGAAATGTAGGTATATTTTGTGTCAGTAGTCAACAAAATTTAATGGTCAACAATCTCTAGTACAATAATTGTTCATATTTTTATGGGAATTGTCCACTTTGGCAATAAACATTTTTTTAGGTAGGCTCCACACCCAGTGTGGGGCTTGAACTCACTACCCTAAGATTAAGAGTCACATGCTCTACTGACTGAGCCAGCCAGGAACCCCTTGGAAATTGTTCACTTTGGAAACATTTCATCAATGACTTCATTTCAATGGTTAGAGGGCTTAGTGTCCATTCTATAGTGACCACTGGAGATATTGTGGCAGGAGTTTTCCTTAACACCTGATGCTCTCACGTTGAATAATGACGTATCTGCCAACTTGCTTAAGAATGAAATTAAAACCTGATACTGGGGGTGTCTGGATGGCCCAGTCAGTGAACATCCAATTTCAGCTCAGATCATGATCTTGTAGTCAAGGAGTTCCAGCCCCGCATCAGGCTCTGTGCTAACAGCTCAGAGCCTGGATCCTGCTTCGGATTCTGTGTCTCCCTCTCTCTGCCCCTCCCCTGCTCACGCTCTGTCTCTGTCTCTTTCTCAAAAATAAATAAAAACATTAAAAAAATCCTGATACTGATTTAAATACTTTTTTTCCTTTAATGTGTTATCAAAGTTATTGGCTTCATAAGACATTAAAAATTTTTCAGTTTTTTTAATTTCTGGAGGATTATTTATCCCAGGATTAAATAAAATGAAACCATAGAAGATCAAACTATAGAACTTCTCAGCACATTTAATAAATAGGTGAATATACTCTTTGACTCTCCAACACGGAAACAGAGTATGGCATATTCCTAAAGTTTACTTTATCATAGACTTCTTTCTTCAATTGTTCTATAAAACACATTTTGGAAAACTCCCTAAATATTCCAGTTCAAGTTAAGAACAATAGAGCATGCCAGATATCTCTATATTTAACATTATTTCTGAAGTGCTCACACAGCACAACAAAATAAGACATTTAATGGTTCAAATGTAAAAAAGTAGGAGGTATCCCTTTCATTTGGAAATTGTGTGATTTCCTCCTACAAAATGCTGAAGAATTAACTAAAACACTATTAAAATTGATTAAAGAAATGAGAAAGGACACTAACATAACATATAACTTCTCCTATTAAATGCCACAAAGTAAAGTTGAAAACTTCTTTTTTGACCCTCAGATTAGCCATTTTTAAAAAAGAATAAAAATGCACAAATGAGTGAAATTTTGATTTGGTGAGGACGCTTGCTAAAATAATTTCAGGAAGTGATTTTTCTGGTTTCCGTATACCCATTTGGTGGACCCCATCATATCATGGATTTAAATCTGCCAAGTGCAACATTCCACTCCTTAAGTTATTAAAAATCTCTCTTCTCTGGCTAAGAATAAGCACTTCTTAGACTTCTTCAGTTTCATCACCAGCACTAGGAATGGTTTATTTCTCCCATAAGAGCCATTTTTCACAAATATACTAAGGTTTTATCACTTAAGAACAGCTACTGCATCTGAGAGAAGAGAATGGGGCTAAGGTGAGCACAAATGAAGAGAAGCTTGCTAGCTTCCCACAGCACTATTGAGATTGGCTTCCACATATCCGGCTCTTTGTGTGTACAATTCAAATTTATGCCACCATAGAACTGCAGATTACTCTGTGACATGAACCTCTGAGGTTGTTAATAAAGAATACAAACTATGATATTAAATCCCTGAATGCCAAAGTTTTATTGACCTACAAATAAATACAGTAATATTTATCATCCACTATGAAGATTAGGTTTATCATTTTGACGGAGCCCTAAAACATTTCAGTGTAGGTCAGCTAGGATTAACTCCCTTTAGCTAAAAATATCTCCCAGCATATAGCTTATAGCCACCTAGTAAAACCTGTGTGTAATATCTGAAATTTGTGAGACTGTATACTCTAAAAATGTAAGATAAGTACATCAATAATGCATGGGCATCTTCAAAATAATATTGTGTGGCAGATTATAGATCATCTAATATTAAATAATTCATCTGTTTAGTGCCCTTACATCATAAGGGTTATGAGTCCCACTTAACACATAAGGAAGCATAGGCACTAAGAGGTTAACTGGCCTTTCCAGGACCTCATGGGAAATTGTTAGTAGAGAACGACGGATCAAAAATCCATTGCTTCAAGACAATTTCTCTGCTCCTTGGATTTTGCTTTTCTGTGATTAGAAAATTTTCTTGTTTTAGCTCTTTGAATACTCTTGATCTGCTATGAGACACTAAAGTGTAATCATAAGCATAAGCATATAGCATAAGCAACATACATACATACACAAAATAAAAATGTAGAAAATCATTTAGGGACAGTCTAAGCGACTTGAAATGATATGTAAATATTATATGTAGAAAGGGAATCCTCCTTAGCCTTGGAAATCTTAACTGAGCTTCAAAATACTGAAGTCATTTTCAAGCTTCAGTGTGTTTAACACCCATCTGCCTGGGAATATTGTTTTTATTCTATTTTATTTTACTTTACTTTATTTTATTTTTTTATTTTATGTTTTGTTTTTTCTATCTTTCTTTGTTTCTTTCTTTTCCTTCTAATACATCTTTATTTCTTTTTAATTTGTTTATCTGAATGTAGTTGAGACACAGTGTTACATTTGTTTCAGGTAGACAACATAGTGATTCATGTTCTCTCTATATCATGCTATGCTCACAGTGTAGCTACCATCTGTCACAGTACAATGCTATTACAATATCACTGACTATATGGGAATCTTCATTTTAAATAGTTGTCACCAGGTAATTTTAAGACAAGTATTCCATAGGCCACATTTTAAGGGACATTGCAGGATAGCATGGTGTTTAAAGAGTTCATGGGGGTTTCAGGTTAACCTGGGTTAAAAATCCCTTGTCATAAATTGTATTCCTTCAGAACCAGACCATGAATTGGATTTGAATGCCTATTTATTTGGTATGCCATCCAGAAGGAAAGGAATTAAGGCAAAAGAAGGTGTTAATAATCAATCAGCTACTGTGAGCAGTTAGTCCTCAGGCCCACTGAGGACCACTGGAGGACAATCATATCTCAAAGCTGCCCTACCCAAAAGCAAGAAGGCCTAGGTATGTGTCTACTAATTCCTGTCTGTCATTTGTTGAAGCTGCCAAAAGAACTTTTACCCCCAGGTCCTCCTAGCCTGTCCTACAGTGGGCTTAACATGTTCTGATGGCCAGAAATAGGTCTTAGTCAGAGTGATTTGCAAAAAAAGAAGCTATGCTTGATGTATAAACCTGCAGGTGTATCTGGGGACAGTGAGCCCTGAGAGGATAGGAGATGAGTAGCAACAGCATCGGCTACAGTCATCCTTGGTGCTTCTCAGATCCACCCATGTCCTTTGTTGAGTTAAATTTATTTTGTTAGAAATGCATCATTGTTGTGGCCACACAAAGTTTATTAAGGAAAAAGAAAAGACATAACAAGAGGGTAAGTGGAGCCAGCAGCAGTCCCTATTGCTTTAACGGGTCCCTATTTCATTAGTAATATTCATCCTTTTCCCCTATCATGCTTTCCAGTTCTTTTCAGCTGCTTTTGGTTGCCAGCAAGGTAACTCATTTCTGAGATTTCTAATTTCCTCATTTTTAAGATCTTTGTCAGCCTCAGTTACGCAACTACCCATTCACAGTTATGACTGGGCACTGAGTACCAATGGGCACCCCCAGGGAATCTCCTGAGTGCCAGATATCTTTTTCCTTGATGTCATTGTACAGCAGCAACAGTATGTCCTCTCAGTAGTCAAATACTCCAGTTAGGATATCTTCATTGTATGGTCTACTGACATAAGTAGCCCCAAATGACTACGTTAGCAGTAACCTTGGGGTTAGTGAACCCCACACGCTGTCCCCTGATATAAAACTTCCATTCTAGGAATAGAACATATAACC
Organism: Cryptoprocta ferox; assembly: GCA_028646485.1. Classification (NCBI taxonomy): domain Eukaryota; kingdom Metazoa; phylum Chordata; class Mammalia; order Carnivora; family Eupleridae; genus Cryptoprocta; species Cryptoprocta ferox. The sequence continues at coordinate 28,436,514 of CM053567.1, forward strand.
CAACAGAGCCTGTTGTAGAGACAGAAAGCATAAATTTCCCAACTGGGTCTCTGAAAGTGATTGTAAGAATAGTCACTCCTACTCCAATTCTTTTGTTCTTGATCCCATGGATTCTATCTATAATGGACAAAGATCATATAATGGCTATCTGTACATGGGTTTTACACATTTTGTTTATTCATTTTGTTGAGGTAATTTCCTTCTTTCTAGTTTGTTGAGTGTTTTTATCATGATAGAGTGTTTAATTTGTCAAATACTTTTCATGCAGCAATCGAAATGATCATCTGAGTTTCCCCTCTTTATTCTGTTGATGTGATGTATTACATTCATTGATTTTCATATATTGAACCATCATCCTTGCATTTCAGGAATAAATCCCATTTTGTCATGGTACATAATCCTTTAAAAATTTTTTTAATGTTTATTTATTTTTGAGAAAGAGAGAGAGAGAGCACAAGTGAGGGAGGGGCAGAAAGAGAGGGAGACACAGAATCCGAAGCAGGTTCCAGGCTCTGAGCTGTTAGCACAGAGCTTGACACAGGGCTCAAGCTCACAAAGCATGGGATCATGACCTGAGCTGACGTTGGACACTTAACTGACTGAACCACCCAGGTTCCCCAATCCTTTTAATGTGCTGTTGAATTCACTTTGCTAGTATTTTGTTGTGGATTTTTCATCAATATTCATCAGGGATATTGGTCTGTAGCCTTTTTCTTGTAGTGTTTTAATTTTTGTATTAGGATAATGTTAGCCTCATAAAATGAATTTGGAAGTGTTTCCTCCTCTTTAATTTTTTGTAAGAGTTTGAGAAGGATTGGTGTTAAGTTTTAAATTTTTGGTAGAATTCTCCAGTGAAGCCATGTGGTCGTCAGCTCTTCTTCTTTGTTGGGAAGTTTTTGAATACTGATTCAATCTTCTTACTAGTTATACCTCTGTTGATATTTTTTATTTCTCCATGAGCCAGTCTTTTTTCCTCAAGAGTATGCTGTTTAATTTCCACATGCAGTTTTCAATTTGCTATTGATTACGAGTTACATTTTATTGTGATCAGAAAAGGTACTTTTTATGATATCACTTTTCTTAAATTTGTTAAGATATGTTTTGTAGCCTAACATGTGACCTACCCTAGAGAATGTTCCATTTGCACTTGAGAAGAATATGTATTCTGTTGATGTTGAGTGAACTGTTCTATTTATATCTGTTACATCCAACTGGTCTGTAGTGTTATTTACATCCTCTCTTTCCTTCTTGATCCGTCTGGTTATTCTGTCCATAATAGAAAATAGTGTGTTGAAACCTCCACCATTATTGTCACTGTCTATTTCTTCCTTCAATTCTGGCAATGTTTGCTTCGGATGTTTGGGTGCTCTGCTATCAGATGCATATATATTTATAATTGTTAGGTATTCCTAGTAAATTGACCTTTTTATCATTTTATCCTTTTGTGGCCTCTATGAAGTTTTTGACTTAAAGTCTATGTTTTCTCACATACATACAGCCACCTCTCCTCTCTTTTGGTTACCATTTACATGGATTATTTTTTCCATCCTTTTGCTTTTAGCCTCTGTGTGTCCTTAAATCTAAAATGAGTCTCTTGCATGTAGTATTTAATTGGTTCTATTCTTTTAAAATCTATTCAGCCACTCTCTATCTTTTGATTGGGGAGTTTAACCTACTTATATTTAAAGTAGTTAATGATAGGGAAGGACTTACTATTACCATTTTGTTCATTGTTTTCTGTATGTCCTTTGGTTATTTTATCCCTCTTTTCCTTTCCTGCTGCCTTCATATTTTGTTGATTTTTTTAGGTTATATGCTTTGGTTTCTTTCTCATTTTCTTTTGTGTACCTTCTATATGTATTTCCTATGTGGTTACCATGAGGATTACACAAAACATCTTATAGTAATAATCCATTTTAAACTGAAAATGACTTAATTACCATCATATACAAATTTCCCCTGTTTTAAGTTATTGATGTCACAAATTATATTTTATTATATTTGTTTTCATTAACATAGTTTAATCGTTATAGTCTTTCTTATGCTTTTATCTTTTAAATTTTACATCAGAATTAAAAGTGACTTATGTACCACTGTTATAGTGTTTCACAAATCTGTATTTATCTATATATTTGTTCTTACCAGAGAGCTTTTAATTTTTGCATGCTTTTGTGTTCTTGTTTAGCATCCTTTCATTTCAACCTGAAGGACTTTCTTTAGCAACTTGCAAGGCAAGTGTAGTGGTATGAATTCCCTCAGCTTTTATCCAGAAGTTCTTTATTTGTTCATTTTTGAAAGACAGCTTGCTGCATATTGTATTCTTGGTTGGTAGTTAATTTTTTTCAACACTTGAAATGTGCCATCCACTTCCCTTCTTGCCTGTAATGTTTTTGCTAAGAAATCCATTGATAATCTTGTGGGAGCTTGTATGTGATGAGCTGCTTTTTTCTCGCTGCTTTCTAGAGTCTCTCTTTGTCTTTGACTTTTAACAATTTGACTATAATATGTCTTGGTGTGTGTCTATTGAGATTTATCCTAGTTCAAGTTTTTTGATCCTCTTGAATTAGGATGTCTATTTCCTTCCTCAGATTGGGAAGTCTATAGCCATTATTTCTTCAAATAAGAAATTACCCTTTTTTCTCCCTCTTTGTACAGACTTCTATAATGCTTATATTCATTCATTTGAAAGTCCCTTAAGTTTTCTCTATTTTTCATTCTTTTTTCTTTTTATTCCTCTGACTCCATAATTTCAAGTGGCTTATCTTAAAATAGTCTGTGGCACTGCAGATCTCCTGGTGTTGCAGAAATCTTCTTAGCTCTCCTTAGTTGTCAATGATCCTCAGGCTTCCAAATTAGGCCAGTTCTCCATTGGTGCTCTGTGTCAGATGAGACAGAAACCAGTCCCTGAGGCAGCCACATGGAAAGTCTGAACTTCAGACATACAGTCCACTCTTGTCTCTCCCTCCCAAGGGAAAAGCTACAGGTTGAGCATTTTCTCATCAAACCGTGCTGCACTGGCTGGAGTTAGAGCTATTGTGGATAAAATGCAATGGCTTTTCTTATCTGTTTCAATGCAGCTCTTCTTGGTTCTGTGATTATTTTGGTGACTATTACTTTTTAATTGGTTTCTCTGCTTTTTTTGTTTGTTTGTTTGTTTGTTTTTACAAATGCTTGTTGCATTGTGTTTAATAAGTCAGTATCTCTGTGGTAGAACAAAGTTTGGAACTTCCTATTCCACCATCTTGCTTATTCAATTCTCTGAAAGCTGTTTTTTAAACAGTGAATAATTCTCTTCCTCAAATGACGTGACCTCACTCTGGAACCTTAGGGGTTCTGCATTGCAACCCAAGTTTTCATGCTTGGGATATATTCTACAATTCATGCTGGTCTGCTATGGAGACTTATAGCAACTTTGGATAGGCCAGGTCATATGATCCAAGTAGCAGGACGAAGTGCTTCAGAACCAGAACATGATGCAGAGAACTCCCTTGTTCTGGCCACCACCCCAAGTTGGCAGATTTTCAACTCACTCTACAAATGTGCTGAGCAATATTCCCCACTGTGGTATATGTCCTCTCTAAAATATGAAGTTTTATCAAGTATTGTGCTTATTTATTAATAGTAAGAAGTATAAAGTGAAATAACTGTCATCATTTTTTTTTACCTTGGAGGGTGTATCCCAGAATGCTCTAGACTATTGGTTACCCAAAATTTTGAAGGTCCCTAAATATGTACAGAGTATCTCCCATTCTTTATCACTCTTGTATTCCATCGGATCTTATCCAGAATACTTTTCACTTCCTATTTACCAGATTTAATTTTCATGATGTCATCATTATAAGAGATCAGCATGATATTCTGCAGAATGTCAAGATTATCAAGATCCCTTATGATTATAAGACAGAGGAAAGTTAGCAAAATCCTAAAACAAGACTATGTATTTGTTTTGCAGTTTATTCTCGGTGAATGAAAAGAGCTTTTTTATGGGCATTGAAAGAGTGCATATGCTGGAACAGGAGAAACTTAACAGAGGACCATGGGGGAGGGGAAGGGAAAAAATAGTTGAGAGGGAGGGAGGCAAACCATAAGAGACTCTTAAATACTGAGAACAAACTGAGGGAGGATGGGAGTGGGGGGAGAGGGGTAAAGGGGTGATGAGCATGAAGGAGGGCACTTGTTGGGAGGAGCACTGGGTGTTGTATGGAAACCAACTTGACAATAAACTATAAAAGAAAAAAAGAAGAAAGAGTGCATATGCTCTATCAGTAGCTGTATGCCAAACTTCAGAGGTAAACTCCTACTTCTGACACATTGGCTGTACTTGAGGCTAACAGTTGGTTAAGTTTATGTAGTCCATCATAATCTGCCATGTTTTGTCCTATTTTCACAAGGGCCAAACTGGTCAATTCAATGAGGATGTGATAAGCATTACTGCCTCTGCATTCCTTAAGTCTTTGAGGGTGACACTAATTTCTGCCGTTTTATCCTTCTGAATTCAAAGCAAGTTTTTATTCTAATAGAGAGTGTTGCTTCTTAGGGCTGTCAGCATGCATATTTACTCAGTCATAGACATTACAAGCTTACCTTGCACCCATTTTTGAGTATTAGTGAATTCCCATGCATTGTGAGTCCCCTGAAATTATGTGCTGATGGCAAACACTGTATACAATCAGCGAGAAAAACAATGGGGGTGTATGTCTCTTCTCTCATGTTCATGCTTCATTGTCCATCAAACTTTACTTAAAAAATCCAAATTCAAAGAATTTCAAGAAGACTGACTATGCCAGAGCATTCAACCGTGCATGGAGCCCTTCTAAACATGGGGTTCTCGGAGACTGCAGAAATTGCATGACCATGAGCTTGTCCCTGACCACAAGCTGACATAGTGGAGTTGTCAAGGGTGGTTACAGAACCTCATTTAATGGGAGGTCATACAAAACTTTCTGTAAGACCTAACCCAGTGTCCCTAAAAACCATCATGTTACTAAAGAATATCTTTTTGCAAATTAGAAAATTCTTTAATACTTTATGTGCCTTTTTAAAAGTAATTGCTCTGATTTAAATTCAAATGGCATGAAAATAATGTATTAGTTAATTTTGTTTGTTTATGGATATTTGGTATCTAGGAGTTTTACCAAACTTTTGGATACCAGCCAGACAAGAGCTATACTTGGTCTGACTCCCAGTTCTGAAGATTGTGGATCCAAGCCCAAATTTTAAGGTCAAGGACTAGGGACTCTTTGGCTGCTTGGAAATATTAGAATTGAGAAAGAAAGGGCCCCAGTGACCTAACCATTGAAAAGAGAAATCTTAAAGCTCACTGATTTGTAGCACCTCATTTCCTACCACATTGAGCTCTCACAAGGGGAATCCATTAGATTTTAGAATAGAAGGAAATCCATCACATATAAAAGTTCTTGTTTTTAAACTTCTGGTTAAATATGAAGGAGATAATGCTTGGTAGTCATGGGTAAAGGGAAGACTAAATGATCTAGATCTACCAAAGGGAATCTGGCCATAGAACTATGGACCCAGGGAGAATAGCAGATAATCATAAACTTGTGTGTTTTGTAAATGACCTTAGGTCTAATCCAGGTCCATGAGTCTATGAGAGCCATAATGTCTTGTGTTTTATTAGTGTTTGCAACAGCAGTAATGTCTCAGGTTATTTAACCACCTTCTCTCATTTGACGTAAGAATATTAGAAAAATGACCATAACATTCCCAATATCTCTGGAAGACAAGAGAAAACTGTCACTCAACTATATGAAAGGTAAGACCAAAATTCAGGTAGATAAGAAAGATTACACAGAAGGCAGAGATTTGGGCAAAGAAAAAGCTAAAAGTAAATTCTAAGTTTCCTGCCCTCCAAACCCATGCTCTCCATTCAAATACATTTTGGTCTGTACTTTAGGTGATTTTCTCTGTGGTCTTAAGTGGGTTTTTACAAGGTCTGTGGAGTTTCTACATGCTGTTACATATGTTTTAGTAATGCTGATGTTAAGTTTTGCATGTGTTTTATTTTATTCCCCTAGTAGTCTTAAAAGTAGGACAAGAATTATTTAAAGGGGAAAAGAGATTATTATTCCAGTTTAAGAGTCCCAATGGAATGGGGAAAACTTGGAAAGTGTAAAGAGTTCTATATTCCTATTAAGTGTGACTCAAAAGCCACCCTTGGTTTTACACTATCTCTATCTATAATTTTCCTTCTCCCTAGCATTTTTTTCAGACTTGCACAGCAGCTAATCCTCATAAAGGAAAAGCCACACATGAAATTTAAACTCCAACACTTTCACTAAAATTCCTGTAGGAAAACATCTTCCCCCTCTCCATGACTATATTAAATTGATTACATGGAATACAGTCAAACTTCTCCTTTCAATATTCACTTTTGGAGAGAATCCAAGCATTAACTAAGAAATATATAGAAAATCAGGTATGATTGGACATAGATTATCTGGAATATGCTTTTGTGGTCTTTGGAAGTTAACACTTCATGGAGGGAAACATTAGTAGGGGAAAAAAAACCCTAACAATGTACACATCAAATTTAGCTACTTATCTAGTCTAATAGATATCAGTGTGCGAGAGCCATACAATGTGTACATCTATACTTGTAAAGAATTCCAAAGAAGCCCTGTGAACAGGGCCAGATTTTAAATTTTGTGCAAAAAGTTACCAGATATTAGGTTTCCCAAGTTTTCTCCCCAAAATAGAAATAAAAAAATAAGAATTTTATTTTATTTTTTCTCCAAATAGAAATAAAAAATAAGAATCTTATTTTCTTCCCAAATAAGAAATAAAAATAAAAATTTTCTCCCCAGATTATTTGTTAGTAGGAATTAGAGGGGAAAGATGAAGGCCTGCGGACAAAACCCCCTTTTTTGGTCCAAGTCATCAAACCCTGCCAAGTTCATGTCAAAAAGCAAGACCAGTGGATTTCACACTGTCATACTTCAGCTCTCAGGTATCTCAGAGGCCATCGTGGAAAGCAAAGGAAAGACCATGGTATGGAACTATGAGCTCATGACTGCCATTTCAGATGCCTAGATTTTCCTGTTTATCAGCCTTCCCTGGGAATCTGCATAAAATAATGTGAGAAAAAAAGAATGCTGCTGCTGAGAAAAGGTTTGAAAACTACTGATACAATAAATTCTTTCAGTGTTTTTAGGTAAATAAATTGAGACCAAGAGAGGGAATGATGACTTTTTCTTATCATTTGGCTACTCATCATAGATAACTCTAGAAGTCTCAATGACCCACCAGCAATAGTATTTATACCACATAAGCTTGTGATGTATGAAAAGCTATTGTCCAATTTCATGCACTCTGTCCTCCTTCCTAATGCTCCATTTGCTTACTTCCCCGTTTGGTTATTAAAGCAGAGACTTCTAGTCATCTGCCCAGGATCAAGTATCTCCCCTTCCTTTAATAACAGAACTCTGATTTTATTGCAGAACATAATGTGCCCAGGTGAAATACTGCATTTCAAAGCCTCTTTTGCAGTTAGGGGTGACTATGATACTGAGTTCTGGCCAATGAGATGAAAGCAGACTTATTGTGTGAGACAGCTGAGAAGTCTCTTTAAAGGGAGTCAGCTCAGTGTAGACATGGGCCTTTTTTTCCCTTTCTTTCTCTCTTCCCTTGAGAGGTCTGGGGTGGAAACTTGACAACTGAAGCCTACAGTGGCAGAGCAGACACAAGAGGTAATTTGGTTTCAATACAATTTCTGAATCCTTCCATACCAGCCCTTTTTTATTTAGAAGAGTAAATCTTTGTGTGTTTAAACCACTTAGTGATCTTCATACATACTTACACCTTACCTATGCTGGTGCTTTCCAAGAAATAACTGGTCTTTCTTCTTATGCCCATTATAAATAAAAATTAATTACTTCTGTATTTCATTCTCTCAGAGTTAGGGCTTTTTAAGATTTTTAAAGATATTTTAATAATAGTTTCAATAATGACTGACAATTAAGATTTCTTCCAGATAGCATTTATCCAGGACATTCAGGACCTTTCTTTTTATTGTGTATTTCTTTTGTTCTTATTCAGTAAATATGGGCATATCTTATATAATAACAATATTAATTGAAATATGTAATTACCAAGAATGCAACTTCCCTCCAAGCATGCAAAAGAGAATTTAAAAATAGAAATGAAATTACACAAATGGAATTGTTCAGAGGAATCGTTTGAATTACAAAAAAAATTTTTTTTTGAGTATAGTCGACACACAATGTTACATTAGTTTGAGGTATACAGCATAATGATTCAACTTCTCTATATATTATGCTATGCTCACCATAAATGTAGCTACCATCTGTCACCATACAACCCTATTTCAATACCACTGACTATATTCCCTATGGTGTGCCTTTTATTCCTGTGACTTATTCATTCCATAACTGGAAGCCTGGATCTGCCACTTCTCTTCACCCATTTTGCTTATCTCACACCCCCCTTCTCTCTGGCAACCGTAAGTTTGTTGTCTATATTTATAGGTCTGATTCTGCTTTTCATTTGTTTATTTACTCATTTGTTGTGGTTTTTTTTGGTTGCACATATGAGTGAAATCATGGTATTTGTTCTTTCTCAGCCTGACTTATTTCACTTAACATAATACCTTTTATGTCCATCCATGTTGTCACATATGGCAAGAGCCATCCTTTTTTATGGCTGCATAATATTCCTCTGCATCTGTGTGTGTATTTGTGTGTATATGAGTCTTCCTTATCCCTTCATCTACTGATGGGCACTTAGGTTGTTTCCATTATCTTGGCTATTGTAAATAATGCTGCAATGAACATAGGGGTGCATATATCCTTTTGAATTAACATTTTTGTTGTCTTTGTATAAATACCTGTAGTGGAATTATTAGATCATATGGTATTTCTGTTTTTAGTTTTTTGAGGAAACTCTATACTATTTTCTACAATGATTACACCAGTTTTCGTTCCTACCAATAGTGCATGAAAGTTCCTTTTTCTACACATCTTTGCCAACACTCTTGTTATTGCTTGTCTTTTTGATTTTAACCATGTTCAGGATTTTGATTCATAGTTCAGAATTTTGAACAGAATGTAGGCTACATGGAAAGACACTTTTAAAGTAAGGAGATGTTTATTCTCCCCTTGGATTTTAACTTGCAAACAGCCGTTTGCTGTAAGTTCTTGGTTTTAAAATACAGGCTACAGGAAAACCCAAGTGCTTTACTTTGAAATTATTAGAAACTTTGAAATTCTACCAAGTACTCAGGGTGGTTATTAAAAGTTATATTTTTAGCGCTTTCAGCTACTATCTAAATTCTGAGAATAACTTGTACTTTCCCAAAACTTGAAATAAACATGCAGAAACTCTTAAAGACATAGGATCTGTCAATAAATATAAGGCACACCAAAAACACTTCTGACTTTAGAATCAAGACAGGCTGTTAAAGCTACATATACTTGGGAGAGTGTGTAGTGCAATTTCCTCATTTCTCCTTTGTGTTAGTGGGTAGAACAAAATGAGAACCTCAGTTTTCTGCTGACTGCTTTATATTTTCCCTTAGTTTAGAGTATCTGCTTTTAACTGTAAGAAGGATGTGTTGGGCACGTGCCAATAGAAAATAAAGAGGAAAGAAAAATAGATTGGACTTTAGATCCTGCACTGGCTTCAGACCTTTATGAATCTTCTAATATTAGTGACCTTTACTGCCTTACAAGTGCTCTGAGGCTTAGTCATTCCATATAAGAAAGAAGGGAAGGAATGTTCTCAGCTTTTAGCAGTTAGTCCTTTTTGAGTCTTATTTCACAGGAGCCTATCACTTTCTGAGGTAAAATAGGTGACCCTTGTAAGGTGGAAGAATGACTTCCAGGTACCATCTTGGAGATCATGTTTTCTGGTCATTGGTTAATGTCTAAGTAGTCCAAGAAGGGTAAGTTTTTCCACAACTGTGCTTGTAGAACACACAATGTAGATATATAGGTGGAGGCAGAAGTAGAAGTAGATATTACAATGTTTAATATTTATTTTCCCTTTTATACTCTAAGTCCCTTTGGACAGAGAACTGACAAAATTTCTCTTTGAGCACAAGGAAATATTAACCAGCACAGTGCCTGGCACCTACTTACCATGTGTTTCCACCATGAAAATTGTGATATTAATCCCTAGATAGGTTTTGACATTCATTTAATCAGTTTTGCACTAGAGTTGAGCTCTTTGTTTATGCTGTGTGTTCGGTTTATCTCAGGAAACCAAGAAACACAATCCATTTACCTAAACACCAACAGCTATTCCTACTGTGTCCCAGGTATGGAAGATAAAGATTCTGCCCTTCAAAGTTCTTACAGGCTAGTAAAAATGTACAGCATTTTCCATATGCACAAAATTCTGATGGTTCTAAAGATAACTTTTATAAGGTTATTCCTATAAAAGATACCCTCATAAACACTAAGTTGTCTCATGAGAAGAAGCAAAGGGACCAACCTGCTCAGAGCACAGGGCTCAGATTGGAGCTATAATGAGAAATAAATTGGAATTGACAAAGGGCTCCATTTGAGGAAGGGCCTTAACTATCAACATGAGAGTTTGACCCTGTTCTGCTTAGCAACAGGGAGCCATGGAAGACTTTTAAACATGAAAGTGACAAAATGAATGTTCTGTTTCAGAAACGTCCTGGTGTGTAGAATGGATAAGCAGCAGAAAGTCAATATAGTCAGAGGGACTAGGTAGTTGCTGATTTCTGTCATCCAGACCTGCATTGAATTTAGAGTTGAAAAACCACACAAATTTATTAATTCAGAAAATACTTATTAAGTACCTTATTGGGCCAGACCTTATATTAAGAATTGAGGATACATCTATGTTTCTTCTTTGTAGAACATACATACCACTAGAAAGTAGTGGTGTGTGTGTGTCTGTGTGTGCGTGTGTGTGTAAAAGAGAAAAAGAGACAGAAAGAGTAAGCAGTATTTAATTTAAGAAATGAAGAATGACATAAGGCAAGCAAGTTTAGTACAAAAGATACAAAACTTATCAAAAACATGCTTAACCTCACCTTAAATCAGACAAACAGGTATTAAAACCATAATGAAATAACATTAAACTGGCAAAATCTTTATTAGGTTGACAAATAGCAGATGTTAGTAAAGATATAAAATGATAGGAACTTGAATACATTTCCCATATGAGTATATATTAGTATAAACAGTTTCATGAACAATTTGACAATGTCTTGTAAAGTTGAAAGTACACGTTCTTTAACAAAAATGAAAACTGCCAACATATCTCTTGATAAGAGAATAGAAAAATAAATGAAATACCAATCAGAAATGAAAACTAATGGACTGAAGTTATATCTATCAATGTGCATGAATCTTCAAATATAATGTTGAGTGGAAAAAGCAAATTACAGAAAAAAAATGTGCAAAAAAATCTTGTCTATAAAGTTTATAAACATTCAAGTCAACAGTTTATACTAATTTTACTCAAAGAAATGCTTGAGAATAAAAAGCATGTGATTTAAGACAGATAATTTCAGAGGCCTGGGGAGATGAGATTGGGGGTAAAACAGAGAGACTTGAATTTTATGCATTATTTTTTATTTCTTATATTGGATAATAGACTAAGAATTCAGTGTATTTTTTCCTTGTATTATATGTCTTTCTTTATATCTTAAATAATTCCTAATAAGCTTTAAAAGCCTTACTCATAATATGACATACACATCACAGACATCCTGCAACAGCCTAATGGTAAGGGACTGGCTGGTAATATACTGGTTATCAGGAAATTTCTGACAATGACAAATTTCTACAATGACAAGTTTTCCTATTACCTAAGAAAAATGACTATTTACTGGGCACTCGGAAATTCCAGGGAACTTCTAGAGCTACCAAGTACTGCCCCTCTGGAAGATGATGCTTTTTTATGTAAGAATGTATTTGGGAAGTGTCTTAGAAATGGTCTATTTCTTTCTCTTTTTTTCTTTAACATTTATTTATTTTTGGCAGAGAGAGACAGAACATGAGCAGGAGGGGCAGAGAGAGGGAGACACAGAATCTGAAGCAGGCTCCAGGCTCTGAGCTGTCAGCACAGAGCCCACTGCGGGGTTCCAACCCATGAACAGTGAGATCATGACCCGAAGTCGAACACTTAACCAACGGAACCACCAGGTGACCCAGAAATGGTCTATTTTCTTGGCCACATCCATACAATCATGCATACGTAGGCAAGACATTGACTTTGATGATGCAAGCTAATGTTCTGCCTATAAACTGGCAAAGGTATTGCTAAGCCTATTTAAGGACTTAACATAGGTTCAATTTTCCTATTTCCTGACAAAATAACGATGATGGATGGGTCTGAGTCTTCCCTAGAGTGGTCCAGAGTCTCTGGAGATGGGGTTTTCACTGTAAGGAATGTTCTTCCCTGCCCCACTCCAAGGTCAATACAAAATCCAGCCTTGGATTTCACATTAGGTGGCTCCTGGCTGCCTGTTTAAGGCTGTCAGTCTCCCCTTTGTAGGGGAGACTACAATATATACAAAGCCGAGTTGTCTTCTGGGTGGTGTCTCCCTCTAAAGACACAGTCAGGTTTCTCGTTAGTTTGCAAAATAGCTTACTGTGTTAACTGTATTCTCAGCTGAAATTCCCAACACTGGGTGAGTCACACTGAAGATCCTGTTGGAGCCAGTTGGAGCAGCTTTCTCATGTTTACAGCTCAGAAAAATAAAAAACATTTGGAGTCTGAACTTCACTTTAGATGCATCCACTTGGACCTATGGGTACTTGACCAGCGTAGGGTTTATTGGAATGCGCTCTTCTTTTAATTATAAATTATTGAAATCCACCCAAGAATTTTGACTGAAATCTGGGGACTGGAGTTATAGTGAAATCAGAATTTCTATGTTTTTCTGTGAGGGAGGTAAGGCAAGGATGTTAGAGCCACTCAATAAGCACTAAATAAATCATGTTCCCTTGCTCTGGTGCAAAGGGACCTAGCACTTCCTCTGCTAGGCCCAGCTGATCGACCTCTATAAAAATCTTAGCAGGCACTTGCGTCCCAGCAGGAGCTGTAGTGGGATGAAATCATGAAGTGCTGGAGGACAGCACCCCCCCTCCCCATTCCCATGGCAACTGTCAATCTCATAGGAACAGAAGAGATGTCTTAGGTTTGGGATTTCTTTTGGAACGCTCTCTGGGATGGAAGTGTCTTATTAAATTTCAAAGATTCACGACTCCAGGGAAAAGATCTGCTCTTCTGTTGTAATAGGGTAGGGAAGTACACCATTTTCTTTTTATTGGGGAAAAAAAACCCTTGGTCAATTGATGGAAATTATAGGTTGGCGTATCTGCTCAAAATAATACAGAATTATTTACAGAAGTAGTACTGCTCAGTAATGGGGTGGCCTATCTCAGAAATTCAAGCATTCTCTGACATTGTAATAATATAAACAGAGGACAAACGTCTAATAATCAAAGATGATATAAGCAAACAAACAAACAAACTACTGAATTGAATAAGGTCCCTGAGAAGACTGAGATCATGTTAAATATACAGCTTGAGTTGAATCTATTGGGATTCATGACTTATGATAGTATCCATTAATGCAGACAGATCTCTAAAAGGAAGAAACAATATGTAGAAAATTTAGAGAACCAAAAGAAATAACATAGGGTAAGTAGAAATGCAGGAAATATAGGACAGATTTTGTGGAATCTGGTTTTGTCTTTGTTACTAGGTGGCTGAGTAAACTTGGACCAGTCATTTGAACATTCTTTTTTTTAATGTTTACTTATTTATTTTGAGAGAGAGAGAGAGAGAGAGAGAGAGAGAATTAATGAGTGGTGAGGGGGTCAGAGAGAGCGAAGAGAATCCCGAGCAGACTCCATGCTCACCATGCAGCCTGACCCGGGCCTCAATCTCACAAACTGTGAGATCATGACCTGAACTAAAATCAAGAGTCACACGCTTAACCAACAGAACCACCCAGGTACCCCTTGAACATTCTTAAGCCTAGGTTTCCTCATGTGTGTAAAACCAGGAAACTGGACTAGATGTTTTCAAATACCCGTCTTTACTCTCAGAACCTAAGACTTACCTCCTTGTCAGGACTGAGGGGAGAGAGCTTACAAAGCTGTGTCAGGAATAGAAATTCAACATTACTGATTTCTGAAGACAGGCCTCACCTAGAGAAGGTATCAGGCAGAAGGAAATGACAAAGTGATGAATTTCTCCTCTAAAAACAGAGAAATATGGTGACCACTCCAGAACTTTGACTTTTTGATGTAGACATTTTCAAACAAAAAAGAAACAGTTAAATGCCAGTTAGTTCTTCATGTGTTTTCTCTTCTGTTTTTTATGTTTAACTTTTTTTTAACGTTTATTTTATTTTTGAGAGACAGAGAGCATGAGTGGGGGAGGGGCAGAGAGAGAGAGGGAGACACAGAATCCGAAGCAGGTTCCAGGTGCTGAGCTGTCATCACAGAGCCCAACACGGGACCCAAACTCACAAACTGTGAGATCATGACCTGAAGCTTTACCGTCTGAGCCACCCAGGCGCCCCTCTTCCACTGTATTCTTAACAGCACTTAATATTTTTCTAGAGAAGGCTAAGGTATAGATACATAAGTGAATAACTGTCAGTGAAATCCTTTCCCATTTTAATTTTAGCCCATATAACACAGAACAGATCAGGACATGGAATCCTGAAAATAAATCGTCCTCCTATTGATTCTGATAGTCTCTCCTTATATCTTCATAGTTCATTATAACAACACAAGAGTAGAGAATTGCTGATAACCAGTTAAGGAGGGTTAGGAGATCTGGTGTCATGTGTAGGTGACTGAACCCTCCTTCAAAAGGGAGCTAAAAGTCACCTTTCATGCTCTTCTCCAAAGAGCAGAGGACTGCATCTGAGCTCCTATTCCATAGTTCTAACAGAGGCATGCTCACTGAGTTTAATAACCTCTCTAGGAAGGAGCTGTAGTAAAAACATAAAATATTCCTGCCAATGTTACAATTTTCAATGTCACAAAATCCCAGAAGTCTTCAAGGTTCAGAAGGGGTCACATTCTAGTCAAATGGAATAAATATGAAATTGGCTTCATTTCATATCATGGAAACCTATGATAAGAAATTCAAGGATGAAATGTATGAAGCATTTTTGATGAATGACAGTTTTATATTTCCAGTACGTTCAATACGTTTTGTCTTTATTGAACTTAGTACCACATGTGAAATCTGGACTGGAAAATTGAGCCAATTTGGTACTGTCATTAGTATTTTATAATTAGGAATGGTGTGTAATATATGGACATTTGTGCCTTTTGTTTAAGAGTCTATAATTTTGAGCCAAACAAAACCCTCAATTAGTACAGACTTAACTCAGCAGCTTGTGAGCTAAGGAGGAAAAACTCAATGTCAAATGCCATTTCTTAATTTAACAAACATGAAATGTTTCTGCCGGGCAAGTTGTGATCTCTGGGATTTCCTGGTGCTTATATTTCACCTCAGCAAATCCTCATACCCCACATGAAAATTAGCATTACCTTTAATATTTCCAATAGGATAAGCCAAATCCAATTAGCTTTAGAAATCTAAATTTCTTCTAACATAACAATCTTTGCAATAATAGGGAAAAACTTATAAATGACAAAGCAACAAACACATACTGTTTGTCATTTGCAGTAAGTTTACTAGAGCAAATATTGTAGGAAAATTCTTTAAAATAATTTAACTCTTAAGAAACAAGTTTGCCACCATAAGTGTTTGGGGTTTAGAAAAGACTATCTAGCTCAAAATCCTTCTTTTTTTCTTTATTTAGCTATGTAGCCTCTCTGTATATACTTATCTTTAAGATGCCCTTTGTTCTTTTTCCTCTCTTCCATTTTTTAAGCTTGCATTTTTCTCTTCCTACTGAGACTTTCACTCTACCTATTATTGGAAAATAGGAGAAATTTCATTCACTAAAGGTTGATCTCCAGCAAGGAGGATACAAAAAGAATGTTCCTCAAATTTCTGGAGAGATTAGACATTGAGTTATTCTTCAATAATTGGAGATTCCTTTTATAGGTCATCAGAAAACAAGACAAAGCAAATACTAACAACATTGCAAAGTGGGCCGATCTAAGCTCCACAAACTTAGAAAGTTTTCTGTTTCTTTGTGTTTTAAGGAGTCCAGCCTCTCCAATATGCACACCTTCCCTCTTTCAGTCTCTCAATCTGTATGCATCTAGTGCCCAATACTTTCTCGTAAGCCTTAATAAAAACCTAAAATTATATTTTGGATTCATGCCAGGGTTGAAATGATAACAACACAAAGCATTCACTATCTGGAAGTCAACTTGTATTTAATGTGGAGAGAAGTTCTGTGTTAAAGGGATCACTTTTTCTAAGAAGGTCTAGTACACCCATGGGTGGGGTGATATGTCAAAGAGTTGAGCCTTCTCATTCCTTTCTCTGCCAATCTTAAAAGCCACTTATGCATGAGATCAGCCATTTATTTCCACCACAAAGATGTGGTGAAGGTTCAGAGAAACTTCAAGGTCTGACCATTTATTTACTGTCATGCTTGACCCCACCACGCAGGAAGTGAGAAGTTGAGAAAGGTAGAACATTTGAGTAGGAAGGGAGAAGTCCCATTGATAGAGTAGGATTCAAAGACCCTTCCAGTCAGTACAGTAAAAACATCTAGTTTAGGTTGCAAACTACCATCCTTTAGAATGTCTTCTGGTTCTAGTGATGTGATTCTGTCATGGTCTGTCAAAAGGCACCCTAAACTTAATTTTGGAAGAAAGAAAATGGACTCTCCATCATCTGCTTATCACACTCCTGTTCCGCTTAGGGTTGGAAGCCCCTGGAGTGACCAGTCTGGAATGTGAGAATTCATTAACAATTTCATAAGGTTAGTAACTGTTTTGTTCTGTCTCCTTTGCCTTAACACTCCATTTACAACCTTCTACTGGTTCCATTAATGAGAATTAATGATTCTATTATAATTATTAGGAAATACACGGCCAAAAAGTGACAAAGGATGGACACTTGCTGGGTTTTCTAAAAAGACTAAGCATGGAAAATCTGTTGATTCTCTGGTGATTCCTGGAGGAAACTACTTTCTGTATGTCAACCCATTTTCAAGTCCCAAGCAAATGGAGAGATATTTTAGGCCCATCCTGGTCTTAGCTAATCTGATGTGCTTTGTGATCACTGCTGTGTAAATGGTCTGAGGTTTAGAGGCAGAGCTACCCCATAAACCCTGCTCTCAGAAGCAGATAACCAAGGTACTGTCCTTTGTGGGAAACCATGCTAGAGACGTCAGGCCAGTGGAGGTTGGTCACTAGAAGAATAGATAAAAGGAAGGAATGTTTGTCACTTGATACCTCATGGAGAAGAGGCCATGGACACAGGCTTTCTATCACTAAAAGACTAGGCCAGTGAAAGACCCAGTTGTTTTGGAGTCTCAGGGAGCAAGGAAATTTTATAGCAGTCCAAAAGAAGAAGGTGAAAGTATCACACTGGAGCTTCCCAACACGACTGAGATTTCTGTCAATTTAAACAGCATTCCTAGAATCCCCCAAGCACGGCTTCCTAATTTGACCTTTCGTGATTTGCAGCCTTAAAGCCACAAAACCAAACTATAGTCTTTATAACACTTTGGTGTAAGGGGTCAGGCTCCGGAGAATTTTTATTCTTAAAACTGTAATTTTCCGGACTTTGCTGGCTTAGCATTATCCATAAACTATCTGGAAGACATTTTTGATCACTCATAATTTACTGTAAAGGTCTGGGGCTAAACCAACTGAAACTGCTCTTTGGCGGATCATTTCATGCATTGGAGCCTGGAAAATTAAGAATGTGTTTAAATTAAAGTTAGTAAAACAAAGAGTCTAAAAGCAGTGGCTCTCAGGATCTTCCACGGTCTTATAATCTGCAGGTTGATACAAAATCCAAATCATTACTACATATTTAATGTGCAAGTGTGAATCTACACTTAAATCTTACCCAAACTTTTCTGAGAATTATCAGATGTCCACTAACCTACCCTTCAAGATTCAGCCTAGTCCATCAAACCCTACTGGATAATCTTGTCCTCACTGTTTATTCTCCTCTCTGAACTCTTGCACCATTACTGGTCTATAAATATTTGTCAGTCAGCTAGAAACAGGAATCACTCTAGTTCTTTTAAGTAGAAAAGGGTTTAGAAGCAGAGATTTGGTGCTCATAGAATTGTTCCAAAGATGAGCAGCATGGGCTTTAAGCTAAGCATCTAGTAGCACCTCCAACGAGACCTCCTAATGGGCTCATCAGATGAATCGCTACCACGTTAGGCTACCAGGGGAATTACAAGGCTCAATACCTATCTGTAGAGCTGGAATTCAGATGTTTGGCAGACATTGTTATAACCTCTTCAGCTGTCTTTCCATGCACACAAAAATTAATGACCGGACACTGCTAGGTGGCTACAGAAAAACCCATCTCCATGGCCTAGCTTCTAACCAAAAAAGTGTGGCAGCGATCTGAAGACTGCTATCGAACTTCTGCCTTCTGAATCTCATGTAATGCCTCTCATTGGAGGAATCTAATTTGCATCCGGCACTCTAGTCTGAAAAGAATCTAAGAAATGTAGTTTCAACCTTGTATACTTTGTAGCACAGAAAATAGGATAGATGATGAGTATCAATTCACCACAGCAACCATAAACAAGTTACTATTAATTAGTTTTATTTCCTACTCTCACACTGTTTTAAAAAAACATTTGGGGGGTGGGGGTGAGCCTGGGTAGCTCAGTCAGTTAAGCGTCTGACTTTACCTCAGGTCATGATCCCACAGTTCGTGGGTTCGAGCCCCGCATCAGGCTCTGTGCTAACAGCTTGGAGCCTGGAGTCGGCTTCAGTTTCTGTGTCTCCCTCTCTTTGCTGCTCCCCCTTTTGCACTCTGTCTTCCTGTCTCTCTCTAAAAAATACATAAACATTAAAAAATTCTAAAAATATTTTGAGAAGAAGGCCATATTTCAAACTTCTAAATGCCTTGACATACCTAGAAAAAATTCATGTTCAGTAAATATTTAGGGGTTTATTGCTTTGCCCAATAACCTTTTTTTCCTCTTAAAAAGATTCCTTTGAATGTGTTTGTTAAGATATTGAATGACTTTCCTTTCTTACTAAATGGAATATTTTAAGCATGGTTTATTTAATCTACTTTTTTGGTGTGTGAGCATCTTGCAGTAATGTGAGGTCCTTATTCTAAACATTTATGATCATTGTGCAGAAAGGATGAGAGAGGAGGCAGTAGAAGGTAGACTCTCCCTTGTCTGATGTGCACTGACTCCAAGCCATGGCTATTTTAGGAAAGGCGCATTGATCTGAATTGTCTTGGCATATTTCATCTTTCTACTAAAAGCTGAATGCAGAAAAAAAAATCTGAGGATTTCATTTGAATAAGTATAATTCTGCCTAATCTAAACTTAAGTTCAACAGCCTAATATCAACATATTAAACTTCTATTTCAGTATTGAGTATCTATCCAGCAAGAATTTTCCCAAAATCTTTCCTTGCAGACGTAGGTAGGTTGCCTACAGTGGTCATGGGAAAAAATTTATGAACCAAGAACCATTAACCCATGTTTTCTGATTACCTCAATATTCTTTTCACCACACAGTGGATTATGTACCTATTTTTTAAAAATATGTTTATTTATTATTGAGACAGAAACAGAGCATGAGTGGGGGGAGGGGCAGAGAGAGAGAGAGAGAAAGAGAGAGAGAAACACAGAATCTGAAGCAGGCCTCAGGCTCTGAGCTGTCAGCACAGAGCCCGACGCGGGGCTCGAACCCACTAACGGCGAGATCATGACCTGAGCCGAAGTCAGACGCTTAACCGACTGAGCCACCCAGGCGCCCCTGTACCTATTTTTAATAGAATTGGATTTTTACTCCTAGAAAAAGAAGATGGTTAAAGTCTACATTCATATACTAACCTTTGGAAGATTCAAGAATCTCCAAATCCATTGTCATATATATAAAGAGGTTGGAGTTTTTTCTTGGGATATTCCATACCCTACCCCACTCCAAAACATTCGCTCCTACCTGGTTGAAGTGGTAGTTTCAATATAGACATTAGCAAAGTGTTAGAGATAACAGAAAGGGGAACTCTCAAACTCCCTTCAGCAGTAAAATTCTGTGAATTCTAGTCTGTTCACATAATGACACTCTCAACAAATGAGTACTTGTATCCACACAATGGATTTCTAGCATTCACTCTGACTTAAAATTGGGATCCTTTTGGTGAATTTAGTTCACTGTATGGTGACATGGGCCCTCTAAAAAGGTTATCAGGACTGTCCACTCTGATAAGGGGTTTGGGGAAATGAATGTCTTAAATATCAAGCATTGGTAGTAAATATCATGCTAGCATAACAAATCATTTTCGGGAATTGAAATATCATAGACTCAGCTCTTCTGGGAAGAAAGAATATACAGGAGACTTGGGGAGGGGCATGGGTGAAAGAGCCGACAAGTCAGTTAGTGGGAAACTTCCCAGGACCAGCAAAATGAGATCTTCTATTATCATCCTTCTAGTTCTTGGTGAGGCTTTTAATCTTATTTTCATTGAATTTAATAATTGTTCATATCTGCAAAGATAGAGTCCATACTGATCAATGAAACAAAGAACAATAATCAGATGATCCAATGACCTATAGAAAAGCAATTCCCCCCCAAATGCCTTCTCTGCTCTCTCTCAGCATAATGTCTGAAATAATGAATGTTAGCAGCCTAATAGGGTCTTTCCTTCTCTCTCAGGAGAAAATATGATAGCAAATATGTATTGTAAACCCTGTGCTTACCAAACAGTATAAGTAAAAGTCACTAAGAAAATGCAAATTATTATGCCTTTATCAATTTAAGCTAATTTCCAGGATTCAAAAGACTAGTCCATAATGAATAAATACTACCAATCTCTTTTTAAAAAAATTTTTTTGGTAATGTTTTGTTAATTTTTGAAAGAGAGACAGAGCATGAGTGGAGGAGGGGCAGAGAGAGAGAGGGAGACACAAAATCTGAAGCAGGCACCAGGCTCTGGGCTGTCAACAGAGAGCCCCATGTGGAATTCAAACTCACAGAGCACAAGATCATGACCTGAGCCGAAGTTGGATGCTCAATGTACTGAGTCATCCAGGCACCCCTCTACCAATCTCTTTTTAAAGAACTTATTAAGCATGAGATCTTTACTGGTCAGTGTTAACTTCTACAATTAAACACTCAACCCCTTCAGGAGAGAAACAAATGGTGGCTAGTTAGAAATCTTATATTCGTGGGGTGGTACATTAGGGCAAGAAGAAAAGTGGCCAACACCCCTTAGCCAGGAAGATTCTTGGGAAGGAGACCTTACCTAAATCAATAAATAGTGTGGAAGTGAGGAGTTTTGTGGATTTTAGCAAAGGAAAGGCTATTTTAAAAACACATTGTATACTAAAAGCTGAATGCTATTTTGAACAACTTTCTGAGAAGGAGAAATAACTGTCCTGAAAACACAGAAATTAGATCATCGATTGAATTAACATCATCAATTGAGCATTACTACGTTAAGAACTTTACACAGAGTATTTCATCCAATCCTTATAATACCAGATCTATGAGATAGGTACTAGTAATAATAAAATACACTACTTAATATTTCTAATGTGCTGGGTGTTACTCTAATTACTTTATATAAATTCACTCTTTGATCCCTCACAACAGCCCTATGATGTAGGTAGTCATTTATCCCCATGTTATAGAGGAAAAAATGAGCCACAGAGGTGTTAAACAACTTACCAAAATACCATACCACCAAGTGGAAGAGACAGGATTTGAGCCTTAATCTAGCTCTGGTGACTGGATTTTTTCTCCCTTTTCCCAAACATGGATACTTATCACATCTTCATGCATTCATCTATTTAACTGATATTTTTTGAGGGCCAGTTGGACAAGCACTGCTCTAAGAGCTGGGAAAACCTCAGTGACCAAAACTGTCCCTGTACTTACAGAGTTGTCATTCTAGCTGCCTCTTACTATGCCTCTTCTGAGCAAGGACTGCAATGCAGTGCAGGTGTTAATCATGTAGAAATCTAGGGAAAGAGTCATCAAGTGAAGGGACAGCTCTTAAAATCCTCAAGTAGAAGCCTGTGCTTCAGGAAGAAAATTCCGAGTGGAAGATGACAGCTTTAGCAAGTTTGAGTGAAAAAGAGGACAGACAGCTGGAGTGGAGAAGCAGGTCAGGGTGGTCACAGAGGCCAGATCATCCGAGCAAGCATGTCAGTTTCACTCTGAGTAAAATGGGAACCCATTGCAGGGTTTTGAACCAAAAAATGACATGATCTGACTCATTTCCCAAAACAATCAGTCTGAGGGTGGCTGGGCGGCTCAGTCAGTTAAGCATCTGACTCTTGATCTTGGTTCAGGTCATGATCTCACAGTTCATGGGTTCAAACCCTGCATCAGGATCTGTGCTGACAGTCTGGAGCCTGTTTGGGATTCTCTCTCCACCCTTCTCTCTGCCCCCACCAAACTTAATAAACTTAAAAAACAATTTAAAAAAATAAAGGAAAACAATTGGTTTGATTGCTGAATTGAGAATAGACTGTAGAGGGACAAGGGTAGAAGAAGCAAGTTCTTGACAAACTGATGTGGGAAAGGTTGTGGTGGACTAGGGATAGGAGGGGAGGTCAGGAACTCAGCTTTGGATATCCTGACTCCAGGATGCTCCCTAGACCTTTGAGTGGAAGCAATGAGTAGGCAAGGGATAGGACTTTGGGAGAGAGACCTCAGCTAAAGATATAGCATTTGGAGTTCGCAGCACATACCTGGAACTGAAAACCAAGTGGCGTGGCAAAATTAATAAGCTACTGGAGGGAAGGCCTGAAGACTAACTCTGGCCACTCCAACATTAGGAGGAAGAGCCAGAAAAGGAAACTGAGAAGGAACAAAGCAGTGAAGCAAGAAAAAATAAACGGGAGTTTGGTGTTCTGCAGATTAATATAAAGCATATGTCAAAGGGAATTGTTTTTTCCTTCGTAACTAACCCCTTGGTAAACAGGCCTTACTCACTGTTCAGTTGCTTTTTATTTATAACTGATAGCTATCATTGCCATTGTGCCTGCACTTGCTCCTGAACCTGCAGCCAGCTGGCAGGCCAATGTGGGGCTGGCTGTTATAGGATGACTGAGGCTTGTATGATTTACCTCTGCTCCACACAATCTCTCATGACCCATGGGGCTAGCACAGGCTTGTTCCCATAGCAACCAGCAGGGGTCCTAGAGAGCGTGAGCAAGTCCCAGAGCAAGTCACAAGGTAAACGAACCTCTATTCAAGGTATAGAAAGTAGAGTCTATCTCCTGATGAGATGAACTGCATATCACATGGCAAAGGGCATGAATAGAGACCATTGAACATCTGGGGATAGTTTGCAATCCCTACTGCTTACCACTCTGAAGCCCCAGGCTCTACCAAGAAACTCCCAGCACAATCCCAGGAACCGTACTGTGACGGTGATGCCCTCCCTGTCAAGACTGCCTTCCCCATCTTCTGTGCCTTTCTAGATCCAAGCCTTTCTCTTAAATGCAGCTCAGCTCCCTCACCTTTTCTTCAGACCATTCTTGCCAATACTCCTCTCTCCCTGAGTTCCTACAGCCCTTGCAACTGGACCCCCAGGCAATACATTAAAGAGCCTCAGCAGGAGACTGGCATACAACTAGCACGCAGTGGATGGTAGTGATTGCCATTATTCTTCTTTAACACATATAAGTCATCTGAAAATGTCCTCTAATTATTTTTCAGCACTCATCTTATCATTCTCCCTAACTAGGGCATACTACCCTCCAAATGAAGGGGGATGTCTTATACATTGTTGTGTCCTAACAGTGGTCAGCACAGTGGGAGGCCCATCGTGAGTACTCAGTAAAGCCTTGTTAATTATTAAGGATGGATTTAAAGTCTAAGGAGATTCTTATAATGTGGACATTATCACGTAGTTAAAATGCCATGAAGCTACATTAATTCTGGAAATGCTGAGAAAGACATGCATGGTAGAGAGAATTCAATTATTAGCAAAAGGATTATTCTCTCTAAGGAAATTATCTATTTTCTCACCCTTTCACATCAATTTTACTGTCTAACTACTTGGTATTAAAGGTGTGAAGTTAGGAGTTCTGGAAGCCTGATAAAAACAGGTATTAATCATTTTTAAGCATGTCTTATATTTTCAGCAAATACATTGTCACATCCATTTGGTACTCTCTCTGGAACTTCAAAACAAATCTTGCCCTTGCTTGTAAGCTTGAAAGAAAGGGGTAAAATGCAGACTTTCTCAAAATTGAGTGAGGGTTAGTGAAAGAAGAAAAACTAAACATGCGACAGAAGGAAAATGTTAGCAAAAAAGGCTAAAAATTGCAATAACCTTAGTGCCTGACTGTTTTTTGTGTTCTGTGGCTGTGTTTGAACCATAGACTACATTACTCTGGTATCAGGTGTCACAGTTTAAGAGAAAAAAAATAGTAATTACTTTGGGGTGAGTGGTAGGATAGTAGAGGTCAAGTGGAGAATTTCCACAGACCCAAATTTTCTTAGTTCTTTATGATATTTAATTCTCCATAAATAACACAACTGCCATGGATTTCAACATGCTCTTTTAAGAAATCAAATCAAATCAAATCAATGTCAGATAGCCTCAGCTGAATAAAGTCACAGTGAAATTTCTGCTTTCTAACAACTTTCCTAGTAACTTCTCCAAACTTCACATTAAACTTGGTCTCAAAGTTGTAAATATGTGGTTTATTAACTTTTTTTTTTGGTGCAGTAGAGTCTGAAATAAAATTAGAATGCAAAGTATAGAAAATGAATCATTAGAGGTGTCAATTAAAATTAAAAATTTTTAATTTTTTAGTTGTTCTATAAGTTTTGATTTTCCATGATATTTTTTAAGGTCTGAACACCTAGTCACCCTATAGACACACAATTGTGTTGACTGTTGCTGAACATGAAAGCTTTGTTTTTGAGATTATAGAAGTGTTTAAACTGTACAGGACTACATCTGGAGATTGAGATTCTGCAATGAAAAGAATGAGTATCTTACAATGAAATATGTATTTTGTGGCCAATTGATCAGTCCTCCTCATCCCCATCTACTTTTCCCATGTTTTCCTGCCACACTTTGAACTCAGGAATTACATCCTGATGCCAAGACAGGTTATTTGTCCACGTTCTGGGCTGTTCTTCCCATCTCCACCCTCTTCCTCTTCCAATGTATTCCTCTCACTACCAAATTAATCTCCGCCAAGTAACAGATGCATCATATTAGCTCGTTGCATAAAACTGGTTTGGGGCCCCTGGGTGGCTCAGTCAGTTGAGCGTCCAACTTTGGCTCAGGTCATGATCTCATGGCCCCTCATCAGGTTCTGTGCTGACAGCTCAGAGCCTGGAGCCTGCTTCAGATTCTGTGTTTCCCTCTCTCTCTGCCCCTCTCCCACTCACTCTGTCTCTCAAAAATAAATACAAACATTTAAAAAATTTAAAAAATAAAACCCTTCACTGGTTCAATTAGACCTTGAAAACAAAATCCAAGTACATTATCTTGGTAACTCAAGATCTCTTGCAGAGACACCTGAACCCACCTTCCCTGTGATTCCCTGCTGCTTTACATGACACCTCGTCACACTGCTCGTGCAGCCATTCTTCTCTTCCCAATGTATAATGTGTCTTCTCATTGAATACCAAGTGAGACTCTCCATCCCTGCCCTCCTGTAAGCTTTAAATCCTTGTCTTCTCTCCACATGTCTAATTCAAGTGCCATTTTCATAGCACACCTCAAATCCTCACAAACACAACTTCCTCTGATCGATGAAACAGAAACATGTAGCCACCCAACAGCATTTTTCCTTTTCCTTTTAATGGAAACCTAAATTTTCATAATGGTACTATATCCAGTGTAAAAAAAAATGAAAAATTTCCCAGTCTTGTAGTGATATTGTTCTGGTCTATAAGAGGTAAGTGCATGTTTCTAGATAGATCACCGGGCAATAATTTTTAAAAGGAGACAGACATGTTTGCTTTTCCCCAGTGTTCTTTTTCAAACAACACTGTGCCAAGCCAGTTTGTACTTGAGTATTTGTGAACATTCTTAATTATTTTCTTAAGATATATCCATGAAAGGGAAATACTTCTCAAAGTATATTGAAATTCAAGTTAATTACCTTTCAAAAAAATACCAATTTATACCTCCTCTTACAGTGTATGACAATGTCAATTCTATACAACTTTGAAAATGTTAGCTATTTTTTTGTCTTTTCCAATTCTTGTCCTTTTTTGAAAGGCTTTGATTCTAATCAAATTTATATTGTAGAAGCATCTTGACACGTTAAAAAATATACATTTTGCAACATAATAGTCCTAATTACAAATCATAAAGTCCATCCCAAATACATAATTTGTCTTCACAAAGAAATCACAAAAATTCATTTCATTCCCTCATTTACCAGTAAATACTAAGTGACTACTATATTATTCTTGCTTTAATTGCTGTGAAAATACTTGTATTTTCCTTTTGTTTGGGAAAAATATTTTTGCTGTGTAGGATTATTCCACTCCATTGTTGTCCCATTGTCTTCTGGCTTCTCCATTTCTGTTGAGAAGTTGGCTAAACATCTTACAGCCGCTTCCCTGAAGATAATGTTTATTTTCTGGCTGCTTTTATCTTTTTTCTTTTAGTCTCTGTTTCTCAGATGTTTGACTATCATGTGCGGTTTTATCTGCATTAACTTAACTTGATATTCAGTGAGCTTCATAAATCTGTGGTTTGATTATTTAATTGGTTTTGGAAAAGCCGTGACCATTATTTCTTCAAATTTTACTTATGCACAACGCTCTCTCTTTTCTGCTAGAATTCCTACTACATGTATATCTACACATAGAATTCCTACTACACAGGCTCTCTGGTAGCACCCTGTATGTCCTTTACGCTTTGTTCTCTTGCGGTTAGAGTTCTTTTTACACTGTGCATGTCAATTTACATTTTTCTATTATCCTATCTTCCAGTTTACTGATCCTTGCTTCTGCTAGGTCTAGTCCATTATTATACCCATCCAATGTGTTCTTAATTTTGGATATTATGTTCTTAGTTCTATAGTGTATATTTAGTTCTTTTTTAAAGACTTTAACATATTTGTAATAATATCTTTAAGATTTTGTCTACCAATTCTAAAATCTGTGTCATTTGTGGGTCTGATTCTACTTGCTAATTATTCTTTTGAGTGTGTGTCATATTTTCCTGCTTCACATTTTCTTATGGCTGTTATTGTATGCCAAAAAATATGTATATTTTAAGTCCTAAAGGTGATGTTATTTTCCCTCAAAAAAGTACATTTTCTTTCCTTTTAGGATTGATCAGTTTTTGCCAATCAGAATTTTACCTGAATCGGAACCAGATTGCAGTTGTCATTAATTTTAGTTTACTTTTGGTTTAAGAAAATGGTACCTATCTTGAAATTATTTCATGCCCTTCCCTAAAGTAACACTTTGACTTCTAAGCACTGTGAGAGCACAGGATATTTCTCTCTGTCTTTCTAGCTCAGCCCCCATGTCCTCTGATTCTCAATACTCAACAAAAATCCTCTAGGCAAAAACAAGCATGTGGTAAAAACTGGCCATGTGTTTAAGACTTCTCCAGATTTCAATCTGTCATTTCCATTTTGCACAGCTGTTAAAAGCTGTGCTGGTTTCTCTTCTTTCTCAAAGAATCTATCTACTTTGGCAAGCTAAATTTTATGTTCATACTCAGATATTGCTACTTCAATTTGTCCCTGTGGGAATGAGAACACTGTGGAATAGTACCAACTTCTGCTCACCTAGAAAGAGCTTTTTCCTCTCTGGGATTTAGTATTTTTGGCTAGTTTACATGCAAAGCCCTCTGAATTATCCAATTTTATCTACTTGTTTCATGGGATCAATGGTCCATCAGAAACTTTACATTCTAACTAGAAATGGAACTGATTTCTTCCTTAATTTAGGGAGATTTCAGAAAGCATAGTTCACAAATGCCAGATAGTTCTAGAGTAGATGTTAAGCTTTGGACATGACATGTTCCTGTCTACTAACATTGGAAAAAACACACTCGAGACGGATAAATATGGTTGTGCTATCTCTGCCAATGTGCCCCTTTACACCTTGTGAGATGTAACTACAGTGGCAGAAAATAAATTGGCCTAGTGTAATAGCTTCTAACAAAGGTTGAATTTTGTTATAAATCAAAGGTAGGTGCAGCACAGATCATCGTGACATGTTGTAATGGCCTCATACGTCCTCATTTAAGTCTGCATGAACTTGGCTGGGACTAGGATATTATTAATAATCATTATTAGTTATGAATGTAATCAATTCTTTTCTCCCTAAATATTACATTTTAATAATGAAACTTGAAAGTTTTTGTTTACCAATATTGTATAAAACTCCATGTAAAATAATCCCTATGTTTGCTCCACTAATTCAACTTGTAATTTTCCATTAGTATGGCATTTCCAAAGAATGTGCCACAGGATGTCTATTTCCATTGATAATTCACAGGAAAGCGTTCCTTAGATAAATGAGCCTAAGAAATACTACATACTGAATCCCCTTTTTTATATTCTCAATGAACATTAGTATATTAGGAGATCTGAAGAGTTTTGCAGTAACCTTTTTACTTTAATTTAGCATTTTTACATGCTTTAAAATAACATTTATTAATATACCTTGAATTTAGTGTTCTATGGAATATCCTTGGCAAAATATTTTTCTAGGGGCACCTGGGTGGCCCCATCAGTTAAGTGTCTGACTCTTGATTTCAGCTTAGGTCATGATCTCACAGTTCGTGAGTTTTAGCCCCACATCAGGCTGACGGCTTAGGATTCTCTATCTCCACCCCTCCCGCACCTCCCCCAGTTGCTCTCCATCTCTCTCTTGCAAAAATAAATATTTCTTTAAAGCTCTTAAAACAGGAAATTTTTTTTCTAAAAATGTAATGAAGTGGGGTGCCTGCGTGGCTCAGTCGGTTAAGTGTCTGACTTCAGCTCAGGTCATGATCTCTCAGCTTGTAGGTTCAAGCCCTATGTCAGGCTCTGTGCTGACAGCTCAGAGCCAGGAGTCTGCTTCAGATTCTGTCTCCGTCTCTCTTTGCCCCTCTCCTGCACACGTACTGTGTGTGTGTGTGTCTCTCTCTTTCTCTCAAATATAAATAAACACATTTTTTAAAATATCAAAAAATAATAAAATAAAATAAATAAAAGTGTAATGAAGTTAATAAAGATAAGTCTATAAATTCTTCAACTTAATTGATGGATAGACAGTTTATTGTTATATATAATACAGCTTGGACATCTCTGTGTCTTCTGCAGAAATTTGAGATGTAACTCCACAGAATTTGGACCATAAGTGCATTTTTTATAAGACTTCCCAAGCATTTTTAAAATTGATTTTGAATGGCAATGTAGTCCTCTTGTAAAGAAGCAAATCAGTCTGCATGTCCTTCTATACATCTAAAATATCTATAGATATTAATTGGGTATTTCCTTGGGCTTTCGGATTCTATTGGCAAGACCTCTATGTCTGACAATATAATCTTAAATAGAAGCTACTGCTTTAATTTCTGTGAAATTAGATGGACAAGTCTTGCTAGAGTTTATTTTTAGCTATTATAAATGCCAAATTTTATCCGGTCAAGAGAACCACTGGAGTGTTTCATTGTGGATTCCATACACAAGGATGATCCAATTCCCTGATGTCAACCAGGAAATTTCCAATTTTTAGAAACCCAATACAACAATTATCACACCTGATGGTTGTTGATTCTGGTGGTGAAACTTGAATCTCTGACCACTACTGGATGGTGTTGATATTTCTTCTGCCTGGATGTCTTCCCTTGAACATTCCTCTTAGTTAAATCCTACTCCTCCTTGAGGTTTTCATTTAAGTGTTTCTTTCTCAGGGATAATTTGTATGACTTATCTCCCCGAAGCAATTCCAAATATAGAACTAAACTTGTTCTTTTTCACAGCAGCTTATTTTTTTAATAATTATATATTTATTTGGGTTTGTAAATATCTAATATCTGTCTTTCTCACTAGACCCTACAAGGGAGCATTATGAGGGCAGAGATTTTGTCTGTTTTTTATTTATTTTCACCATAGTGTAATCAATACTAAGAACAGTTTTGACACATAGTAGTTACTTGATAAATATGTGTTAAATGAAACAATGATGTGTACATTCAAGCATCCTTTCATGTGATCATTTATTTTAGTCCCCAGCAGAAACATATTTGAACTGACAGACCTTCCCTAGAGTATTGTCCAGTCTGTGCAATCATCCTTTCCTTCAAGATAAAATGAAAGCTATTGATTGATTGACTTATTGTGAATCCCAACAAGCAAGTTTGTTGTCATAAAATTTTCCACAAAGTAGTAGTTTTAAATACAAAAACTGACTGTAATGTTAATGTGGTCACATCCAGTTACACACTTAAAATATTTGAGAAACATTCGGACGTCTCTTATCCAATTTTCTTTCAACAGGATCCTTTCTGTGTCATTGAAATGTGTGTTGGTTAACAAGGTAATGGTCATGGTGATATAGATACAGTTTGTATTACCTTCTGTGTCCATAATTAGATTGATTGTCATGGGGTAGTGTTTATACATTTAGATAAAACTGTGAGAGCCTTTCCCCATAGGAAAGGACAGCGCAGATTTTCAATCAGACTCATGTTTCCATTTGGCTTCTAAGAATTTGTAAATATGCTGGTGGCTGTTCGGTGTAGCATGGCTTCAGTGAAAGCAGGTGCTAAAACTTGCCTCAAGTGGCATAAAAAAAAGCACCAGTGAATCAGAAGAAATGCAACACTGCTAATTTCTTCTAGAAAGGTAATGGGGAAAAGAAGAAAAGAAAAGAAAGGAAAAGAAAAGAAAAGGAAAGGAAAGGAAAGGAAAGAAAAGAAAAGAAAAGAAAAAAGAAAAAAAAGTAATGCCTGCTGGAGAAACACTTTCTCTAATGTTTTTCCTCCTAATTCTTTCAGACATCCAAGGTTGGGAGTAGTTTTTTTATTGGAGGTATTCAGGACAAAACCACATCACATATGCCCCTGAGGAAATGCCAAAAGTGGTGTTAGGATGTTAGAAGAAAGATTCTCTATCTGTTCTTCCTTCCTCATTCTCTTAATGGAACATATTGGATGGAAATGCTCAGTGCTGGAAAAATTCAGCCCAAAGATAAGGGATTTGTTCTTATTTGAAAAAAAGGACTATCATGAGAGGGAAAAGAACTATTACATTTGTCATTGCCAGCAGAAAGAAGATGGTGCTAAGTAGTGGTGGAAGAAGATTCTGAGCCTTGTCTCTTCTTTTTTTTTTTTTTACTTCTTCCTGCTATCTGCACCTCATAAATACAGTTCATATAGGGGAAACTATTGAATGCTCTATAAACCTCAAAATTACCTTTAGGATAAAAATATCCTCATCAATTATTATTATTATTACTATTATTATTATTAATTTTGTAGCACACTATTTGTAAAGCTAAGACAAAATGCAAGACAAACATTTTTCTTTATGGTTGGCCTCACCAGGTTTGAAGTGACATAAATTCATCTGAGATCAATTTAAAGGGCTAGACCTCTATAATGAATAATTAATCATACAATTTTTACAGCTGGAAATTATCTAATCAAATGTCTTCATTTTACAGATGAGGATGAAGTCCTTGGCTCTACTCTGAGAAGACCAATAAAAGTTCTTGGCTGCTTTAATAGACAACTCAAATGACTTCTCATTACCTCCTGCATTAGATGCAAGCCTAGATAGAAATTTCATAAAGCCAAAAGTGTTTCTAAAGTGACTTCTTGGACATTGGCATGTTTATTTCAGAAGCTGCAGTTCCTACTTCCTGAGTTGGCATTTTCTATAGATTATTGTATCTGATATTTGCATTTGAGTGATATTGCATCATCAAAGGTGGATAGTGTTTAAATGCACTTAGAGCATCCTTATAAATAACATACAGATGTTATTTATACTTCTTTGTAGTCCTTTCAAATACTAAGATGATTTTCATTTGTATCTTTATTTTGGCTATTTTCTTTGGATGGTTTTCTTTAAAAACACAGAAGGTGAAATAGGAAAAAAAATATTCAGCAGAAAAGATGAAAATTCATCAAGATTTATTTAACACACATATTCTGTAAAACACTTTAATGCATGCTTTTACATGCACTAAATTATCTTGTTTAGTTCTTCCAACAACTCTGTGATGTAGGTAATATTCCATTTTATAGATAAACTAAGACTAAGTGATGAATAATGAATGAAACTATATAATAAGGTAATGTGCAGTGACCACATTGTCAGTAAAATGCAAAACAAACTTTTTCAGATCTGTCTGATTTCGATGCTCCTTTTATTATATCATCTTTGAAGTCTAGCCTATACTAAGTAAAAATAATGTGAAAATAGGACATGTAAAAAAACACATAAATAGCAGCATCCTGAGTAAGGTCTGCAGGAGGGTAAAGATGGAACTTAGAACAAAAGAGAAGGACCAAAAATCTGAAAAGTTTTCCATCCAGTTGGAAAAATAGTTTTTTACTGTGTGTGCACGTGTGTGTGTGTGTGTGTGTGTGTGTAGCTAGACTTTGAGAGTTAATGTTAACATCTAAGAACCAGCTCACTAATTAAACCTATTAACTACTGATGAGCCCAATTACAATTCTGGGAGAGGAGCTGATCCTTTATTAATTAGTCCTCAAATAAAATCTGTTTCCTCAGTGGCTGAATATAACATAACCTTAAAGCATCTACAATGGGCTATTTTCCTCTACCCAGGAAAAATACAATGCATTGAATGTATTGGTTCCTAGATAGTCATTTAGAATCATAGACATACAATTAAAGTTTAGTGAGTAAAGTTTAGGATTACACTGGTTAACTATACTATTAGAATTATGCTTATTATGCTATATTTAGAAAGAACATAAAATCTTCTGTTTCTGGCTAACTGAAGTAACAGGAACTAAGTTTATCTTCCTATCTGAAACAACTAAAAATTTGGACACATATTTGAAACAGTAGTTTTCAGACACTGGCATCAGGCAACACAGGACAATAATCAATGAGAGAAGGGAAATAAACAAGATATCTCAGTTTATTGCCTGGATAGAGTTTCCAGGCTGTGGTGCAGGAGGGGTAACCAGGTGGAGCCCAGCAGTCTGGTGGAGTTAAGACAGAGTTAGAGATCCAGAGAGGCTAAGCCAGTGAGTGGTCATAGAACCAAATATCACATAGAGGTGCACAGAAGCCAAGTTCTGGAGATGTGCAGAGGATCCCCTTAGATCTTCTGCTGAGAATTGTTGAGTGCGCGTGTGCAAGGAAACTACCAACGGGGAAGAAAGAAACACCTGGAAGGAGAAGAGGGAAAAATCTCTAGAACTTATTCAGGACCAGGAATAGTTTGTGTTCTCACTAGAAAAAAAAAAGGAATAGCTGTGAATGCAAGGAGCATTAAGTAAATCACTCAGAAGGGTATTATCTCAGTAGTGGAGCAGAGTTAGCCTTAGATTCTAGGCTGCTCTGGTTCCACCTTACAAATATTAAAAGCACACCTCAAAGAATCAACTACTTTCAAATAACTATATTCAAAGAAAAGCTCACAAATATTTATAGAAATATAATAAATCCAGCACAATGTAAAATTCACAAAGTCTGGCATCCAATAAAAAAATTACTAGGCATACAAAAAGCAGAATAAAATGACCCATAATGAGGAGAAATATCAATAGAAACAGATTCTATTACATAAATGATAAAATTAGTTGAGAACATTAAAACAGTTCTATGTGTTCAAGAAAGTAGTGGAAACCTGGAATAGGCTAAGTACAGACATGGGAAATGTTTAAAAGACCTAAATAAAACTTCTAGAAATTAATAGAATTAATAGCAGACACTACACTGGAGAAGAAAAGATTAATGGGTAAGAAGACATGGCAATAAAATTATTGAAATGATAGAAAAAAAACTGAAAAAAAATAAACAGACCTTCAATGAGCTGTGTTACAATTTCTAGCAGACTAATATATGTGTTGTTCTGACTGAGTTTTCATTGAATTAATTAAATTTCCCACTGCTGAGAAGAATGTTGATGCTAGATATAAATTAAATTATACAAAAATAAATAATGTTACCCCTTGGGGGAAAAATCATAGGCAGTTATCCAGGGCTGATATGCTATTCCTTAGTGACAAGAACTCTGCCTCTTTTTATCTGGTATCTCTACCATACTTAGCTCCCATCCCCAAAGTCTCCTCAAGGTCCCAGATGTCTGCTGGAACTTTAGCAATTATATCCACATTCTGGCAATCAAGAAAGAGGGAACTTCCTGGAAATGGCACAAACTTCTGTTTGTATCCAACTGGTAAGAATCTAACCGTCTTTATCTAGCTACAAGGGATGCTGAGTAACACAATATTTATTTTGGTTGGATATATATATCAACTACTATGGTTCAAATGGATAATAGACATTGAAGGAAGAGTTCACTCTGTCTCCCACACAGTGGAATGGAAGTTTTTGTGGAAAGAAAAATATCAGACAAAAATTAGCATATATCAGCTTTGAGATGAGGAATGGATCATAAAGCTGAAACGGGGACTTCAGTAGAGAAATATATGGGAATAGAAGCATGGTGATGGGATTAGACTCTTCACAAAAGCAAGCCATATTATTTTTACTGTAAATATCAGGAGTACTTTATTGGATATCTATATAGATTCTAAAAGAGACTGCACGTGTCAAAGAAAGATGAAAATATAATAATTCCTTCCCACATGGATTGATAATTTGGTTTTATTGTAATAGGTAATGCTAGCTGCTGTGATAAAAGAAAGAAATGTATAACAGTAAAAGAAATGAGCTACTAAATCATGAAAAGACATGAAGGAAACTTAAATGCATATTACTAAGTAGAAAAAGCCAATCTGAAAAGGCTACATGCTGTATGAATGTAACTATATGATATTCTGGAAAAGGCAAAAACTATGGAGACAGTAAGATCAGTGATTGCCAGGGGTTGGGGGATGGGAAGGAGATGAACAGGTGGAACAGAGAACGTTTTTACGGCAGTAAAAATATTCTGTGTGATACCATAGTTATAGATACATGTCATTCTACATGTGTACGAACCCATATAGAATGAATAATACCAAGAGTGAACACTAGTACAAACGAGACTTTGAGTGATTATTATGTCAGTGTACGTTCATCAGTGTAACAAATGCACCACTCTGGTGGGGGATGTTGACAGTCAGGGAAACTGGGTATGTGTAGGGGCAGGGGCATGTGGGAAATCTTTGTACTTTCCAATAGTTTTGCTGTAAACCTAAAAGTGCTCTTAGAAAATAGTCTTTAAAAGTTTATAATGACTCAAACAGAATGGCAGTTTATTTCTCGCTCACATAAAGTGTAAAATGAAGCTTTAAATACAAGGCCAGCTCATTTCAGGCATCTGGTCTCCTTGAATCTTGCAGCTCCACCTTCTTCAATAGTTGGCTTCCGAAGTCCCCATTCTCATGTAATTAAGATGGTTGAAGGTCAGATAGGATGAAGGATCACACGGAGGAGGGTTTTGTGAACCCGGCCTGGAAGTGTGCATATCATTTCCATTCACATTCAATTGACTAAAACCGCAAAGATGGATGGGAAATGAGGTTTAGCTATGTGCACTGGAATAAGAGAAAATGAATTTGATGAACAAATAACCAGTCTTTGACAGAGTCTACCCTTTTTGTCTCAAATACCTATTTTGCTCTTCTTTTCATACTTGAAAGAAAACCACCCTCTCTCCAAAGGATGCAACCCAAAGTCCCACTCATTGACTATTTTAAGCTCAAAGCCCAAGATCTGTGGTTTGTGCACAGTCCTTTCCTTCAGATTTGAATGTGGCCTTGTATTTTCATGATTTATGAGCTAACTGGATAAATGTATGTCTCATACACATGTGCCCAATACACAACAAAGTATCAGGAATGGGGTGGGCGACCTCCAGAAAAATTCCCATTCTGCAAATGGAAGATAGAAGAGACACAGCTATCGCTGCTCAATGGCTGGACAGGTCTTGCTGGACAGGACTGGGGAAAGTCTTCTACTCTGTATGGTACAGAAAATCCCTTGATTAGATCCTGATTCTACTTCTTGCCAGGCATTTTCTCTTTGGTCTCTACCTTCCCCGCTCTGAAACGTTCTTCCATGTCCTCTACACCCACATCTTAATTGGCCATAGGGAGTATGTCTTTCTGGGGACATGCCAGCTCTAAACCTGATTTGTGTTGGTAAAATTTGAAGTCTGTCATCCCAGCCCAGGACTGCCTATTTTCTGACATTTTTTTTTTCATTTTATGAGCATAAATGTTACTCACTTTTATTAATTTTAAGCTACTGTTATTTAAGGTTTTTCAGTTATAAACAGTCAAGCTAAATACTTACTGAATTAATAGTGTTTTCTGCTTAAGAGTGAGTTTTGGCTCACATTAATAGATATTCTTCGGTGCCTGGGTGTCTCAGTCGATTAAATGTCCAACTCCTGATTTTGGCTCAAGTCATGATCTCATGGTCATGGGACTGAGCCCTGCATTGGGCTCTGTACTGACAGCATGGAGACTGCTTGGGATTCGCTCTCTCCCTCTCTCTCTGCCTCTACCCAGTTCATGTTCTCTCTCTCAAAATAAGTAAATAAACAAGCATTAAAAAATAGATTTTCTAACTTTTGATATTGTCTTGTGGTTATTATTATTTTTCTGATAAAACTTGTTCCATTTTTAAATTCTTTTTTTAAAAAAATGTTTAATGTTTAGTTTTGAGAGAGGGGGAGAGAGAGAGAGGGTATGTCTGTGTTAGCGGGGGAGGGGCAGAGAGGGAGACACAAAATCCAAAGCAGGCTCCAGGCTCTGAGCTGTCAGCACAGAACTCGACTCAGGGCTCAAACTCATGAACCACAAGATCATGACCTGAGCCGAAGCTGGACACTCAACCAACTGAGCCACCCAGGCGTCCCTCCAGTTTTAAATTCTTAATGTGTACCTACACTTTTAAAAATAGCATATAGCTGGATTTTTAAAAATCCATTATGCTAATCTGTCTTTTAACTGATAAATTTAGATGTTCACATTTATTTCAGTAACTATGGCATTTGGATTTTTTAACATCAGACCCAGTGTATTCTATTCACTCTGATTTTTTTGTATATTGACCCTCTCTTTTTCTATCTCCCATTGCTAATTTGGATAGGACTAGTTGATCAAGGTAAAATCCATGTCTGTCACTTTAATCAAAGATCCTAGCCCATGCCCCTAGAGTGCAAAGTGAAACATCTTCTCCCTCTTGTGCTTGAGACATCCATTAACAATTCTCCTTATGGGGCACCTGGGTGGCTCAGTCAGTTGAGCGACCTCCTTCAGCTCAGGTCATGATCTCATGGTTGGTGAGTTCAAGCCCCACATTTGGCTCACTGCTGTCAGCGCAGAGCCTCCTTCAGATCCTCTGTCTCCCTCTCTCTCTGCCCCTCCCTGCTTGTGCTCTCTCAAAAATAAAAAATAAAAAAAAATTTAAAAAATTCTCCTTTGCATAGGTCCCTCTTCACATCCTGCTGGTCCACGTTCTACTCCATCTCTTGCTGCTGTAGCCAGCTGCACACAGGTGCAATGTGATAGCCCCTTACCTCGTCTGCACTGCACAGCTCTCGTTCCCTGTCCCAGTGCTTCCGTGACACCAGCTATGTGCCCACATGCACAACCTGGGAGGAAGTGTACACGGGGCAGCATTTAGCCAATACGGGATGCAAGCACATTATAAATGCTTACTTTTGTCCCTCAAGGGAAAATTATGGGCACATTCCACATGGCTCTCCATAAGGGTCCAGTGGAAGTAAGCTCCAGTTGCCCACAGCAAGAAAGCATCTCATAACTTTCTTTTCTTCCCTGTTTTATTCTCCTAAATCTCTGTTTCTGTTTCATGGAACCACTTCTCAAAAAAAAGAAAAACCCACAAAAAAACAAAACAAAAAAACCCTACCTGCTCATAAGTCCTGGTTTGTGGCTCTGCTGTTTTCATGGGGATCCCACACTAAGACAACATTTCTTTTTTGAAATAATGTTTAAACCTTTATCTTTCTTACTGATTTTGTCTAGGCATACCACATTTTAATAGGAGAGTTCTGTACTCTCAAAATCAATTATAATGCTCCAGACTTTCATCTCACCAGTAACACACAGAAGGATGGGACTATTGTTTCTGGTAGTTTGGACAAAATTCTGCTACTTTGTCATCCATTAACGTTAACCTTGGTTAACATTCCCAAATATTTTTCACATGTTCTGCTTCAAATTAAAATCTAATTGATCCTTCACCTTTTCGATTGCTTTTTATGAAATAAACCTTTTATTTTAGAATAGTATAGGCTTGCAGAAAAATTGCAATGACAGTAAAAAGAGTTCTTATATTAGTATAGTACACTTGTCATGACTAATGAATTAATATTGGTACACTGTTATTAACTAAACAGTTATTAACTAAAGCCTGTGCTTTATTCAAACTTCCTTCATTTTTCCCAAATGACCTTTTTCTGTTGCAGGATCCCATCCAAGATACTACATCACATTTATCTATCATGTCACCTTCGACTCCTCTTGGCTATGACCATTTCTCAGATCTACGTTGTTTTTGATGCTCTTAAGAGTGTTGAAGAGTTCTCATTAGGTGTTTTATAGAATGCCCCTCCATAAGGACTCGTCTGATATTCTTGTGATTAGACTAGGGGTATATGTTTGGGTGACAAATACCATAGAGGTAAACTGCCATCCTCATCACATATATCAAGAGTACATACATACTGAGCACCTGGGTGGCTCAGTCGGTTAAGCCTCTGACTCTCTGTATCAGCTCAGGTCATGATCTCGCAGTGGTGAGATCGAGCCCCACATTGGACTCTGTTGTGGGCTTAGAGTCTGCTTGGGATTCTCTCTCTCTCTCTCTCTCTCTGTCCCTCCCCCACTCTCTCTCTCTCTCTCAAAATAAATGAATGAATGAATGAACGAACAAACAAGCAAACAAGAGTACATACTATCAACATGACATCACTATTGAAGTTAACTTGGTTACCTGGTTGATCAGATTTCTGCTACACAAAGTTACCTTTTGTTTCTTCCTTTCCATACTATACTCTCAAATGAAGGCACTGTGCACAGCCTATACTTAAGGAGTAAAGAGTTAGGCTCTGTCATGAGGGTAGAGTAACCATATATTTGGAATTCTTCTATACAGGACATTTCCCTCAGAGTTAGTAACTTATTCAATCATTTATTTATATTAATATGGACTTGTGGATATTTATTTTATAAATATTTTATATTTGTACTATTTTATAATTGGGTTTATATAGTACTATTTTATATTTTGGTTATTATCCAACACTATCTATTTATCTTGTTGCTCATATTGTCCTAGCTTTGCCATTGTGAGCTTTTTCAGTTAGCTCCAGTGTCCCTTTGACATATCCCCATCATAGCAGGTTTCTAAAAAAACATTGTTTAATTTTTTCATACTATAACCAACTGCTTTTTAATATCAAATGTACGATTTTGCTTTCATTCCCATTAACTTCTGTTCTCTTGGCATTCATCCACAACTCTAATATGCTGAAATAATTTTCCTTTTTCTTCTTTCAATTTTTACTTCAATTATATGTCCACATTTTGGTTCATCACAAAACTTGATATCTTCTCTGTGTTCACTCAAATACTCTACACAAGACAAGACTAAGGCCGGAGTCCTGTGGCCTCCTACTAAAGATCTCTCTCTCTCTCTCTCTCTCTCTCTCTCTCTCTTTCTCTTTCTCTGTCCCTCTCCTTCTCCCTCTCCTTCTCCCTCTCCCTTTCTGTGTATGTGTATACACACACACACATGCACACATACACACACACACATCCTCCTCCCCCGACCTAAGCCTTAATTAGAACTCTTTTGGTGCATTGTACATTCAGATGAGAATGGACTTTATAATATTATCTTCCAGCTCACATTTCATCCGCTTATCCACAAGAACAAATAAAAGAACAGGAAGTCTAACAGGAGAGTTTCATGTGAAGAATAATAATTATGAAGTGGTTCACTGTTCAGAAGTGAAAGGAGAATGGAGTTCAACAGGAGGAGAGGCTGTGGAATTTTATCTTTCCTAGGAAGGAAGCAGTTATCAGGTTTGGAGGACACAAAGTGAGGAATGAAAGATGAATTAGTGTTACCTCTAATTCTCCACAGACACTGTGTAACATCGAACCAGAAGAGAAATGACACATAAACATTTCAAGGTCACATTAATTTCCATGAAGGTAAGAAGGAGAGAAGACAAGAGTCACGCTGGGAAGTGGCACATAACAAGAAAGCCAACCACAGCAGAGACAAGAGTGTACTGCAGGCCCTTAGCATCAAAGAAACCTCCGGTAACTTGTTTCAACTTCCACTTGCTGCCTGCTTTCTGATGCTTCTCAACCAACGATTTAATGAAGAGAAAACAGCACTTCTTAAAAGGAAAGTCACACTCCTGGCTTAGACAGTCCAGTGAAAACACTATCAAGAAAAAAGATTCCAAGGATTTCTGAGATTTGGGAAATGCTTCTCACAGTGAAGCCAGCAAACTGAGTTCGTGACGTGAGGCTTCCCCACAATAATTTCCCAGAATTCATGTTCAAGCCTGATCCCTCATCAAGGGCATTCATTCAACATGCTCTGGGGATAATAGCTACTATTCATGGAACACCTACTATGTACAAGCTCTTACATTTTCCTCAGTTTTCACAACAACTCTACAGAAGAGGTGTGAGTCTTTCCATTTCCAGATTTGGAACTGAGCGTCAGAAATTTGAGTAGCCTACACGTGAGGTTAAGTGAACAGCACTCAGATTCTTCTGGAAGCAAAGTCCCTGTTTGGATCCACTACATTGCACAGCTTTGCCACAACCCAGCAACTCTCTTCCACCCTCAAAGATACTGAAAAATTGTTCATACAGTATGGGAGGTATTATGTCAGAAACTGAAGTGTTTACCTCTCTGAATTCAGGCAGCTATACAAATAAGATTTTGAGCCTTATAACTCAGTGTTTGGCTTCAGCTACAGTAGGTTTTGACAAAGTGGCTTTTTCCTCTTGCTGCTGTATGTGAGCTTGACTCCATCATCCTTGCTTACGCAGTTCAAAACTTTTGGAGTCTGTTGCTGTATAAATAGGTTATTGAGAATCGCAATCTTTTACCTGACTCCTCGAAAGAATATTTAGAGCTGGGATTTTGATCAAAAGAAATGACTTAAAAGGAGACTGTTACCAACTCATAGAAGTGGAGACTTAAAATTAACTTTTTTGCTGCCACCAACAAAGAACATTTATTCAATCTTGCAGTAGACCAGGAGTTCTCAAGTTCATTCTCAAGGCAGCATTATTCTTCCTGTTTGCCCCTGCCTCCTTCATAAGCTATACTTACATCCTCAAAGGTCTAGGTGATATTTCAATCTTTCATCAATAACCCACTAATTTATAGTTATTGAAAAAAGTTAACAGCCAGCGTATCACATCAGATTTTATTCCCTCTAAATTGGCTCAGGGGAGATTGTGTGTGTTCCTCTCCCTTGCACCTGCCAGAGAATACTCACTAACCAGTAATACTTTGAGGTCCTGGATGATTAACTTGCTGGAAGAAAACTTGAGAAGGCCGCTGTTCTTGAAAATGTTCATTAGTACATTCTTCTTCGAAGATAGCATTCTTCAGTCTGCAGTCTGATTCTTCTCCGGTCTCAGCAGTCTCCTGGCATGGGGCCACTGTAAACTGGAACGTCTTTTGTTTTCTCAACCTCAGTTAAAGTTGACCGGTTTAATTGTTATTGCTTCACTAAGTGCACGACCATATTTATTGCCATTTGATGCAAGCTGTGCATCTTGCCACTCGGGAAAATTCTTTTAATCTGGGCTACACTGTTATCTTAGTGGTCTTCAATCCTGTGGGATGACATCACATCTCACCTTGAAGAGCAAGAATATGAAAGTTTGCAAAGGAGATACTAAGGAATCTTGGAAATCCCATGACACAAACTAAACTGGATTCTCAAAGTGTGAGAACAGGTGGCATCAGTTTCTGGAATCATTTCAGTTACATGTATGTCCCAGAGTGTAGATATCACTTGGAAATAGTGTAAGAGAGGGTCGCCTGGGTGGCTCTGTCAGTTAAATGCCCGACTCTTGGTTTTGGCTCAGGCCATGATATCACAGTTCTTGCATTCGAGCCCCATATGGGGCTCTGAGCTGACACCAGAGACTGCTTGGGATTCTCTCTCTCCCCTTCTCTCTCTGCCCCATCCCCACTCACTCTCTGTCTCTCTCTCAGAACAAATAAATAAACTTAAAAAATATATAGCAAGAGAAAAAAAGATGCAGTCATTGAAGCCCCTAGACAAAGTGAGGCCTGATTTGTGACATCGACCACTTGGGAATTCCTCCCCTAAT
This sequence comes from Cryptoprocta ferox, assembly GCA_028646485.1. Lineage (NCBI taxonomy): Eukaryota > Metazoa > Chordata > Mammalia > Carnivora > Eupleridae > Cryptoprocta > Cryptoprocta ferox. Next base: position 28,479,083 of record CM053567.1, read on the forward strand.
CGCTAGGAAGACACAATCACTTCTCTGTGTGTGTGTGGGTTTGAGTAATTGGTTTTGTAAAGGCAGCAACAGAGGAGGTCCCCTTGTGACTCACCCACCTCCATCTTCTGGAAAAAAGCCAACTGGAGGCAGAGCTAGCAACATAGGTGATTACCAACACCTTTTCTGGATCAGTGTGCATGGTGTAGGCTTGGATCCTGCCCCTGTCATCATCATAGTGCAACGCAGAAGCCCAGCTACTGGCATTTTTGTGTAATATCCTGGCAATCAGATTCAGTGACGCATTGTTCAAACTCCAAGAATTCAAACCCACTTCTAGAATTATACAATTCCAATCTTGGTTTATTCCTCTTCTTTTATCTTCTGTCATTCATAGTAGTCCCCCTTTTAAACTTTGCTCCATTGTCCACAACTCTAGGAAGCAAATCTCTCCTCTTTGTTAGCCTCTTTCCAAGCTATCTTTCCAAGCCTCTTTCCAAGCTATTTTCTGCTCATCATTGCCCCCAAATTACACTCTGATAACTATCTATTGGGAAGAAATTTAGGATTTCTGTAGCCACTTGGAAAAGAATTGGGATTCTTGTCCCATGATGAGGGGCATGGCTACATGCAGGGCAGTGTGGGGCTTCTAAAGTGAGGGGCCCAGGACAGGGGCCCCTTGCCCAGATTGTAGAAAGAAAGGTTGTATCTCATCCATGGCTGATATTCCTGCTGCTGCTGAATTCCTCATTAACTGTGATGTATTTAACCAAGATTTATATAAAACTACTCTGGTATCTCTTCCACAATCTCTGGATATGTTTGCATTCTGAATTGGATAATTACTATGAACATACATATCTCTGTCTGTTTTGGTGAGCTTACAAGTAGGAAGGAAGGTTTGAGTTCTGTTAATCTGTAGGTCTGGGTTTCTGCAATTGCACTGGGTATGAAATCATATGTTTGGTAAGGGCCATGTGGAAGTCTGACCCCCAGTGGCTATTATCAACTGATGCATGTCTTCAGAAAGTAGATGTGGCAAGGGTACAAAGCAAACAATAGAATAGCATCTTGAAGTTGTACAGCCATATATGTCATTGCTTGGTTTTCTGGAACACTTTTCTTTAGGAAAAACAGACATTTCACAGATAAAAGAGAGTGTCAATAAACACATTGAGTCAGTTTCCAGAAACATACAAATAGAGTGTTCATACAAAGAAATCTATTTGTTTGGGAATAATTTCCAGTTTTATAGCTACAACATATCTACAAGTTGTCACTTTGGCTTTGTTATCTCAAAAAAAAAAAGGTTGGTCAAATTTTTCAGATAATTTTTCAAATGGTAGCCTCATCTTCACATTACTGTCCATTTTTTTTTTTTACTTTTTATTTTACATGGACTATGGATTCACAGGAAGTTGCCAAAATATTAAAGAGGTACTTTTCATCCAATTTCTCCCAATGGTGATGTCTTACATTAACTATAGTACAATATAAAAACTAGGAAAATGGCATTGTCACAATTCACATACTTTATTCAGATCTCACCAGTTTTACCTGTACGTGTGTGTGTGTGTGTGTGTGTGTGTTCACACGCATGCGTATGTAGTTCTATGCATTTCAATCACATGTGTACATTCATGAAGCCACCACCACAATCATGATAGAGAGCGGCTCCATCACTAAAAGAGATCTCCCTTGCATTACTCTTTTATAATCATATCCACCCTCCCCCACTCCACCCCTCCCTAATGCCTGGCAATCACTGCACTATTCTCGATCTCTGCAATTTTATCATTTTGAAAATATTATATAGATGGAATCACACAGTACGTGATCTTTTCGGATTGGCTATTTTCACTCAGCGCAATTCCATTGAGATCTATACAAGTTGTGGTGTGTGTTAATAGTTCATTCCCTTTTATTGCTGAGCAGTATTCCATGCTATGAATATGCCACAGTTTGTTTAACCATTGTTACATGGAAGGACATTTAGCTTGTTTGCAGTTTTTCACTCTTACCTATAAAGCTGCTATGAACATTTCTGAATGAGTCTTTGTGTGGATATCGTTTTCATTTCTCTGAGACAAATACCCAGGAGTGTGATTGCTGAATCATATTGTTCACGTCTGTTTAATTTTTCAAGAAACTCCAACTACTTTCCAGAGAGGCTGTACAATTTCACATTCCCACCAGGAATGTATGAGAGATCCACTTTCTCTGCACACTTGCCAGCATTTGGTATTGTCACTATTTTTCATTTTTCCTGTTCTAATAGTTGTGTAGTCTTCCTTACTTTCAAATAACATAAAGTATCATTTGGTTCTTACCATCAAAACAGCTGCACCAAGAGAAAAACATGGTTAACTCTATGAATAATACACAATTGTGTGGTTTGTGTCCTTATTTCCATGTGATTCAACAACTTTGCTAGAACTTATGAAGATAAAAGTCCAACGATGATGTGAACACTCAAAAGACAGCAAGTTTTGACTGGGCTGGTTGGGTTCCTTATTAAAATCATTTTTCTCTGGCAAAGTAAGAAAATTCCCCAATTACTAGACTAATTGTGTCGAGTTAGGGAGTGATTATACTGAACAATGTTTCTGGCAGCCATTCAGAAATTAAATAAACCACCCCCTTCCTTTTGTGTTTGCTTCTTGGGTACATTAACATTCGATTAATCCAGTCTACCTTTTCTCAGTATGTTTAGCAAAAGAAGGGAGAGTTCTGTCCACTTCCCGTGGTGACCTAGTCTTGCAGCTTATACTCCCTGCCCTCCTATTATTATGTATCACCTCATCATTACTTCACTTCCTGGGTCAGGGGTGCATGAGTTGCCTTAGTCGGATTCCAACCTCTGTCTTCCTCCCAAATGGAGCTCAATGGATCAGCTCCCTGTGTTGTTTTACAGTAGAGGTGAGGAGCTTTATTCTTCTTGAATCTGTTTTGCTGTCACATCAGACCCCTGAGAATAGGATAGGCTTTACATTCTGTGCTCAACAATCCCCTTCAAATATATGGGGTTCAACTGAAACCCCTTGAGCCATATTTTAGTTTTTATGTATTTCAGTTATGAAAGAAGAGTGATCTGAGTAACACGAATGCAATACGAGCCAGTGAGTTGTAATAGAGAGGCACCATAAATTTACTCAGACTCAGAGACACACAGCCTGTTGGGAAGAAAAAAGGAACACAGACCTCAATCATTTAAAACTATCTACTTTATAAAACTGTTCCAATCAAAGAGATCTCTGAATCATAAATGCTTAGATTTATAGTCTGTAATTTGTAAGAAGGAAGAAAAAAGTCATAGAGGGAAATCTAGAGTGAAGAAAACAAAACTCCATCATCTTCTCCCTAATTTGGCATACGTTCACTTTTAGCCTACCCCAACGCCTTATAGTTTGAGGACAAACCTGCAGAAAAACTGCTTTTTTTCCCAGAAACCATTCAGGTGAAGTGTCCTGAAGGAGACCAAGCCTGGGTGCTTGTGTGCTTCTGCCCTGTCAGCCTGATGGAGATGGGAAACAGGATTTTTCAAAATATCCCTTGAATCTAGGAAGCTTGCAGTTCATTGATGCCTCTTAGTAAATATTAATGACTAACCATGGAAATATTTTGCTTCCTGGTCAATTTGAACAGTTGTCTTCCTTTTTCGGCATAGGGCAGGAAGCTCTCTCCAGAACTGTCACAAGTCTCACATCTCAGGTCCACGGTTGTGTGTGGCCTGTGTTTTTTGCCCAACTTTTATCAAAGAACAAAGTTCAAAGGACATCAGAATCTACAATTCAAACAGTCTCAGAGGGAGACAAAACAGGGCCAGTTTTAATGAGAGAGAACAATGGGGAAAAATTCCAGTGAATAATGTTCTTTTTTCTAGGACTCCCTGTGAATTAACGGGAGCATTCTTAGAACTCGTTTTTCTTTCTCTTCTCTTGGCCATTATCAAGGTTTCATTGTGTTGCTGCAGGATCTAAAGGCTTCTGCTTTCTTTCCCCATCTTACTGTCACTTCATCTATTAAGAATAATTCATATATTGGGGGTGCCTGGGTGGCTCAGTCAGTTAAGTGTCTGACTCTTGATCTCGGCTCAGGTCTTGTTCTCATAGTTCATGAGTTCAAGTCCCGTGTCGAGCTCTGTGCCGACAGAGCTGGAGCCTGCTTGGGATGCTCTCTCTCCCTCTCTCTCTCTTTCTGTGCCTTCCCCTCTCACTCTCTCTCTCTTAAAATAAATAAATAAACCTAAAAAAAGAATAATTTACATTTTTGTCCTAGACTTATACAGAAATATAGAGTAAACGGGTTTTGCTTCAAAGTCTGTTTGTGCCTTTTTATCATTCATCCCATTCTGGGGCCTCTATTGTTTAAAGCCTTACACTATATGCAGATGACTTAAGGTCATTCTAATAACTTAATAATAAAAGAACAGGGTCACTAAATTATACTAATCACATCCTTTGTTTAGAGAAAAGCATTATTCATGTCACTACTTTCAGAGGAGGGATTATCTTAAAATCACACTACTTCCTAATACCCACTAAAATTGAAGATTCTAGCCACTTCCTTAGTTGTTAAATATTCTTAGTTACTAATAAACTTAGATTGATACATGAGGAATAAGAAACTGTATATAAATAGATACAGATATATTTTAATGGAGAATTCTTCCCCACTATCTATGCTTTCCGCTCCTCTATACTTTAAGCATTGACCTCATTGCTGCTACTTCTTAATAAACTCTATTTTCTGCTTGTCATAGTCTTGCACTGAAATGTAGTAAAAAGTACTTCCTTTTTTATTAGTGTTTATTTATTTTTGGGAGAGAGACAGAGCGCAAGCCGGGGAGGGGCAGAGAGAGAGGGAGACACAGAATCTGAAGCAGGCTCCGAGCTCTGAGCTGTCAGCACAGAGCCCAACCCAGGGCTTTAACCCACAAGCTGTGAGATCATGACCTGAGCTGAAGTCGGACACTTAACTGACTGAGCTACCCAGGCGCCCCTTAAAAAGTAGGCATGTTACCCAAAGAGTGGCTTTAGATCATCAGAAAGTTGAAAGGGGATGCCCCTTTCTTCATTGAGTCCAGATCAATCACTCTCTTACTTTTTCCATGTGTTCAGCCCTCTTTGGTTACTCTATTTTCTTGTAGTCTTTGTATTACCTCCTGTCTCCATTTTCTCATCTCAGCCTAGACTCTATAGACTACCTCTCCAATGCCTTTCCCTTGTCCTTCCTCTGAACCTACCCAGCAGAACTGTAACTCTGAACAGTTCAACCACCTGCCTTCTCTGCCTTATATCTGGACTGTTGAACCCTGCTACGGCAAACTCAAAAAACCAAAGAGATCAGAGCAGTGCTTTCTCAACTGTGGCTGTACATTCGAGGCACCTAGAGAGCTTTCAGAGATGCTTCTGCCCAAAACAGTCAGTATCTCTTGGGTGAGAAACTGGAAATAAGCATTTTTAAAAGTTCCCCAGGTGATTCTATTATGAAGGCAAGATTGACAATCTGAAATAACACATCTACAGTCACCAATCTTAGTTGGGTCCTCATCTTCATTTTCCTTCTCCTCTGCCCTAGTTTCTTTTTGGCTCTTGACATAGACTTTCTCCCTTTACTTCCTTAAAATAAATGATATTAGAAATAGGTGCCCCTGGGAAGAAATTCCAACTACTTCCTGCTTCCAGTCCAGACCTTTTAAATTAAAACAACAGGGAAATCTTGTTCAGTCTTAAATTAACCTTTCTGCCCATACCCTGGCTCCCATTCCCCACTCACCGCTCACAGTTCTTGCTCCATCTGTTTCCCTATCTTCTCCTAAATATTCCATCTCTCCTTATCTTCCAGTTCTTTCCATCAACATCCAAGCATGCTCAGGCTGTTGCCACCTTTAGAATACTGCTTCATCCATTCATTGTTCTCCTTTTGTCCTCTTTCCCTTTATAGTCGGGGTTACTGAATAGCAATCTAAGGGTTCTCTATTTTATCACATCATATGTACTTCTCAAACTGTTCCAAGCATGGTTTCCACCATTAAATATGATTACATATTTTGGCTGAGTCAAAAATAAACTCTTTATTGTTAAATCCAAAAGACATTTTCTACTCTTATCTTTCTTGAGCTCTCTATAGCATTTGGTTCTGCTCATTACTCAGTTTTGCCATTCCCTCTTTGCCCTTAGCTTCTTGACACATTTCCTTAATGGACTCTGCTGTTCTGATCCTTAGGTCCCTCCTTTTCTTCCTCAACATATTTTCCTTTTATAGGTTAATTAAACCCCATGGCTCTAATTACTGCTTACATGCTGATGACTCCCATAGGTCACCTACACATCCCAAAGCATCTCTCCTGAACTCCTCAAAAGCGCTATTTGGAGACCTCACAAGGATTTCAAATTCTTAGCCAGAGTGGAGTCTATCCTCTTTACCAAAGTCTACTCTTTCTCTGTTACCATTCTTAGTGAGCATAGCTGGCCACTATGCAGCTGCAAAAGCAAGAAACAGAGTCTTCTAATTCTACCTTGTTGACGTCCCTAGAATGTGATCCTGGTGCTTTATATTCCACTGCCATGGTTCAGGCTTTTCTCATTTCTTGCCTAGATTACAAGTAGAGCATCATGGTGGACTTTCAACTTTTAGTCTGGTCCCTATCTAATTGTTTTTCCATATTGCTTTCTCTCTCCTTGGATCTGAAGATGCTTACTTGGGTTTTACTGGGCAAAAGCACAAGGGGGGCAAAAAACTAAAGGATACACAGAAGAATTTGAAGTGATGATCCACAGGTCTTATCTAGATTGCAAAAGAAATGGAAACAAAAGGTCATAGACAGATTGAAAGAACAGGAAATGGTCCTTGTAATAGAGATCTTGAAGGTGAAGAAGTAGTAAAGGAGTGAATGACACAGTCAGAAGAGGAATTAAATGAAATGCTTTCTTTTCACTTTTTAGAAAGATTTAACTCCTCCTTTCATTAAGGCATCCCTGGATAGAGTTTTTAAAACTTTCCAACACAAACCTGCAAAGGAAGTAGATAATGAAGTCTGTAGAGAATGGTCTTGGTAGTAATTGGATCAGTGCTTATGGTATGAGAACCAGGACCAATGAGAGGAAATTGGATCCTTTCTTATGACTCTGTGTCAAGCACAGATTAAATAGAAGAAATCCCACATTGTTTTCCAAAATATAGTTTTATATTCCTCATGTGAATATATTTATGGAGAGACAATCCTGAACTTCTGGAGAGCATTTGCCTTTCAAAAAACCTTAGCTTAAAAACAAAGAGTGATTGGAGTTTTCAATCTTTATAACTACGCGTGAAGTGGTAAAAACCCATGACAACTGCTTTAGAAAAACTTGAAAATCCAAGCATGTGTGCAAAATCTCTCACAATCTGGGGTTGGCCTACCTTTCTAGTTTCATCCTCACCAGCTCCTTTACTGCCTGAAGTCCAGTGAGACTGGATTGTGTTTAATTCCCCCAGACAGTGTATTGTTTCCTCACCCATCTCAGTGTCTTTGCCTTTGCTGCCATCTTAACTTTGTGTTCAGCTGCTGTGCCAGGAAAGTGTTAGTAACGTAGTAGATGTTGATTAAATGCTAGAAATAAAAGCCAACGATATGAGTAAAAGCATTGCCTATAGAAGGATGCCATTTCTAATCAGTGTAGTAGATTTTTGATTTATCAGTGAACAGACTTCGTTTTACTAAAATGAAATAGTGAGCTGACCAAGGGGCATCCCCATAGCCTCAGATTGGCAGGTGTTAATATGTTAACTGGACAAGTGTGAAGTAGTGACTGTATGGATACTAGTGGAGCAACAGGGGTAGTTAGGGCAAGTGGGCAAGGTCACAGAGTGCTGGGGGGGGTGGTCTGCAGTTCTCCCTTTACACCACCCTCTGTTCACCAACCCCCCCTGATTCTCAGCTGTCTTCAGAGGCCCAAGTTCCATCACAGGCCAGTGTCTATCAGTGTCACCATCTAAATAGAGAGTTTACTTCTTCTTATATTCTGACCTTGGTGTTAAATCTCCCATCTTCTCTGGGAACTGCAGATGCACATGAAATATCCTCTATTGCAAAATCCATTACAAATTAATAGTCCTAGGTAAAGTGAGATATGGAATCGCTGGGTCATTGGGATAAGACTTAGCAGTTTTGAAAAATTATATGAATGTGCATTGCAGCCTGCACTTATGAGCTTACATCCTCATCAACGTCTGTTAATTCTGCCTGAAAAATGGCCTTGGGTACTTCCATTAGTGTTCATCTAGTAATGAATTACTTCATTTTTGTTTGACTAACAATATTTTTATTTCATCTTTCTTTTTTAAAAATTTTTGTCAAGGTAAACATATATAGATTGTAAATTGCACAGGCCTTTAATGATTCATTATCATCAATATAGCTCTCTATATTGGGGGCATTAATTTTTCTCCTCACGTTTTATAACTTTCAGCAAATAAATCTTGCAAGATTTTGTTATGTTTATATGTAAGTAGTCCTTGTTTTAATGTTATTGTAAGTAGTCAGTTTGTTTTTGAATTTCAATGTTTGATTTTGTATATGTTCATTGTATCTTTTAAGTTACTAAACTCATTTATTTCTTTTCACGTCTTTTATGTGGATTCCTTAGTTTTTCCACATAGAAGTTACATCATACTGTCTGTTATTCAAGGCAGTTTTAACTTTATTTTTCCAATCAGGTTTTGTTTTTTTTGGGGGGGTGGGGTTTGTTGTTATTGTTGTTGTTGTTGTTTTGCCTAATTGCACTGGTTAAAACTTGGAGTACAATGTTGAGCAGAAGAATGAACACCCATGACTTGCACCTTACCATCCAGATAAAGCATTTGGTTTTTCATCATCACATATGATGCTACCTGTAACATTTTTTGTATGCGTTTATCTATGTAAGGGTGTTCTCTTCATAGCTGGCTGAGAATTTTTATCAGCATGCTACACTACAATATATAAGTGAAGTTCTTCAGGCTTATGAAGAATTATATGAGTTAGAAATTTAGATCCATAAAAAGAAAAGATTCAGGAATTCAGTAAAAATTTAAATAATTATATTAGATATTTTCTCTTTTTTCCTTTTTTACTCTTTCTGAATTATTTGAAACACAATTGAATATTTACAGAAAAATATTATTATGGTGTGTATCGATACAGAGTAGAAAAGTAGATGATAAAACAGCACAAAGGATTGGAGGGATAGAATAGGAAAAATACTATTATAAACTTCCTGTCTCAAAAAAAATAATAGTAAATTCCACATTTGAAGGGAAAAAATAAAAAATAAATAAATAAAATAAATTTCCTGTCTCATAATGAGCTGATACAAGATCAATTTATACAACATCAATTTATGGCAGACTGTAATAAATTAATACAGAATTCACTCTGCTTAGTTAATATTAACTAATACATAGTCTTAACTAATAAATAATTTTTCTTTAATTTATTTCTGTACACCCTGGACATACTAATTTCTTTGTCTTTCCAACACACAAAGCTGGTTGCTGCCCAGGGGCTTAAGACCTTTCTACCTCGAACATCATTCCATCCAATCTTACAGTGTCTAGCTTCTTCTTGTCATTTAGATCTCAGCTATATGTCACTCCTCAGGGATGACTTTTTTCCCTACTCAGTCTACACAGCTCTGTTCTGTTTATTTTATATCTAAGATTTTTTAAACTTTATTTTGCTTATTGTCTCCCTAGCATCATATTTATTACCTCCCGACTACTATTCACTTTGCTTTGCACCCGGAACCCCTACTTAGCACAATGTTTATATTTTATATTCCCTGAAAGTCTTCATTTCATGAAATCAGGTGTATGCATTTGGGACAGAACCAACTTGCAGGCATAGTGTCTAAGGACATCACTAGAATCTAAAATCAAACTTCTCTGCTGTCACAGTGTATTTTCTGATGGAGAAGTTGCTGTGATGCTTTATTCTCTCCCTTGATTACGAATATACTCACCTAACAAGTCAAGATTTGTTGGTTTTTATCTCTTTTTCATTTAAGTACTTTTGATGGAATGTTAACAGTTAGTCAAATGATCAAAATCTGTGCATCAAGAAATGCAAAGAGAAAGAAAAAAGCCAAATAAATTTATGAAGCTTTAAGCAACTTAGAATTGATAGTAACCCAAAAATAGAATCTGAGAAAAGATGTTAATTTCTCCCAGCCTTTAGTGAAAGAACTTTCTCCTTTGTAAATATAATTTGTACTTGCACACAGTGTTGATCTTTCTCGGATTTCCTATGATGACCCCAATAGCCATAATCTCTCCTATTCTCAAGTCATGTGTACTAATTTGTTTTTTTTTCAGGTAATGTGGCCATCATACCTTTCAGCATTTTTCCATACTATTTCTTTTTTTTAATTTTTTTTACATTTATTTATTTTTGAGAGACACAGAGAAACAGAGCATGAACAGGGGAGGGGCAGAGGAAGAAAGAGACACAGAATCCGAAGCAGGCTCTGAGCTAGCGGTCAGCACAGAGCCTAATGCGGGGCTTGAACCCAGGAACCGTGAAATCATGACCTGAGCCAAAGTCGGACGCTCAACCGACTGAGCCACCCAGACACCCCTCCATATTTCTTATATCTAAATTGCTTCCTGCTACTATCCACCAAATAAATTGCCCCTTCTTTTCACCTTCCTTCAGATCTGACAACTTTATTCCAAGATAACGTTCACCAACATTTAAAAGCACTTAATCTGTGCCAGGCTTCATACCTAGTTATGTACATAAATCATTTCATTAAAAAACCCCATGAACATCTGTGTGATTGGTTTCTTAGTCTCTTTAATAAATTTTTAAAAACTTAGGTGAAAGAATCTTATGTTCTGAAGGCTACACATCTGATGAATGACAGAACTGGGATTCAGAATCAGATCTGTCTGACTTCAGAATCTGAAGTTGTAACCACTAAGTGGTGCTGTCTCATTTGTATGTATGTATGTATGTATGTATGTATCTCGCCTTATGCATTCCTTACTCCAGGTCCCATTTGAACTGCATTCTATGTGTCTTTATTCTAAATACTTTCATTGTATTGAGATTTAAGTGCTTCATTTTCAAAATTTATTGTGGCTTCTCCTCATGCATTTTATTTTTATATTGCTTAGCTATATATATATATGGTTATGTCTTTGTGCCTACACTTTTCTCTTTGCCTTGCTTTACTTTAAAATAAGTCTCAGAACTCCAAGAGTTTCAGTTGGAAAGCAGAGTTTCTACACTACTGTGGATATTCTTTGCAAGTCCCAGAGTTCTCCAGAATGTTGGATTTTCTTAGGTATTATTCCAGATAAGACTTCCAGGCTAATCAGTAAGAAACAGAGCCCTCAGATAAAGCTGTTTGGAATGTGGTGGAAAGCCTGGGTATATCCATAGATATCTCTAGAATCTTGAGGAACTTAATTCCTCTCCCATTCATCTCTTACTTGTTAGCAAAAGATATCCAGTTGATTCTTTCTTGATGACATACATGGCCTGGGGACAATCTGTTCAAAACTTTCTGGACTTCATGCCAACTTGTGTGTAATCCAACTTAAGCATGGTATCTACCAAAGGTGGATCATTAAGCCTGGAATAACCAGCAGAAGAACTGAATTCTTTCCTTTGCTACTCTTAAAAATAATTCACTGTATCACAGGCAATTCTCTTCATCATCCTTGATTCAGAACCCTATTTTGAAAAAGTAGATAAATTTTGGCAATTAAATGATTTTACATTATAATGCAGTCCAAAATCTAGTAGAGATATGCATTCTGATGTGTCAGTAATGATGACTCTAACCTATGTTCTCTTTAAAGGATACTTTCATTCAACTGCCCCAGTCATCCACTAATTGTGACATTTGTCAGTCACGAAGAAGCGGCTGTGTATGTGGACTTAGACCACCCACTGTTTGAGTCACAGGGCTGTTTGTATTTGTTTTGTTGCAGACAAATTCCTGTAGCCAGCCTGGACGCTGGCCAAGGAGGCACTGTCTGGTGACTGCTATATATAAAATTCTTGTCTTTTTGATGAGAAGGGGAGTTTTCTTTATCTTGTTCTTCCCATTGTAGTACTGACAGGGGTCAGAGGGGATGGACAGTTTGTGGGCTGAGAACTACAAAAGGCTGTCCTCCAACACAAGCATCTTCCCTCTGCCAAGCAGACCTCCATGGGGATGTTGCTAGGCCATCCAAGGTTCAACTCTACTGACATGGGACTGGAAACTGGACAAGAAATGGAAATGCACTGTGACTTCCTCTGTCCTCTTCTGCTCCTTGAGCCAAATAGCAAATCAAGCTTTGGTTTCAGGGAAGAAAATGAGACTAAAGCAAAGAGGAGGCATTAGTGTTTCTTTGTTCGCACCCCCCACCCCTTCTCACTTTCACTCATTGTCTTAGCTACATGGGACATCTGTGTCCAGGTTACCCAACAGATCTTGGGAATAGCACCTTCGGATCCATCTTTTTGGGGCCCTTCTGAAATGTTTTCACATGTCATTTGTTTTCAACAAAATGTTTCTCCTTCCTAATTCAATTCTCCCTTCTGTTTGCTATTGGAACCAGGGACAGTGATAATTTTGTTGGAAATTGAATCAGTTGCAAAGCCCTGGGAATGAGTATAGTTTAAAACTTCAGGTCTGGTTTCTTAGAATTCTAGGCCAAGTCTCTTTCCCAGTTGCTCACAGGAAATTTTGACTGATGTCATCGGAAACTGTATGTGCGTGTACATGTGTGTGTAATTTAGGTCACAGTGAGGCCCTCAGAATCCAGTATAAAACTCTTGTTTCAGATTATATCTAGTGGCTACATAAGTCTTCATGCCCAGCTAATATTTGTAGCTATGTGATGCTGGTGAGCCAGGCTACCATTCCTAGCTTTCTGAGTTTGAGATCCCATTGAAAAACTGCCTCCTGAGGTGCCTGGGTGGCCCAATCAGTTAAGTATCTGACGTCAGCACAGGTTATGATCTCACAGTTCATGGTTCAAGCCCCACATCAGGCTCCATGCTGATAGTGCAGAGACTGCTTGGGATTCTCGCTCTTTCTCTCTCTCTGCCCCTCACCCACTCATGCTCTCTCTCTTTCAAAATAAATAAACTTTAAAAAAAAACAAAAGAAAAGCTGTCTCCTTAAGAAGGAAATTAGAGAGGGTTTTGTTCACCTCAATGTTTTACAGGCATAGACTTTTCCAAAATCCTCCTTCATATGATGAAGGATGGATATTTAGATCACCACAACTGACAAGTGATATAACTCAGAGAAATTATTTATTCATAATTTACAGTTTTTCACTTTAAATTTTAAGGGAAATTGATTGGCATTGCCTTCATCTAAAAAGGCAAAAAACCTTTAGCATATAAAAAAAAAACAGTTCTTGATATGTTAAATAGAAAGAATAGAGGAAGAAAGACAAACCATGTGAAGAACACAATTCTACGAAGATGCTTTGAGTATTCCAGTAGAAGGGCATCTTTTTGGTAATGCATGTGTGGAGGTTGTCCACAGGCCACCTTGCAACCAAATAGTGAGCCATTCTTTATTTCCTTTCCTTTCATTTAACCAGACTCACAACTGATTTTTCTTTATTCCAACCAAACTCTAGTATTTAATGACATAAGCATATATGAAGCTCCATGCTTCCTCAACTCTTCCCAAATCTCTTTCTTACAACCTGTCGTTTTCCTTGTCTTCTTTCAATACAACCATGGTAAATCGTCCAAGGATTCTCTTCAAGAATGTAATGAGAGATTCACCTTTAAAAGAGTGAAAATTATTATGTTCTATCTCTGTCCTATACTCTAGTTCTTTTTTTTTTCTTCTCTTATTTGTCTGTCTTCCTTGGACAAAATCAACCTATTTTCTTTTCTTTGAGGTCTCTTCTGAACTCCAATACAGTATTTGGCCAGCTCCCTATGACTTTCCTATTCCCATCCAGACAAGATACAGAATAATTCCAAAGCTGTGGCTCTCATTTTTTTCTAATCCTTGAAGTGCAATAGGAAGCACAGGACTGACCCTCTAAATTAACAACTCTTCTCATTGTATTAAGAGATCTAATTGGACAGTGTTGGATCCTTAGCTTTCCATAAACCTTCCTCAATCCCAGTGTCTTTATTTTAGTTTCTGAAAAGTTGGTTACTCGAGCCCCCCTCCAGGATAAATAAAAATAAAAACAGAATTCAAGAAGCCTGAACAACCTTATAGTTCTCAACCAGCCATAAAAACCAGCCTCTCGACTTCTGTTTTTACTCTGGCATTACTTGGCTCTTGTTCTAAAATAAGGCTCTAGTTTGTATCCATATTTTAGCAAAAATTAAACCTTTATTTTTCTCTGTCTTACATGGTAATGGTTTTTGTAGAATGTAACTAACTCAGTCTTGCCTCTTTTGTTTTAAAAAATAATAACTTCCTTTCCCTCTGTGGCTCATAACCTCCCCAGTTCCCAACATAAACAAAATTTGGAACTTTCTCACTGGCCCCTGCCTCAGTGGACTCTATCCCATATGTTCTCTCTCTCATTTTAGAAGATATTGATAACCCCCTTGTGATATGTCAGTGTGTGCTCACTCAAGGTAAGTAGAGATGAACCCAGAGGGAAAATGTAAGGAGTTTCCAGCGTCAAGTTCCTTCTCCAATAGTTTTCTTCCTAACATTACCAACTTTATCTCAGAAGGTCATAGTTCATCAGTTCTGGGCTTTGAAAAAGGCACCCTTCATGACTGAAGTGATTTTTCTCTGCCTTGTTTATAGCACTTAGAATAGCACCTGGCACTTAGTATTTTCTCAATAAATATTCTGTGAATGAATGAATATAATCCTTAGGTATCCATTTATGAACTGCAGAATTGTTTTTAGTTAAAAAAAAAAGTTCAGAATTGTTAAGTCAAAAGGCATGTTTCATGTTGTAGTGTTTGATATTTTACATATTTTAAGCATTCTTATTTTTATTACTAACTTGAGATTATATGAAAACAAACAAACAAAAAATAATGGATTTGGTTCAGCCATATGAGGAGCACAAATACTTCTGGAAGAACCATCATGATGGCTGCCCTAGGAGATCCCCAAGTTCTATTTAAACATGTATTGGCTTATGATGGCAGAACTGGTTAAACTATATTTTCAATGTCATTTGACTGATGAATTGGAGAAGTATGTAATCACTTTAGTTGTCGAGGTCTATCACCCTGGGTTTCATAACAATAGCAGAGTTTTTTAAATTTATTTTTTAAAATAAGCTCTATGCCCAATGTGGGACTTGAATGCATAACCCAAAAATGAAGAGTCACATGCTCTACAGATTGAGCCAGCCAGGTGCCCCAACAGTAGACTCTTTAATTTTTTTAAGGTTTATTTTTGAGAGAGAGTGACAGACAGAGCATGAGCAGGGGAGGGGCACAGAGAGAGGGAGACGTAGAATCCGAAGCAGGCTCCAGGCTCTGAGCTGTCAACACAGAGCCTGACAGGGGGCTCGAACATGAGATCATGACCTAAGCCAAATTCGGATGCTCAACTGACTGAGCCACCAGGCACCCCAACAGTAAACTTTTTAAATTCAATACATTGGACATACATTTGGCGACCTGAGAAATGGGTATTGTATCCAAACCCAGCATGCCATTATAATATTTGATATAACAGCAAGAGTTACAAGTATGCACCTAAGTGGCATAGCTATCTAGTAGGACTAAGTGAAAAGATCCCCATCATATTGCAGAGCAACATGGTGGATATTAAGGCTCAAAATTAAGGAAAAATCTATTATCTTCCAATGAAAGAAGAATCTTTAGTAATATGAGACTTCTGCCAGAAGTTACTACAACTTTGGGAGGACTATCCATTGGTTTGCTAGGAAACCAGCTGGCTATCTTGATTTGGGATTTGTTACCATGCCTGTTTGTGCCCTACCAGACATTGTCATGGACTCAGTTTCAGAAGTTCAATATGAGCATGGCCTAGAGGTTGTTCAGATAACTGTCCTCCAGTGAGAATGATCCCCTGTGAGAGAATGAAACTGAAGTTAGAAGTCTAGTTTTATAAGCAATGGTGTTAGATACCAGGATGCAGTGTGTTTGCTACTTTGTTATACAGTGAACCAGACATGTGCTTCAGCTTAAGAGAGATGGATGAGATTCAGAATGAGTGTGGCAGTAAAAAGTATCCTTACAGAATCAAACCTATAAATACAGAGAGCAAACTGGTGGTTCCCGGGGGGGAGGGAATGGGAGGATGGGCAAATTGGGTAAAGGGGAGTGGTAGATACAGGCTTCTACTCATGGAATGAATAAATCACAGGAATAAAAGGCACAGTATAGAGAATATAGTCAATGATATTGTAAAGTATTGTATGGTGATAGATGGTAGCTAATATGGGAAGCACAGCATAATGTATAGAGAGGTTGAAGCACTATGTTGTACATCTGAAACTAATGTAACATTGTGTGTCCACTATACTCAAATACAAAAAATTTTAAGGTAGCTTTATATTTTAGACCTGCATATTTGACTGTTTGAACTCTTTCTTTCCTGGGTTTCAAATTTAAGAATACTACAGTCATATCACATAAAGAGACACAAAGTGTCAGTGAATTAGGACTCTTCTTCTGGAATTGGAACAAATCTGCGTAATTAAAATATTACTGGGAGAAACCCTAAATATCCAATAGGTTAATAAATTAGTAAATCATAATGTAACAGCTTATTTAATACTTCACATTACTTAAAATTATTATTTAAAAATTTTAAATAGCATGAGAAAGGGCTTATGGTACATAGTCAAGTAGAACCCAAGTTAAATATACATATAGTCACAATTATAGTTGAAAAATAAGAAATAGGAGTGCCTGGGTGTCCTTGTCGGTTAAGTGACCAAGTCTTGATTTTGGCTCAGGCCATGATCTCATGGTTCCTGAGTTCAAGCCCCATATCATGGGACTCTGCACTGACAGGGCGGAGTCTGTTTGGGATTCTCTCCCTCTCCTTCTCTCTCTCTGCCCTTCCCCAACTTGCATCTTTGCATGTGTCCTCTGTCTCGCTCTCTCTCTCTCAAAATAAATAATTTTTTAAAAATTAGAAATAAGTAAGATTAACAGGAAATACATTTAAAAAGGTAACATAATAAGATTATGGGTAGCTTTTTTCTTTTTCTTTATGTTTTGTAATTTTAATAACAAATATATGTAATTATAAGGGAGGAAAAATAAGTTTTTATATCAATTGTCAAAAATAAATTAGTAAACATGTAAAAATCCCTTAAAAATAAAAAAGAAAGAATGCAAAATAGCACATCATCATCAGATTACTGGGAAATATTTGCAAATGTAAATAAAAAGGCGATTATCATTTAACTGCATTATGAAAAACAATTAACAATTTAATGACAAATGGGTTGCTTTATGGTGATTCCACAGCAAAATGAATTTGAAATACACCTTCCAAATGAATGAATCAAATGAATACAATTGCAAAAAATTGCTTATATTCTCTTTGTTTCTCTCATATGAGCCAGTTATTTATGTGCTTGGGGGGGGCACCATAACTGTATAAACCAATTAATAATTTCAGTGGGTCTATTTACTATGCTAACCACACACCTCTCCTACAAATACTTCCCTGGTCTGAATTAAGACAATTATTCTATTAGAAAAATAATTTCAATAACTTGGCTCACTGGCCCTGGACTGATTATTGTGATTATAAGCTATTAACTGAAATCAATGCTATTGGCCACACACTACCTAAGTTACGGAGTGTCTAAATTTTCTGCTTTCTATTTGCATCAGTTTTTTTCAAAAGAAAAGAATATATTATTATAGTTTATATTTTCAGACTAAGCAAATACATTCTTTTCCACAAAGTTCTTTTTGTTAAACAATTTTTTAAAAATCTCTATTGTTGTTTCCTATTCTGTATCATTCCTTCCATTCACACATTTCTCACAGGCATTTTTTAAAGTAAACTTATTGTTTTAGAAAAATTTTAGATTACAGAAAAAAATGCAAAGATAATACAGAGAGTTTCCATACATGACATGGCCAGTTTTCTCTATCATTGACATTTTACTTCAGTATGGTATATTAGTTACAGGTAATGAATTGATACTGATACATTATTATTAACTAAAGTCCATAATTCATTTACATTTTCTTAGTTTTTACCTTAAGGAAAGGAGACAGTAATAATATAAATGGCTAACATTTACATGGCTCTTATGAACAGACACTGTTACAAATGCTACATGTATATTAATGCACTTTATCCTACTATAGACTTAAACCCATAAGGTCAAGAAGCTGGAAAAACTCCGAAAAGGATAAATCAATGAAATCCATACCAGGACAAATCAAATTAAACTTCTGAAAACTAAAAGCAGAGAATATAATCTGAAAAGCAACCAGAGAAAATTGATATTTTACCTATTGGGAAAACCAACTTGAACGACAGCAGATTTCACTTCAGGTAATACTCATTTATCTCCATTTCATAGGTGAATAAACGGAGGCACTGAAACATTCAGTAACTGTTTCTTGGTCACCTGATTATAAAGCAGGGAAGCCAGGTTGTTTGATTCCAGGGTCTGTGCTCTTACCGCCTGCTTAATGAAGCTATAATTAGGCAACCGCTACTTAAAAGATTCACATATGTTCAAGCCCAATTCACCAGAACACCAAGTTGTATAGAACTGTAGAATCAAGCCCCAGTTAATAATAAAATGTGATTCTATCTGGAATGTTTTTCATACATATATGTGCTTTTTGGGGCTCTCCCTGACGTTTCAGAGAAATTGAGAACTGGTGGAAGATTCAAATGTTCTAGGTCCTACAGAGACTCAACTTAGAAATAGTAACTATATACATAACTATTTGTAAACTTAAGAATGAACATAATAAGAACCATGTGGTACCTATAAAATGAAAATAAAATACCTATGGCTAAAAGAAACAAAAGATTTAAAGACTTCCACTTCAGGGAATATAAGGTAGATGTACTTTTTCCTGTTCTTCCCTCTAATTACAACTAAAATTCCTGGACACTATATACACAACAAGCCTAGGAAGACTCCGAAAGAGAGAAAGAAGCCAGATAGGCAAGGGAATATCAGGACCTGAGAAATGAGATGAGTTACATTAGTGGGAGTTTTTCTGTTGTTGGTTTTTATTTATTTGCTGTCTCTTATATCCCACTTTTGGTGCTAAGGAAGCTGGCAACCTGGGAATGCAACTGTACAGACAAAAAAAAAAAAATCCATCTGCAACAAATCTACAGCCAAAGAAACAGGATAGGGGCAGCCTAGAAAGAAAAAAATGTTTAGATAATCTACTCCATCCAAACACAAAAGCAATAAAAAAACAAAAAAAAAAAGTGGCCCACACCCATATCAGTAAAGAGTACGTGGAAAGGCAAGACTTCCTCTACAAGAGGTTGCAAAAAGGTGTCCCAACACCTTTACAGCGGTAGTGTCAAAGAAGAAAGTATGACTTCTGTTGCTTTCATTCCCACAGAGAAGTAAAAAAGAGCCTTACTTTCAGCCTCAGGGAGATCACCTGAAAAGTCTGGACTTCAATACCTACCCAGCATTAATGAAGCATTCTTTCCTCTCCTTAGTAAGTGGTGTTGGAAGAAGCTTAGTGAAGAGTCAAGACATTCACCATTACCCTTTAGTTATGAAGCCACTCTCAGCATGTTGGGAAGAGCTGGACTTGAAGCTTGCCCAGCAATAGCAAGGATCTCCCCACCTTACATGCAAACAAGGCTGAGTAGTGAACTTGGACTTATATTTCCATCTCGGAGTAACAAGTTGTAGCCTCACTTTCCACTTTCAGATGGATATTACATAAAGCCAGCTAAAATAGAAGCTTAAGTAAAACCAGTCTCATGATAAAAAATGTCCAGGGTTAAATAAAAAATTACTAGTCATACCATGAATGAGAAAGATCTCAAAACAAATGAAAAAAGACAATCATTAGACACCAACACTAAGATGACAAACATGCTAGGATCTGACAAAGATTTTAAAGAAGCCATGATGAAAAATGCTATAATGGCAATTATGATGATGCCTGAAATAAACGAAAAAAAAATACAGAGTTTTGGAAAAGAAAAAAGATAGAAAGAAGAACCAAATAGAAAATTTTAAACTGAAAACTATAATAACTGAAATGCAAATTTCAGTGGATGGGCTCACCAGCAGAACAGAAGCCACAGAGGAAAGAACTGGTGGATAGGAAGATAGAACAATGGAAATTATCCAACCTGAACAACAGAGTGAAAATGGATGGGAAAAACTGAACAGAGCCTGATATTTGTGGAATTATGATAAAAGATCTAATATTTGTGGCATTGGATTGCTGGAAAGCAAAGAGAAAGGGTATGTGTATGGGGAAGTTGAAAAAGTTTTCCAAGAAATAATGGCTGAAGCTCTTCATATTTTGCAAGAGACCTAAACCCACAGATTCAAGAAGGTCAATGAATCCAAAATAAAATAAACAAAAGAAAAATTCTCATCAAGATTCAGCATAATTAAACTTCTGAACACTAAAGAAAAATGTACACTATCTTTATGGGGAAACCAACTTGAATGATAGCAGATTTCTCATCAGAAACCGTTGGGATCACAAGGAAGCAGCATGGTATGTTTTAAGTGCTGAAAGAAATCAACTGTCATTACAGAATCCTACATCCAGGGAAAATATCCTTCAGGAATAAAGGACATTCAAAGGTGAAATAAATTAAGAATTTGCCACCAGTGTACCTACCCTAAAAGAAGGGTTAAAAGAAGTTCTCTTACCATAAAGCAAATGACAATAGGAAGGGTCTTGGTATTTCAGTAAAGAAGAAGGAACATGGTTAGAAAAGTCTGAGTAAATGCAATAAGTTTGATTTCTCTTGAGTTTTCTAAATTATAACTGATGTTTAAAGCAAAAATGATAACACTGTTGTAGTTCTAAGTGCATCTAGAAGGAAGATTTAATACGATTACATTAAAAATGAAAGAGGGTAAAGGAAAATGAGACAGTAGGTAAAATGTCACACCAGTAGACTATGATTAATTATATACATATAATGTGATAATTAAAGAAAGCACTGAAAGACAAAGACAGGCAGAGTGAATTAAAAACATGACACACTATATGTTGTTTAGAAGATTTCATTTCAAAGATAATGATATAGTCAGGTTCAAAGTAAAAAGAAGGAAAAATATATGACAAAAGCAATTTTTAAAAAGCAGGAAAGGCTATGTTAATATTAAAGTAAACTTCAGAACAAGGACAACTACCAGAAACAGAGATCAGGGATAAACATTATATGATGAGAAGACTGTCGATCCACCCAGAAGATGTAGCAATCATAAATGAGTATGCAGCCAACAACAGAGTTGGAAAATACGTGAAGCAAAACTGATAGATCTGAAAGGAGAAATAGACAAATCCACTTGTTATAGTTGGAGAATTCATCATCATCACTCAACACTTGATGGAGGACAGAAAAACCAGTAAAAATATGGAGGAACTCAATAATAACATGAGACAATAGGATCTAATTGATACTTATTGAACACTGAACCCAACAACAGCAGAACATACATTATTTTCAAGTACTCATAGAACATATAGCAAAATAGACCGTGGGCCATAAAACAAACCTCAACAAACTTAGGAGAATTGCAATACTACAAATGTGTTCTCCAACCACCAAAGAACCAAACTAGAAATCAGTAACAAAATAATGGGAACATCTCCAAATGCTTGAAAACTGAACAGCAGATGTTTATGCAACCTATGGGCCAAAGAGGAAGTCTCAAAATAAATATAAAGAGTACACGGAACTGAATGAAAATGAAAACACAACACATCAAAATCTGTAAGACACGTCTAAATCAGAACCAACAGCGAAATGCATAGCCCAAATGCATACAATAGAAAAGAGGAGAAGTTTTATACCAATCAGCTTCCATCTCAAGAACCAAAAAGAAGAAAAATTAAAACCAAAGAAAGAAGATACGAGAAGATCTCAGTGAAATTGAAACCAGAAAATAACACTGAATGAAACAAAGATCC
Organism: Cryptoprocta ferox; assembly: GCA_028646485.1. Classification (NCBI taxonomy): domain Eukaryota; kingdom Metazoa; phylum Chordata; class Mammalia; order Carnivora; family Eupleridae; genus Cryptoprocta; species Cryptoprocta ferox. The sequence continues at coordinate 28,501,131 of CM053567.1, forward strand.
GGTTCTTTGAAAAGATCAGTAAATTGACAAACCTCAAAAAAGGCTGTCAAAGAAAAGAGAAAGACTTACCACCACCAAAAATGAAATAAGGTTGCCACTATTAACACTGCAGACATCAATAGGATGATATGGGAATACTATGAGTAACACTTCACACGTGAATTTGACAACTTAGACAAAAAACAAACAAACAAAACAAAAATTACCACAACTCTCCTGATCCAAAATATATAATTGGAACAGCCTTATAAGTATGTATTTAAAAAACTCAATTCACTATTTAAAAATTCCTAAAAAGGAAATCTCTAAGCTTAAATGGTTTCTTTGAGAATTCTATAAAATATGTAAAGACTTAACAAGCAATTTAAACAAACTCTGAAAAAATGGAAAAGAACACTTTCCAATTCATTTTGTGAAACTGGTAGTACCATGATGCCAAAATTTATATTATAAATTGATAAATGCAAATCTCTATATTAGAAAATCAAGTTAAAAGATAAATAAAATTACAAAAATATTTGGGACAAATAACAGCGTATAAAAAAAGAAAACCACAGACCAATAGTGCTGATGAATATAGACACACAAAAAAATCTTTAATAAAATATTAGCATGTACAATTCAGCAACAAATAAGAATTATACACCATGACCAAGCGAGATTTATTCCAGGGATGTAAGACTGGTTCAATATAAAACAAGTGAATCAAGATAATCTGTAATATTAATAGCTAAAGAAGAAATATCACATAGTCACCTAATGCAGACAAAGTATTTGACATGGTTCAATACTCATTCCTGATGAAAACTCAGAAAAATAGGAAAAAAGGCAAACTTCCTCAACCTGATAAAGAGCACCTACAAAAACTTAACCTAACATTATTCTTACTGGTGGAAGGACTGAATGCTTTCCTCTCGAGCTTGGTTTCGAAAAGGCAAAGATGACAGCACTCACCACTCTTATTCAATATAGTGCTGGAAATTCTACCCAGTGCCACAAGGCAAGAAAAGGAAATAAAAGACATACAGGCAGAGAAATAAACTGCGTGATCGCACACCTAGAAAGTTTTTTTTTTAAGAACAGACTATTAATACACAAAACTTGAATAAATCTTCAGAATGTATGTTGCATGAAAAAAGCCTATCCCAAAAGATTACATACTATATAATTCCATTAATAAAACATTCTTTTTTTGAGAGAGAGAGGGATCACACACATGCATGAGCGAGCAGAGAAGGAGCAGAGGGAAAGAGGGAGAAAGAGAATCTCAAGCACGCTACACACCCAACCCAGGGATGAGCCCCATGCAGGGTTCGATATCATGACTGTGAGATAATGACCAAAATCAAGAGTCGGAAGTTCAACAGGCACCCCTAATAGAACATTCTTAAAATGATGAAATTGTGGAAATGAACAACAGATTAGTGATTGTCCGGGATGGGAAGGGTATGAGAGGGACAGAGGAGCTGCGCATATAAAAGGGCAACCTGAGGGAGGTCTCTGGTGATGAAAATGTTCTGCATTTTGACTATTTCAATGTCAACATCCTGTTTGTGGCATTGTTTTGCAAGATGGTACCATTGGTATAATAAACTGGGTAGATGGTGCACAGTATACTTCTCTACGTTATTTCTTACAATTGAATGTGTATCTATAATTACTGCAAAATTAAAAAGCTTATTTTTTTTAAAAAAAGATAAAAATGTAGTTACACAGCACACTCCTGGCTATAAGATCAGATTTTGCTAAGGATTATTTTTGTCCCAATTAATGAGCAGACTTTGTACAAGATAAACCACAATCCCCTAAAATTTAAATTATAAATTGATACAATATAAAACCTCTTACATTAAAGAAAATAGAAAATTAAAAGATAAATAGGGGTGCCCGTCCAGCTCACATGTGACTTTTGATCTTACAGATAAAAATTAAATGGGCACTTGGGTGGCTTAGTCAGTTAAGCGAACAACTTTAACTCAGGTCATGATCTCATGATTGGTGGGTTCAAGCCTTGCATCAGGCTTGCTGCTGTCATTGCGGAGCCTGCTTGGGATCCTCTGTCCCCCTCTCTCTGCCCCGTCCCCACCTGCACTCTCTCAAAAATAAATATTTTTTTTAAAAAATCACAAAAGGCTTATTCAAATAAATAAGTGCTTTAAACCAGCAATAGCGATAGGCAAAAAAAAAAAAAAAAAAAAAAAAAAGGACAGTTTACAAAAGGGGAAATATGCATAATCAGTAAAGAACATTATGCAATGTTTACTATCCTTACTTATCAAAGAAACATGAAATAAAACAATATTACACATGTCTCAAGACTCTAGCAGAGCACTGACCAAACTGTGAACCTTCCTACCCCACCTGGAATTCAATTTGCTAGATCATTTTTCCTCAGTAATCTAAATGAATTCATAACAATTCTCTCTGAATACATCCATTAGAATAATTTACAAGGTACTGTACTTCCCTTGACTTCTTGGCCTAGATATCCTAATTTGTCTTCTTGGCCTTCCTTAGAATAACATTAGGATGTTAGCTGGATATTTTTTAACTCCCAAGTCTCTCCCCACCAGGGAGAACGATGGAGTCTAGGAAAGGGGCCTATAATCCAGATCTCAGAGAGGTGCAGGTGTTTATAAGAAATGATACCTCCATTAGGCACATCCCACACACCTCTCCCAGAACTGGGTGTGACACTCTCAGAAGCCTTGTTATGGCTGGTACTCTTAGCCACAGGCCAGTATGCACAATGATACGTACCTGTTAGGTTTCCAAATTTTGAATGTGCTTTATGGCTCTGTTTTTCTCCTAAGATATATCTCTCCATTTGTCTTAATTTAGGCTGCTGTAATAGAACACCATAGACTGGATGTCTTTAAAGAACAAACATTTATTTCTCACAGTTCTGGAGGCTGGGAAGTACAAAATCAAGGTGCTAGACAATTGGTGTCTGGTGAGAGCCTTCTTCCTGGTCTACAGATAACCACCTTCCTGCTATATCCTTACATAGAGGAGAGAGAGATCATCTCTCCCGTCTCTTTTTATAAGGGCAGTAATTGATTCATGTGAGCTCCACCCTCATGATCTAATTGCTTCCCAAGGGTCCCACTTTCTAATTGCATCACCTTGGGAAATAGGAATTCAACATGTGAATTTGAGGGGGACACAAAGATACTGTATGTAGCACTATTAGATCAAGCTATTACCAGACTGCACAAAGTTTTTCCTTTTAGTCTATGAAAAACTTGGAAAAAGGGAAGGAATTAGACTTTTGGTCTGAGATTGGGGAGTAAACATCCTGACCCTAACGCCTGCAGGACCCAGGGCAAGAGAACAGATGGAGACACATACATACTGTGAGCTTCGAGGCATTCAATTCAAGCCAATCCTGGCCCACAAGGTGTGACTAATCTCCCATCTTTGCCAACACCACACATTTGAGGTGAAAATGCTAGATTCAAATATAGAATTCCCAGGGGTCTTGGAGTTCTATGACAAAAATGTGACAGCTTTGAGTCAGTGCCCTTGAATCCAGACCTCATGCTGCAGCTTGCATCTTTTTCTCCTCTTCCCGTGCTGGGCTTCATCCTATGCTGCGAGTACATGCATGTAAGCACACCAACCATGGAGTTCTGCACTCACCCCACCGGTAGCCAGTCTTCGGTTACAGTTCTTTAGGTTTAGAGATAGGCACATAAGCTTTGCAAATTGCTTTTTGGAAGTAGGACATGTAAAGAGCCTACACAGGTCCAGAAAGTGCCGGGGCAAAGAATTCTGAGGTTCCAGTAACCAAAGCATGATCTAGAAGGGAAAGGTATGGTCTTCTGCATGAACAAGTCTTTTTTGGCCCCAAGAGCATAGGGGAGTTTTCAGAAGCACAGAGCCCAGGGAAAGGATGCTTCTTGCTAGATCTAGGAGTAATTTTCCACAAAAGTGGAAAATTTCATAATGCAGTCTGTTGACTAAGTATTTAAAAAAGGAACAAGCAATTTGACTGGGTTCATTCCCATCCACTCACCCAAAACTATCTTAATGAGTCATTGTCTGTACTTCATCTTTATCTTCTCATAACTTAGACATTATTGGGGAAAGTGAGATAGACCTGGAAGATTTGGTGAGTACTCCTTTTCTTTCTTTTATATTTGCATGGGGTAGGGGTGGGGTAGGTACACAGATCAGAGGTTCAGAGGTGGAATATGGCTCTGCTTGGGTTCTCTGTTGCAATATGATGGAATGCAAATGCACAACACTGCTAAGACGGTAACCAAGGTATTCCTCTTTTATTTCTGCCCCATCTCTATCTTAAAAGTATGAGACAGAATTATTGTTCATTACAATTCACTGTGAATTGTAAGCTTTAGTCATCACACCATGTGCTTTCACATATAGCATTTTATTTCATTCCTATATAGTAGATTGCATTTGAGTATAACTGTTGATTTCTAGTTTTTGGTTCAGTAATCATAAACAACTTCACACATTCATTGGATAAATATATACAGAATGCCTTTTATACATCAGGTACTATGTAACATGTTGGAAATATAATAGTGGATGTTTGTGTCCTCATTAAATTTACAATCTAGTGGGAAAAACAGACAAAAAGAAGAAAAAAATAATTATCAAACTTTAATAAGTAGCTTTAATGTGAATAAATCACAAGAGACTGAAATGCAGAATATATAGTGGCGTGGGTGGAATTATTTCAGGTCTTTGCTTAAATAAAGATCCCTTTTTTAAAGAGGCCCTTTGTGACCTCTCTACCCAAAGTAGCAACCATTCTATTCATCTTCTCCCCTTTATTTTCTCATGCACACATACACATATATTTGCTTACTTATTTTGTTTTTCTCTTTCTCTTCTCATATGTGAATTCTATGAGGACAGGAACTGTTACCTTTTTACTGTGATGGTTGTTTTTCTTTCTAGAATAGATTAGACTAGGTCTAGGTGCCTGGAACACAGTACGTGCTCAGTAAATACTTATTTAATGAAACAATGAATGGATGAATGAATGGGCTAGTCAGGAAGAGACTTTCCAAAAAGGAAATATATAAACTGAGGCCTAACAGTGGATCCAGTCACTCAAAGGGGTGAGTGGAGTGGGAAGAGACCTTTCCAGGTAGAGGAAAAACAGCAGCTTCGAAGACCCTGAGGCAGGAAAGAGGTTGACATTTAAGGAACAGAAGGAAAGCCCATGTGCTGGAAGCATGTGTTAGGAAGTGGCTGGAGCTGAGTTTACAGGCCAAGGTAAACATTGTGTTTCACTGTAAATACATGGGGAAGAGATATAAGCAAGGCAGCTTAAACATAACCACTGTTGCTTCTGTTTAAAGTATCTATTGGAGGATGACAAAAGTGTAACCGGAGAGACCAGTTAATATCTATCATGCCCTTACTCTTATCAGGCACTGGTCCAAGTGCTTTATATATCATTTTACTTAAGTAAAATTTTAGCTTGATTGGTTGATAGAGTCAACATTTTTCAAATTATTTTTCTCAAGCTTTATTTTTCCATACTATAATCTACTTTAGTCTAATATCAGATATAACAAAAAAAACCCAAAAGTCATTATTTTGTTTTAATTCTTTTAATGTTTACTTATTTTTGAGAGAGACAGAGCACAAGTGGGGAAGGGGCAGAGAGAGAGGGAGACACAGAATCCGAAGCAGGCTCCAGGCTCTGAGCTGTCAGCCCAGAGCCCGACGCAGGGCTCAAACCTACGAACCGGAAGATCATGACTTAAGACAAAGTCAGACTCTTAACCGACTGAGCCACCCAGGCACCCCATAAAAGTCATTATTTTAAGGTTACTATGTTAGCATTTAATGGAGCTCCAAAGAGAACACTACAATTTTAATGTATTCTTCATCTTGAAATTTTTGAGAAATGTTCTCATAGATATTTAAGAATTACAACTGATTCATAAGCATTTGAAAAGGGTGTTTGGAGGAGAGTAAAAATCCAGCAATGTGTGGGATAATCTACGTTAGGGGATATTCTAAAGTGGGAATTTAGCTGGGAAATGGGTAGGTAATCCAGATATTAGGCAACAATGCCTGTACGAGCGTGACTGTAGTGGGAGATAGGCAAAGAAGATATATACAAGAAAAACCACAAAAAAATAAAATGGAAAGAATTTGATTGAATATAGGGAAAGCATGAGAGGGAAGAATTAAAAGTGTCTTCAAAGTTTTGAGAAAGAGAGATGGATGTAGCGAACACTGTTGATACCCTGCCCAGATCCCCTTGGTGTGCTCATTGCATCTATCTCCCAACCATTGTAGATATTGTGGGTTAGGACTCGCAGTTATGCTCTTGCCTGAACATGTACCCTCAAGGATTGTCCTCAGCCGACTGGAGCTGCTCCTCCCCCAACCTCCAAGGACTGATGAGGGATTTGCCCTCAAGGGGAGACAATTTAAGAAGCTATTCATTCCCCTTAAGCCATTCCCTCTAAAATTAGGTCGAGGCTGGTTTTCAGCTGAAACCGTATCTTTGCTTAGCTTCTGTCCCTGCCTTATCAGTTTCCCTGGCTTCCTTACACATTTCTCCTCAGAGCACTTCCTCAAAAAGTCACTTACTCGAGAATCCCTGTCTTAAGCTCTGCTTCTATGGATACTGACCCCAGGATAGAAGAGTATGGAGTACCAGAGTAACAGACAGAAAAAGGGAATTTAATTAAGATAAGGGTGTTAATTTGGATTTGTTTGATAAATACTATCAATCCTATCAATACTTACCAACATAGTCTGAGTTCTCTTGGACACACCCTTCACACATGTTCACAGCCAGTGGAGGAAACTGTGAGATACTGAAGATGTAAAGCATCTTACAAGTACATCTGATCAAAATTTGACTTTATGATATCACTTCTTTGCCTAGAGACCCACATGCCCATTGGATGAGTCCTAAGTGCATTTTATTGAGTGACCCAAATTTTGAAATCTAAGTACTTTTCAGATAGAGAATAGAGAACCCATGAACACCTAGGGATCAGCAAAACATCCCCAATAATTTTTCAAGCCTTTTATTTTTGGCAAAACTCAATTTAACTCATTTTGCAAGCACTCTTCCCTCCAGTTTTTAAACCCATGGGTATTTCAAAGGAAATTTAATCCATATGTTTCTGATTCATTTACATTTTAAGTCATAAAAATGTTATTTTTATAAGAGCTGTTTGATATCCAAGAAACTTTCTGAGCCTTTTAAAAAATCTTTTTAAAGTCTTGTTGGTTGGAGCCAGGGAGCAGACATGGTGTGTGATGCACCACCCGAAAATGTGATCCAGACAGACTCAGCCATAGACTGACCTCAGAACAATGCTTGCCACATCCAGCCAAAAAAATAATGGCAACGAGATGATCAAGAAAGTTGGTCTGGACACCAGAGAATCCTTGAGAAACACAAGAGAAGCCAATGGCAAATGATAGCAAAGATTAGAGTAGCTTTCATTAGTGTGTCACTGATGTGTTTGGGCATAGAAGGAGCAGACTGTCATGCATTACAGCAAGCGAGCATTCCTGGCAGCTTTCGGGAAGATCTGCAGACTTCTATAGGACAAAGTCCCCTATCCAAATATTTTATATGAAGAAAAGCATGCCTTTCTCAGTATTGTATATAATAGCAAAACATCAAAATGACATTCAAAGGACTTTTAATTAATTTATCGCATATGTGTATAGAGTACTAGGCAGTGATTAAAAGGATGATGTAAATATGTGTTTAACGATACAGAAAGATGTGATACATTGTTAATTGAGAATTGTGGTGAGAAAACTGTTCATGATATTGGGACCACATTTTTGGTTAAGAAAAACCAGATATAAAAAATGTGTTTTTATATATGCATATCAAAATACTAAAAAGTAATTGTGGTTAGGATAATTGATAGAACTGGGATGTCTTTTCTTTGCTTAGCTAGGTTATCATTTTTAACTTGTCTACAATATGCATTGTGGAAGTTAACAACAGCAACAACAACAAACTACTTTGGTCTGCACTTTAAAAATTGCGCAGAATAGCATTCCTAAAACGTGTGAGAGAGTGATGCCCTTCTCTTCCTCCTCATTTCTTCTGTTCGGGAACAATAGCCCGTGGGGTCCAAGCCGGAGGGGGTGCTACAGCAAGCACTAGATGATCAAATCGTCTGAGATTGCTGGAATGCAGTTGTTCATCTGGAATGGCTGCATCTATGGTGACCATGCTTTCTGAACCCCAAATTGGTCACACGATCTAATGTGGGGGGGGGGGGAGCATACGACAGGATAGATTATTTTAAATCAGAACTGCTCTCAAAATTGTAGGACATATGGTCGTTCTGGCTACAAGGCACGTTGCTTCAGAAAGGCAACCTATGGAGCACTCTGAAGGAAAAAATAATGGCTGGTAATTTATAAAACTGAAGTTGCTTATACTGAACATCCCCTGAACAAGGATAACTCTTTTGATTCTCCCTCGTGTAGATGTAGACAGCATTTGAAATCCAAAAGACTATTACTTTCACATCTGTTGGCATCTATTCAGTTGCTGTCTGAAGTACTCCCTGCACAAAATGTGCACAACTGCCAATATTGATTATCTCATAAATTCTCCCGAAACCTGTAAAATCAATGCTTTCCCCTGGAGAGCCGCTCTCCCTAATGTCATTAGCACCCCGTTTCCTTTCCCCTTTACTGCCATCCCCACCAATGTCAGGACTGGTTCTGAATCACAAGCCATTTTACTTTCTGTTCAGCTGGTCTCCTCAGACCCTCTTTGATCATCAAGACAGGGAAAAAGAAAGCAGAAACATCATTTTCTGAGGTCCCATTAGTAGAGAAAAGTTGGATAAATAATCCTTAATGCTTTCATTAAAAAAAAAGAAAGAAAGTGACTCTAATTCTAATCAAAAGGAAAGGGTAAGGGGAGAATTCAATTAATTATCATATAAAATTAAGTTATTTCAAAACCCTGGAACAACTTTTTGTTTTAACATTCTGCGATGATTTTATTTAAATATATTGTATTCTCACCGTCTGAAATGACTGAATTAATTTTAAATAGGCATTAACTTTTGAAGCAAAAAATGATGAAAAGTTTAACCAACTGGCCTGTCATGGTTAATCATGCTCTCCTACTAAGCACTTTCTGCTTAACTCACAAGAATATAAACTCTCAGTTCCAGGTACTGTGGCACAGTTCTCCGATGCTGGCAAATCTCTCTTCCAATAAACAGCATTTTCTTGAAAAGTTTACCAGGACCCCAGTTGATGGATAAATGTCATGTAGGGGTGAGGTCCTCTCCAGATGAGACCCACATAAATGAACCTCAAAAGTCCTTCATCCCATAGCAAAGCAAAGGGATGCTTAATTGATCCCCAAGGTGTGTGTGTGTGTGTGTGTGTGTGTGTGTGTGAGAGAGAGAGAGAGAGAGAGAGAGAGAGCAGACAGACAGACAGAAAGACAGAGAGACAGAAAGAGAGATGGAGATAGAGAGAGAAGGAGAGAGAGATGAGAGAGAAACTGATTTGGTCTTTGATATGTTTATCCCCCAATGATGTCATTGTTCCATGGGTTTGGGATAAAAATATCATCAAAGATGTGGCACCCAACATCATACAAAATATTATTACAGAGCATAGATGCCTAATGAAGAATTATCTAATCATATTAGCCATTCATTCATTCCCTCACTCATTCATTCATTCAATAACTAACTTGAAAACCCACTAAATGGCAGCCATTAGGTATGAGAACACAGAGATAAGTGAGACAGAATCCCTGCCTTCAAAGAATTAATACTCTAGCTGCTGGACAAATGAACCAATTAAAAAACACGGAGTGACATATGTGGAACTTGAGAAACTTAACAGAAGACCATGGGGGAAGGGAAGGGGAAAAATAGTTACAAACAGAGAGAAAGGGAGGCAAACCATAAGAGGCTCGTAAATACAGAGAACAAACGGAGGGTCAATGGGGTGGGGGGAGAGGGGGAAATGGATGATGGGCATTGAGGAGGGCCCTTGTTGGGATGAGCACTGGGTGTTGTATGTAAGCAATGAACCACAGGAATCTACCCCTAAAACCAAGACCACACAGTACATATTGTATGTTAGGCAATTTGACAATAAATTATATTTTAAAAATAAATTAAACAAATAAATAAACATGGAGTGAGCTGTACAAAACAATGAAAATTGTACATGGTACTAAGAGAATTAAGGTAATGTTCTCAGAAAAACTGGCATTTGAGATACATTCTAGAGAATAATCAGGAGTTAGTCAAACCAAGAGTGGGGGGGTCAATGGAAAATCTGTGTGATGCAGGAAACGAATGAATGAATTTTTGGTACATCTTGGTCAATGAGTTATCATATCCCTACCAATTAAGCCTGGTGGGCTAGATCCCTCTTTCCCTAAAAACTATAAGAGTTAAGCTATGATCAGATTTATGTTTGAAAACAATCAATTGGAAAAATACATTTGGGGGTCGCGTGGATGGCTCAGTTGGATGAGTGTCCAGCTCTCAATTTCAGCTCAGGTCATGATCCCAATGGCGTGAGATCCAGCCCCACGTGGGGCTCTGCACTGAGCGTGGAGCCTGCTTAAGATTATCTCTCTCTCTCTCTCTCTCTCTGTCTCCCTGCCCCTCTCACTCACTCATGCTCTCTCTCTCTAAAATAAAAAAAGAAAGAAAGAAAGAAAAACGCATTTTGGTTTACTTAAAGAATCAATGTTCCTCATTCTAAGAAGACAAATCTTTTTCTATCAAAAGTTCAGTGACATTTTATTCTACTGCGTGACTGAATCATCTTCAAGCTCAAACTTTTCTGGAGAGCAAACGAGAAATTGTACAAGGTTTGAGGAAAACTGTATTATTTTTTTAGACATAGAATTTTACGTGTTTGAAAAGCATGGACTTAGTTTGGAATCCCAGCTTCCCCACATAACAGCTGTGTGACTGAGCAAATTAACTTTTCTGATACTCAGTTTTCTCATCTGGTTTATTAGTGGCAAAGATTTCTTCCTTATTTAATTTCTTCCCTATTTAATACAGCTGTTGGGAGAATTAAACACTGTATGTAAAGGTCCTGATATAGTATCTGGCACTTAGCGCATGTTAATTCTGTTCCCTTCCCCTTTTCTCAGGAATGGGAGTTCTGAACAGGGGAAACAAGATAGACATAACTGCCCACATTCCGGCAACGCTGATATTTGCCTAGTTAGCCTTATGTAAGTCAGCCAAGCTTGACTCAGTCTGACCATGTTCCCTTTCACTAGCTGGGAAAAAAAAAAATATTTAGTTATGGATCTTGGATGCCAAGAGAGAGCTAGCACTCACCATTTCATTTACACAATGGAGAGACACCTGCAGCATAGTTTGTAGAACAGAATAGAATTGTTATAAAAAATATCTCCCATGGCAGCAAAGACACTTACAGTTAATGAGCTAATAAATATTGTCAAGTGACCTTTCTCTTGCCAAGTCTTAAATCGTAAAGAGAGGGGGAAGGGAAGGATTAGAACTGTGTATTTGCTACAGAGTTCAAATTCTGGGCTTCTTCTAGCTAACTTTTATTACTGTTGATCATATTTTAGGCTTGTCAGGCCACTAATTCCCCATATTGCTGGACACTGCAAGTTCTCTAGGGCAGAGACCGTTTCCTTATAGGCCAGTGTCTGGCAGAAAGCAAAATATTCTTTCTCATCTCAGTAATGGCCCTGGTCCTGTTTGTTTCTCCTTTTGCTGCCAGAGTAGAGGAGGGAGATTGGCCTTCTCTGCAGCAAAACTAGCCATTTTAGTCTCATTTCTCTCCAGAAATTCTTATGAACACTTGTTCTCAATGCTTCCTTAAAAATACATAGATTTAGAGTTTCTAATCCTGATACTTCATTCTAAATACCTGGGCTATTCCAATTCCTTTTATTTTTATTTTAGTTTTAGTACCACAATTTTATTTATGTGTGTTAAATACATATACATAGAAAATAACATCACATATCATTTGGTCATATTAAAGAACATATATGAAGCAAGTTAGTGAGTGCTTCTGACAGAGCATAGATAGGTAAGTGGAGATAGAAAGGGGGAAAATGTGACTTTCTTTATGTAGGTTGGAAATGACCAAGGGCAATGTGCTGATAGGTATGATTAAATCAACCCCCTGCACCTGAAGTTCAAAATAGTAAGTAACGTTTTGAATGCTATTGAGAGATGATGCTCAATAAGGCGACCATCACATGTTAAATGACCAAGTGACTGAATATAAGTATTCTACAGAGGAACCTTATTTCTTTGTGTAATACTATTTTATATCAGGCATGCATAGGGATTTCAATGTTTTAATTTAGAACTGAATGATTATGGAGACAGCCAATTCCTGGAATATGACGTTAGTAACAAAATGCAGTCAATCATTTCAAGCTAGACTAATGTGGACCAATCATCCTTTCTCATCAATTTTTTTTAATCTGATATTACAACTCACCCTCCTTCAATTTCTAAAGACAGCTAATGTGGTAGTTTAAAAAGATATTCCCAGATCCTTCCATCAAAAAGTAGAACCTAATTTCCCTCTCCTTGAGTATGGGCTGATTTTAGGGATTTCGAATTAATAGAATGTGGTGAAACGGTGATGTTAGATTTCCAAGATTAAGTCATAAAAGGCATCACGACCTCTTTTTGTTCTCTCTCTAGGACTACTTCCTGCTTTGGGGGAAATCAATGCCATGTTGTGAGTATTCTGAAGTAACCCTATGGAGAGACCCCCTTCCTCACAACAAGGAATGTAGACTTCCTGCCAACAGCCATTGAGGCAGCCATCTTGGGAGTGGCTTCTCCAGCCCCAGTCAAGCCCTCAGATGCCCTCAGAGTCCTGACTCACTGTGCATCTTCCCCCTCCTGATAGACCAAGATCTAAAGTTCCCTCGCTAAGCTGCTCCTGAATTTATGACATACAGAAACTGTGAGATGATATACTCTTGTATTAAGCCATGAAGTTCTTGGCAAAGAATATGTGGCAAACAATAACTAATATAGATTATAAAACGTGTTCCTTTAGCTTTTGTGAGGCATATGAGTCAGTTAGCTGTCAGATAATTTTTTATTCCTTTCATGCTTACAAAATCAGTTTGCTTTGAACACGTTCATTTTTCCCAAAGAAATGGTGAGTTTTCCTTTATTCTTCCTAGAGTTACTTCAGTGCCTATCTTTGAGACATAGCAGAAAGAGCATTTTATTTGTGGGTTCCAGCCTTCAGATAGATATCTGGGAAAAGGTGCTGTCCTAAAGCAGAATGTGATCCCTGAGCATGCCCATTCTTCTTCCCTTGTCTGTCTTCACTCTCCTCTCCCCTTGGGACCTCCCTTGAGGTCTGCCTCTCAACTGTCAAGTCCTCCCCATGAAACAAAGACTAGCCGGGTGCTCTACCTGTGAGATGGTTGGGTTGGGGGCCAGAAAAAATGCAAGAACAGTCTTGCCTAAGCCTGGAGAAAATGAATTGTCACTCCTAGAATGGAAAAATCAAAACTAGTCAAAAAGGGCCTGGGCCAAAAGCATAAGAGAAATAGAAACCTACCTTTTATTTGAGGTATAAGCTTAAGATTTAGCTAGTGGGGAAATAGCAGTGAGAACTCCAGTGGCATCAGGATGTCCTGAGTTTCCAATGACCTCTTTCTTGAAAAGATCCTGTTTCTTCTCCTGTCTTTGGTGAGATCACAGACCTTTTAGTTTCCTCTGACCTAAGTCTCTGAAATTTTACTGTCTCCTCCTCCACTGGTGGACCTCTACATTTTGGAATGCCTCAGCTTTCATCTTGGACCTTCTTTTTCTATGCATTCACCTTAGGTGACCCATGGCTTGAAATAAATCTCTATGGCAATGATCCCAGACCGACATCTTTGGACCCTCCTCTGGATTCTAGATACATCCTTCATATCTCTACTTGGTTGTTAAGAAGCAACGCACCCCTCAACAATTCCCACCTCACAACAAATTACGGTTTGTTTCATCAACTACCCAAATCCTAGATTTGGAAGTTATACTTCATCCTCTCTTTCTCTTAACTCCCACATTTAACTCAGTAGCAACTCCTATTTGAACTTACTTCCAGATGTAACCTTTTCTCTCACCTGGCCTGCTTCCTCTCTTCCTCTCAATGGTCCATTTCCTACATAGATAACCCTAAGCATAAACAATGATTCAAATGATATCTTATGATTATTTTTGACCATCATGAGAACAAATACAAACCTCTCACCCTGCTTTAGGAAGCCCTCCATAATCCATAATCTTTGTGAAGGCATACACTCCTTCTTTTCAAATGCATTGCCTCCCTTCTGTTCCTCAGACACATCACTTTCCTCCCTTCAGATTTCACACTTGCTATGACCTGTGCTTGAATTTTCTGTTTCCTGATCATTACGTGTCTGGTTCCTTCTTGACATTCAGTCCTCAATTTTAATACAACTTGCTCAGCTCAGTCATTCCCAGCCAACTTTCCTTTTATGTTTATTTATTTACTTTTTGGGGGGAGGGGCAGAGAGAGAGGGTGAGACAGAGATTCCCAAGCAGGCTCCCCACTGTCAGTGCAGTGCTCCGACACAGAGCTCAAATCCACGAACTGTGTTTTCAACCTGCACTGAAATCAAGAGTAAGACACCTAACTGAGCCACCCAGGTGCCCCTCCCAGTCAACGTTCTAAAATGGCTAGCCAGCCTCTCACCATATCACCAAATTCCAGCTGTGTGTGTAGCTCCATCTTATTTATTTTTGATATATAGAGAGACAGAGCATGAGAGGGGGCGGGGCAGAGAGACAGGGAGACACAGAATCCGAAGCAGGCTCCAGGCTCTGAGCTGTCAGCACAGAGCCCGACGTGGGGCTCGAACCCACGAATGTGAGATCATGACCTGAGCCGAAGTCAGAGGCTTAACTGACTGAGCCACCCAGGCGCCCCTATCAAAAGCATCTTGATTCTTTTCCCGCTTGTTTTATTTTTTGTAATTTTTGTATTCTTTTACTTGTATATGGCCTTCACCTAGAACAGCTCCTGGCACGAAGTAAGGGCTCAGTTAATATTCATAAAATACATTAATGAGTGATGGACTGTTCCCAACAGGAGGCTCGATAATACTCCCCAATTCTCTCCACTATTAATCTCTTTGGTGAAATTCTTTGATGGTTGGCAATCAGCAGTTTGGAAATGAGCAACGGTTTCTGTCTGATGTGAGGGTTTTTCCTGAGAAAAACACCGTGCCTCATTTCCTGGAGGGCTTGGTGATAGGGTTGCCACAGGAGGTTGCCACACGGTACCTTGGTATGCACCTGCCATGAGAACAGAGTTTATAGCACTCATTGGAAGAAACAGGAAACTTATACAAAGTGACTGGCTGCAGAGGACTTGACATTTTGCCTCAAAGCTCTAAGAGGGAAAAAAGGCAGAACTGTTGAAAAAATATACATATTAATTGGCACATCATATACCTCCCCTAAGTAACACTAATTTGAAAAGAAGGAAAAAAATCTCCCAACATTTTTTTTTAGAACTGAACACCAGGTACTTTTGCTTTATGACATGCCGCAGGCCGGATTCCCACTAAGCATGCCATCCAAAATCCACGTGTGTTAGGCACACATACTGATGCCTGGAGGTTAAGCTAATAGCCACAGCAGAAAAGATAAACAAGCATATTTCTTATTTTTGGTTATGTTTACACTTTGAGTTTCCAAGGAACTTAAATACTTGATTTTAATGCACATGTCCTTGTTAGGAGTTATCAGCACCTGACAAAATTGACTCAGCCTAATGTCCTGGTTTTAAAGTACAGCATATCAAGCAAAAAGAATGATGCAAATATTTCAGTCTGGCTTTTTTTAAAGAAAAAAAAAAAACATACGAGAACAGGGTTCCAGAGAGCTTACATCACTTCTCCAAAGTTCTGTTAAGTCCATAGCTGAGACAACGTAGAACACATGTTATAGAAATGTAAACACACTTTAACTTACCCCTTAACATATTAAAAGTGAAGCCCTAAATTCAAGCCAGTAATTTCAAAATTAGGAACATTCAGTTCAATTAATGGAGGGGCTTTCTCCACCTCATGTATCAGCTCCTTCTGTGGCCGAGGGTTTGGTCATATATTCGTGTATACACATATCACATATATATAGTCTCCTGCCTTTTTCTGTGACCTTGATTTTAAATTTAATAGTCATGAAATTGCAATGCTAGCAAAGCTGCTTTTTCTCCTCTGACTTCGCTTTCAATCTGAGAAACAGTGAATGAGTGACTGTAAAACATTTAACAGACATAAGACTCGCATGCAGTGATATTTTAATGCAAAGCTTTTCCACGGACTGGCAAAAGTTACAAATGGTAAACTATTCCAATGTAACTTCCACCCATCTTTCGTGTAGACAGGCTCTCTAAGGAACACTGACCTTATGTGCCAAAACGATGAGCTATCAAGATGATGTTTAAAAAAATGCCAGTTTCCTTTAGGCAGAGGTATTTTAACTAGGGAGATGGCTGGAGAGATCAAAGGCCAAATACAAAGTCAGTTCTTAAATACTACCCATACATTAAAGAACTTCGATTGCTTAGCCTAATTTTTAAAGGTTGTCAGTGTTTAACAGTAGTTTCTTTGGCTGGGAGAAAAGGAAAGAAAGGGAGAGGAAGGCACAGAAGGTAAAACAGAAGAAAAAAGTAAAAAAAAAAAAAGATTAGCTAGGCTTTTTTGTGCACCAACGCAATTAAAGAGACATCTTAAGAGAATGCAAAATAAAGACATCAGCTCTTGAAGCTGAGGTGACCGTGATATCTGGCTTCCAGAAGCTGGACTTTAATATCGCCACTGTTGGCGGCAATGCCAGAGTTTCTGTACAGAAGCGGGGAGTAGCAATTGTCCTGCTGAAAGCAGCAGCCGGCAGCTTGCCTTGCAGCCCATCTGCATAGCAAGCACAGTACTTTTACCTTAGATTTTATCATTGCTTGGGTGGCCTTGGGACATTGATAAAAATCAGAGGGATGAAAGCGCCTCTCCCACACAGGCACCTCACCTTTTACCTCCACCACTGTCATGTCGATACACATGTACCCCTTACACACTTTTCAGAATGGAGAGACAAGCAGTGCAGGAGCCAAAGAGATGAAGACACACTCCTCTCTTAATAGAACTGGAAAGGATTTGAGAAATCAATCTGTGATCCGAAGGTCACACAAGGAGCCGAACAAAATATTGATAATTATTGAATCTGGGTGACTGGGATGTGGAGCTTTTAAAATGGCATTCTCACTAATTTATGTATATTTGAAAATGTTCATGATGAAAAGTGAATGAGAGAGAGGGAGATGGAAACGGTGACAGAAGGAGGGAAGGAAGAAGCAGGAAGGGCAGGAAGAAAGACGGGCCTCGAGTCCCATGGAAGAGAAACCCTGCGAGTTTCCCCCTAAATCAGGGGTAAGGAATGACCATGGCAGAGGACTTCATGCTCCACACTCTACATCTATATGCCTGAGTGAGCCAAGACCCGCATTCTGACCCTACCTTTCACCCGGGTCTTTCTCTGTCGCAGAAATTGTCCCACCAGTGACCTCAGCTCTTGGGAACAAGTAGCCCCTTCAGACAGGTTTGGCAATGAGGGTCTGGATCTATCCAAAGGTAGACAATCAGATGTGAAGTGAGAATGCCCCACGCTTCAGTCCTCTGTCGATCTTCCCCACACCACTAGAAAGACAAACCCAGTACATCTGCCTCCCACCTACACAGCTTCATCACAGACAAGTAGATGGGGGCTTATTTTATGGATTCTGTCTGCAATCATTGAATAGACTCTTTTATATCTTGAAAATTCTTCACTGCTCAGCAGGTCCGGGAATGCATGTCAGCTCTTCATATGCCAGATGAATAACCTTCATTATTCATCTTCGGATACCAAGTTCAGAAAGTGTTTAGAAGGACAATTAAGAGAGCTTGACTTGATAAGCAGGGGAGTTAGCCCTTCATGGCAAATGGAAATGAGTAGACTGACCTACTCATATTCCCTCCACGTGTTATTTTTCTCTCTGCCACTAAGCTCTCCTCTGGCCACACAGAGGCTGGAAAACTACTGGGAATGTTGATGAGGTCCCTGGGAAGTCATTTTATATAAGGTCCAACCAATTCACCAGAAGGTTCCTAAGGACCTGCTACGTGCCACGAACTATGCTATGTGCTGGAAATGAGATATAAATGATGCCAAGAAGGTCAAAGTAAAGTGGATATGGTTAAGAAAGAAATCACCAATGAAAATACACTATGATACATGTATTCCTAAGTGTTTACACAGAGAAATCACATGAAAACAGAAAAGGCTAAGAAAAGGACATGGCATTATGAATTGAGGGGTGACCAGGGGGGCACCTGCTGATGGTGGGCAAAGGGAGAGCACTGTAGGAAGAAGGAACAGAATGCACCAAGTCCTGAGACCACCTGCAGTGTGGAACGTGCAAACGCCACTCACTGGGGGAAGCAGTCTTTGGGCAAACATTATTATGTGCCTACTGTTTTCCTAAACTAGGGGCGAGGGGCAGATAACAACAGGAATTGAAAGTGGTCCCCGCATGGAAGGGCTCCCTGCAATGTCAGTTCGGGACTGCTAGTGAAGGTCTCTCCTGGACTCAGGCTGGGGGTCTGGAGGCAGAAAGGGCTCCTCTCAGGCTCTGGGCAAAAGCATCTCACACTCAGGGAAATGAAAGCTCCTCAGGGTGGGGATTTAGGAGCAGAAGGAACAGATAAAGGCAAGATAAGCCTTAGGAACATTTTCAAGTGAAGTATAGCTCTCATGGCACTGCTTTTCCATTTCTTTGGATCCTCCTAGATCCCTTCTTTCTTCAAATCTGCGTCTTGACCACCCTCCCCCCACAAACACACACACTCACCAAAGACCTCAGGGACAACTTTCCCCCAAGATTGCCTTTCCCAGAAATGGCCCTTACTCCAAAACTGAGTCTCTTCCCCCAAAAAGTGTGCCATCCCTTCAACTGCAGGGACCTCCATCTCATGTTAAGAGGAAAACGAGCAAAGTGAATAGTAAGATTTGAATGATTAAAATTCTCTCACATCTCTGTGGGGACTAGTCTTTTTCCTTTTTAAATAGCACCATTTGACTCAAATTATACATGGTATTTCAGGCAGTTTGGAAGGGATGGTTTAGGTGGGGACTTGTTTCCGCGGCCCTTAGAGTCTACAACCAGAACACAGGCTCCACTGCCCACTCCATGCTCCAAGTATAAACTTGGCCCTGGGGGTGGGGGTGGGGGTGGGAGGGAAGAGGAAACCCCTCTCCCACCTGAGAGAGGAGTCAGCCTCTCTGTTCTCTGTCCTGGATCTATTCCACCAGTTTATGAGGTGCCCTGGGCTGCCCTGGGCTAATCCATGTCTCTCCGTGAAGGCCGAGAGCCTGTGTGAGATGGGCGTAGGGGAGGGCTGCCTGGAGCAAGGAGAACACGGCTCTGGGACCCGGGTCTGCCCTGACCAGCTCTCAGCCACTGCAGCCCAGCACATTCAGCTGGGACTCATGTAAGCCCAGTGCCTTCCACGAGGGCGGCTTCCTAAACCCCCTCTCTTCCCCACTCCCAAACCTTGCTGAATCACCTAGTTCCTTCCCCAGGTGAGCATGCATTCCACACTTTCAGGGAACCTGATCAGACTCTAGCATCCCCTCTGCTGCCCACCAGGCACAGCTCCTGCCCTGTGATTGTTTTTCTTTTTTTAATGTTTATTTATTTTTAAGAGAGAGGGAGAGAGAGAGGGAGGGAGGGAGAGCACAAGCAGAGGAGGGACAGGGAGTGAGGGAGGCAGAGGATCCGAAGCAGGCCCTGTGCTGTGAGCGCAGAGCTGGATGCGGGACTCGAACCCACAAACCGTGAGATCATGACCTGAGCCGAAATCAGGAGTCTGACGCTTAACCGACTGAGCCACGCAGGCGCCCCCGTCTCCGTGATTCTTGCAGACATTTGATCAGGACTTCCTGGCACGCCTTGGATCCTCAGGCCCCTGTCAGTGCTGCACGGAATCCTGTATCTTCTGGGATGCAGCCCTAACAAAGCCATCCCTGGCTCACATCCACCCCAGCTGGGCCTCCCCTGAGCAGAGAATTTTTCTTTTGGAAACCGCATTGCCAGGGTTTCCTCGGAGCCTCGGGTTCCACATCCACTGATGAGGCTGGCCCGCAGCCTCGGTGGCTGCTCCGTGGCGTTGCCACGTGGGTGAGGCATCACCGGGGTCCCACCCCAGCAGCTGGGTGTGCAACAACCCCCAGCCTCGCCACCCCAAAAGGCAGCTTTGACCGAAAGCCTGCCAGACTGGAGGATCGGGAGTCTGGAATGTTTTCACCTCTTTGTTTCTCTAGTTTCAGGAAAAGAGACAAAAGTAATCTCGCGGGGTGAAGGGAATCTTATCGGCTGAAGAGAACTCAAGGAAACCTCAGCTGTTTTGCAGGCTCACTCGTTTATTTGCTATGCAGTCACCCTGATAGCCCCCACTGGGCTCACTTCCCTTCCCTGTAAACAACTGGCTCTAATTAAACTCGTTCTGTTGGATGAAGGTATATAACCTTGGAGAGTCCATAAAAAATGGCTTCACTCTTAAGACTTCAAAAAGCGCGTGGTCTCTTTGTCAGGCCCTAGACAAGGTTAATTTATGTCGTCGCTATCTTACGCTGAAGGACTCTAGTTACTTCACATCTGTTCTCTGTCTAATCTTTGTACGAACATTGTGGTGGTCTTGGCAGCTGAGTGCATCTAGTGGTCTCTTAACCGTTTCCTGCCCCAAATGTCCGGGCGTTCAGATTTGATTTTCTCTCCCCCTTTGCCCCCATAAAAGCTTTCAATTTCCTCCCAGCCGGTGTCCTGACTGCTTCGTGTTCTCTGACTCCAGCACGGAGGGACTGTCCTGCTCCCCAGACTGGCTGACTTCAAGGACAGACTGGGAAGGCCTGCAGGAGGAGAAGGCAGTTCTTATTTCATTTTCAAAGTGGAGAGAAAAGATGACATGAGAGGGGAGATTATGCAAGAAAATATGGATGGTAGAGAACTGTTTCTCAGTCTGTGGTTGCAATTAGAATTTTTTTTTAGAATTGTTTTAAATTAATTAGAATAAAACTATCAGAGTATATTACATTAAGGCATTAAGGCGTTCTTTGGTTTAAAAAAATTTGCTTTAGGTGTGTGTGTGTGCGCATGTGCGTGTGTGTGTGTTCTGGGTCATAATTTAAAATTCACTCCTTCCTAAGGGGCACCTGGGTGGCTCAGTCGGTTAAGCATCTGACTTGGGCTCATGTCATGATCTCATGATTTGTGGGTTCAGGCCCCGTGTCGGGTTCTGTGCTGACAGCTCAGAGCCTGGAGCCTGCTTTGGATTCTGTGTCTCTGTCTCCTTCTCTTTCCCTCCCCGGCTCGTGCTCTGTCTGTCTGTCTGTCTCTCTCTCAAAAATAAATAAACATTTAAAAATTTAAAATTCACTCCTTCCTATAAGTTCTGGTCAGAATAGTTTGAAATGCTGGTGTGGTGCCTTTGGAGCTGGTTTAGCTCTACAGCATTACCGTTCTCCACTAGGGTGACTATGAACCAATCTGTTCTCTTCTCCACATCTCTTTTCTCATCTTCTAATTGGGAATAATAGTATGTGCCCTTCTGATCTCACTGGGTGGTTGAGAAGCCCTCATAAGATAAAATGTGTGTAAGCTCTGCACGAAAGTTCTATGCCACTCAAAATCTGCTCCACAGACTAGAAGGGGCTCCATGAAAGATCCTCAGCTTTGGTACTGGATGGAAGCCTGTGGCTTGGACTTGGCTTCTGTGCCTCACACATTGCTTCATTTATTCAGCAGTATTTATTGGATACTTGCTGTGCATTGAGAACTATTTAAAAAAAATTTTTTTTTGAGAGAGAGACAAAGTAAGAGAACGTGCATGTGAGCAGGGGAGGGGCAGAAGGAGAAAGAGAAAGAGAAAGTCTCAAGCAGGCGTCATGCCCAGTGCAGCGCCCAATGAGGGGCTCACTCTCACGACTGTGAGATCATGACCCGAGCCAAAATCAAGAGTCAGAGGCTTAATCAGCTGAGCCAGGCAGGCACTCTGGGAACTATTTTAGTGTCAGGGGATAAACAGACCAAGTCTATGCCTTCATAAGTTTGTGTTCTAGTATGGGTTGAGACAAATTAAAAAAAAAAAGATAGCATATAATATGATGTTAAATTGTGTGGGGAAAAGTAAAATGATCTACTAATAGGCCAGTGCCTCTGTTACTAAGATTATCTAAGACCCCAGGCAAGTTTTTTTAAGCAAGTTTTAGTAGCTAAAAATGTTGGAAAATCTCTGTGCAGTGGTGTTACTTTGAAGTAATGTGCTCGGTAAGGCACCCAAAGACCCTTTTGTGAACGGTACCCTCACATGCTCTCCCCTACGAGCTTTCTGGAATGAACAACCTGGGGCATTTCTCAGTTCCATCACCATCAGTTTTAACAAAACTAGTCTCTAAAGCAACAGGAAGGTCTTCATGTTTAGAAGAGAAGTAAACACATGGAATTTGTTATCTGAACTAGTTGTAAAGCCAAAACATAGACAGGTTCAAGACAGGTTTAGATAAATACCCAGACAATAAATGCTTAATGGCATTCAATATTTTTGAAAGACATTGTGCTAAGGAATCCTAAGAGCCTGTAGGTGCTCTTGGCTCCTTTGTGCCAAGCCATGTATTTACTCATCATTATGATCAATACCAGATTAGCTACTGCCTTGTGACTTAAGTCCCAGGCCTCAAGTTTTTATGATAATTTTTAGTGGCAAGGTCCAAATCAGCAGACCACAGATGTCGAGCATTGACTGGGAGGGAGTGAAACAGCCAGGGGACTGGGGCTGAGAAACCTGGATGCTCATCCTAGCCTCCCGTTTTAACAAGTTGGTTTGTATTTCTGAGGCTCATATTCTCCTTTGCAAAACCATTTAGTCTTGATGAACTTTGAGGCCCCCCCACACAGTGTAGGGAAAACAAAATGAAAAAAATCCGCACGTGAAACTGTCATGAGATCCTATCCTCCTCTGGGGAGAAACCAACAATGCTGTTGCGATGATGCTTTCATGGCGTAATGATATGCTTGTGAATAAACCATGATCAAGGAGCTGACCCTCAGTCTTACACACTCAGGGTCTTGAATTTGTCAGCATGATGGCAAGTGAAACTGCTTCTCAAAGGGAGTACGCATTAACCCAACTAACCAAGATTTAGATATATCCAGTGAAGAAGAAATTCAAATGTTTACTAAAAAAAAAAACCAACAAACACAACAAAGCATTTCTTTTTCTTGTCCTATGGTCTAGAGCAAGGTCAACAAGCAGTGATGTGTGGGCCAGCTCTGACACCTGTTTTTGTACAGCCATGGCCATAGGTTTTCACATTTCACATTGTCTATGGTTGCTTATGCACCCCAGCAGCAGAACTGGGTAGTTGCAACAGAGACGCTATGGCCTGCAAAGCCTCAAATATCAGCAATCTTGCTGTTTCCAGAAAAAGTTTACCAAACCCTGGATGCAAATATATTTGTCAATACAACTAATATATTCTCTCCTTAAAGAACTAAATTAAACTACAGTGAGAAGTTTGCTTAGTGAGCACAAGTAAAGAATAAGTGGGCTTCCTTGGGTGATATTAAAGAGTAAATCATCAGCTAAGAAAGAATAAGTCATAGTTATCTATTACAGGGAACATCTGGCCAAGGAACCATAATATTAAAAACCACCAGACAGATTTGTCGTTTGGGCTATGTTTGAATGGACGCTGCCCATATTCGCGTCTTTCTGTCTTTTGTTATTGTGTTACCATTGCTGAAGCATTCCCATCAGATCAATGTTTTATGCAGCATGAACAAAATGGGCTGTATTTTCTCCCTCAACGAGCCCAACTCCCAACAGTGACACATCTGAATGAAATAGACATGACTCCAAAGCCATGAAGTGTAATATACATACGACCTCAAGGTGCTCTCAAATGGTGGTGAAGGGTGGCTACTCTTGGCAATACAGCAAGTGCCTGAAAACCATCTTTAGCTCTCTCAGCAATGGTATACTTCATGATCTTTCTCCTTCTTTAAAATTCTGCTGTATGTGGCTTCCATCTTAGAGGTTTCCTCATCACATGGGCAGGCTGCCTTTCTCATTTTGCATTTTATTTCTCTTGGTATTGTCATACTTTTTCTTATATACATTAACTTGGTTTTCTCTGGCTATGTTCTTCATGGCTCACAGAGATTCCATGGTGAAGCAAGAAAAGAAAAGACAAGAAGAAAAGGGAGAGAAGAAGGGGGTGTGTGTGAAAGGAGAACAGAAATAGAAGAAATCTCCTAATTTCTAAAACCTTATCCCTGTCATATTTCAATATGTAAATTTTTATGTGTTGAATTGTGCTTTCCCCCCCAACAAAAAAAAACCGGTTGAAGCCCTAACCACCAGTACCTGAGAATGTTACCTTATTTCAAAACAGAGTTGTTGTGGGCATAATTAGTGAAGATGAGGTCATACTGGAGTTGTGTGCGCCCCTAATCCAAAATGGCCAGCATCCTCATAAGAAAGGGAGAGATAAACAGAATGAGTGTTGTGTGATAACAGAGGCAGAGACTGGGGGGCTGCAGCTACAACCCAACCAATGCCAAAGACTGCTGGCAAACACCAGAAGCTAGGGAGAGCCAAGGAAGGACTCCCCTACAGGTTTTAGAGCTGGTGTGGCTCTACTGAAATCTTGATTTCACACTTCTGGCTTCCAAGGTTATGAGAGAACACACATCCATTGTTTTGAGCCATCTTAAATTTTGTTACAGCAAATTTTAATTTTAAGCCATCTGTATTTTGTTACAGCAGCCCCAGCAAACTAATACATAAATATATTGAATCAAGTTCTGTAGTTCAGTGTAAGACTGAGCACCTCTAATAAATTTCAGGGCATTGGTTTATAGAGCTGAACCCATTTCTCTTTTTCCAGTTGTGTAGAGCTTCCTGGGTTTGGCCCCACTTATTATATGTGGGAGGGCAGACATTTTGCTGTAAGAATCACTTATCTCCTGTCTTCCTCAACAAATGCTTTTTAGAAAAGTTTTGCAAACTTTTACAAACACTGTGTCTTTTGCAAAAGCACATTTACTAAAAAGATGAGTGGAAGTACCTTTTCTTAGACATTTCTAACACCCACAGAGTTCTCTCTTTCATGGGTGTTCAGTGGGTTGAGAAACTAAAACACTTGCCCTCCCCCCAAGGCTCTTCTTTTCTATGACTGTGATTTACTGCACTACCCATTAATCTTAGTGTCTGAAACCAGCCCAAATGCTCCTCCTCCAAATCAGACACAACCCACGTAGATCAACATCCTGTACAAAGCATAGCAACTCATGCAGGTTCTGTCTCAGTCACTGGTAAATAGCAGTGCTGATGATGACAGGACTCTTTGGCTTTTCAAGCCATAAACTTAGCTCAAGAATTTTGATTCATAGCTGGATACAAAATACTGTGTGAACGTTGATTAGCAGGTGGTCCCATCAGGTGGATGAATTGCTTACACTTTCTCCATAGTTATTCACAGTTCATTTTCCCTTCAGAATTTTTTGGTAAAAGCTTGGAGCTCTAACGTGTTTGGGTTTTAGATTCTGGAAGGAATGCAGTGGAATTTTTTGGCACTCTCTCCTGACTGATTTATGTACTGCTCCCATTGGATAATTTGTTTTACGCATGTGTGACAGGGCTGGTGCTGGACTTCTGCTTTGGAAACGTTTGTTTCAAATTTGCATGTGGCGGCCCTTCTGGACCTTGCAGCTTTACATGTGAATGAAGAAATCCTTCCCCAGGAGACATTTATACTGCATCCTGAGGGAAAATATCCTGAGATCTTTCCTCTTCTTTTTTCAGTGGGAAGAATCGTTAAGAAGCAAAGAGTAGAAACATTGATTTTAAGATTGGCAGGGAAAATACCCAGCTAAAATAACTTGGAAGTATGTTGGAATTTCTTTCAGGAATATGATGTATAGAGGAACGATAATTAAAACAAGAGTCTCTGAGGCCTCCAGTAAGCAGCAAAGCAGCAAGCTCTGCTAAGGCGTCTGGTTAGAGTTTCTCTTTGACGATGGCAGATGAGTAGTGGCTCTTCCACTTCAGAGAATGAGCATTGTCCTCATTAAACAGAGCAAGGATGGCAAACAAATCATCTCAATCCCCCTGAAGGTAGCAGTGTTGAAGCCTCAGCCCTCTTGAAATAACTTCTGTCCCACCATCCTCTAGGACAGTGGCAAACTAGCTAGATTCATAAAGAGCATCCATCACAAAGTCTTAGAGCTTAGAATGGGAAGATGGCAGAGATATTTTGCTAGGTCATAGACAGGCTATTGCATCTATTCAAAGTGCCCACCCTGTCAGTGAATAATATAATGTAGTCTCAATCTTCCATCACGCATTGGGACCCAGGTGGGGTGAAGGGTCAAGCTCACCTTGCAACATTCAGAATACTGGGGCTTATAGGAGTCATGTCTGGCAGTATGGTTTGTCAACAGGAACCCTGGATTCACACAGAAGAATGAGCCTGACTCATTCATATCTTTCTTAATCAGTGTAATGAATGATTTTGTAGTCATCAGTCACCATGCTTGGTGCATGGAAGAGACAAAACATCCAGATCCACCTTAATAAAGGCAAAGATTAATCTGCATGTTCTTCAAGAGGGCACGTGTCAATTAGTGTCCATGAGACAGATAATGCATTAAACAGATTTTCAACAAAGAGAGTTTAATGAAGAAACAAGGCTAAGGGAACCATCAGGGGATGTTGAGGTGCTAGGGGAAAGCACCAGCACAAACCTGTCACCATTTGAGCCTGAAAAGACATAGGGAAGGAGTGGCATTGCTGGAGCCTGGAGAATTAAAGCAATGGAAGAGGGCACAAGTCCTTTGGCCACAGACAGTGAATGCACTGCCCAACTGCTGTAGATTGGGAGAAGTCTTCTGCAGGTGCCATTTGTTAGCCCAAACTCAGGGAATCCCTGGGCCAGGGTGCCCTAGAGATGCCATCTGGAGCATGCAGGCTCCTTAGGCACAGAGCAGAACAAAGAAGAGTAGGAATGGATCTGGGCATGAGGAGGAGGCAAACAAAAAGTGATTTTTGGCACAGGCACCTTAAAATGAAATAGGCCTCTCCTTTGTATAAGATTGTAACCAAAGCTTATCGTCGGGTGAATCACTTTTGTTCTGTATAGGGTCACTTATGTGATTCCCTCCCTTCACCACCCCTCCTCCATCACATATGCTCACTCTATTATCTTTGTAAATGTAAGGAAATGTAAGGAATTCTTTGCTAGGGAGAGGGGAGAATAATAAACTTACCATTGCCAGAAATATCTTGGACCCAAAGTAAACCTTGGTAGGAGAACGTTAGACTCCAGAAAGGACATGGACTAAAGGACTGGATGCCTCCCAAAGGGGAGCTACCCAAGAGGCCAGGATGTAACTGGGCTGGTGACAAAGGCTGAAAACAAGACTTCCTGGAGGTGTCTCTAGGAGAGCTGATTTCTGTACCATGAGTAGCTAATATAGAAGACTTTCCAGATCTAGCTGATCAGAGCCAGCAATATGCTTGAGGAACAATGGCTGGGTGTGGAAATGTGAATCAGAAAGAGTCTTGCTCTTGGCACCTAATGCAAGTCCCTGCTGGGACCTGGACCAGCAAGGGTATCCCAGTGACAATGGACATACACTCGTCGAACTGGCGTAACCTGTCTTCAGCTACAAGCACAAGTGGAATCAAGAAATAACAGCCATTGTGAGCTGACCAGAATCTGGTTCTCCCTCCACTGCATGTGCACCCAAAGCTGGAGAAGAGGCCCAGTGTCTCATCTCTAAGAAGCCTACAAGATTTACACAGAGAAGAACACAAGAAAGTCAACAAAATGTGTATTGGGTGCCAGAGGATTTGGAGGTGGGAGAGATTGCTGTGAATGGACAGGGAAGACTCATGGAGGCTGGGACTGGAGCTGAGCCCAACAGGATGAAGACTATTTAGGGAGGCAGAGGAAAATGTTAGCAGAAAGTCACATTCCAAGCAAAGGTTCCCTCAGTGGGAATGCATAAGACATGCTGGGAAGATGGTGAGTAACTCATCTGTCTGGAGAAGAGTGCGCTGAGCACGCTTGAGCTGGAAGAGGTGATGAAAGCGGTATTTAAAGAAAATCATTCTGGCCTTAGGGTGCCAGATGGATTGCACTGGGGAGCAACTGGAGGTATGGAGGCAAGTTAGGAAAACTATTCTCGTTAGGAAATAGTTCAGGCATGAAGTGATAGGGGCTCAGGCTACAGCTATGACAGTGGGAATGGCAGGACAGGGAAGACTCAAGAGGAATTAGTCAGGGATGATTAACAGGCCTTGGTGACTAACTGAAGAGGGAGGGCTGAAGAGAGAAAGAACCAATGATGAACATAAGGTCTGCAGCCTTAGTGACACAGAAAATGATGGTGCTATAAAGAGATATGGCAAATTAGCTGGGAGTGGGGCATGGAGCCTAATAATCCAATGAAATAATTGTAATGAATTTAAGATTTAGTAAATTGTTTGGGATGATATTCATTGGAGATCTTCTTCTGCAGAAAACACTTCACATAGGCTCAAGAGCACATTAAATACCACTATTCTCCACCATTTCCCCAAATCTAAAACCCAAGAATCATCTTCATCAGTTCTTTTTCCACCATTACTCCCAAAATTAATCAGTCTTCAAATTCTATTAATTTTACTTTTATTATCTCTCACACCTGCCCACTTTCTCCCATCCCATACTCTTTACCTTAGTTTAGACCACAATCATTTTTCACCTAGAATTTGGCAATTATTTCCCAAACCATGTCGTGTCCTTCCAGTCACTTTCCAAAAGAAGCCAGAATGTTCTCTCTAAATAAAAAGTCTGATCGTGCCACCTGCTGATGACATACCTCTGGTGGTTCCCTTGGGAGAGAGCCTACAAGAAACAATAATCTTACAGCTGGCACTTATTTCATTCCTTTCCCTCATCTCTCATCATCCCATGTCTCTCATTCTATGTCCCAACCAGATTGAGCAATTTACATTTCTTGAATGTGCCATGCTTCTCTCATATTTGCACATGACTGCCCCCTCTGTTTAAAATATCTTCCTTCTTTCACATTGCATCTTTCTTGACATTACATGTCAAAATATCCCTGCTTCAGGTAGCCTTTGCTGACATCATAAGGCTGATCTAGGTAACTCTTTTTTGTTCCTCAAAATTTTATTCATCCTACTATCATAGCTTGTGTTACTGTGTAGAGTTCATTGCTTATTTATTTATCTGATTCACACTCTAGATCTAACTAGATCTAGATGTAGATCTAGTTTCCCCAAATCTAAAACCCAAGAATCATCTTCATCTTGTAGATGTGCCTAACTACAAGAAAGTATTTGTGGGGCACCTGGGTGGCTCAGTCGGTTAAGTGTCTGACTTCAGCTCAGGTCAAGATCTCACAGTTTGTGAGTTTGTGCCCCACATCAGGCTCTGTGCTGACAGCTCAGAGCCTGGACCCTGCTTCAGATTCTGTGTCTCCCTCTCTCTCTGCCCCTACTCAACTTGTGCTCTGTCTCTATCTCTCAAAAATAAATAAATGTAAAAAAAAATTTTTAAAAACAAGAAAGTATTTGTTTAACGAATGAATAAATAAAGCAAAAGAAACATGGTTCTGTTGGTATTTAAATCAATTCAACAAGCTGACATGAAGTACCTACTATTTGCTGTGTGCTGTACTGGAGGTTGAGAATATAATGGAAAATGCACTTCTGCAAACAAGAAATGCACAATCTGCTTTTAGAGTCAGTGATAAATTAGCAAATACATTGCACAATGAGTGTTTAGTAATACTGAAATCAAAGACTGAAATGGAAAAAACCCATACTTTAAACTCAGGCTGAGGTTCGAATTTGTTCTCCAATTTTTATATGGCCTCGATCAAAATGCTTAGCCTGTTAAGCCCCAGTCCTTTTATCTATAATGAGACTATAAATCCTGTTTTAGATCTTACTGTGATTAAATAGCAACTCCTGGGGCACCTGGATGGCTCAGTCAGTTGAGCTTGGGACTCTTGATTTCAGCTCAGGTCATGATCCCATGTTGGTTGGATTGAGCTTTGCGTTGGGCTCCATGATGAGCATGGAGCTTGTTTAGGATTCTCTCTCTCTCTCCCCCTCTGCCCCCCTTCCCCACTTGCATCCTCTCTCTAAAATAAAAAATATTTAAGAAAAATTTTTTAAATGTTTAAATAACAACTTCCGGACATAATACAGCAGATGTTCAATAAATGATACTTCCTACCCTTTCTATGTATTGCTATTGTATTCATGCTTTCATTTATTTGTAACTTAAGGCATCTTCAGACATATCTTGTTAAAATATAATAACGAGCAAAGTGTGGGGATTTTAGGCAGAATTTAATTACTGAAAGGGGTTCAGATGTTTCATGAGGACTTCTGTTAGGGAAGAAGGAAAAGGTCTCCAAGATAGGAGGTAACACTGTTGGAGCAGAGAGAAGAGTCTAGAAATTGAGACAAGGATACTGAGACTGTTTCTCCAGCTTGCAGTGAACATGTAGAGGAAGGAGAACTGGGATTTGACCAGCATGACATTGGTCTACTCACTCGAAAATCACTAGTAGCTCAAAAGTCTACAGTGTTTTCCAGCTAATACTATTCCATTCACAGCTCCAACACATTTTCTCCTTCCAACCAGTTCAAAAGGACATCTGTGTGACTGTCTCCATCAGTAACAGCAACAGCAGAACAAGGGCTGAAATTGCAGCCTTGCCTCTAGCCAACTATATACCTTCACAGTATCTTTTTCTTTTCTTTTTTTAATCCATCAGCTATTTTCTTGCCATTTAATGATCAGCAATTTGAGATCTCTGCTAAATTTTACCACAGGTTTTTAATGTAGTGTTGGATTGTATCCTATAAGTGATACTAGTAAAAGTTGACTACAAAATGATAAAATGACAGTAAGGTGGAAAAAAACAGATGAAACCAAAATTATAGCAAAAGTAAATGAAGGCAGAAAGGAAGAACATTGGACTTTATTTGTAGATGGCATGAAAATCCCAAAGAATCTATATAACAACTACTAGAATTAATATGTAAATTCAGCAAGTATACAAAATTGAAGAATACAAAATTAATACCCAAAACTTAATTGTGTTCTATATGCTAGAAGTAAATAATTGGCAAGTTAAATTTAAAAAAAATTCTACTTGTAAAAACAATAACAAAATATACTTAAGAATATATTTAACAAAAGACATGAGAATTCCTCATTGAAAACTACAAAATATTGCTGAAAAAAATTAAGAATCACAAAAGTGAAGAAATAAACCAAGTTTGTAAATTCATTAGAAGATTCCAATTCATAGTTTGTTGGAATTCATAGGTTCATTGAAAGATTCCATTATTAAAATATCAATTCTACCCAAACTGATCTATAGATTCAAAGCAATCTCCATCAAAATTTCATCAGGCATTTTCGTTGAAAATGACAAGTTGTTTCTAAATTTTATTTGGAAATTTGATGGCTCTAGAACAGATAAAACAATTTTGAAGAAGATGGAACTTGATAGTGTAAGAAGAACTTATACCATCTACAAAAATCAAGATAGTGTAATATTGACATAAGGATAAACATAAGGAAAAATAGAATAGAGTCCACAAAAACCATGAGCTATATAAAGGAAAACATCCATAAATTATGCATTATCAAGATAAAAATTATTGCTCTCTGAAAGACAGTGTTGGGAAAATGAAAAGACAACCAAAAGAATGAAGAATATGTTCCCAAGGCATATATTCAATCAAGAACCTGTATTCAGACTACATAAATAACTCTTACAACTCAATAATTAGAAGAAAAGCAATCCAATTAAATTGGGTAAAAGATCTGAACAGACACTTCACACTTCACTAATGACAGTATACAAACAGCACAAAAAGATTTAAACCACATTGGTCGTCAGGGAAATGGAAATTAAAACTACAGTGAGGTACCATCATACATCCATCAAAGTGACTAATTACAAAGATTGACACTACCAAATGTTGGTGAGGTTGTTGAGCAACTAGAACTCTCATACATCCCTGGTGGGAATGAACACGGTTCAATAACTTTGAAAAAAGTTTGGTAATTTCTTAAAAAGTTAAACATATGACCCAGACATTCCACTCCCAAGTATTTATACAAAAGAAGTGAAAACATATGTCCATACAAAGACTTGTATGCAAATATTTATAGCAGTTTTATGCACAATAACCAAAAATTGAAACAATCCAGATGTTCACCAACAGGTGATGGATAAACAAAAAGTGATGCATTTATAGAATGGGATATTAGTCAACAATAAAAACAAAGAAACTACTAATATCCATAACAAAATGAATGTCAAAATCATTATGTCAAGTGCAAGACACCAGACATAAGAGTATGTTTCTATTTAAAAACCTAGAAAAAAAAAGCTCAGTGTTGAATGGGTCTAAAGGTGGAAGGGGAAGAATGGACAGAAAAGGAACAAGAAGAAATTTTGGAAGATGATAGAAACCTTCTCTACCTTGACTGGCCAGTGGCTTCACAAGTGTATACACTGGGTTGTGTACTTTAATGAATGCAGTATTGTACATAAATGCTATTTCAGTAAAGTTGATTTTAAAACAAAGGAAGGCTAGTCCAATACTGTATCCCTTCATATAAATACATCTCCTCATGTAACTACTGAAAACTCAAATTTTCAAAATGACATCATTTCCCTCACCAGCCTCATATAATGAGGGACCCATTCCATGTCAATTTCCCTTTTCTTCCTCTCATGCATAAGCCCACATTCCACTCCATCTGCCATTCTGTTCCTAAAATAAAAGCATGAAGGTCCCTTTCAACAAATGCCATATCTTCAGACTCTTCTACAAGAACAAAAACAACACAAGCAACATGTACGTTGGGTATCCTTTTCCCCAAACATCCATTTATATGGGGGGTGGTGGCTACATAGGGAGGCAAGTGATGTAGTTACAGTTGATAACTAATGGTTGGAAAGACAGGAATAAAGAATGGTCGGAATATAATCATTAATCTGTGGTCATACATAAATCATGCCGCTTTGGGGTGAACTAATGAGGAGGAAGGAGATGACCATTTTCAATCAGCTAAATCAACACTGGTCTATGTGGCTTCACAGGTATTCCTCACACCCTCACATCCAAGTCACCTGCTACATGGAGGGCTAGCCAAATTGGTTTGTTTCCTTTAGTCTAGTGAGTATTTTCTTCTTGTGGGGAATCCTTAAAGCTGCAATTAGTTAGCCTGATCCATTAATTTGCTGTGATCCCAAAGCTAGTCACAATCATTCCTCCTGATCCCAAGAAGGTATGCCTACCATCTAGAAAAACTTTCTGATATTGTTCATATATCCAGTCCTATTCCTCTGATCATCTGATGATTGGTATTTATGTAGGGTCTGAGTTATGCTACTCTTAAGTGTCAACAGTGTTTGCTGACTCAGAGAAGCATCCCTGCAGTTGAAGTGGGGGCCTTGTTAACCCCTGTCTCCCACTGAAGGCCAGCTGGTATTGCTCTCAGCTAGGGCATTGGAATCCTGAAATTTTGTTGAATATGATCATAACATATTTAATTCCTACCAGTTGCCCTCTGGTCAGAAAACATAATTAAAGGGTCTGCAGATGGTCTGGCAAGGTTTCCAGAAGCAGTAGAAACCAGAAGCTAACTGCACAGCTATATGAAACTAAAAACTGTTTCAAGATATGTACCATATGCACACATATGAATCCCTTAAGGAACATGGTGCGCTCTTTGCATTTCATGGGTATTAGATGCTATGGGGAATGAATAAGGGACAATTAGAGAAATACATTAGAAAGGAAAAGAGAGAAACACAAATCAAAATCTTAACCTAGGATAGTTAGTTCTCAGACTTAGTAGGACATACTTTGGATGAAACAAAACAAAACAAAACAAAACAAAACAAATGCAAGACTTAAAACTCAGAGAGGACTACTCAAGGAGAATGAGTAAAAATAATGATACCTCTTTTCCAGAATCCCTAGGATATATTAGATATCTTCTTTGAAATTAGAAAGAGGTTAAATTAACCTTTTTATGATAGTCAATAGCCTTTATTATAATAGCAAGTCCAGCATTATCATTTTCATTTTATGAGTTTTATAGAATTTCACAGTAGAGTAGGAGCAAGGAGAATGATCCTCATACCCATTGAAGAAATTAGTAATGAGAGGTTAGGCCAGAGGAGAAATGAAGGATCAAAGGGAATCTTTGAAAAGACAGTGAAATATTTGAATGCATTCATGGACTGTGACATCAACAGTTGAGATGCATTGGGGTAAAATGACCTTTAATGTTCCTTCACAAAGGGTTGCTTCATATATTTTGTTGAATAGATTTAAGGGATTCTGTAAAGGATGTCAAGGAAACCTGTCTACTGGCTGTTTGGCTAAAAGTTCATTTTAAAAAATTCAGAGATGAGTCCTGTATAATTTTAGACTCTGTTTGTCTTCAGTCTCTCCAACACAGATTAAAACTGAAGGTCTTCTCATCAGTTTTCTGAATAATGGGGCAATGTAGTATTTAGTCTGAAGGCACATGGTTAGCCTTTTTTAGGGTCAGCCTTCTTCCTGGGTTCATGACCTGTTAGGGGACCTCTCCTTTTTGTTGCATAAGCCAGGGTGACCTTTTAATGAACCAGGGTTCACACAAACCTAGTTTTCACACACTTCCAATGATCTCTGTCCTACAGTCAGAGAAGGATTGGTCTTGTTCTGAGTTAGCCTGACATTAGCAGCAGATATGGAAAGGCCTTCCTTGGCATCCCAGGTGATGCTGGGGTTTTAGAGTCTTCATTGATGATGCTCTGACCTTCTCTGAGTTCAGAAACAAATCAGTAAGAGACACGAGAGTGGTCGAGATGGGAACACTGAGAGTGGCAAAGAATGGCTCCCTTAGCTAAGGAATCGTCAGTGGAAGTTCTCCTTTGGTTCAGGATTGATTCCAAAAGACATTTCTCTAAGTGAAAGTTAATATTAAACTAGAGTTCTGAGAATGAACTAAAACTTTTAAACACTGTAATCTGAAGCTGTCTCTCTAGGGTAGCAAAGTTGAAATCTATACTCTAGCCCAAGATCTTTGACTTAAACCATTTTAAAGGACCAACATCACACTTTTTATTATTCCCTGTTATCATTAGTTCCACTCAAAATCACATTTCCTACAGGTTCTTTGCACATTGTTAAATATGCAAAAAATGTAGACATGTTTCTCTTTTCTAAAATTGTACTTTATTATTACTTTTTTTATTTTAGAGAGAGCGTGCACATGAGTGGAGGAGAGGAGCAGGCAGGGAGCAGAGAGAGAGAATCATAAGCAGGCCCCACATTCAGCGCAGAGCCCAACGCAGAGCTTGATCCTACAACCCTGGGATCATGACCTGAGCCAAAATCAAGAGTCCAACACTAAACCAAGTTACCCAGGCTCCCCAGCATGTTTTTCTTAAATGAGCAGATTTTTCAGGGATCTTGAGCCTCACTTCAGTTTATGTAATTAGTGGGTAGAAAGGTATAAGAATGACGTGGCATTCATGGGTCACTCTAAAAATGAATGTCTTAGAGTTTGTTCCCACCTTTTTTTCCTTGAATTTTGGTATCTGGTTCTTTTTGCAGTGACACTTCCAATCTTATATCCCAAGTTATAGTTCTATTTCTGCTCCTAAGTCAATGTCTGACACATAAATGGTACTCGGCAAAGGATTGTTGATTAAATTATTATTGAACAAATGATTGTTGAATAAATGAGTTTTCTACCCTAAAACAACAAATTAAATACCTTCTATGTCCAAGTTACTGTGAAATAGAAAGATGAAAACCCTCACACCTAGTAGGAGAATCTTTGGGCAGTGTTTTTTTCACAGGACTAATTTTTCACATTTAAATTCCTTCTTTTTTCCAACAAAAACTGGACTTCATTGTTTACTTTTCTTTAGAGCATTCTCAGGCAGGCTTCCTCCAAAGTCCAATGCTTTTCTCAAATAGTCACTACAAACTCTTATGCATACCTCAGAACCTTTTTAAGGAACTAGCACACAGCTCAAGATTCAAGACTGTTCAGTTTTACTTACTCCATTTTACTTAGTTCCTATTCAGTTTTACTTAGTTACAACTCAAATGTATTTAGTTAGGTCAGGAAAGTTAAATAGCTACTTGTTCCCTCGGTCATTTAAAAAAAAAAAAAAAAACCTCCATAGTCTCCCCCCTCCTCCATCTTTATTCTCAGGAAGTGATAAAGCAGTGTGAAATTAGAGAACCCGTGACAAGTGGGATATTGGATCAGGTGCTGCTTAACTACTAAGTATCCAGGATTTTATTTATTTATTTATTTTTTATTTTTACTGT
The DNA here is from genome assembly GCA_028646485.1 of Cryptoprocta ferox. Taxonomy (NCBI): domain Eukaryota; kingdom Metazoa; phylum Chordata; class Mammalia; order Carnivora; family Eupleridae; genus Cryptoprocta; species Cryptoprocta ferox. Next base: position 28,537,633 of record CM053567.1, read on the forward strand.
TCTTTCATATCACCCAAAGAAGGAAGAGAACTTTGAACACTCTTCCTGTGAATAATTAATGATTGATTTGCTATGCTTGGAATGTGTACTGGAGTGAATTCCAGAGAATGTGCCTATCCTTGGTGGTGGGCAGGAGAAAATGTGCAGATCCTTCTCCAGAAAATATCTCTGATTGGATATTTTGCTAATGATCATGAGTGTTGTCATGGGTTTAAATCTTGCTCTGAAATTCAACCCCAAATAGCAATTCTATTTTAATAGACCGGCAAAGATACAGACTAAGAAAATACTACCTTATCAAGTGTGTATTCATAAAAACCCGACATATCTGCCTCTGCAGGAGTAGTCTTTGGCAATAATTCTCATTTTGTCTCTGATGTTCATGAGATTATATGAACTTGGATGAATCAATAGCCTGTAAAATTACTCAAAAAGTTGTTTTCAAGATTAAATAAATTCAAAAATGTCGGACATTTAGCATTGTGTCTGGAATAGCAAAGCTGTTCTTCAATTGATAGTTTTCTTTCTTTTCTCTCTTCTCCATATGTAGCATTTTAAACATTTTTTTGTACACCACCTGGAATTCTATATAAGCTTTGGGAAAACAGACTTTAATATGGGCGCTTTAGGAGCACTGTGAAAGAATTTACCTCAGTTACACACCCCATTTACATGGTTAACAAAAACATATCACATTGTGTGAAAACCAGAGCCAATGTTCTTTTGTAGGTCTTCAGGCTAGTTAAGTATTCTCTGCACTGAAACACATTTCTCTGTTTCATGTGATCAGTGATCAGAGGTTACAACAAGTATGTAGAGTACTTTAAGAATCTTGAGAAGTCACGGGCACCAAAAGAAAATTATTATCTGTATTACCTTCCTTCTAATAGTGTACTTAGAATGAAAGGACATCTGGATGGATTCCAACAAGGGGGAGGGGGGAAACACCCTGGAAATGAGGATTCTATCAACTCTTCTAAGAGTTTTGTGTATATACTAAATGGAACTTTGTGCCATAAACTTGGCATGAAAAACTGAAGTGTATAATGGAAAAAAAGAAAAAGGATTCTTCAGAAGTCTTTTTTTTTTTTTTTCTGGGAAGAAAGGGGTGCAGTTGTGTACTTTCAAAGCCCTACTCTGGCTAAATGCTAACATGTTTAAAGGGCTATGTTGGGACCAATGTGGATGTCTCTGGTTTTGGTCAAGACTTAATGTAAACGAGCATTTAAAAGAACTGCCTGCTAATATTGTGAAGTGTTCCCCAGTCTTTCAAACTGGCCTATCAGCCAAGAATCCATCCATGTGTTGATGACATTCAAAGGAAAGGACTATCCTAGATGTGAAGGTTAGGGATGACACTCAGTAGACTCCATATGTATGTCTAACCACTTCCTTCATTATTTACTTCCTGCCTCCCACCAAGAAGAGTAAAAAGGCCTGAAAATTGCATCCCAGCCTCCCTCTGGGTTGTGCATGGGCCTGTGAGCCAATTCTGGCCAGTGATTTTGAAGAAATATTCTGGGTGTATAAATACCCAGGAAAGATTTTTCCTCCATTTAAAAAGACACGTACAACACAAAACTGCTCTTTCTTTTTTCCTCTGAAGGTAATTATGTGAAGACCTGATAAATGGAGATGCACCAGCCACTTTATAATCATAGAAACAAACCTGAAAGGGAAGGCCAACACACCCCGGATGACATCCCAGCAGAAGGATGATGGGAACACTGGGTCCTTGATCACCTCATTTTCATTCTGGAACTCTTGTTAAGTAAATCCAGAAATTTCTTTATCATTTGTACTATTTAACTGAGGTATGCTTTACTTGTAGCCTAAAGCACAATTGATGACTATAGTAGTTCTTGCCAGAGGATGAAAAAGTATTCCAATCAAGGCTGATAAAGTTTTAAAAAAGAATAAAAGACTCTGTGTGGTATGACTGAAAATCTACTGAAACAGATACCCCTCCCAATTTTACATCTTCATCCGAAATTCCCACTCATAGAGACTTGATGATATACATTCATTACAGAAACAAACTTTGACTTCCTTTTATGTGTAGCATTATCAAATAAATATAAATACTAAAAAGTATTCATCATTTATCCAAAATTAAATCCAAATTTAATAGAATATCCTGTGTTTTTATTTGCTAAATCTGGCAACACATGCCACATCCTATGGCAGCCTCTGGAGATAAAACACCATTCCATAATTCAAAGAACTCATCTCCTTCAGAGCCTTTAGCTGATTCTAATGTGTGATCCGGGTGGAAATCCACTGCCTTAGAAACTCTCTTTCAACTCCACCTTCGACAGACCAAGAAACTAAAAGCTGAAGATATCATAGGATTTTCCAAAAGGCACAAAGTTGCCCACAGGCAAAGGTGGAAATGGAGCCCACATTTCAGGATTTTTTCTAGTACCCCTTTTCTCAGTTGCCTTTTCACTCCGGCTCCTAAAAGTCTCTTTGTTTCAGGATGAAATGGGAAACTAATACTGTTTGACTTGGCAGAGGGAGGGAAGCTTATAATATAAAAGGTCTAATTTCCTTTGATGAGGAAGACAATCACATCTTAGTCACTCTTTTACACAGAAGAGCAATTTGGATAAGAAAACAAAGAATTGTGGAGAAAGAAAATCTTGTTCAAATCAATAGAAATACTTTCTTAAAAAGAAAATTTTCCAAATATTCTTCTATATAGGTGATATACATGGGTGCATATATATATATCGTATGTATATATACATGTCATGCATACACTTATATGTCAGATACGTATATACAGTTTATTATATGGAGCTCATACAGGTGATATGTAGTTCAAAATTACACTTTGACTTGCTGTATTTTGCAGCTATCAGGGAGGAATCTTCCTTCTATTCCTCCGCAGGTGTCCTTTGCTAACATTTTGATCAAAAAGGCTAAATCCTTCGCTTCTGTAAACAGTGAGCTTTACTTGAAATTTATTTAAAGATTATCATGGTGCCTTGCCCGTGGAAAAGTCATTATTCTCCCTGACAATGGGCAGCACAGAATTTAAATCTCTTTGGATATAAACTGCTACATATCACATTTCCAATTCCTAGATCTTCAGAACAGAAGCCTCAGAGTTTTGTCTAGAAACTTTTCCTTTTTTGCTAATCCAATTCTTTCATTTTGCACTGTTAGTCCAAATTATGTGATTCTGTCACTAGAGAAGACAGAAGTCGGATTAAGTCAATTCTCTGTAGAAGATCTTAATCTAGCAAACATTGCTTATCAATCTTCTTTCCTCATGTTTCTTCGAAGTCAAATCCAATTATCCCAAATGCAAACAATATGGCAGATTTCACTTTATTAAAAAAATAATCCCCAAACACATTCTTATAGTATTAGACTTCATTTAAAAAAATACACGAAATTTCAGAACAAATAGGATAAATTAAGATGATTTTTGGAATTCCTTTATAAGAAGATGTGACCCAAAATCTCAGTTCTTTAGATCAAGGCTTCCTCAACCACTACATCCAATTATGATGTACTGAGTCTTCAAAGTCTATCAAGTTAACTATCCAAGTGGCTGCATCTGTTTTCACGGAATATCCGAATAGGAGAGAAGCACACAGTACCATATCACCAATGACAACTTTCTACTTCAAGCTACTCTACCACAACCAGGGAGTCTGTGGAAACCAAAAGAAGCTCCTATTTGAAATAAATAAATAAAATTTTAAAAAAAGATTGAGCACAGCAGCTTCAACCTATTCAACATTTTAAGTGATTCTTCTCTGCACCACTTTCAAGCTACCTCCATTGTGGCTCTTTCTAAAATTCAAATCTTTTCTCCCAAGATAAAACTGGTCACCTCTGAGAAGAGTCAACATTTATTTTACTGCATACATTCTGTTATGCTTGTTGGGTTTTTTTATGAATCATATTACCTTATAGTCTCACGTTGTATAGATGAGAATATTCTTCCATAAGAATTTCTGTAATTGAAATGTTAAAATTACACCCTTGAGACTTCTACCTGAAGGATGGTGGATCCGGTCTCACCTGCCTGGGCATGTTGTACCGAGTTGAGGTCACATTTACGCAAATGACATTCCAAACATTCTTCTCCCACTAAATTAAAAGGGGGAGTTCAAGCTTGTCTCTCTCCCATTGGTTAGGAATTCTGACACAGGGACTTAGAAAGCTCTGCAGTCTTAAATTGGAGCTATTGTTACCCACATGACCTGTGTGAGGGCATGAATCCTTCTCTCCTACCTCCTGCCCCACTGCCCCTTAGTCAGCACTAGTCAGCATGATTCCACACTTGAAAACTAGACAACTGACTGAAAATGTTCTACGTGAACTTTGATTGATTTCAGAAGGGTGGCATGTCTTAAAATGTTGACCATTTACTGATTAACTGAGAAGACAGAATTCCCCCAAACTGTAGATAGTCTGAAGCTGAAATCTTAACACAGGAAAACTGAATAAGGAAACATGCTCTCATAGGACCCTTGACATCTATGAACTTTTCTATTAGGTCTTGGCTCTAGATAATGGGATTACTATACAATATGTCTTTGAGGAATTTCTTCTTTCCCAAGACTCCTTGGCCATTGGAAATTGGTTCCTTCCTTATCAGGCATGTCCTTATATCAAAATCATAAAATAATTGCTGATGAAAGGCCTACTGTTTCATAGCTGTAAAGTGATTCTTTTCATACCTACTAAGCAATCATCTCAAGCATGTGATAATAAGAATAGTTACAGTATGACTGAGGACAAGACATGAGCTGTGCTTACAGCTTATGGTATAAATGTGTCTAATGGAGACAGTATTTCCATCCATGATTCCAAATGGTACCCATATACCACTGTCTTTTACTCTCAACAATATGAGCTGTCAGCTTGGGAGTATTCTTTCTTTTTCAAGAGAGTAGAAAAATAAAAGTGTTTTGTTCTTTAATACACTGTAAGAGTGAATAACGGTATACTGGAGGAGGTGGGGATGTGTGGAGAGGATAAATGAATGTATAGAGAAAACAGTAGAATAAAACAGAAAAGCCAGTGTTTGTTTAGAGTGAGTAAATGCTACTCTCAGAGGCCGAGCTAAAAGTCCTAGCTGCACATTTAGTTACTTTCTGTCTTAAGAATTAATAAGAATTAACACAAGAATTAATAATCATAATATTTGTTATAATTACCATCCAAATTCCATCAATCTAAGTGTTCTGTTGTCAAAAGCAAGCCCAAATTGTTGACAGAATAAATATCCTTCTCTGATTTAAGCCTGAAATTATTTTGGCATTGTCAAACTACTCAGCTTCCTTTCAAAGCCATGCTTAATCCTGTCACTGATATATATCTCAGCTTTTTTGGAATCTGCTTATCTCACAAAGAGTTTAGGTAATTAAGAACAAAAATATGTTTAGCTTTTTTGATAATAATTTCTCACTGATATTTTGTTGTTCTCCTAGTGTATACTGTCCATATAGCTTAATTGTTTTCCTTACAGAGATGATTACTTTCAAGTGAGAGCTAAACACTGTCTCTAGATAGTTTTATGTTGCTGCTACCTTTCGTTTATATTCAAACAAAAGGAACAAATCGCTTTCTCAAAGATAGTGCTACTAACTTCCATTTATTAACATCTTTCTTTAATTAGTATTTAACTGGTGAATAAATACCTAGTTAAAACAATTATGATAGACTCATAATGCCATCTAGTGGACAATCATCAAAATAATCGTCCCATGGGCCATTTTCTTTCTATCCTTCAAATCGTCATCATTATTCTTGACGAAGTAATCCAAACTACTAGCTAAGAATTATTGGTTAGTATCACTGAACCCTCAGGCAGAGCCATGATAGCATTTCCAACACAGGTGAAGACTTAGGGGAAATTAACTTACTATCTTGTGTGCCTCAGCTCCTTATCTGCTCAATGGATGGAGCCAATGTCACTAGGAAAAAGGAGAGTTGCCAGAGTAGTAATTCAATGCACTTAGTTCATCCTCAGTAACAGTAGCCTAGGTAGCTTCTCCTTCCCATCTGGAAGATAAAAGCATAATCTCTCAGTTGTCTTGAATATAAATTATATATATAAACTTTTCTACATAAATATTTTACAATTTCATCTAATCCTAACAGCTACTTTGTGAATATGGTGGACTGTACTCATATTACACTTGAGAGAATTAAAGTTAATTAAAAGTGGGGCACTTGGGTGACTCAGTCTGTTAAGGTTCTGATTCTTGATTTTGGCTCAGGTCATGATCTCATGGTTTGTGGGTGGGTTCGAGCCATGCATCAGGCTCTGTGCTGGCAGTGGCAGAGCTTGATTGGGACTCTTTCTCTCTCTCCCTCTCTCTCTGCCCCTTCCCCACCCATTCTCTCTCTCTCTCTCTCTCTCTCTCTCTCTCTCTCTCTCGCTCTTTCAAAATAAATAAACATTAAAACAATTTTAAATAAAGTTAGTTAAAAGTAAGTGACTTGATCAGAGTCAGATACCTACAAAAAGCTCAAACTGAATCACAGATTTTCAAAATCTCAATGACTCTTTCAATAAGCCAGCAGTGTATTAGAAAAGTGACATTTTATGACAAAGGATACCTTTTCTCAGAAACACAGATTAAACACATGCTTATCTATTAATGTGATTCACAACCTTAGCAGATACAAAAGGAAAAAACTATATGGTTATCTCAATAAATGCTTAAAAAGTATTTGATCAAATCCAATTCCAATTTTCAATAATAATAGAAGTCTTAAAAGGTAGGAAGAGAATGCTTCCATAGCTTGAAAAAGATTATATACCAGAATCCTACCATTATTGTCATATTCAATGATGAAACATTATAATTCTTTCCAATTACATTCAGTAATAAGACTAGTATTTCTATTATTGCTTTAATTCATCAATGTACTTGAAGCCTGAGGCTATGCAATAACACAAGATAAAGATACAATAGATTGGTTGTTTAATATGAAAATCCAAAAGAATTAACCACACACAAAAAATCAGAGTTTATAAAATAGTTATGAAACAGTGTCAAATATAAGATAAACAGAAAGCAATAACCTTCCTATACAATTAGAAAATGTAATAGGAAAAAGAAAAAAACAATGCCACCTATAACAGGAAAATAAAAACACACAGAAAGCAAATAAAACAAAGTGAACAAACTGAAAATACTTAGAGTAAACCAAATGAGAAATGTGCAAGTTTTATATAAAAGGGGGTTGATTTTATCAAATGCTTTTTTAACGTCTATTGATATGACTATATATTTTTTTATTTTGGATTTGCTAATGCAAATGTGAGGAAGTTTTATGACTATATACAATTTTGAAGTGGAATACCATATAAATTTTACAAGGAAGAGACTGAGAAAAGTATTTGGAACTATTTAGTTCAAATATAATTTCCTCAGAGAAGCCACCTTTTATATCCCTATCTTCATTATATTTCGTTACTCATTATTATTATTCTCATTATTCAGAATCTTACTTTGGAATAACACATTAATTACAGTGATTATTCTGTTAATTTTTCAGTTAATTTCTCCTCTTCTAGGAGAATATGAGTTCCATGAGAACATGAATCCTGTTTTTCTCACCAAGCACATATTTTAGAAAATAACAAGCTCAATAAGTATTTGTTAAGTCAATAAATGAAAATAAATCTATGTAGAACAATTACAATTAAGAAGAAAAAATAAAAAACCCCACAAGCATATGAAAAGTCTATGAACAAGTAATTCCTTGAAGAAAGATATTAACCAATAAACCCATGAAAAATTTTTGTCTCAATATAAGAGAAATAACATTTTTAGATCTCTTCATTTCTTTCCTGGCATCTCATAATCCCAGAAAGGGGAGTGGTCAGGCAAATGACAATGTTGTAGAAAGGAAGTGAATAACCATGTAAAGAAAAACAGTCAGATAAGAAGATAAATGGAATCAAATGCCCATTTTTGCCATTCCCATGTGGTAAGGCAGGGGTAGATTAGACAGGAGGAAGCAAACCCCAGAAAAGTATGTAATGGTCTCTTAACCTGCTGAAATCCCAGAAGTCATAATGTTCATTTAGCTGAAAAGTAAAACTAAAGCAGAATAGGTTTTGTGTTCCATACACAATTTGGAAATTTATGTATGGTGGTAATAAGGATGGGTCAAGTGTAATGAGGAATATTTTCTCACAAGGCAAAATTGCTTGGTCATATCAGAGTTCAAATAGTTACAGAGATAAAGACAGAAACAGAGACAGAGAGAGCACCAGAGTTACAACACTGAATTACCCTCTGATCCCATGAGACTAGGAAGTCTCACAGATGTGCTGACATAGTTGTAAAAGGTTGTTGATAAGACATGTTGGAAATCTTGATGGTATGGGTTAGAGCTGTTGTGGCCAGAAGGGAGCTCTGGTTTGCAAGGCAAAAACCCAGGGTAGGGATCTCTTGGGGGGATTTCAGAAAACCTCAGGAATATTGACAAGTTCCAGGCAGAGCTGTGGTGGGGCTGAATTATTGGGAAGAAGTACAGGCCATGACAAAATCAAGAAAACAGATTACATGCATTCATGAGTTGCCAAATTCACTCTCAGTCCATGGGTCAGAGCAGTCAGTCCTAAGCAAAGATCAATGAGAATTTAGAAGATAATGCCAGGGTCCAAAGACCTTTCTCTCCCCTACTGTGAGGTTGGGTAGGCCTATCTCTGTAGCTTTTATTTACAGGACACTATCTTTTGTCAGAGAAGGGGAAAGAGGAAAAATAGCCCTGCTAGAGAGTTAAAATTTTAATTTCCCACACAACTCTTACCTAAAATTAGATTGTCTCAAACCAGAAGATACATTAATTTGCAAATTTGAGTTAGGTTTCTCATAAGGAACATAAAATATGTTATAGAAAATAAAGGAGTATAAAGAGAAGTTACAATATTATAGTATGCTTCACCCAGCAGATCGGCAAAGATGAACAGGATTGATATTATTTATTATTGGTGAAAGTGCAAAGAAACAGGTCATCTAAAATACTCAGTTGGAAGTAATGTACATTGCAAAGTGTTTCTGAGGGAAGTTTGACACTACTGACCAAAATTTAAATGACATACCCCACATCCAACAATTCCATTTCTAGATATCAAATTCAATTATTAGAAAATCTACTTAAATTGAATTAGATAATAAAAATAACTTATTGGCACAATCAAGGAAAAGTTCACAGATAGTCCAGGCTTTAGGCTGGGTACAATCAAGACTCTAAAATTATTTCCTTCCAAGTACCAGCTTTCTGTTTGTTCTGGTGTCCCTACTCTTCAAAAAATGGCTACAAGCAGAAACCAGGATCACCAACTTCTTCATTTACATCCGGGGGAGAGAAAGTGTTTCTCCATTCAAAAAGGAATAAAAAAATTTTTTTTAAGTTTATTTACTTATTTTGAGAGAGACAAAGATAGGGCAGTAGGGGAGGGTCAGAGAGAAAGAAGACAGAGAATCCCAAGCAGGCTCCATGTAGCATGGAGCCTGATGCAGGGTTCAAACTCATGAAACTATGAGATCATGACCTGAGTGAAACCAAGAGTCGGATGCTTAACTGACTGAGTCATCCAGGCACCCCAAAAAGAAATAAAATTCTTGACCCACTTGGACCATCTTAGGCTATATAGGTCTATCATTAGCAATCACTTAGCTTAAGAAAGGGAGGATCCTGTTAGGCAAAGCCAAATTAAAACTGACTCTAAGGGTTAAAAGTACAGTCAACCCTACCAATAATATATGGCTGCTATAAAAAATATATTTGAATATGTACCTACATGTGAACAGTGGGATGCTATTTTGAGATAGGAAGGTATTTCCCCCCATTGTTTCTGTACCCCATTGACCTTCTCCCTGTCTAGGCTGCTAGAGTATCTCATTTTCACTGCCACAAGGGAGGAATGATGTGACAGAGCACAGGCCAAAAGAGTGAAATCTTCTTGGATTTTGAGTTCAGAAGATTTGGTAGAACATGATTAGTTACAGCAATATTCCCCCTGAAGCGGGAGAAAAGAAGTACCAGAGAAATGATGTAAACAGGCTACATACTCACTGAGACAAGAACCTTCACCACATCAGAGATGAAGGAGAGAAGAGAACATAAATGATAGACACTGTAGCAATAATTGAGGAATTCAAGAGCAGAGTGATCCTGGTCTACTTTCTACAGACCTTCCCAAGTAGTTCCTAAGGCAAGTCCACTGAGCTCCCCCTGCCTCAAGAGGGTGCTAGAAATGCTTGGGTGGTGAAGGGCCTTAAGGAACCCCACCTGGGTTCCTGCTGCACCCAAGGGATGTTCAGGAATTGTGGAATGATTTTCAATCTGCTTCTCAGGAATGCAGCAGTAGCTACGAGAGACCCAGATCTGGAGAGGCCTAGCTGTCAGGTAACAGTAATCCTTATAAATAAGGATCAGGTGGAGCATGGATATCTTGGGATGGAGGTCCTATGGTTCCTCATAATGTAGTACCTGGGATCCTCTGTGGAACCTAGAGACAACCCGAGAAAAGGTGACAAGAAAATGTGGAATTAAAAAGTGAATGTTTCTACCATCATAAAAACCATGCCCCATTAAGTTCAGTTATAAAAAAAAATGTATCCTTCATGGAGTGAGACTCACACCTGCTACGTATGCATGTGAGTGAACATGCAAATGATCAGATAAAGCTTTAGACAGATAAATGAACAAAGGGTAACAGAGGCAGGGGTGTCTCATATAATTGTACCATTCACATAGACTGTGATATTTTTATTCTGTATTATTCTATATTAATGAGAAGTAGTATAATATAGAGGTTAAGAGTTCCATCTCTGGAGACAGTTTGGGCAAGTTCTTTTAACCTCTTTGTACCCTGGTTTCCTAAGCAAAATGCAAATAATAATATTATCGACTTCATGGAATTATTATAAGAATCAAATAAATACATGTAAAGCTCTTTTTTAAATACTTGATATATAATAAGTATTAGCGATGTTTTTATTATTTTACATTTTGATGAAAATATATTTGTATGCTACTTGTATCAATTTTAAAATGATCTTATAATAAATCGTTGAAAAGAAATAATCTAATCATTGAAATAAATAATAAACAAAACTAAATAATAAACAATAATAAATCATTGAAAAGAAAATTAACAACCCAAAATAGAATATTGAAGATATCAATCCAAAGTAATACACAAATGGTATCAAATATACAGTTGGCCCTTACATTAAGAGGACAAGGGTGTGTCAATGATGGTAGTTAGATTTTCTGTGATTAGAGAGAATTTCAGAAGGATATAGAATTTGGATTGAGTCTTGAAGATTAGGTAGGATTTGGATTCTGGTGAAACATGTTTTATTGTTAAAAGAATGTGGCTGGTGAACAAAGAGGTTCAAATGTCAAAGTTGTGTTTGGGAGATGGATGTCAATTGCTTGTAGTGACCGTTTTTAGATACTAGCTTGAGTTTAATGTTGGAAGAGTAGATTCGGATAGATCACTTACTGAAAGATTTATATATCAGGAGATAGACAGATAGGTACGTAGGTAAATAGATAAATAGATAGATATTCTGGAGGTGATGCTTGAGCCACTGATGGTCTCTGAGCAGGGTTTATCAAGAATGATCAGCAGTTGGGGCACCTGGGTGACTCAGTCAGTTAAGCATCCAACTTTGGCTTAGGTCATGATCTAGCGGTTTATGAGTTCGAGTCCCATGTTGGGCTCTGTGCTGACAGCTCATAGCCTGGAGCCTGCTTCTGATTCTTTGTCTCCCTGTCTCTCTGCCTCTCTCTCTCTCTCTCTCTCTCTCTCTCAAAAATAAATAAACATTAAAAAATTAAAAAAATAATGATCAGCAGTGAAGTAGCGATGGCTCAGAAGTGAACAGATGCCGGTTTGAAAGGCACTTTATCCATCTTGAAGACCTAGATCATGTGGCTTTCTATTAACATAAAATAAAAACAAAGGCAGAAGTCCATTTTCTTCAGGAAAAAAAATTAAATCTCTGCAGACTCTCCATGCCCAGGACCTCTGTGCCAATGTCTGTTTGTGGGTGGGCTGTTCTGTGAGGGCTCCTGACTGCTTTCATCTGTATCTGTGTTCTCTCTCTCTTCCTCCAGACAGGGACCATGTCTACTATTGACTGAGGTCACCATTTCACTTAACGTCCTGCCCAAACTGGACACACAATAACTCTTAAGGCCTTACTGACTTAGTGGTTAGTTAAAACCCAGTGAAACTATGTGGGGTTTTGGCCTTTTGAAATGTAATTGTACCTTAGTAAATCTTCTACCCTGGGTCTCATGCCTTTTGATTTTCTGGCTTTCTATGCAGGTTTAGAAAATATCCAGGTTCCCAGGACCTTGTTTTCATTTACTGTCAGAGGCGATAACTTCAATGTCAGTTCTTCTGTAATTACTCCAAAGTATAGCTGAAAAGCTGAACAATAACCTATAGTAAGAAGGGATGCAACAAATCTCACAGATGGCTGGGATCACAAATTAAAATTGTATCCAGAAAGGGAATATTTGAATATAATTGTCTGCTCCTTGGGAAGAACAGTGAGGACTCATATAAACTCACTTTGCATGGTTATGTTTGGAAAACATAAACCAAGCCAAGTGGATACTGTGCAATTGCTTTAGTACTTAATATTGCCTTTAATATGATTTTAGTACATTAATAATGCTTGTTTATTAAACAGTTTAGAAAAGACAACTGAGAAAAAGAAACCATAATATTAGTAACCATAATACAACCATTATTAACATATTGTCATATATCCTTTCAGACATTTTTATGTATAATTTTGGAAGAAGGAAATTATATGTAATTTATATGTATACCATTTATATTCTCTTTAGACTTCTTTTGCCACTTCAAGTAGGTAAAGACCTTTCAAATATTATTATTCTTTAAAATTGCTGTGTAAGGGCACCTGGGTGGCTCAGTTGGTTGAGCATCCAACTTCGGCTCAGTTCATGATCTCACGGTTCATGAGTTCAAGCCCCGTATAAGGCTCTGTGCTGACAGCTCAGAGCCTAGAACCTGCTTTGGATTCTGTGTTTCCCTCTCTTTCTGACCCTCCCCTGTTCACACTCTGACTCTCTCTCTCAAAAATAAACATTAAAAAAAAAACTTTAAAAAATAAATAATAAATAAATAAAACCTGCAGTGTAATTTATTAACCCTCTAAATCTTTCTGATAAATATGCAATTATTCCTAATTTTTCATTTGTATGCAAAATACTGCATTGAACATTTTTGTGTGTGAAAGGGTTCGCACTTGTTAAAATGCATGCTTGAGATAGATACTTCAAAATCAGAATTACTGACTCAATGGGACACATATTTTTAAAGCTTATACCTAGAAAGGTTATACCAATTAGCACTGCCAAACAACGCTATGTGAGAGTCATTTTATTGCTGTCGGGGCTGCTCTATGCAGAAATTATGGATATTTCTACACGCTGCCTTCACAATGTCTAGTCAACTGGGACTCTGGAATATTGGTGCAAGCCAGTGAGTTTTACTCTTGTATATGAAACACAATCACCCATGAATTTCCTCTCTTCTTCCTTCCATCCTAAATACAGACAACTTCAACAAACTTCCAGCCTACTGAGGATCCCTAACTGAAGTGCTGAGCCATCGTGGAAGGTTGCTTCCAAAGATGGCCACCAGCAATTCCTCCTCTCATTCTGTGCATGTACCACACCTACCATACAAAGGTAGAATCTACTTCCTTCCCCTGCTCTTGTATCTGGGATAACTTTGTGACTTGCTTTAATCAGTAGAATGTGGTAGAAGCAGCACTGTGAGAGTTCTAGGCCTCAGCTTTAGAGGCCTGACAGTTTGTGCCCGCCCTCTTAGGGTCACCATATAGAGAGACTTGGCTATCCTGATGGAGAAAGGGGAGAGATCACAGCCTTCTAGACATCTCAGTGTTCCCTACCAAGACATGTGTGCAAAGCTGTCTTGGATATTCCAGTGCCAACCAAGCTCTCGTCTGAAATCAGCCTCATGGGTGATCCCAAGCAGATACCATCTAGATCAGAAAAACAATCTAACTGAGCATAACCAAGCATAGACTTGTGGGAAATGAGAAAATATTGTTATTTCAAATCACTAAGTTTTGGGTTGATTTTTACATGGCAACAGGTAATTGAAATACCAGTTATCTATAGTTTCAAAAGGCTATAGATTTGACATGCATGCACAGCTGTGGAAAAGATTACTACTCTCCTACTTTAATGTCTATTCCTAATTATTTTCTTTTTTTAATTTTTTAATGTTTTATTTATTTTTGAGACAGCGTGAGCAGGGGAGGGTCAGAGAGAGAGGGAGACACAGAATCCGAAGACAGGCTCCAGACTCATGAGCTAGCTGTAAGCACAAAACCTGCTGCGGGGCTCAAACCCACAAACCACGAGATCATGATCTGAGCTGAAGCCAAACTCAACCGACTGAGCCACCCAGGCACCCCTATTCCTAATTATTTTCTAGTAATAGACCCCTTGCTTTTCAGCTGGTTATATGGCTATCCAGAATAAAAAGTATATTCCCCAGTCTTCCTTGTGTCCAGTGTGACAATGTGACTAAGTTCTAGCCAAGAAACATAAGCAGAATTATCATGTGGGACCTCTAAAAAAAGTTTCTTAAATATCTTTAAAGGGAGGGGTACATTCTTCTCTCTTCCCTGCTTCTCCAATATTTTTTTTTTCCTGCTTGCTGGAACGCTAAAATAATGACTAGGGCTCAAGCACCATGTGAGACCCTAAGGCACGTAAAAATGCTGTAAAGCAAAAAATAAAAATAATTTGGCCCTTGATGATAGTGGAGCAGCCATGAAAGGCCTGGACTGCCGACATTCTGACTTCTTTTATTGGAGAGCGAAACAAACTTCGACTTTGTTTCAATCCACTGGGTCTTCTTGTGGTTTTTATTTATTTATTTTTTTGCTTTGTTTTGTTTTGTGTTGTGTTTTTATACATTCAGCCATTCTTTATCTTTTGACGGGCCATTTAATCTATTTACTTTTAGAGTAATTACTGATAGGAAAGGATATACAATTGCCATTTTGTTTATTGTTTTTTCTTAGTCTTTTTTTTTCTGCTATTCCTTCTAGTATCTTCTGTTTCTTTTGTCAAATTTTTGTATTGATATGTTTTGATTCTCTTCTCTTTTTCTTTTATGTAGCTTCTATATAGGGTGTGTGTGTGTGTGTGTGTGTGTGTGTGTGTGGTTACTCTGGGGTTTATTTCAAGCTTAAATTCAATCACAAACAAAGACTCTACATTTTAAGAGCCCTCCCTGCCCCCACACACACTTTGTTATCATTGTCATAATTTATATTTTCTGATTTCTCACTAAGGGAATTGTCCTTGAGTTATTGCTGAATTGTGTTTGTGAGAGGGCCCAGGGCTTTCCACTTAGCCGTCTTACCGATGTTACCTCAAGGCAGTTCTCATGTTTATTCAAATATTTATCATTTATTTTCTCTTAAGCCTGTGTAATATGACTATATAGTTTTCTTGGAGAGTTCTGATATTTAATATAGCACAATAGGATTTTTTAGGTAGCACTTTAGACATTAAATTTGCTGCAAATACATCTAAATTTGTAAACTCAAAGAACTGGGAAGTCAAGAAAAGTATTAAAGGAGGGACACCTGGGTGGCTTAGTGGGTTAAGTGTCTGACTTCAGCTCAGGTCATGATCTTGTGGTTCATGAGTTCGAGTCCCGCATGGAGCTCTGTGCTGACAGCTCAGAGCTTGGAGTCTGTTTCGAATTTTGTGTCTACCCCCGCTCTCGGCCCCTCCCTGGGTCTCTCTCTCTCTCTCTCTCTCTCTCTCTCAAGAATAAATAAACATTAAAAAAAGAAAGGAAAGAAAGGTACTAAAGGCAGTCCATCTGTCCATAATATAAATTAAGGAGTCCTGACAACTGACCAAGGCTTGAAAAAGTCCTCGGGTTCTTCAGAGTCTTAGATAGTGGTGTTCCGATTCATATTTCATGATCAGCTCTCCAAGCTTGGGGAAATAAATCCTGAGGATGTTTACTGATACCTATTGCATAAATACTCCCACCTAGGTTGACTCAAACCACCAACATGTCACTGAACAGGAGTTTGGAAGATCTGTGAAAGTTTGTACATGACTTGCTCTCAAAGAATCCCCTCAGTACACTTCAGTCCCACTACCCTCTTTTTTTTTCCCCTTTTACTCTCTGATTCAGCCAAGTAGAAATATATTGCTTTGTGCAAACATTTTGCTCTTAATATGTAATTATTACTTATGGCTTTATGTGTGTTTATACATGTGTTTATCTTTCTGTTTATTGAAAACAATGGACAAAACCTTTTAAAGAACAGGTGATGTTTTTGCAAAGCCAAACATATATTAATGTGCATTTAACCTATGTTTCTCTCAATGTTTATTTAGACAGGTATGGACATGTTAGATAGGAAATGATAAATGGTTTTGACAGAATATTTGGGTATGGAAGGATACATTCCTCAGAAAATATGTATCAACACCCATCAGCATATAGTAATCCATTGGCTCAAAGGAGAACAAGAGGAGGGATTCATCAACGCTCATCTTGGGTGAAATTAGTATAAACAGAAAGGTAAGTCACTGAGAAAATATTTGTATTGTCCTCCGGTTTCCATGTATATAATTAATAGATACTTGAGAACGATCTGTGTCTTTATTTCCTCCTCCTCTCCTCTGCACGATCTTGCTGTAAAACTTAACAGGCATAACTAAGTGGATAAACATTATTTTATATTAAAATTAATTCATAATTTTAAATACAAGAGGAAAGGCAAAATACAAAGTGAAATGCTAGAGATAATACCATTTTAGGCAAAATATGAGACTGCAATTAATTTTTGTGTTTGCCAGTAGCCACATCAAATTATACACTAGGTTAGTGGTCAAGGGAGGACGGCTAATACATTCCCATTCTTCTCCTGCCAGAGGTACTTCCATGGAAAATGGAAGCTGAAACCTTTGGTCATTTCTGGAGGATTTCCCCTGGAGTCAATTTGTAGAAATAAAAGTGTCCTGGAGAAGATTTGTTCTTCCTTTGCCTGTTTTAATATTTCCTAGCATCTTTCCTGTTTTAGGACAAGAAAGCATCAATTCAAAGAGGTCAATTGATGTGTTCAAGGTCACAGACCGAAATCAGTAGCTCAGTGTGATAAGAGAGCAGGACACTGGATGTTCAGAGAAAGAGTTCACCATCATCCTATCACTGAAGTTGGGGCGGGGCCCCAGTCTCAGGTGGGAGAATGAGTGACTATGATGAGGCCATGCATTTTAACATGTTCGGGCCTCAGTCTCCTCATGTGTAAAATGGGAAGGAGGTGGGCTACACATTGCTTTTCAAACTGCGGGGGATCTCAGTGACCTCCAGGAGGAGGGAGGAAGGGGTTCTAGGCCCTTTACTCCTAATTCAACCACGATTGGGAAAATGTCTGTATTACTTTTAACTGTGATGTGCATTCAGGTCATGAAAATATTTTTATTAAAAGAATAATTGCATATATATACATATGTATGTATATAATATGTATGTGTATACATATTTGCACGTTCATTTGTATATATACATATATGTATGTGTATATATATACATATACATACATATATAAATATACACACACACATATATACTGGACCATTACATTTCTTAAATTTGATACATTTATCAATAGAATTATGAAACTCACTTGCATTTGCTTTTCGGAGGACTTTAAATCCCCCCAATAATAGTAACTTTGGTGACTATAGTAGTATAATTCAATACTAGATGTGAAAGACAAAAAAAGTTGGCATATCAGTTATATGGAAAAAATGGCATTGTTAATCTCTATGTGTGCATCATTATTAAAACCTGAAAAAGCAGTGATATGAAATTTTTAGTAAATGACTCAAGGAAAGTCCTCACCAGAATTTTTCCCTTCGTTTAAATCAAAGTGTCCTAATCACAGCAATCAGTGAGTTCTAGACTCCTCCATTCCCTTCAAGCCCTTTTCAGACCTTGTGGCTGAAAGTAGATCATGCAACTAAACAGAATTTAATCCACTTTAGAGTTCAGCTCTAGTGAGAAGGACCAACATCTATAGAGCTTCTCAAAAACTTCTCCAAGAGCTAGGCAACCCAAGGAACATTTTTAAAAATTTTATTGCAGACATTGTTTTCTCTTTTTTCTCTCTGCAAATGTTTTTCTGGTTTAAAAAAAAAAAAACAGTCACTTGTTTCTCTACCGTATTCTAATTAGTTTTAATCCTTGAGACCAACTGTCCCCATATACCAAAAAAATAAAAAATAAAAAAAAAGGTTAATCCTAACAAAAGCTTATATTGCTTTCTGCACTTGATTTAGTTTATGACAAATTAAAGTGAACATTTCTTTCTCTACCTGGAATTTTTCTTTTTTTTAATTTTTTTTAACATTTATTTATTGTTGAGAAACAGAGAGAGACAGAGCATGAGCATGGGAGGGCAGAGAGAGGGGGAGACACACAGAAGCTGAAGGAGGCTCCAGGCTCTGAGCTGTCAGCACAGAACCCAATGCAGGGCTCGAACCCACACGCTGTGAGATGATGACCTGAGCTGAAGTCGGACGCTCAACTGACTGAGCCACTCATAAACCCCTACCTGGATTTTTTCATCTACTACATACATTATTTGTACATCTATCTCTGGAATCTTCTTCCCCTTCACTAATGACATTTTAGATGCTAGCCAGTTCACACCACTGTAAACAACACAGATGAATCTCTACTCCAACCATCTCTTAATTATTGTGTTTTGCCTATTTAAATTATCCTAGTTATTTATGATACATTTCAAAAGAATTTTTTTTAGGTCTGGGGAAAAATTAATGGTTAATATTATTGCAAGTACGATCTGTAAATCTTCTACATTACTTTAAAGAAAAGAGGTCAACAAAACTGCAAAGATTCGAAAGACAAGTGCCGCACAGTGTGCTCATATTACTAAAAACATCATCCCTCATACAAAACATACTATAGGACGATGGCTAGAACATTATGGTGTAATTTAATCAATAATTAATACTACAGTATGCTTGCTGAGATGCAAAGTTAATTTGGAGAAGCCTGGAATCACAGATCTCCTATCTAGAAATGAGCTTCAAGCCATTGAAACAACTGCATGTTATTACAGCTAATTTTACAGTTGAGGATGCTTAAGCCCAGACAGGCAACTTTGGAGGTCACAGAGAAATTTACTGGAAGATCTGGGGCAATGATCCAGGGATATGTTTTTGCTCAAAAGTATTCAGTTGGAAGAAAGGATATAATTATCCTACTTCCTGGGGTTATTGTGAGGATCATTGGAAGTAAAGTTGACTCTTGAACAGATGAGGATTTGGGGCATTGACCACTGTGCAGTTGAAAATCCACACGTAGGGGCAGTTGGGTGCCTTAGTTACGCATCTGACTCTTGGTTTTGGCTCAGGTCATGATCTCGCGGTTTGTGAGTTCAAGCCTCATACTGGGCTCCATGCTGACAGTGCAGAGCCTGCTCGGGATTCTCTCTCTCTATTCCTTTCTCTCTCTGCCCCTACCCTTCTCTCTCTCATTCTCTCTCAAAAATATATACATAAACTTAAAAATTTTTTAAAGAAAAAAAAAAGAAAATCCGCAAATAACTTTTGACTCCCCACAAATTTAACTACTAATAGTTTACTGTTGACAGAAACCCTTGTCATTAACAAAAACAATTAACACATATATATATTATATACTGCATTCTTACAATAAAGTAAGGTAGTGAAAAGAAAGTGTTATTAAGAAAATAACAAGAAAGAGAAAATATATTTACAACACTGAATTGTATTTATAAAAAAAATCTGCATCTAAGGGGACCTACGCAGATGAAATCTGTGTTGTTCAAGGGTCGATGTAATTGTGTGAAAGCACTCTACAAATAGTGACTGCAGTGTAACTAGCAGAATACTGATACATGTTCTGGTATCTAAAACGGAGCTGTTGTTAATGAGCTCTGCAAGAAACCAGAATGTTGTGGTGCCTCTATTAGAGAGCACTTACTTTACTTCTTACCAAGATTAAAAATGACTGATACGGATATCCCCTTGGTTCCTCAGCTCGCCTTAAAAACAGGAAATTGGTTCTTACAAATCAATACTTACTCTAGCTCTAACTTTAACAGCTGTTTCATCTATCTTAAATAGAACTGGCTATACCACTGACATCTGAGCATCGTCCTTGTGACTGACAGTTTTTTCCTCCAGCTATAACTGAGCTTGTTGGATAAAGGTTAATTGCTAACTGTGGAGTGCTAATGATACCATATTGATGAAATTACGGGATCGCTGATAGAGAAAAGGCTCCTAAAGCAGTGGAAGCTAGAGGGAAACTCTAAATAATAGTTATTGATTTGTTTCTCTGAAAGCCACTAAGTAACACAAACTACTCAGAAGAATAAAAATTATCGGGTTTCCATTCTTTTACAATGCATTTCTTTGCTTCCAATGTTTGACCTGCCAACCAATTATAATTTTATTTTTTTAATTTTTTAATGTTTATTTATTTTTAAGAGACAGACAGAGCTTGAGCAGGAGAAGGGCAGAGAGAAGGAGACACAGAATCTGAAGCAGGCTCCAGGCTCTGAGCTGTCAGCACAGAGCCCGATGTGGGGCTCAAACTCACCAACCGTGAGATCAAGACCTGAGCTAAAGTCGGCCGCTTAACCGACTGAGCCACCCAGGCGCCCCAACCAATTATAATTTTAATAATTATGTGTCTCAGAATAAGTAGTTTATACCTTGGAGAAAGAAATACTACAAATTATTTTATTCCCTTTTATTGAGTTTCATCTCTTCTGTTGAGTGTGTTGTAAAGCATAATAATCAGGCAGTAGCTCCTGAACCTTATGGCTTTCAGACAAATGAGGCACCAAAGTACTTAAAAACAGTTAACTTCAGAAAATGCCTCATGACCCTTTATTCCCAACCTAGCTCCACTCTTGCCTGAATATGGCCCTAAAATTTATTTTCATGGTTTGTCCCACCTTTCAGTGGATCAACTGCCTCCTCAGAGGGCTCCCCTCCCACATCATTTTCACTGTTGTTAGCATATGTTGACTGAGTTCTCAAACTGGGCTCTGCTGGATTTTATATGCATGTGTCATTTAATTGTCTACGTTGGGAACTTGGTATTATCTTCTTTTGAGAGTTGAGAAAACTGGAAATCAGGAGGTTAATAAGGTCCCGTAAGTCCATAGAGTTGTCAGTGTCAGAGCTGGAAGTGGACCTCTCCATCCACTAAGGATATACAGAGCTGCAGTATGGGAAATTCCTGCTTTCCACTTGTCTGTCTCCTTCCCCAGGGATCCCAGATTTCTCAGACCAAGACAGACATTTTCCTATGAAACTTGTTTCATCCAACATAGAGATCCTTACCAAGTTCTCTATGTGCTTTTATTTTATTTTTTATAAGTGTTTGAAATGTTTATTTATTTTTGAGACAGAGCATGCTCACATTCACACACACACACATACATACATACGCATGGGGGAGAGGCAGAGAGAGAGGGAGGCAGAGGATTCCAAGCAGGCTCCATACTGACAGCACAGAGCTCAATGTGGGGCTCAAACCCACGAACTGTGAGATAATGACCCTAGCTGAAGTCAGACACCTAACCAACTGAGCCACCCGGGGGTAGGGGGGGGTCCCATCTGTGTGCTTTTAGTACATATTTTAATCTACTCAATTATTTCAGTGGTATAAATTTAGATCACATATGATCTAAGATTGCTCATTTTACACCTAGAAATATGCTAAAGGATGATGGAGAAAAGAGCAATGACTTTTAGGATCAAAAAAGAAGAAATAGTTGTGATTTAAGAGAATCAAAGCATTCTTCACAAAGGAGGTGAGGTTTGAACTTCGGACGTATGTATCCAAAGGATCCAAATCTTTTCTAAAGTCTAATTCCCAAGCTCCAGAATTGAAAGATATCAGAAAAAAAAATTTTTTTGAAAAAAAAAAACAAAAAAACACCGAAATGATCTGAACATTCTAAACAAATAAACCAAGAAAGTCTATGTCAGATTAGTTAAAAGGTCACTGTAAGAAGGAGCCAAATTTCATCAATTTATTTTAGATCTGAGACTTCAGTGGTCTAGAAGAACAGAGATGTGGTCTGTGGCAATGACTGGATCCAAAACAGTAGAAAACAAAAGTCAAAGTTCTCAAGTGGAAGGCATTTTATAACAGAGCTTCACCATAATGAAATTAGACAATAGGTAATGAAGTCTATGCACACAGCGTTCACGTACATACACTGTATACCGAGTTCTCTAGTGAATTAAGGGTTTCTAAGGGTCTCCCAGTTCTTCTCAGTCATTTTGACACCAGCGAGCAGAATGCAATCACTGCAGGCATGGGAACACAGATTTCCCATGCTAGGTGGGGCTTTATGTTTAATCTAGCTTAACGCCATTCTCGTATGTGACAAAGGACATGAAAGCCAAGTAACTTTAAGTGACGGTGCAAGATGTCACAACCACTTAGTGCTTCTTCACCTTGTGCTCCATCACCTTCTGTCCTCTTGTAGTTCAGGACAGGCAGCTAAAACCATGTCATCCCTTTCTCCTGCAAGAAGTCGTCTAAACAAGGTGAGTAGATCATTTTTGTACCATGGGTCAATTTTATTCACTTTCATATTGCCACTTTTATAGTCAATGCTTCACCAAAAAACACACATCTCAGAATGATTCTGCCTGTAGACTGAGAAACCTGGCCAGTGAGTTTCCATAGAAACCATTTCTGAAGATAAAAAATATGACTTAAAATATGGCTGTCGGGCTACATGTGTCCTCATACTTCTTACCGGGCTGCTGGGCCCTCCAGGCACTAGTGTTAATGCCCTTTTCCTGGGGTCTCAGGTGCGAGTTACTCTCATCCTCAGCTTGCTCCTACTTTTACCACATCCCGGGTCCTTCAGAAGGAAATTACAAGGGGCGTAATCAGAAGAGATTTGAGACTCCTTTTCCTGCCCAGCAATGGAGAAGCCCATGTGAGCGCCCCATTAGCTTTATCTTACTTTGCTGAATTTATAGGCTGGACTTTCATTGAATTTTATATTGTTCTCCAGTTAAGGAAACCTCTCACCAGCTAAGACTTTATTGGTTCTAGAGGCTGTGTACCGGCCCGGCTGAGCATATCTGGGAAGCTTGCGTCACCACTGTGCTTCCTTTAAGTCATTTCTTAGAGAATGCCTCTGGGAACAGCGGAGGTACTTGTGAGAAAAGTATCAGGTCTACCAAAGCAAACTTTTTTTTCCAAGTTCCTCAGG
Source organism: Cryptoprocta ferox (assembly GCA_028646485.1). Classification (NCBI taxonomy): domain Eukaryota; kingdom Metazoa; phylum Chordata; class Mammalia; order Carnivora; family Eupleridae; genus Cryptoprocta; species Cryptoprocta ferox. The sequence goes on from CM053567.1 coordinate 28,560,990, forward strand.
TGATTCTAATGTGGCTCAAATTTTGAGACCCTCTGCTCCAAAGTAGCAAGTGTAAAAGTGGGCCAAGGTCTGTGGGTAACACCTCACTTCTGAGTCTGTGGTCAGCTTCTTAGAAATGCAGAATCTTCATCCCCACCCAAAACCTACTAAATTCAAATCTGCATTTTAAAAGGACCCCCAGGCGATTCTCTGCGTGATAAAAATTGAGAAGCAGTGCTGTAAGAGATTTTTGCCTGCAAAGTTGGGTAATGAAGATCAAATTCATTTCTCTTGCTTGAATCACTTGGATAATTGCCACTGTCTTCCTTGCCTTTTATTAGAGCTTTAGGCAAAAGCTATCTTTGATTAGAGAATTTCAAGAGATGCCAGGTTCCCTAGGGCTTCCCAAGAAACTTCTGTTTTAAGGCAAATTCTCGAGTGAGAGTGCTGACAAAGAAGACAGCCTCGGGCCATTGCAGATAGCAGCTGCAGTAAAGACAGTTTGCCTGTGGAAAGGCCAAGCACTAACTCCTTACTGAAAATCCTTGACTCTGGTTGAAGGTTGACGAGGTAAAGCTCTATTCTGTGTTTATTTTCCTGTTTAATTCACTGAAAATCTTGGGTAGATTCTGAGTATGCATCCCAATTAAGAGCCATGAATACATCTTAGGTAGGTCTGGATTTGCAGTGTTGTGCAACACAGCATGCCCAGGCTTGGTTGTTCTCCTGTTAAGAAGCAATTTCACATTCTTCTGTGAAATCCATCATTAACCCACTTGGCCAACTTCACTTCCTTTGACTCTTCCTATTTTCTATCATATGGTAGAAATAACTGCACTTCGGAGCAGATATCCTACCTTATTTATTGGTTTCATTGAGAAGACTAGAGTAAATAATTTAACTTCTGTAGGTCTTTTGTTTTTTTTGTTATGAGGGTGATAATAACCAGCTATTAGGGATTGATGATTGATTGCTTGATTGATTGACTTTAAGAAGAAAGGGAAAAACCATTTTGAGAGCATATTTTAAAGCTGCAGGGTGTTTCATAAATGTGATTTTTTTTAAATGCCAAACTGATGAGCTTCAAGTCATACACAGATTTCTATTTTTCAAATATTCCTGGACTCTCTGCTTCTCCCCTTCTTGTGATCCACTAATATCAAATGTGGCACCTGTGACGCCCCTCCCGCCACCACTCTTGCCGTCCTTTATCATGCATCTTCCAAGCGGACTTCTGAAACTCAACACCACTTGCCAATGCAGTCACTGACAGGGCATTTTGCACATGAGATCCTTTGGGATGCTAAATCAGATATTGCCCTGAAGTCTAGACACATTCCAGGGAGCCTACACTTTCATTATTTATGCATGGGTCTGCCGTGTAGATACCCAAGCTTCTGAAGATAAAAGCTTGCTTTTCCACCCCCTGTAGGTGGCACAGATGAACAAACAGGCAGGATCTCATTTTGATTTTCATTAAAAAACAAAACAACAACAAAAACAATATGAGATCTACAGGGTAGGGCTGTTTGAACGAGATGTAAACCTAGAAACAACTTGCCCCCAAATCACCAGCTAATAAATGATAGATGTGGGTCAAAGCCAAATCAAGCTCTGACCATGATCGCTGGATACCTTACAGCATGAATGAGAGCCAGGCGAGTTGCAGAGCAGAAAGTGCAATAGAAAGAGGGACCCTACCCCTCAGTATCAACTCTTTCCAAATGTTCTCTCCTCTCTCCGTCTCTCTCTCTCTCTCTCTCTCTCTCTCTCTCTCTCTCTCTCCCTCTTTCCCTTCACCCCTCTGCCACTCCTTCTCCCTCTCTCCCCTCACCTTGCTCCCAGAATGCTATTTTTATATTTTCAGTTTTGTACTTACCACACTTTGTAATCTCTTCTGATGGATCTTTTCTGGGATCTTAGCTCCTGGAGGGCTGGTAACATAGCTTCTTTATAACTTGTAGCTCCAGAACCTTACAATATCTGGCACTTAGTCTCATGCAATACATGCTTGTTGAATGAATTTCAAGAGTTCATGTGTATGCACTGAAAATAAAACAAAGACAGTATACATTATGTTCTTCATTGTACTCTCATACAGGAATCCGCCGTAAAGGTCGACCTGCAACATTAATTAACGTCAAATACCACCCCAAGTCATTAGAAAGGGGATCTGTTCATCAGACAAATCATTGAAGCTAAGACTACAGATGAACCCAGATTACTTGGATTTGAATCCTGGCTCCACTAGCTAAGTGTCCCTGAATAAGTTACCTTGCCTCTCTGTGCCTGAGTTTCCTTAGATACAAAATGAGAAGAAATGATATTACTTACTTCTTGGGATGAGGAGGATTAAATGATCTCATATTTATAGAGCAGTTAAGCATACTAATAAGTATTTATTAATATCACTAGGGTCACCATTTCTCATTTCATTTTGGCATTAGGGCCAACAACTTTCAAACTGGTCCATTCTTTTTTTTTTTTTTTTTTTTTTAGTTTTATGGTTTTATTAACACAAATATGATGTGCACATAAACTGTCTATTCATTTTCTTCGCTGCGCAGCCTGGCATTGGGATTCGTGACTCTGATGGCCAGCTGGACTGCTCTCTCCACGATGGCTTTACGGTTCTTGGAGGAGACATTGTGAGCAATCTCTGCACAGTAAGATTTGTTGCACATCAGCAGCACTTCAAGCTCCTTGACGTTGTGGACTAGGAACTTCCGGAAGCCACTGGGCAGCATGTGCTTTGTTTTCTTGTTGCTCCCGTAACCAATGTTGGGCATCAAGATCTGGGCCTTGAATCTTCTGCGTACCCGATTGTCAATGCCTCTGGGTTTCCGCCAGTTGCGCTTAATTTTTACATATCGGTCTGACTGGTGCCGGATGAACTTCTTGGTCCTCTTTTTAACGATCTTGGGCTTCACCAGAGGTCTGAGGGCGGCCATGATACCAAGACGAGTGCTCGGAAGGGCAGGCTTCCTCACCACGAAGCGGTAAGACCAGATGAAGACCGCAGAGATGCGGATGGCCAACCCAAACTGGTCCATTCTTAATATTAATATTATATATAAGATAATACCAAATTTTATCTCTGTTCTCTTCCCATTGTCATCAAATGATGACACATCATCAAATAATTTTGTCTATCCATACACCATACAATTTTTTTTTAATTCTATTTATTTTTTAGAGAGACAGAGACAGCACAAGAAGGGGAGGGGCAGAGAAAGAGAGAGAGAGAATCCCCAGCAGTCTCCACACTGTCATGGGGCTCAAAGAGCCTGACATGGGGCTCAAACCTACAAATGATGAGATCATGACCTGGGCCAAAACCAAGAGTTGTAGGCTTAGCCAACTGAACCACCCAGGCACCCCTCAAATGTTTATGTAGCACCTACTATTTGCCTGACACTATTCTGGGCTCTAGTATTACACTCTTTAATACAGTGTTTGGCTCTATTGATTTACATTTTAAATTAATTAAAATTAAATAAAATTTAAAAATTTAGTTCTTCAGTTGCACTGGCCACACTTCAAGTACTCAATCACTACCTGTGGCTAATGGCTACAATACTGGACAGTACAAATACAAAAAAAAAATTCCTTTTTTTGGGGGAGGGCAGAATGTTCTGTTACATAAACTTTATTACAGAAAGAGAAGTAGAAGCTAACATTCTACTAGGGGAGGTAGATAATACATTTAGTAGTTTTCTATGAAGAAACACATTATGTTCAGTTGCTGAAACATAGTGTTAGAAAAATTAATTCTGATATAAAATTCCTGAATGTACTGCTATGGAGTTCTATTAAAATTATAACTAGTTTTGGGGGGCCTGGATGGCTCAGTCTGTTAAGTGTTTGACTCTTGATTTCTGCTCAAGTCGTGATCTCGCAGTATGTGAATTTGAGCCCAGCACCGGCCTCTGTACTGACAGTGTGGAGCGTGCTTAAGATTCTCTTTTTCCCTCTTGCCCACTTGTGTGTGCAAGCTGTCTCTCTTTCTCTCTTTCCTCAAAATAAATAAATAAATAATCATAACTGCTTTACCAATTATAAAAGTAAAATATATTTATTGTAGAAAATTTAGAAAATACAGAAAATTATAAAAAGGAAAGCAAATATACATTATAGTATTTTATGAAAGATCCAGACACATATGTACCCTGACTTTTTAATTTCCTATTTCTAGATCAGCATTTTACCATGTTAGTCTTCAACATACTATTTTCAGTATCTATGTAATAGTCCAAGGTGAATGTACATGATTTATTTTATCACTGCCTCATTGGAATTCAAGTTATTTTAAATTTTTTTATTCTAATATCTAAATGAACATCCACATATATAATTTCTTGTCTGCCTTTTTTATTATTTCCTCATGACAAATCCTTAGAATACCATTTGTAGAACAAAGTTATTAAACATTTTTAGGCTCTTACCTCATACTGAGAAAAGACTTTTCAATTTTAGTGTATGTGCTGCCAAAGCGAACACAAGAAATGACTTTTCAAACATTTGAACTTATTTGTGCATATATTTGTTGATCCTTGGCAGCAGTTTATATTTTATTCCCTTTAATAGTGAAAAGTATTTTGTTTAAATTTCTATTTCTTCGATTATATTTAAGAATGAGCCTCACTTCACGTATTTATTAACCATTTATATATTTTTCCTGAATTATCTATTTTAGTTTTATACCAATTTTTCAGTTGCAAAATTATATGAACTCTTTTTACTCAAAGAATAATAACCGTTTGTCTTTCCTATTCTCGGCAAACATTTTCCCCAATTTGTTGAATACCATAATTGTTTGTCTATCTTTTTTTTTACATGCAAAAATTCTGAAACTCTTATGTGGAAAATTTCTCTCATTGTTTTTAAACTTTGAAAAGCCCTGCATTTCAAAGAATGCCTGATATACAATGAATGTTCAATGAATATTTGATAAATAAAAGGGTGAATTAATGAAATATTTGACTAATACTGATAAGCAATAGCCTCATTCTTTTTCCTGCACATGCAAGTCATTCCTTCCAATCATTTGAATATAACCTGGAACTAGAAGAAAAATTTGGCATTAGTATTGACTGTTCTGAGGGTAGTATTGATTTTATCTGGGGAATTATCACAGCATAGTGGCTTCCTGAATGAAGACTCTAGCAAACCCCACGATTCCACATTTTGCACACAGCCACATCCATCCCACAGATTCAGTGCTTTTTGGTAGTAGTATTTTTTTTTAATGGTAACTTTATCCATTAGTTGGTAAGTGTTTAAAATCCACATCCCCCTCTTCTCAGTATCTACCTGGACTCTTCTGTCCCCTTTCTTCTAATATTAATTTTGAGCATACACAATAAAAAAGATAGTTGAAGGTCTGCGGCATGTGGCATAAGAAATAAAACAATATTTCCTGCTTCTCAATATTTTATCATTAAATCATAAGGATACAAATTATATCGGGGAGGAAAGGAATAAGTCTGTGTGTATATGAGCAGATAAACCTGTTTCCCTTGAAACAATGTCTGTAGAGATGGCCACGTTCACTTATTACACCTGCTGCTCTCCGATAATAGTACCACATATCCTGTTCACAGTGAGCCACGTGCCATTCCCCAGATGTGCTCTTCTCTCCCATTTTCCTCTTTGGGGCACACGCAATTCCATAATCCTGAAACGTCCTGGTCAGCTTTGAGCTTTGCCTGACAAACATTTGTCCTTCAAATTTCAGTGCCAATGTTACCTCCTCTGTCAAGTTGTCCTGATTTATTTATGTTGAATTAGGCCTTTATGTCTCTTCCTTACCACAGCACTGTGCAAATTTACTTTATAACTTTTAAAATGTTGTTTTCAGTAACTTCTTTTTTCTAAGCTTTTCATTTTTTAATAAGACAATAAGCCTTATTTTATAAGTAGAGAATACTGTACCTCATAAACAATTATACATAGTCTTTAAATTTTATTTATTGAAACTCAAATTAGTTAACATACAGTTATTGGTTTCAGGAGTAGAACACAGTGATTCACCACTTCCATGTAACACCCAGTGCTCATCCCAACAGGGGCCCTCCTTAATGCCCGTTCCCCCTACGCACCTCCCCTCCAGTAACCCGCAGTTTGTTCTCTGTATTTAAGAGTCTCTTATGGTTTGCCTACCTCTCCGTTTTTTTCCCTTTCCCTATGTTCATTTGTTCTGTTTCTTAAATTCCACATATGAGTGAAATCATGTGATATTTGTCTTCCTCTGACTGACTTATTTCGCTTAGCATCATACACTCTAGTTCCAACCTATGTTCTTGCAAATGGTAAGATTCCATTCTTTTTGATTGCCAAGTAGTATTCCAGTGTGTGTGTGTGTGTGTATGTGTGTGTGTGTGTGTGTGTGTGTATACCACATTTTCTTTATCCATTCATCAGTCAATAGACATTTCGGCTTTTTCCATTTTCCATAGTTTGTCTGCTGTTGATAATGCTGCTATAAACACGGGGTATATGTGCTCCTTCAAATCACCATTTTTGTATCCTTTGAAAAAATACCTAGTAGTGCATTTGCTGTCGTAGGGTACCTCTTTTTTTAATTTTTTGAAGAACCTCCATACTGTTTTCCAGAGTGGCTGCACCAGTTTGCATTCCCACCAAATGCAGAAGGGTTTCCCTTTCTCTGGATCCTCACCAACATCTGTTGTTTCCTGAGTTGTTAATTTTAGCCATTCTGACAGGTGTGAGGTGGTATTTCACTGTGGTTTTGATTTGTATTTCCCTGATTATGAGTGATGTTGAGCCTCTTTTCATGTTTCTGTTAGCCATCTGGATGTCTTCTTTGGAAATATTTCTTATTCATGTCTTCTGCCCGTTTCTTAACTGGATTATTTGGTTTTGGGGTGTTGAGTTTGATTAGTTCTTTATAGACTTTGGATACTAACTCTTTATCTGATACGTCATTTGCAAATATCTTCTCTCATTCCATCAGTTGCCTTTTTCTTCTGTTGATTGTTTCCTTCCCTGTGCAGAAGTTTTTATCTATATGAGGTCCCAAAAGTTCATTTTTGCTTTTATTTCCCTTGCTTCCAGAAACATGTATGGTAAGAAGCTGCTGCAGCTGAGGTTAAAGAGGTTGTTGCCTGTTCTCCTCTAGGATTTTGATGGTTTCCTGTCTCACATTTAATTCTTTCATCCATTTTGAATTTATTTTTGTGTATGGTATAAAAAAGTTGTCCAAATTCATTCATCTCCTTGTCGCTGTCCAGTTTTCCCAGCACCATTTGCTGAATAGACTGTCTTTTTCCATTCAATATTCTTTCTGCTTTGTCAAAGATTAGTTGGCCATACATTTTTGGGTCCATTTCTGGGTTCTCTATTCTTTTCCACTGACCTATGTGTCTATTTTTGTGCTAGTACCATACTGTCTTGATAATTACAGTTTTGTAGTATAGCTTAAAGTCCAGAATTGTGATGCTTTTAGCTTTGGTTTTCTTTTTCAACATTACTTTAGCTTTTGTGGTCTTTTGTGGTTTGATACAAATTTTATATTTTTTTTATTTTTTGTGGAAAAATATTTTTAACATTTATTTATTTTTGAGAGAGAGAAAGAGTGTGAGCAGGAGAGGGGCAGAGAGATAGGGAGACACAGAATCCAAAGCAGGCTCCAGGCTATGAGCTGTCAGCACAGAGCCTGATGCAGGGCTCAAACTCAGGAGCCATGAGATCATGACCGGAGCCAAAGTCAGACACTTAACTGACTGAGCCACCCAGGCGTCCCTCCATACAAAGTTTAGGATTGTTTTTCTAGCTCTGTGAAAAATGCTAGTGTTATTTTGATAGAGATTGAATTGAATGTGTAGATTGCTTTGGATAGTTTAGACATTTTAACAGTATTTGTTCTTCCAACCCATTAGCATGAAATGCTTTTCCATTTCTTTGTGTATTCTTCAGTGTCTTTCATAAGTGTTCTATAGTTTTCAGCATACAGATCTTTTACCTCTTTAATGAGGTTTATTCCTAGGTATCTTATGGGTTTTGGTGCAGTTGTAAATGAGATTTAATACTTGATTTCTCTTTCTGCTGCTTCATTATTGGTGTATAGAAATGCAACTGATTTTTGTATGGTGATTTTATATCCTGTGACTTTGCTGAATTAACATATCGGTTCTAGAAGTTTTTGGATGGAGTTGTACAGGCTTTCCATGTAGAGTATCATGTCATCTGTAAAGAGTGAAAGTTTGACTTCTTTGCCAATTTGTATGCCATTTATTTCTTTTTGTTGTCTGATTGCTGAGGCTAGGACTTCCAGTACTATGTTGAACCACAGTGGTGAGAGTGGACATTCCTGCTGTGTTCCTGATCTTAGGGGGAAGCTCTCAATTTTTCCCCATTGAATAACGTTAGGTGTGGACTTTTCTTATATGGATTTTACAATTTATTCCTACTTTCTTGATGGTTTTTATCAAGAAAGCATGCTGTATTTTGTCAAATGCTTTTTCTCCATCTATTGAAAAGATCATATGGTTCTTATCCTTTCTTTTATTAATGTGGGGTATCACATGGATTGGTTTGCAAACATTGAACCAGCCCTGCAGCACAGGAATAAATCCCACTTGATCATGGTGAATAATTCTTTTAATGTACTGTTAAAAACAATTTGCTACTATCTTGTTGAAAATTTTGGCATCCAGGTTTATCAGAGATGTTGGCCTGTAAATCTCCATTTTAATGCCATCTTTGCCTTTGGAATCAAGGTAATGCTGGCTTCATAGAATGAGTTTGGAAACTTTCCTTCCATTTCTATTTTTTGGAACAGTTTGAGAAGTATGGGTATTAACTCTGATTTCAATGTCTGGTAGAATTCTCCTGGGAAGCCATCTGGCCAGGACACTTATTTTTGGGGAGATTTTGCATAACTGATTCAATTTCTTTGCTGGTTATGGGCATGTTCAAATTTTCTATTTCTTCCTGTTTGAGGTTTGGAGGCATGTGAGTTTCTAGGAATTTGTCCATTTCTTCCAGACACTCCAGTTTGTTGGCATATAATTTTTCATAGTATTCTCCTATAATTATCTGTATTTCTGCGGTGTTGGTTGTGATCTCTCATCTTTCATTCATGACTGTATCTATTTGGGTGCTCTATCTTTTCTTTTTGAGAAGTCTGGCCAGGGGTTTATCTGTTTTGTTTATTCTTTTAAAAAAACAGCTTTTACTTTCATTGATCTGTTCTACTGTTTTTTATTTGTTTCTATATCATTTATTTCTGCTCTAATCTTTATTATTTCCCTTCTTCGGCTGGCTTTGGGCTTTTTTTTTTTTTTTTTTTTTTTGCTGCTCCTTTTCTAGCTCCTTTAGGTATAAGCTTAGGGTGTGTATTTGGGACCTTTCTTGCTTCTTCAGATAGGCCTGAATTGCAATGTACTTTCCTCTTAAGACTTTCCTGCATCCCAAAGGGTTTGGACTGGTTCCATTTTAATTTCCTCCCATGTATTTTTTTATTTCTTCTTCAATTTCCTAGTTAACCCATTCATTCTTTAGTAAGATGTTCTTTAACCTCCATGTATTTGAGGGCTTTCTAAATTTGTTCTTGTGGTTGATTTCAAGTTTCATAGCATTGTGATCTGAAAATACACATGGTATGATCTCAGTCTTTTTGTACTTGTTGAGGGCTGATTTGTGACCCAGTATGTGATCTATTCTGGAGAATGTTCCATGTGCACTTGAGAAGAATGTGTATTCTGCTGCTTTAGGATGAAATGTTCTGAATATATCTGTTAAATTCATCTGGTCCAGTGTGTCATTCAAAGCCATTGTTTCCTTGTTGATTTTCTGCTTAAATGATCTGTCCTTTATTGTAAGTGGGCTATTATGATATTATTATCAATGAGGTTCTTTATGTTTGTGATTAACTGATTTATATATTTGGGTGCATCCAAGCTGGAGGCATAAATATTTACAATTGTTAGATCTTCTTGATGGATAGATCCTTTAATTATGATATAATGTCCTTCTTCATCTCTTGTTACAGTCTTTGTTTTAAAATCTAGTTTGTCTGAGATAAGTATGGCTACTCCAACTTTCTTTTGATCTCTATTAGCATGATAGATGGTTCTCCATTCCCTTAGATTCAATCTGCAGGTATCTTTAGGTCTAAAATGAGTCTCTTATAGGGAGCATATAGATGGCTCTCTCTCTCTCTCTCTCTCTCTCTCTCTAATCCATTCTGATACCCTATGTCTTTTGATTGGAGTATTTAGTTCATTTGCATTCGGAGTGATTATTGAAAGATACGAATGTAGTGCCATTGTGTTACCTGTAGAGTTGTAGAGTTGGAATTACTGGTAATATTCTCTGGTCCTTTGTAGTCTTTGTTGTTTTGGTCTTTTATTCCCCCCCCCCCCCTCCACTCAGAGAATCCCACTTTGATCTCCTACAGGGATGGTTGAGTGGTCATGAACTCCTTTCGTTTTTGTTTGTCTGGGAAAACCTTTATCTCTCCTTCTATTCTGAATGACAACCTTTCTGGATAATTATTCTTGGCTGCATATTTTTCCTATTCCACACATTGAATACTTCCTACCACTCACTTCTGGCCTGCCAAGTTTCAGTGGATAGGTCTGCTACTAATCTGATGTGTCTACCCTTGTAGGTTAAGGACCTTTTGTCCCTAGCTGCTTTCATAATTCTCTCTCTATCTTTGAATTTTGCCAGTTTCACTATGATATGTCATGGTGTTGACCTGTTTTTATTGGTTTTGAAGGGATATTGATTTATTGATATTGTGCCTCTTGGAATTGGATGTCTGCTTCCTTACCCAGATTAGAGAAGTTCTTAGCTATAATTTGTTCAAATAAACCTTCTTCCCCCTTTATTGTTCTTCTTCCAACCCTCCTAGGATATGGATACTGTTTCATTTCATAGAACCACTTAATTCTCTAACTTTCCCCTCATGATCTAGTAATTTTCCCTCTCTTTTTCAGCTTCACTGTTTTCCATAATTTTATCTATTTCACCTATTCTCTCCTCTACTTCTTCAATCCTTGCTGTAACTGTATCCAGTTTATTCTGCATCTAAGTTACAGCATTTTTTAAAAATTCATTATGACTATTTCCTAGGACTTTGATCTCTGCAGCAAGGGTTTCTCTGGTGTCTTCTATGCTTTTCTCAAGCCCAGCTAGTAGCCTTATGACTGTTACTCTAAATTCTTGTTCAGATATATTGTTTCTATGTGTTTTCAGCAATTCTCTGGCTGTGATTTCTTCTTGACCTTTCTTTGTGGAAAATTCCTTCATCTTGTCATTTTGGCTAAGTTTCTGTCTTTTACATGTTTAAATTTTTTTAACACTTATTTATTTTAGAGATACAGAGACAAAGTGAGAGCGGGAGGGACAGAGAGAGGGAAACACAGAATCTAAAGCAGGCTCCAGGTTCTGAGCTGTCAGCACAGAGCCTGACGCAGGGCTTGAACCCACAAACTGTGAGATCATGACTTGAGCCGAAGTTGGACACTTAACAGATTGAGCCACCCAGGCACCCCTGTCTTTTACATGTTTTAAAAGCTTGTTGTTTCCTGCACCCTTAGAGTATACTATATTAAAAAGGGGTTATCCACTGTCCAGAGCCTGATGCTTCAGGGAGTGTTTCTGGTATATGCTGTGTGCACTCTGCTGTTGCATTTTGGCTGCTCTTTCCCACTGGTCAGTCCTCTGCAGAGCTCCTCCTTGCTTCCAGTACTGGAGTGTTTGGGCCTTTAAGTAGTTGTGCTTTGATCTCTTTGTTGATGTAACCCTGGATAAAAAAGGGAGGGGAGCCTGATCCCATAATAAGAGAAAAGGAAAAGGAACAAAACAGAGAATCAAAAAACTATAAGGCTGATTCCAAAGAGAAAGAAAGGAAAAAAAGGAAAGAAAGAAAAAGCAGAAGGAAAAAGAAGTTAAAAACACCTGATTCCAGAGAGAGAGAAAGAGAGAGAGAGAGAGAGAGAGAGAGAGAGAGAGAGAGAGAAGGAAATGACAAAGAAAGAAAGAAAGAGAAAAAAGAAAGAAACTATGAGCCTGATTCCAAAAGAATACAAGAAGAAAGAGTTAAAAAAGAAAAAAAGAGTTGTCTTTTGGTGTCTGGTGGGGTGCTGGCTGTGCTGGACTGGAAGAGAGGCTGGCTACATTGGCTCAGAGTCAGTCTTGCCCCAGAGAATAAGCAATTGCCAGGCATGAGGGGCGGGGTTTGGTGTAAGCTTGTCCCGCCTCCCCTGGGGGCCAGTGTACACTCTCTGAAGTCCTACCATGTTGGTGCTGGGGAGAAAATGGTGCCACCTCACTCTCTCATCCTAAAACTGGGTATTTCAACCCCTGCTGTTCAGACAGCCCTCACAAAATAGCAAGGGCAATCAGTTCACCCTGCACCACAACTCTCCTGTTTTTTTCTTTGGCACATGGCTGGAATTCCAAACCCAAAGTCTTAAAGGACCCAGCACTGTATGGATTCTCTCCCCTCCTCCAGAGTAGAGCCTCTCCACCCTGCTAATGAAAGGCCTTTGGCTACCACCTGCAGGGTCTTTTGTCTGTGGGGAGGCAATAAACCCCCTTCCAAAAGTATTCCAGGAAGGAGAATGTCTTTTGCACCCCAGAGATCTCTACACTATGCTATGCACTCTGGGGCCAGCTCCCTTCTCCCCAGGAGTGCATACCACAGCTCCACTCTGGACAAAGCCATGCATTTCTGAAACCTCAGAGTCTGAAACCTCAGAAACCTCTGAAACCTCCAAAAGCTGTTTGCAAAAAAGAACTGGGACACTCAATACTTCTCACTCCCCAGTCCATGGTCCAGAGAGGTTTTCCTCTTGTGCTAATTCGATGTGGATGCTGCATTATCTCAACACCTCTTTCTCTCTTTTCCTTTAGTCTCTCCACAGAAAGGGTTCCCTCCCCTCCAGGGTGCCACCATTTTTCTCTCTTCCAATTCACATCCGCATACCTTGCACCTACTAAGTTGTCTCCCTCCAACTTTGGAGATCCTTCTGCCACTCTGCAGATCAATTTCCCAAGTGTTCCAAGTAATCTGACCTTAATATAGCTGTGTTTGAGGGATGTGGAAAGTAATATAGCTGTGTTTGAGGGATGTGGAAAGCCCAGGGTGCCTCTATTTCTCTGCCATTGTAACTCTTCCCCCTACCTTTTAATTTTTATATAAATATACATTCATAGGAACTTGCAAAGGTAGTGCAGAGGAGTTCCTTGTAACTTTCATCCAGTTTCTCCCAATGGTTCCATCTTATATAATTATGGTATAATATCAACAAAGCATACTGATATTGATACAATGTCTATGCTATTTTATCACATCTGTAGACTCATGAAACCATCATCTAATCAAGTTACATATTGATTCTAGCACCAAGATGACCTCCTTCATTCTACCCATTTGTAGTCATACCCACCCACCACCCCCATCATCCTGAAGCCATGGCAACCGCTAATTTCCTTTTATCACTATAAATTTTCATGTTGAAAATGTTATATAAATGGAATTATACAGTATGTGACCTTTCGAGATAAGTTTTTTTTTCCCACTCAGCATAATGCTTTTGAAATATCATTGATGTCCCAGGGATTGTGTCTGCCATTTTGCTTTTTAATTTTCTGTTTATCTATGGTTTGGCTTGTTTGTTTCAGTTTTCATTTATATTTTTCCTGAATTCATAAAGGCTACTTGAACATTTTTGAGTTCCATTTTGATTTACCTAGAGTGTTTTTAACTATATACCTTTGTATAGGCTTTTTTGTAATTGCTTTAGGTACTGCATTATTACATTAATCACAGTCTACCACTGTCAACATTTTGCCATCAAATGATGTGTAGAAATCTTGCCTCTCTTTACATTCCTTACCCTCTCCCATTCATAATATAACTGTCTAAAACGTTTCCTCGACATACATTGAGAACCACATCACATAGTGTTATAAATTTTGCTTTAGCCATGAAATATAATCTAGAAAACTAAAGAGCAGAAAAGCCTACTATGTTTACCCACAGTTTTACTTTTCTGTTGTGCTTTCTTCCTTCCACATTTTCTTCTTTTTCATTTCCTTTCTGTTTCCAGAACTTCCTGAAGCCATTATTTCAGGGCAGATCTCCTGGCAACAAATTCTTTTAGTTTTCCTTCTCCTGAGAATGTCTTGATTTCCCCTTTATTCCTCAAGGTTATTTTCACTGGCTGCAGAACTCTGGGCTGACAGTTCTTCTCTTTCAGACTTTGAAAAACATTGTGCCACTTCCTTCTGGCCTCCACGTTTCTGATAAGAAATCTTATGTCATTTGAATTGTTTTACTCCTGTAGCTAAGGGATCATTTTTCTCTGCTTGCTTTCAATAGTTTTCTTTGTCTTTAGCTTTCAGAAGTTTGATTATAATGTGTCTTGGTATGAATTTCTTTGGGTTCATCCTGTATGGGTTTTTCTCGGCTTCCTGAATCTGTAGGTTTATCTCTTTCACCAAATTTGGAAAATTTTCAGCCATTCTTTATTTTTTCAAGACTGTACTCTTCCTCTGTTTTCTGGCAAACAAATATGAGATATTTTGTTAGATTCCCCTGGTTTCTCAAGCTGTGTTCTTTTTTTATTTTTTTCTTCCAGTCTATTTTCTCTCTGTAATTCAGACTGGGTAATTTCTATTTTTCTACATTCAAGTTTGCTGAAGCATTCCTCTGTCCTCTTTCTTTGGCTTTGGAGCCCATCAATTGAGTTTTTAAGTTATAACATTTCCATTTCTTATATATTATATGTTCAACTTCTTTCCTGATATTTTTTTTTCCAAGTGCGTTCATAAATGCTTGTTAAAGCATTTTTATCATGGCCACTTTAGAATCCTTGTCAGATAATTACAGTGTCTGTGTCATCTTGGTGTTAGCATCTGTTAATTGTCTTTACTTATTCAAGTTGAGAGTCCCATGGTTTTTTTGTAAGATGAGTGTTTTTATTTGAAACTTAGATATTTGGGGAATTATGTTGTAATACAATGTAATGCCAGACCTCCTATTAATCCCTCTGTAAGAATTCTAAGAACACTAAAAGATAACTCTTTTTGTGCAAAAATCATAAACATAATACCATCATTACAGGTTAAAAACTTAACCTTTCTTTTTTATTCTTTAAAATCCAGTTAATATTCACATTTATATATTGTCTTAAACATTATTTTTAAGTGTTTGACTCAGGATTTAAGTAAGATCCATATGTTTCAACTAATTGAAATATCTAAGTCTATTTTAGTCTATTAATTGCCCCTCCATCTTTCTCTCTTTCCTTGTAATGTTTTGTTGAAAAAACAAAATAATCTGCTAGTTGCATCCATACTTTACATCCATAGTATCTTTTAAAACAATCTTCTTTCTGTGTCTTATGTAAATTGATAGATCTAGAGATTTGATCAGATTGAAGTACAATGTTTTTATAACACTGAATTACTATTTGACATTCATTCTGAATAGATAAGGCAGCAAAAAGGCTTGGCTCTGTCTATTTATTACTAGTTTCAGAGTTATAATTTATGGATATCATATAGCAAAGGTGCTCGATGGGGCCAATGGGGCTTTATTTATTTATTTTTTTAAGTATCATATGAACTCATTTAATTTAATGTGTTTTAATTCATCATGATTGTTATCTTTATTGATAATTAAACTGTACCAGCTTTGGTAGTGGGCACCTATCCAAGTTGGCTTCTATGTTACTTTGACATGATACGTGTAGTCTTTGATAATTTTTTTCCTTTCTGTTATGGGAAGATATTCCAAGTTCATATTGTGCGTTACCAGCCTCAGAACTGAAATCTGAATTTTCCCACAGAGTTTGGATATTTTTTTAGCAGAAAATGATATTTAGAAACTACTACTTGGGAACAAGGAGTTCACTGCTAGTAGTTTGTCATTATTTCCAGGACTTTTCAACAAAGCAGCTAGAAAATATGTTATTTTTCTTAAAAGTGCATCATGATTTCACACTTTCAGTCAAATTCAAGATTACATCTGTATTTCTTCTCTCCCATATTTAAAATCTTCATTCACTAACTTAAACATTTATTCAATGTGTCTCTCATCACATTCACAGAAATGTTAGAAAATACGAGCACTACCACTAACAATATGTTTACCTAAAACAGTGTACGATTTTGGGAGGGAGAGGGTAGGGGGAGGGTTTTGTATTTTATTTTTGTACCAAGGTACATATTTTTTTTGTCTCTAGGGACATACAGTCAAATGACTTATTTTAAAGTTTCGTGAGTCACTCTATGTAGTTATGCCACCAATAGGCTATACATTTAAGCTTAGCTCTTTTATTTCACTTTTGCTTTTTTAGGACTTGGTTTTTTATTTAATTTTGACTTTTAATTATGTAATGGATTGTCAATCAAAGGTATATTCAAAGAAATCTAGCCTCAATATCTACTCCTACCATACTTCTTCCTTTTCTTTATAGGTAACAATTTTTTTAAAAGTAGAGGTTATGCATCTAAAAAAATAGAAACAAATATTCATACATATTCATATAACCTTCTTAGTCAATTGCTTGCTCTTATATACATTTTCTCTACCTTGCCTTTTCACTTACTATGTTGGATATGTTAAGCTATAGAGATATTCCTCACTCCCTTTTCTAGCTGTGTAATACTCTATTGAGTATATGAATTATTGTTTATATTCAACAAGCCCAATCCATAGCCTTGTTTGTATAATCTTTTTTTTTTTTTTTTTGTACTTTTTGCCAGTACAGCTTTGGGCTAGATTGTGCAAAGGAAAATTCATATGTAAATTTGCTAGATATCACAAACTACTCTCCATGAGTGGTGTAACAATTTGTAATGCCTGCAGAAATGTATTAAAGTACCCATTAACCCAGAATTCCATCAAATTCATTGTTAAATATGTAGACTTTAGTCAATCTTATGGGTGAGATATTGTATCTCAACGTAGGTTTAATTTAGGTATCCTTTAATCTGAGCAAGTTAAAGCATTTTTTAAATTTTGGCTAAAAGCCATTTGCATTTCCTTTTCCATGAACTGTCTATGCTCTGCTTGTTTTCCTGTCAGGTTGGCTTCTCTAAACTGTTTTCAATAGCATTTTATATATCAGGGCTGTTAAACTATTTTATGTAAAATAAGCTACAAATTTCTTTTTCATAACAAATATATATTGGACACCTACTGCATCAGGACTTTTTGTGTTACAAGTTACAACGGCAACAAAAAAAGTAACATATACTGATTTTTAAAAAGGTAGGAACTACATAACTGAAAAGTCCAGAAGTAGAACTGGCTGCAGGTAAGACTCAGGCTGTGGGTCTTTCATATATGGCCTTTATGATGTTGAGGTATGTTCCTTCTATCCTTACTTTCTTGAGAGTTCTGGGGGCAGGTGGGTGGGGGATGGGCAAAATGGGTGATGGGCATTAAACAGGGCACTTGTTGGGGTGAGCACTGGGTGTTATATGTAAAAGATACATCACTGGGTTCTATTCCTGAAACCAATACTCACTGTACGTTAACTAACTTGAATTTAAATAAATAAAAACAAAAACAAACAAATTAAAAAGATAGGACTCAGGCCATGGGCTCACACCAAAACCGGTTGATGTCACAAAGACTAGTTCCCTTCTTTCCCTTCATGCTCTCCTAATAATAGCAAAGTGGCTGCAGCAGTTCCAGCCTTCACATCCTCACAGGGCCCCATCCAAGACAACTGTAAGTGCATCTACTGGTAGTTCCAAGAGGAAATAAAATTCCCTCCTGCCAAATGCTGCAGATTTCTCCCTGGTTTTCTTTATCTTGGATTGACTTACATGCCCATTTATGGCCACTTGCCCTGACAAGGGAAATAGGATATTGAGGAGATAAATCATGAGCATCTACCCCTAGAGCAAGAGGGTGGTTGGGACTCCTTCTCACCCAAATAATATGGCTGAGAGTGGGTTAGGAGTGGTTTCCCAAAGACCATTTGCAGTACTGCTTTTAAATGGGAAATGGTTAGTAAATGGCCAAAAAGGAAAAATTCCATTTGAGCCAAGAGGTATTGAGTACAGTACAAAGATCTAAGGAACAAAGCTAAAAAAGCTCTTCCAGCCTCCCTAGCTACACTCATTAACAAATTTACCTTACCTGAGCACTCTCTTCCCCATGGATGTCTCAAGCTTATTTTCACACATCAAATATTCTTCCATTCTTTACATTTACTATTCTAACATCTCAATATCTCCAAAATCAAATTTAAACAAAGTAATATGCAATGTGTTCTCAAAAAGCGTGGGGCTTGAAGTAAGAATTCAGCTTTGAGTTTTCAACATGAGTAATTACAAGACCTTGATCAAGCACATAACTTCTCAAAACCTCAGTGTCTTCACCAGAAAAGAAAACAATGGCTATCATCAGCATTATTATTACAGATAACATTAAAAGGCCCGTGCTATGTGCCAGGCTCTGTTTTAAGTACTTAAAATGTCCTAATTCATTTAGGCCTCACAGCAACCCTTTCAACAAGAACTATTAATAGATCCACTGTATATGTGAGGAAACTTGCCCAAGGCCCCCTAGCTTATAAGCAGCAGGGCTGAGATCTGAACCAGACTCCAATTAAATTGTATAAACAGGTAAAAGTTCTGAGCATAAAGAAGTTGCTTTATATATGTTACTCTCCCTCAATCTAAATAATAATTTTACTTCACAGCGTGGTTGTAAAGCTCAAATTTGATAAAGTCTGTAGAAGTGTTTCATAAAAGGTAATATAATATATATTATATATATATATAATTATAGTATAATTCTTACCGTCATGTTTCCTTTTTTCCTAAATCTCTCCAGGCCTTTGGTTAATGCCTCATATAGATATTCTGTATGGATATTCAGTCAGTTTCATATTTAACTAGAGCTTCTGTATCTCCAATTAATATAGCTTGTCTTTTGTAAACTTCTTTTCATGTTAAATCCTTTAGAATCCGCTTCTTAATTCTTTCTTAATGCTAATTTCTACTCTTGCTGTCAACCTTTTCTCTGTGGGGGCTAGCATTCCCAGGCTTTATGATAATTAGCACATCCTGGCCATATTTGCTATATTCCATTACTTTATTAAGATAGGATATGTCAGTTTCAGAACTGGGTTAATAGTTTCAGGAAACTTCTTTCATTTTTTTTTCCTTCTGGAAATGGTATAATCTTCCAATGCTTCTGCAAGTCTCTAAGTTGTTGTATAGGACTTTAGTTTCCTTCTGTGGGTATGATTTTGGGTGGTTCTACAATTTTCATTAGCATGGTTATTAAGATTTAGTTCAACAAATATTTATTTAATGCATGTTACATGACAAATGCTATACAAGATGCTGAGTTTAAAAGATTAGTTTCACAAACATCTCAAAATTATCAGTACTAACTCTTAAGGTTGCTACCAAGCTATCAGTCCTTGCAAGAGAAACTTGAATTGGTAACTCTCCTGCATCTTTTTTCTTTTATTCATTTTAGTGACCAGACTTTTAAAAGTTGTGTGTCTGTGTGTATACAGCCTTCTACTCAATATAAAACATTTTGGGGCACCTGAGTGGCTCAGTCAGGCGTCCAACTCCTGGTTTCAGCTCAGGTCATAATCTCACAGTTCATGAGATCGAGCCCCACATCGGGCTCTGCATTGACAGCACAGAGCCTTTTGGGATTCTATCTCTCCCTGTCTCTGTGCCCCTACCTCTCTCTGTCTCTTTCTCTCTCTCTCTCAAAATAAATAAATAAACATTTAAAAAATATTATAAAACATTTGAAGAATTCCAGCTAAAAAAGTCATTGCAATCAATCATAGAAATAGGAATTTACTCATATGAGATTCATTTTTTTATTGAATAGCTTGGTAAAACGTTTAAAAATACATACATTGAGTAAGGTTAAGGAAATAAAAGCATAACTGCCATCTTGAAGAGAGCATAACATTTTGCAACAGAGGCATAATTAAAATCATGTGAATCTATTAATTTCAACAATAAGTTAAATAACTTCAACATCAAACTTATAGTAATCATTAAAAATTTTAAACTGCAAAAGATGAAATAAATGCTAGGTTGCATTCCATAAAGGAGCTAATTAGTAAATTTGGAAAATACTTCTGAGATGCCTTTCCAGAATGCAGTATAGAAAGTAAAGAGAAAAAAGTACTGATACGAGATACAAAGGATAGACTGAAAGCCCAATATCTAATGCTTAAAAGAAATTGCAGAAGCAGAGAATTGATGGAATGGTAGTAGGCTACATTTGAAGAATTAATTGCTAACATACATTCCAGAATATTGACTAAAAGAATCAAGAAGAAAATAAAAATAAATTACAATATAATAAAAAATAGATCCACATCTGATCACATAGTGAAAATGCATCACATCAAGAATAAAGAGAAAGCATAAAAACCAGGGGCACTTGGGTAGCTCAGTCAGTTAAGCATCTGACTCTTGTTTTCGGCTCAGGTCATAATCTCACGGTTCATGGGTTCAAGCCCCAGGTCAGACTCTGCTCTTGGAGCCTGCTTGGGATTCTCTCTCTCAAAGTAAATAAATAAATTTAAAAAAAGAAAAGAAAATATAAAAACTAGTGAAGGAAAGCAAGGCTAGATTGATAGCAACCTCAACAACAAGGGCCAGAAAACAAGAGCTGAATCACTCAACTGCTGCATGAGAATAACTGCCAATCTAGAAGTTTACATTCAGTCACAGTGTTCTTTAATATATAGAGCAAAATCATATGCAAAAACAGAAAAACTATATACTGACATTTTGGCTTTTTCAGTAGATACCACACATTCATATGATAACAAATTCCCAGTGTGTACAAGGTTTACCATGAGTAGTCTTTTTATCACCCCTGGTCATTTGGTTCCTTCCCAAGACACCAGTGTTTCCAGTTTCTTGTTTATCTTTCCTAGGATAGATTTATGATGAGTGCATATGTATATCTGGTCAGAGAGAATTTCTGCAAATGGCCATAGCACACTATATGCCCTTTTCTACACTTTGTTTTTCCCATGCATACATGACCTGGGCATGAATAAGAGGCCATAGTTTACACTCAATTTTTCTTTCAATGATTCCTACATATAGTAGGGACTAAACAATTTGGAAGTACCTAACCTAAATGACCTTGAAAGTTACTTCTACTTCTGCTTGTCTCCCAACTAAATGTTCTCCCATGTAGAGCTCCTTAGTTCAAGTAAACTGTTCCACAGGTTAAAAAATAACTATCAGGGTAGTCGCTAGGTGATGTTATAATCATACATAATCAAAACATCCATTTTTATACGGTCATTTTGAAATCAACAAATCATCTCTTTTTGACACGATTGCTAACCTAGTGATTGGCAATATTCAGAAGCTAAATTTTCTAAAGAAGAGTTGAAAAACTTCAGGGGACAGGAGACGTTAATTTTTTTCGTATGAGAATTGGAAAACCATGTTATCTTCCACTAAAAAAGGGAAAAGGTCTTTGTTTCAAAAATGAAGCTCATTCCTTTTTCCAAAAAATATCAGAAGCTGGAAACTCATGGCTGGCAATGTAGTCACAGCAAGTTAGTATGTTGAGTATCTCAGAGTGTTGTTTTGTCATTTCGTTTTCTAAGGGCTTTTCCCCTTCTTTTCCCACCTGTACAGAACCTCAAGGGGCCAATTTAATATGGGATACACATTTCTTACCGTAGCTGAGGACTTCCAGTTAATTTGAGGGAGAATTTTTGTGGGAACCCAGAGGCCCTGCAAACACAAATATCTCTGAGATTCCTTCTTTTTGACACAAACTCAACCATTTCTGTTGGCCGTATGTGTCCCTACGGCTTTCTGAATAAAAGGTTCTTAACATTGCTGATTCTTACTGATAAAACTCTGGAAAACAAGCCTACTGAGGGTTTTGTCTGCCAATAGTGTCCTAATCTTCCCTAGTTAGTCATATCTAAAACTGAGTTGGTCAAGGAGGTTCTGGAGAATTTGGAGTATCTCTTAGTTAAAGAAATAGGTTTCCCCTCTCTGTTTGCCAAAGGAATGTCTAAAATTCAAAAGAGGAAAAACAAAAAGCATCTGTATCTATGGTGGGCCTCAAGTAAGTAACAATAAATCAATAATCGTTTCTAAAAAGTAAGTGGTCTCCAAGTACTTGGAGATGGTGAATTGTTTGAATCTCCCATGCCAACCCTTATTAGTTACAGTGACTCCCTGGAGAGCTGTGCTAAAAATAACCCTGGAGCTTCACGCATGCTCCATGGAAAACAGCGTGATTATTCATAAGAAATGTCTGCCATGAACAGAGAGAGAGGAATCTTGGCTTATATGTCATAAAGTTACCATTCCTGTGCTTAGGGTTCAATTTTAGCAATAATTGCTAAAGAAACTCACTATGCTGGAAACTTCGTGTCTGAAACTATGACTATAGTAGCTCCAAATAAATATATACCAATAAAAAATGAGCAGGAAATTTGCTCATTTTAATAGGTAGTATTTATAAGGTGACATTGTTGTTCTTAACTGATGATTGATTAATTAAAGAATGAGCTTTATAAGCCCAAACTAACAATGGCAGGGCTGTTGTGGTTGACTGCTGATTATCCTTCAAAGCCCATTTCTCTTTCTATAGTAGAAATATAGCACAGCATGGCCCAGCTCAACTATACTTTTCATAGCCTCCCTTGTGACTAGTTGTGATAATATGACTAATTCCATTTCTTTTCAGTGGAATGTGAATGAAAATTATATGTGCAAATTCTGTATCACTTACTTCAAAGGGAATTGTTTGCCCCCACTTCTGCTCTTTTTCCTTTACGTGGGCTGGAATGTCAATATGATAGTGATGTTGCTTCAACTCTTCAGTCAAAAGCAATACCCAGAAGGTGTTAGTTAATTAACATAATTAATTAATATAAATGGAACAGGCACAGATCCCTGAATGAGTGTATAGAGATGAGCTGTCCTACCATTCTGGACCATTTCCACCTGGACTGTTATTTTAGAGAGAAACAAAGTTCTATTTTGCTTAAGCCTCTATGTTTTGGGGTCTCTTTATTATAAGAGCTTCAGCCCGAAGTTAACTCAAGTGGTAATCAACAGGAAATAGGGTGTGTATGCAAATGGTCAAGCAGATGGTAACAGGGATGTCTAGTATACTTAGCAAGGTCCCCCTGTGGCCACTGGAGTCCAGGAGCAAGATGCAAAGCCCTGTCTGGTCTTAAAGGATAAAAAGGACTCACGTCTGAAATAATGTTAAACACAAGTCAAGTAACTGAGTCAGAACCTTGAGCAAAGAAGATGAGGGATGGAGCCAATTACTTGCTCAGAGTAGGATAAGCAGGGAGGCTGACTTGCTGCCTAAATCATTTTTTAAATTCTTCCC
Source organism: Cryptoprocta ferox (assembly GCA_028646485.1). Taxonomy (NCBI): domain Eukaryota; kingdom Metazoa; phylum Chordata; class Mammalia; order Carnivora; family Eupleridae; genus Cryptoprocta; species Cryptoprocta ferox. The sequence goes on from CM053567.1 coordinate 28,584,343, forward strand.
TGCTTAAAATCTGCATTGGTCTCAGAGATTGGGCATGGATAAATCCACACGTGGGAGTTAAGATATATCAACTGCAAAGGTTGCAGGATCTTGTGTCAGGGAGTCAAGCATGGTAGTATGTACATTCTTCTGGAATTTCCATTTTTGCCCATATCCTTATATCCTTCTGTCTTACCTTCTCAGCCCACCACTACTGCGCCTGCCCTCTGACTTCCAGTTCAAATATCCTTTCCAGTCCCAGGGCCTTTTGAGCCAACATGGTCCCCTTGGTTAATCAACCCAAAGTTTCGTCAGATGGCCCCATGAGTTAACTTTCCCTTAGCTTCTACCTCAAATTCAGTCAAAAACTCTCCATAAAAGAATTAACATTGAAAAAAATTTTTAGGGGTGCCTGAGTGTTTCAGTCGGTTAAGCATCTGACTTCAGCCCAGGTCATGATCTCACAGTTTGTGAGTTTGAGCCCCCATCGGGCTCCGTGCTGCCAGTGCAGAGCCCGCTTTGCATCTTCTGTCTCCCTCTCTCTCTGCCCCTCCCCTGCTCTCTCTCTGTCTCTCAAAAATAAACAAACATTTTTGGGGTGCCTGGTGACTCAGTTGAATGTCTGACTCCAGCTCAGGTCATGATATCCGGTTCATGAGTTCATGCACGCATCCAGGTCTGTGCTGACAGCTTAGAGCCTGGAGCCTGCTTCAGATTCTGTCTCCCTCTCTCTCTCTGCCCCTTGCCCACTCACACTCTGTCCATCTCTCCCTCAAAAATAAATAAAAAACATTAAAAAAAATTTTAAGTAAACATTTTTTAAAAGAAGAAAATTTATTTTAAGCATTTATTTCATTGCAATCATGCTTCTTCTATCCTGTTTTATTTCTCTCAATGACATCATACATTCCAAAGTCTTCCTTCTTCTTTTACCTGACCCTATTATTCTACTTCAAAAATACCTCTCAGACTGTCCTCTGTGACACTATTTAGATCAGGCTTTATAAGAACTCTTAACTTTTCTCCCTGGCTCAAATCCCTCCATAGTCTAGCTTATTTTCCACCTACCAGATAATTCTTCATATAATACAGATCTGGTCTTACTACTGCTCATCACAAAACCTCACATAACTGCCCAATTATTTCAGAAGTATAAAGTCAAAAGTTTAAAACCTGGATTTCACAGCCTCTGAAGATCTTTCTAGCTTTGGCTCCTATCATTTATTCACACGATAGACACAAAGGCCGGTCTCAGCCAGTTCTCCTGACTTCAGACCCCAAACAAGCGAGAAAAGAGTTAGATTGACTTCATTTTCTGACCTTCTGGAGAGCTCACTGTAAATGAATTATCTAAGACTTCATATTTTACAAGGAAGTTCTTCTATTGTTAGATACGAAAGTATAAGAAGTAATGGCAGAGATTTCTGCCTTGTATTAGTAAATGTGCCCAAAGCCTATGAAGAAATTTGATACTTGCAATAATATCCTCTATTACTGCACAGAGTTATTTTCCTAAGGCTTGATGGAGGGAGTCTTATTTGATATTTTCAGTGTTACAGAGTGTTATGATATTATACTGCCATGTCGCCTGTATCATCTACTTTTTCAGGCTACCCTGTCTATCACTTCTCTTATCTTTATGGCTCCTAATCTTTGTAACCAGTCTCCATCAACAAAATCAAGCTGCAGAAAATAAACTACAGATAAGGCTCACTGACGTGATAATGGGGTTTTCACTGCTTCCCCTGAATTTTCTTTTTCAATAATTCTTGCTGCCAGAAATTTCCTTTTGATCCTTAAGTCAGAAAATCCTTTGATGTGAATGGCAACTTACCACATTAAAATATAAACAGTAGTGACTTATTAGCACCTAATTCTTCCTCTGGATTTTACTGCCTTTCATCTATCAGTAATTTTTTTATCTTGCAATTACTCTTTGTACTTATGTAGTTAAGGTGTATTCTTTGCTCTATTATTTGTTCTTATCAATAACTTACTTCCCTTGTTTGAAGGTTCATTAAGTTTTTCTTCCCTCTATACTGTCAAGAACACACTAGAAATTGAATCTAAAATGTATGCAGTATGACAATCCTTGTTCCTTTGTATTAATAGTTTCAATAAATTTAAGTTTTATCTTAAATTTCCCATCTACTCTCACTTCCTATGTCACCTATATTCCCTTAGATGGCTAAGGATCGAGATAAGCAATAGAATTGCTAAGGTTGTGTGTTTACAAAAATCTTATTGGGCTGTTCTATTCTGCTGAATTATATTGGAAGTTGCTTGATGTCAGGTACAGCCAAGGGAACTACACCTGTCAGGTTACCTCACCTCCAGTATCCAGTTCCAAGTCCTCTCTAGCAATCCATCATGAAGGCCCTTGATTCAGTTCTCTTCCCCATATATCTGCTCTACCTCTTAGCCTCTCTATTCTTAATATCACTCTAAACTCCAATCTCCAGAGAATAAAAGTTCTCCTTAGACTGATATTCAAACCCATCTCCAATCTTGTCACACCTGTATTTCCAACTCATTTCCCATTCTGCCCCTCATATACCATGCACTCCAGTCAAACCAAACCATTTATTTTTCTCCTTTCATATCTATTTCATAGTTCTAGTCTCTTCTTACACTTTTCCCCCATTTTTATATATATAAATCTTATTCATTCTTAAAAGGTGGGTTCAAATCCCTCATGCAAAACACTGTGTCTTGTAATCCTAAAAGTATTCTCTGTCCTCCAAATGCCCATGGCATTTTATCTGTATTTCCTACATGCATGCCTCTTTCTTCTTTAACTTTGGGCAATTTATGCATGTACCTTATGTCTCTTACCTGACTGCAACTTCTTGCGGACCTGATCCACTTCCTTATAAAGTCATCTTTTTTTTTTATGCTGCACAATTTCTGACAAGTGCCATATGCAGAGAAGGGAGGCGTTTTCATACATTTTCTTAATTACTTCGTGTAATGATGCTATAAGGTCATATTATTTGGGGCCACTTTATAGGTAAGGAAATTATCATCAGAGAAGTAACTTTCCCTTAAATGCTTTAAATAGATACTTAACTATATTGAATAATGACTGAGCAAATAGGTCACCTCACATGAGGTTTAGAGGGATTTTATAGGGAAAGAAAGATGTGCCTCATCAGCTAAGCGTTCACAGGCACAACAGAGAAAAGGGTCTGTTCCAGAACTGCTTCCATGAAGTGGAGAAACGAAATTAGCATGCTTGCCTATCCCTTGCTCCTGTGATGAGACAAGTGTCACAAAAATACCTACTGAGTCAGTAAGGCTAAGTAGAGGCATAAGTTTACATTTGCAACCATGCTTCCAAGAATGGTTGGATACCATTCCTTTCAGCAATGGCCTTCTGGGTAAGCACAAATGGCCAGTACAAAAAAGAGGCAAACTCTGTTTTTCTGGAAAAATGGATGAATCTTCCCACAATAACTTAGGAACCTTCCTGATGATTGCAGGGATGAACTTAATGATGATGAGGCTTGAATTCAACTTGATGAATGGGAAGCTGATGTTCACCATCACACCCGGCTTTCTGAGTATGTACGCCAAACAGGGAAGTTTCCCCACTCTTACCTTTTTTTAAAAAAAGAGTTGCCTACAGTGAAGGAGCAGTGAAGGGGGCTATTACCCAGCAAGGGAAAATACTGTCTTCCTAGCTACCCTAGTGAAGAGTGTGGCTGAGAGGATGGCCCATCTGGTCCTGGTCCTTGGGCTGAAGATTCATCAAAGCCACAAGAGATCTGTGAAGTCATTTAGTCCAATCCTATCATTTTACCACTGGAGAAACTAGGGTAAATTGACATGCCCAAGATTATAAGGAACACAGTGACCAGGGCTCAAATATTGCCTCCAAGAGTATAAAGTGGAGGAAAGTTGAAGAAGCTGCTATGTTAACATGTTAACTGTAAGAGGAAGAGCAGGAAATCAGCAAAGCTCAAGCGCAATGTCAGGGATCCTTAACATGTTTTCTAAGGAAAATAGCATGAACTTTGACGTCAGAAATATAATAAATTTTCTGGTTCTGCCATTTACTAGTTGTATATACTTAAGCAAAGCAACTTCCTCATTTGTGGAATGTGATTTTTATAATCATTTCCTTTACAGGGTTGTAATGAGGATTGCAAGAGACAAAACAATTAGAGAAGGTCTGGCACATAGTAAACAATCATTAAGTGTTGGTTCTACATTCGGGAAGTTTAACACTGAAATTCAAAAAATAAAATTAGGGAATTAAAAGGGAAAAGTAAAGCCAAGAAATGTCTATTTCAATCAGTAGAGGCCTGTAAAGACAATCTGAATCATATTTAGTCTCTTGGACAAGTAACAGAGGATATAAGGAATTAGTATAATATAATTTTTCATTAAGTGTTTAAGACATATGGACAATCCAAGCCTGGACTTTTTCCCTTTGCCCAGAAAACATTCTAGCCACAATAAAACTTGGAGCGTGATCAATCTAATATCTTCAATAGAGTTTCTGGTGTGTGCATACTTTCACATAACTTCGTCTGAAGGGCTCTCCGTGGAGTCTCTCACCACCTTCCCTAATGGGCAGCAGCTGCCTGGAAGCAATCCTTCCATATTACTCACCTTATCAGGCCACAGTAAAACATCTCTCCTCATTCTACCCTGGGAAGACTATGTGTTCTTCTTGCTATTTGTAATGTTGACAGTCCCTTGTAGGGTAGTTTTTCCTACACCAGGTGGTTCTGCCTTTTTAGCGTTTTTCACTGAATACCTAATTCCTTTCTGAGTCTATTTGAACTTTGGTTTGTTTCTTTATGAACACCACATTTGGAGATTCTAATCTCTCCGGGACTCCTACTTGGCAGCAATAATGAGAAACAGCTGTCCACCCTGGGAACTGGCATAAAGATACTGGTGTCATCATCATGGTTCAAAGCTTGTCATACCCACCCAGATCAACCCTCTCCTTATGTTGTTTTGCAGTTGTATTTCTGATTCCTAGTCCAATTTTTGTACTGACAGATACTATTGTGTTTTTTTCTCTGCTGTTCTCCCATTGTTTCTCCTTTATAAGATATAGAGGAAAAGAGGTAAATGATGTGGGGTTGATCTCCATAGTTTTATAATTTCTAGAAACTTCAGCCTTCCATCATATCTGTTGACCAACTGATCTATCTGTGGATGTAGCTATGCCTCTTTCCAACTCCTCAAATTCCAGAATGATCATAATAAATCTCTGAGTCAATCTGATGAATAAATAATGCTAGCAGAAAAATTTGGAAGAAGTGGTAGAGGTAATTATAAAAAGATCTGAATATCTGATGTCTTTATGGCTCTAATTTAATACTTTTTTGAGATATTCACTACCCACTACTGGAATTTAATAGGGGCTCCTGGGTGGCTCAGTCAGTTAAGCGTTTGACTCTTGGTTTCCGCTCAGATCATGATCTCATGGTTTTGTGAGTTCAAGCCCCACATGGGGCTCTGTGTGGATGGTATGGAGTCTGCTTCGGATTCTCTCTCTCCCTCTCTCTCTCTGCCCCTCCCCCACTGTGTGTCTCTGTCTCTCTCAAAAATAAACTTTAAGAAAATTTAAAGTAGAGATGGTAATGATCAAAGTGTTGACTCATGGACCTTTTATCTTGTCTATAAATTGGGAGATTGAAGTACAGATCTTCTTCAACTTCAGTGGGGTTACATCTTAATAAACCCCATAAGGTAAAGATATCATAAGCCAAAAATGTATTTAATATGCCTAATCTATGAAAGACCATAATTTAGTCTAGCCTATCTGAAATGTACTCAGAACACTTCCATTAGCCTACAGAGGGGTGAAGCCATCTATCACAAAGCATATTTTATAACAAAGTGTTAAATATCTCATGTAATGTATTGACTACTGTACTTAAAGTGAAAAACAGAAGATTGTATGAGTGTAGAATTGTTGTAAAACTATTGGCTGTTTACCCACATGATCACATAGCTGACTGGGACCTGAGGCAGCCACTACCCAGCATCACCAGAGAGTCATCTTGCATATCGCTAGCCCAGGAAAAGATCCAAATTCAAAATTCCAAGTGCAGTTTCTACTGAATGCCTATTTGCTTTTGCACCATTGTAAAGTTAAAATGTTGTAAGTTGAGGGGCACCTGGGTGGCTCAGTCAGTTGAGTGTCCAACTTCGGCTCAGGTCATGACCTCTTGGTCAGTGGGTTTGAACCCTGCACTGGGCTCTGTGCTGACAGCTCAGAGCCAGGAGCCAGCTTTGGATTCTGTCTCTCTCTCTCTCTCTGCCCCTTCCCCACTCATACTCTTTTCTCTCTGTTTCTCAAAATGAAAAAAATTTTTAATGCTGTAAGTTGAGGAACCATCGTAAGTCGAGGACTGCCTATGTAATAAAATGAAATCATTTGGTGGACTCAAAAGTTATAAATCCTCAAGTTCTGGATATGGCTCTATGTGACCTTGAATTACACACACATATGTATACACATTTATGTTTTATTTGTGTGTGTTTATATGTGCATGTGTGTGTATATGTGTGTGTGTATATATATATAATATACTATCAAGTTTAAGAAAGATATTTTAGAGATAAATTGAATAATTAAAGAAATTCATATGCAAGAAATCACAAGCAATGCAGTAAAGGCAAAAGTAATAAAAAATTTAAATACTATTAAAAATAGTTGGATGGGGGCACCTGGGTGGTTCAGTCAGTGGAGTGTCTGACTCTTGATTCAATTCAGGTCATGATCTCAGGGTCATGGAAATGAGCCCTGCATCGGGCTCCATTCTCTCTTTCTTTCTTTTTCTCTCTCTCTCTCTCTCCCTCTGCCCTTGTCTCACACTCACACTCCCTCTCTTTCTCTTTCAAATATTAAAAAACAAATACAATCTTAAAAATAAAATAAAATAAAACAGTTGGACAATTGTGTGTGTGGCAGAGACTACCTAGCTAGTCATCAAATCCAATTTCTCTTCTTCTTGCACTCAAAGACAGACTATATTTCCCACCTTCCTGAAGTTAGATATGGCTGTATGACTGAGTTGAGGCCAACAGCATTGAGTGGAGGGGAGGTGTTGTACTTCCAGTCTTGGCCCATAAAAACATATACATGAATCCTTCCTTCTCATAGCCCTTTCAGTGAGGACAACCAACTTGGAAACCACATGTTGCAGATCCATGAAGCCTGAGTCCTAGCAACAATGCCTATGAGACACTGCCTGCCGATTAGAGCACCTGTTTAGAGCGACAAGGGCAAGAAATATTCTTCTTATTGGATTAAGCCTAAAAATTTGGGATTTATCTATTAAAACAGTGAAAGTGACAGATGGTAGACTCAAGGGGCAGGTTGCTGAGCTGCTGGGAGTGAAATTAGTCTCATTTTAATTGGGAAGAGCCCAATGCTGACAGTTAACTATAAGCAGGGTCTATATGAGGCCCAGCCAATGACTGGTCAAAACATAATCTGGTCAAATTAGCAGTGCCAGCAGGAACAAGTTTTGAGGTCCTTAGAGGAGATTTCTGCCAATCCTGCCAGTTAAAGTTTTCTGAACCATAGGCAAATATCTCAGAAAGTCCTGATTATCCCTTTCCAAAATGTTTGCTTATCGGTATGTCCACCATGGAAATATATTCCTGTGAATTCCAAATTAGATGAAATTTGAATACCTGGAACTATTAAGAATATCAAGTCTCAGATAGTCCCCTTTGATTTGGACTCAACTTTTTTTATATATTTCTGTGAAACCTTAATTAATCATGGAACTAAAATCATATACAGCTACTGGTCAGCTTTTTGATTGACATTCTAAAAGCACTGATAATAAATTGAGAAAAATCCAAGACAAAAATTGTAAAAATAGTGTCCTGTTTAAATACTCACATGGCAGCTAGTGGTCAGAAGTCTAAACAGAAACCCAAGAAGAGAAAATGGTCTTTTCCAACATAAATTCTTCCAGATCTGGTTCTCTGTGTCGCAACACAGTTAAATGCTATTTCATATTTTCCACCTCATTATAGCCAAATGTGAGGCTCACAGAAGTTGTATTCAGTAAATTCCTAGGAAGTTATTTGTTTTATAACAAATTCAGCAGCTAAGGGTGGACCCCTTTTCTTCATCTGTCTAAGCTCTTGTATGTTTTAATAACTCATGCATCATTCCCTGTGCCAGATTATTACAGATATGAGCCTTTCACATGGACAAGCCCATAAAGATTCTAACTAAGTTAAGGGAAAGACCAGGGACACAACCTAGTGCTTCGGGTATGGCTGTCTGGTTATTCCACTAACCCTACTACTTAATGTTGCGGAAACATCACACTTTCCCACAGGCACAAAGTAATAGCAATGAAACCCAGTTAATAAGATCAGAAAAACTGAAGCATACCAAATATGTAATTAGTAGTATAACTAATAACACCCAGGTCTGACTTGTTTACTCAAAAACTAGTCCAATTAGAGAATTTAAAATCATTCTAAACCTACCTTATTATTATTGCCATACATATTCTGCCTGCTAAAATCACCACTCCAGTAAGGACATTGGCAATGAGACCTGTCTTGACATTGGACATCTCTCTGCATCATACCCCACCCCATACACATAGAGCCGATACATATTTTCGAGTTCATTGGACTTCCTACAGTTAAATGTGGGACATATATTATTTAGTGCTTTTATGTTTCCTGAATAAGTTACTGTGCATCTATATAAAAGAATCATTTCATTTTACTCCCTAAGAATTGTTTTAGTGACAAGTGCCCCAAACTGGGAAATGCTTTTTCCCCATCAAGGTAAAAAGGGGCACTCATTTTTGACTCAGATTACAATAGGACCAAACTTTACACTGAAGAAATTCTGGATAACAAGTAACTTTTACTTTTTGATCCTGGTAATGCTTGCTTTTAAATAGTAGCCCTAAAAGAAAAAAAAAATAGTACATGCTATAAATAAGCATACAAAAAAGATCCTCCCTCATCTTTTTAAACTAAAAAAATCTGGCCACATAATCAGATCTCTGAACAATAGATGATATATGCACAATGTTAATCTCTAAAACTATTGTTTTATAAATTTAACAAATCATGATCTCTTGCCAATATCCCCATTTGTGATTTGAGTTTTCTAAAAAGAAGTTCAGGTTAGGATAAAGACATCTCACTGAATTACATGATTAAGTGATAAAAAATATATCTAAATCATAGAATACCTTGCATTTACAGAGTTGATGTAGACACTTAATATCATGTATCTACTGCCACTTAATGTCAGTACTTCACAGATTTAAAGTTTCTGTTGCCATAGCAGATGCATTTACATGGTCACAGGGTCCCTTTCCTGCAAAACTCTCCTAGCTTGCAAGAGCTCTTCATTTTGTTAGATACAAATTGTTTTAAATGAATGTATGATAAGAAGAAAACTCTATTCTAAATTGTGTTATCCATTCAAATATTTCCTATGTTAATTCTAAAAGTTAAATTCAATGTTCATACAACATGTATTATTCCACATATGTTCTACTTCTGATGAGGATAGAGAAAGTTGTGAAAGAGTATTGCTTCCATGATAAATATCCCTTTGCAACTGCCCGTTTATCTGCAACCTAGAATTCAGGCTGAGGTCCACCCAAGAGAAACTTTGCTGGTCTGTGTTAAACACGATCTCACTAGGACCTCTTGTCAACTCTGAATTCACAAATGTCCAAGCTGGGGACCACGTTCTTGCGACTGTGGCATTGTCTTCTACTCTTAAGCATGGATCCTGGTTACAGTATTAGCATTGTCCTTTTATTCCTGAGAATCTTCTACCTACTCCCTCTTCCTTTGAGTCCCTTTTCCTTATATGGTTCAACTTCCAACATATAGGCCAAGAGAACCAATCAAGACATATTTGTGGCTTTAGGGCCTGTGGATACTCAGCTCAGATACAATGCCTTCTGAGATGTCCTCACCAAACCCCACTCACTTTCATTAGTAACATCAGCAAGCCCACTGGAACATTTCCACTAACTGAGCACTGGACACAGATCCTGTCTTCCATGAAGTTCTTCCTAACTCAGTACCTTGAAGTCTATTCTCAAGCACTACTCTTTCGATGGGAACATATTCCATCTTTTAACAAATAGACTAGCCTTGATTTATCAAATGGAAATAGAAAATGAACATTATAGGAGTGGAGGTGCTTATACTTGAGCATCCCTTAAAATGGTCCTGAAAAGAAATGGGATAATTCATATCAAAACTTACTCATTCAAGCCTGCAGTCCATAAGGCTAAGCTCTGTGACACATGCATAGATAGATAATTACCCTCAAAGGTATATGATCTTATGGAAAGTGCTTCCTTCGGACCCTATGTAAATGGCACCATTGAGTGAAATGGAGTTTTATATAATTTTTAAAACTTATATTACAATATGCCTGTACTTGTTTTTATGGCTGTGTAACAGATTACTGTACATTTAATGGCTTAAAACAAGACCCATTTATTAAGTCACAGTTCTGAAGGTGAAAATCTGTAGAGCATGACTGGGCTTTCTGCTTAGGATTTTACAAGGCTGAAATCAAGATGTTGGCTGCCTATGTTTTCATCTGGAACTATGGGTTCTCTTCAAACTTTTTTTTCAATTATTTTAATTTTTATTTATTTTTGAGAGAGAGAGAGAGAAGGAGAGAGCGGAGAGGGGCAGAGAGCAGGAGACACAGAATCAGAAGCAGGCTCCAGGCTCTGAGCTGTCTGCACACGGCCCCACGTAGGGTTCAAACTCATGAACCATGAGATCATAACCTGAGCTGAAATTGGATGCTTAATCAACTGAGCCACTCAGGCACTCCTCTTCAAGCTTATTTATGTTCTTGGCAGAGTACATTTCCTGTGGTTGTAGGACTAAAGTCCCTATTTCCTCATTGGCTATCAGCTAGAACCACTCTCAGCCCTTGGAGACTGCCCCCAATCTTACAACAATCAATGGACCCCTTCCTGAAAGCCAGCAATGGAGACTCTTTTTGTGTTAAATTTCTCTTATTCTTTGAATTTCTTTTGCTAGAGAGAGCCTCATCCTTTTTAAGAGCTCACCTGATTACCAAAGGTCCATAGAGGACAATTTCTTATTTTATGGTCAATAGATATGGGACCTCAATTACATCTGCAAAATCCTTTTGCAGCAGCACCCAGAGTAATGTTTGAATAACTGGGAAAGTGTGTATATACCAGGAATCTGGGAAGCTATCTTAGAATTCTGCCCATCACAGTCCCAGAATGCATGTTTTCAGATAATATTTTCCTAGAGGAGGTTGTTCAACACATTGAACATTCCTTATCCTACCTTCCTGTATACTTATTTATGGTATTAGTTTCTTAATTGCTAGTATTATGAATTCCCCCAAACTGGTGACTTAAATATTACAGATATAATTATCTTACAGTTTTGTCTGTCTTAATCACAGTTTGTCTTCACTTAATCACATCAACAAAGTCCCTTTTGCCACATAAAGCAACGCTCACAAATTCCAAGAATTAGGGGATGAACACCTTTGTAGGTCATTAATCTGTCTACCTTATCTACCTTTTTAAAATAGAGGACTGTGGATTAGGTTTGTTACTCAAACCATATCTCAAGAGACTGTAGAACTATGGCTTAGAGAGCATAGGAAATATGCTTAGGAAATACACACCTAATGGATAGTATTTCCTGGAAGAGTGGATATTGAGTATTGCATAATGACATGCATCACAATCAATATAGCTCACAGCCCGTTAAAAAGAAGTTGTCAAAGAATGCAAAGTTCCAATTATAAAACAAGTTCTGAAGATAATGTGTAGCATGAGGATTATAGTTAATAATACTATATTATATACTGGAAAGTTATTAAGGAGTAGATATGAAATGTTCTCACCACAAAAAAATAAATAGTAATTATGTGACACAGTAGAGGTGTTAGCTGATGCTATGGTGGTAGTCATTTCACAATATGTAAGTATATTAAATCAACCTGCTGTGCACTGTCAACTTACACAATGTTATATGTCAGCTCATTCCTTCAAAAAAAAATGCTGCAAAAAAGATAAGAGAAGTTGTGCTTAAGAGGAAGAAAAAAAGTCAACAATATGTGCAAATAAAATTGGGACCTCCAGTTTTTCCTAAAGCATGTGCCGTGGGAATCAAATTACTGTAGTGATTAATAGTCGTTACACAAAGAATCACAAGTACATACATTTGGGAAATGTCAAGTTAAAGTTAAACCAATTCCTCCTCAGAGTTCTGAATATGCTAATGTGCATTGTAAATCTATAAGAGAGCAACATGGGTTCTTACTGTATATAAAAAAAAGTTTTTAATTCTTTTATGTTTATTTATTTTTGAGAGAGAGAATGAGATGGGGGATGGAGGAGACACAGAATTCAAAGCGGGCTCCAGGCTCTGGGCTGTCACTACAGAGACCAAAGTGGGGCTCGAGCTCACAAATCGTGAGATTATGACCTGAGCTGAAGTCAGACACTTAACCAACTGAGCCACCCAGGCGCCCCCCTCCCCCGAAATGTTTTTAAAGGGCCTATCAAATTTTAGGAACTAGTAGTTGGTAGTGTCCATTCATTGTGCTGCAGCCATTGTTTTCAATTGGCCCTTCCTTCCTTGTATTTCTTCTTTTTTCTGTCCTTCCTTCCTTGTTTCTTATCCTCCTTTCTTACTTCCTACCTTTATTCCCTCTCTTCTCTTTTAACCTACAGTCATCCCTTCATGTAAATGTGACTTAAAATGCTTGGAGTTGCAAAAAAGACTTGGTCTGGAAAATGGGTGATGGGCATTGAGGAGGGCACATGTTGGGATGAGCACTGGGTGTTGTATGTAAGCAGTGAATCATGAGAATCCACTCTCAAAGCCAAGAGCACACTGTATACACTGTATGTTAGCTAATTTGACAGTAGATTATATTTTAAAAATTAGAAAAACAACTTGTTAAAAAAGAAAATGGAGAAACCAATATGAATATGTTACAGAGAGAATGGTGCTTTTATTGAATCTTGATATTTTGATTGTGCTTCCCAGATTTATTGAATGCCTTTAGAGTAAACATTTCCTGAACAAAGAATTAGGGATTCATTTCTTTTGTTTTACCTCCTCTTCTTTTTATTTTCATAATCTTTCCAAGTTTGTCATCCATTCAGTCCCAGTTATTCTTTGGAGGTGACTCAAGAATCCAAAGAAATACACCACTAAGCTATGATAAGGGTTTTTTTTTTTTTTTTACATACTATCACCAGGCAATAAGCAATTGTGATTTATTGAATATTCCAATATGGTGTAATCCTAACCATATGCAATAACATTTGCTTTTCAATTTAGTAGTTTTTAGTACACTATAAAATTTTTAACACAATTCCTTCATGATTAAAGACATGTTTGCTATTTTGGATGCTATCGCTTTGAAACAATTATCATAATATGATGAAATCGAAATGCATGTTTATGGGATGAGGACAGGTGTAAGGCTACTTGACACTAGGCTGAATATATTCATCAAAATACTGTGTTTTTCCATTTGGTCCAAGTGACTCCTCTTCCCATCCCATTTTCTGCTCTGTCACCCCATCTTCTTTTGAAACTATCCACTCTGCTTTGATTACTCTTATTTGATCAGCCTTATTTCAAATATCATCAGAATCTATTTATTTACTAGACTTTTTCCCCTTTCCCTACCCACAAATTTAACTCTTTTATAGTTTAATAAAAACCCTTAATTCTATTCTAATATTCTTTTAATCTACCACCATATCTTCCTCTTTTCTTTATAGCTTGCTATCTGAGAAGCATTATTACATGCTTTACACTTTATAGCTGACTCCAAAGCCAGTATATAGCCTCTCAATGGATACCAATGGCTTCCTAATTGTTAAATACAGCAGCTATTTCTTTATCCTCTTGCTTCAGAAGCAATTTGGATTGTTGATCACACTCTTTTTGAAACAATGTTGTACTGTAAGATTTATTCTCTGCTGACTAGTCCTAAAGTGCTGATCTTAACATACATTTTTTTTCTTTTAATCTTAGGGAAAGTATAATATGGGATAGTGTGAGAGATTTTATGAATGCTATAATATGACAGGGTTTAAGAACTTTTACAATATTCATTGCCTGGTCTCCTTCTGTAATTCTTTGGAAAACCGACAGCAATTATTAGTCCTTTGCCAAAACTAGCAATGAATTCCAGCTACTTGTATTGAGTAGTCCAATGGTTCATCTTCCAGCTTTCCTTCTATTCAAAATCATGCCAAATCCTTATCTAATTAATAGGCCCAAAAGACATAAGTTTGTTAGATTAAGTTGTGCTGATATGCGTGATAATTCCTAAAACAAATGATATTTTCTGCATTGAAATTTTCTGATTGAACTTTTTGAAAGTCATCTTTTCAAACCACACTTTATTGAGAGATTGCAACCAGTTCTCTTTCCCTAACATACAATTCTATATAAAATGCTTTTACCTGACTACCCTATGACTGAGCAATAGCACTACTAGGAATTTATCCAAAGGATACAGGAGTGCTGATGCATAGGGGCACATGTACCCCAATGTTTATAGCAGCACTTTCAACAATAGCCAAATTATGGAAAGAGCTTAAATGTCCCTAAACTGATGAATGAATAAAGAAGATGCAGTTTATATATACATTGGATACTACTTGCCAATGAGAAAGAATGAAATCCTGCCATTTGCAACAATGTGGATAGAACTAGAGGGTATTATGTTAAGTGAAATAAGTCAGTCAGAGAAAAACAGATATCATAAGTTTTCACTCATATGTGGAACTTGAGAAACTTAACAGACCATGTGGGAGGAGAAGGGAAAAAAATAGTTACAGAGAGGAAGGGAGGCAAGCTATAAGAGACTCTTAAATATAGAGAACAAGCTGGAGGGGAGGCAAGGGAGTGGGGAAAATGGGTGAGGGGCATTGAGGAGGGCACTTGTTAGGATGAGCACTGGGTGTTGTATGTAAGCAATGAATCACAGGAATCTACCCCAAAACCAAGAGCATACTGTATACACTGTATGTTAGCCAACTTGACAATAAATTATATTAAAATAAATAAATAAATAAATAAATAAATAAATAAATAAATAAAATGCTTCTACCTGAAGGTAAGAATTTGTGTGTGTGTTTCTTTGATTATTAATCTTTCTGATACGGATTCAGTTCTTGCACATAGCAGTAAAAACCACTTACAATGAGTTTAATTTAAAATCTATTAGCTAAAAACATGTTTGATGGCAGCTAACATTTTCTCAAAAAGAAGATAATCTCTTATTTAATTATTTGCAAAAATGGTTATTCACATACATTCTAATGAGAATTTTCATAGCAGTTAACTGACAACTCACCAAAGGAACACATCCAATTTTAGTAACAATTATCCAAGAAGAGGAAACATTAAAAACAGGTTTTGAGTCTAATATATTCCCAGAGTTTCATCTTTTTTTAGGTGTCCCAATTAACTTAAGTGGAAGAAATATTGATCAATAGCACACAAGCAAAGGAAGAAAAAGAGCATAACCTAATGGTCATATGAACTTGAACTTGGTTTTAAATCCCAGCTCAGCTACCTACTAACCACTTGACCTTGGGCTATAACCTGTAAAACTGTAGTAGTAGTAGTAGTAGTAGTAGTAGTAATATCCTGCAAGACTATCAGGTTGATGCTATTATATGTGAGGTTAATTCACAGTACTTTTTCAACTACAGCTATTATTAGTAAAAAGAATAAAGAAGCCATTTAGTTTAGAGGAAAAAACACAAAGGTATTCTCTTTGGTGATAGGAATTTATTGTGACAGAAAACAGAAATCATCTCAGCAACCTATGTAGTCAATCTGAACTCTGGTTTATTTAAGATTGGGATATGTATCAGGCCTCATACAAAACCAAAATAATAGCTCAGTCTTCTTTTTTTTAATTTTAATTTTCTTAATGTTCATTTATTTATTTGAGAGAGAGAGAGAGAGAGAGAGAGAGAGGGAGACAGAGAAACCCAAGCAGGTTCTGCACTGTCAGTGCAGAGCCCAAAGTGGGGCTTGAACCCATGAACTATGAGATCATGACCTGAGCTGAAACCAAGCATCTGACACTTAACAGACTGAGCCACCCAGGTGCCCCAATAGCTCAGTCTTTTAAGACATAACCTGAGTTCCAGGAGCCCTCTTGTTTTGTGAGCATCTATGCTTTCCAAGAGAAAAGATCTGAACAGCTCAATCAGTTACTATCCAAGATGAAGCACAATCTGCAGCCAAGGTTCTTGACAAGCAACACCTTTATTTTCTACCTAGGTATGAAAACTCATCGTTGGCTCAGTCAGTCAAAACCAGAGAATGACAGATAGCTTCACTATTAATCATCATACATATTGTACCATGGCAATTTTAGGCAGAAAGAAGGGGAGAATGCTATTTTCCCCAGCAACAGGATGTGGGCATGACCAGCATACAAATCCTCATGAAAATATCTCTAGCACAAAAGTCCAACTGGGAAATTTACAAATGTAATTACAAAGTCTAGGAATTGACTGTAATCAATTCACTTGGGCTCTGTCTTCCTACACAGTGGCCTAAAACTCTTAAAAGTAAGCTGGGGCAATCACAGGGCTCAGATCATGTGTTCGCCTTCTCTTAGGGCCCACCACTTCCTGCTGCCTGATGTCCAATGTCTGAATACTATTGTTTCACATATTTTGTCTTTTTTAAAGCATAGTCAAGAAGATAAATGTGGTCCTTGTTACTCCATGCTGTCTAAAAGCAGAACTCAGCTCTGTATATTTGATCAATATGTTTTGAAAAATATAAAATCCCAAAAGTATGCAGGGAGAAAAGGATGCCTGAGTGGATGTTGAAATTCTCAAAGGAGGTTATGTTTTAGATAAATTTGTCTTAGACAAACTGGTTCAAGGCAAAACAATCTGTTTCTAAGTATTCATTTAAGCTATTATTTTTTCTATCTGAAAATGATGGTAGCATCCCAAGAAGTGGTAAAGGGCTGACTGGAACTTAAGTCACACCATGAAAAATAGCAGCCCACCTCCATGGTCCACTGAATGCTGCATTTTTCCAACAGGGCCCAACAAAGATGGATTGTAGGTGTCAGTTTGATGGCAAGCCTCTTAGAATCTTTTTTAATCAAATGTGTAGATTGGACCACAGGGCAGAAAGGAGGAAGGAGAGGGTACTAATAAATAATCCAAAGAAAGTCAGTGAAGTGATAGAATTCCATACAAGTAAAAACTTCTGTAAACTTTAATTGTAATTGACTTCAGAGACACAAATCTAGACAAAGTCCACCTCGACAGAAGAGCCCACAGAAATTCTGTTGACATTTAGTTTCTAGAGGCAAAATACAACTAATCTTCAGCCCGCTAGAGGGTAAAAAGAAGTGTCCACAGGTCACAGAGCCATTGCTTCATTTCCTCCCAGGGGACAAACCGTTCTGCACAGGAGTCATAGCCTTTGCTATAATCCAATATTCCCAATCTCTATGTGACCCTGTGCTAAATCCTGGAGATAGGATTCCAACCAAGACATTCCTCACATATTTTTCTTTTCTTCTCAACCCCATGGGGAGAATGGGCCTGCCAAGCCTGCCTGATAAAACTAATTCCTAGAGCTTATTGAGAAGAAATTAAGTCCTATGAAATTCAGGGGGTTTTTTGTTTTTTGTTTTTTGTTTTTGAGTCTTCCTTGAAAGAATAAAAAGCTACTGAAAGTATAAGTATTATCCTGCAACTCCCCATCCCAACCAGTTTCAGGCAGTCAACTTGAAAAGGTTCAGTGCCCATTACTGGACAGCTGCCCATCCCCTCTACTTATTCCTGGTGACCAGTGGTGAGGGTGCTACCTCGAAGGTCATTTGCTGAGCTCTCTCATCTAATGCCTTCCTTATCCACATCCTTTTTCCCCTACTCTCAAGGAAACTTCACATCTTTGTGTCCCTCTATCTCTTGCCCTAAATAGAAAACTGTCATATTTGGGGCACCTGGGTTGTTCAGTCAGTTAAGCATCCAATTCCTGATTTCAGCTCAGGTCATAATCTCATGGTTCATGGGTTCAAGCCCCACTTTGGGCTCTGTACTGACAGCACGGAGCCTGCTTGGGATTCTCTCTCTCCCTCTCTCTGCTCCTCCCCAATCATGCTCACTCTCTCTCCCTCTCAAAATAAATAAGTATACTTTAAAAAAAAAAAGAAAACTGTCACATTTATTTTTATTTTTGTATTTGTATTAGAATTACAACTTTATTGTTTTCAATTATTTTGTATAGCAAATATAACTTCACTTACATTTTGGGTTAAATGAGTTCAGTAGACTGCTCCTGTGCCCTGAGTTGATGGCAAAACCCATCCTAAGTTTCCAAACCATAATTCACAAATGAACAAAAGCCAAACTGAGGATGTACTGTGATGTTCTGTGTCTATATATACAACCTTCCTTATATATTTCATATGTGCTTGCCCTGTGTGTCTCATGAATACGGGGAAGGATGCAGTATGGTCAGGTCAAGAAGGGAACACACAGTCATGCTTGAAAGTATGAACACTTTGGGGGCGCCTGGGTGGCTCAGTCAGCTAAGCATCCGACTTCGGCTCAGGTCATGATCTCACGGCTTGTGAGTTCAAGCCCCACATCAGGCTTCGTGCTGAGAGCTCAGAGCCTAGAGCGTGCTTTGGATTCTGTGTCTCCATCTCTCTCTACTCCTCCCCTACTTGCGCACTGTCTCACTCTGTCTCTCAAAAATAAATAAATGTTAAAAAAATTTTTTTAAATAAAAAAGAAAGTATGAACACTTTGTAAAGGAATCTTGTACACTTAAATTCTAAAACTTTGAGCAAAATAATTCACAGAGAGCCTATAAATGAATGGCCTCCTTCAATGAAACAAGTTATAAAAAGCCTAAGGTTATAGAAGTGAAATGCTCTAGAAAAAAGATCTTCAAGTGAGAGGAATTACAATTTAAATAAGCCCTGAGTTTCTCACGTCAGGTTATTTTCCCTTTTGAGCTGTGCTGTTTCACAGTGTAGTCACTAGATACCTGTGACTGGTTAAGTTAAATAAAATTTCAAATTTAGTTCCTCAGGCAAGCTAGTCACATTTCATATGCTCAATAGCCAGAGGTTAGTGGCTACCATATTGGACAGAACAAATTATAGCACGTTTCCATTGTCAGGGAAAGTTCTGTTGGACAACACTGCTCTAGAATCCTTATTGGATTACCAACTTCCATGAGTTCACCAAGTGTCTAGTATGGACAAAAATACTTTTACTTAGCAGAGACATGAAAATGATATCAAGAGAATGTCATTCAATACTAAAGGAAAAGTGAAAAATTATTCTAGACAGTAACAAAAGACTGAAAATAGTCATATTCAGAGTAGAGGTTTCTGATATTCCAAGTTAAAAAAAAAAACAAAAAAAAAAAACAACTTCGCAGATCTTGGCTTCTATTCCTACCCTGAGGAGTGAGTCCCATCTTCCGGGGCCCTCAAAACTAATTTATAGAAAAACTTTTGTTCTGATTCCTACAGAAGCACAGGTTAATATCTTATGGCCTCTGCATTATTCCTGAAATATCACAGACAACTGACAAAAAAGCCTTATAAGTCAGTTTAAGTTTATCTACCTGTAATGCATGACCTCATTCTCAGTTTTATCTGAATGTTATCAACTGAGGTTATTAAAGCTCCAACCTAGTGATTCTCAATCTTATTTCAGCCTTAATGCTAACAAGGAACAGCATGCCCTTCTAGTAACAAAGAATCCTCACAAGGATGACTCTCAACCCAGGAGGGTGGGACCACTAAACCTTTATGAATAGACCTGTTGTATATTTTCAAAAATCCACCCAAGTCATTCTGATATGCTTGTCTGGGAGGGGAAATACCCAATTTCATTAAAAATGACTATTACAGGGGCACCTGGGTGGCTCAGTTGGTTAAACATCTGACTCTTGGTTCCAGCTGAGGTCATGATATCACAGTTTGTGCCTGCATTGTGCCCTGCACTTACAGCATGGAGCCTGCTTGGGATTCTCTCTCTCCCCCTCTCTCTCTCTGCCCCTCCCTTGGTCACATTCACTCTCTTTCTCTCTCTCTCTCTCTCTCAAAATAAATAAATAAACTTAAAAAAAATGACTAATGCAAAGTTTCTCATAAACCTCTAGCAAGTTCTAACCATTCTCACTATTCCTGGATTATCAGTTTTTCCCTGCAATATTGTGTAAGCATATTCATATAAAAGTCCTATACTTGCTTACAGGAAATTAGTCTTCTATATTAATAGTTCCACATATAATAAAATCACCATATAACAACTAATGTTCTTTTAATGTAAAAATCATTTCAATACTCATATATGGATAAATAATAAGATGCTTTCACACATCTCTTCCTGCAATGATTTTGCAACACCCCACACTTTCATACTACACTGAATGCCAGACATAAGTTGGTGGACAGCAAGGGGCCAAATGAGGTAAAGAAAAGCCTACCACAAAAACTAGAAGGCACACTAGTGGTAGACAAGGGTATCTGGGTAAGCCCAAGGAAAATTATGTGAAATTGTTTCTACTACATTGAGTCAGCTGTAATGAGAACAATCCTTTATCAAAGAGGATGTGTGTTGGTACCAATATGAAGAGAGTGACGGTATATTCTATTGTAAATGAATATCATTAACAAGTGTTAACTGAATGAATGTCATTAACAGTGTTCACTGTGTTTTATACATGTAACTGAAAGAACACACATGACATATTCATGTCCTTTGAAATTTACTACTGACAAGGTGGTAATCAATCTTTATACCACCTTTTTTCCCACATATTAATTAATAGGATTTAATGAAGATGCCATGTCAGAGAATTGAACATAGGCCAAAGCTAAAAAAAAAAAAAAGAAAGAAAGAAAAAAGAAAGAGAAAAAGTCCATGTCAAAGCTTCTCATGCGATATTTGTGTAGCTAAAGGTGACAATAGGAATACCCAAATTTCTCTGTCTGCAGATCAAGGAAACAGAGCTCTAGCCCCATGTCTAATCACCATCTGCAGACAGAAAATGGGCACTGAGATTCTTCTGTGTGAAAATATAAGGCACTATCTCCAAAGTGGAGATAATGGGTAGGGGAATCTATACTGAATATGCTGTGTTAGAAAATGTGTCTCCTCATTATTATGGAGTTAGGCTGAGTTGTTTCAAGAATTATTGCTTGCCTTTAGGAGATATGTATGATTGATTTCATTTACCTAACATTCCAGAAATACCAGAATTGTGATGGAGAATGGATCAATGGCTGCCAAGGATTAGGTTTGGGGGAGAGTGTGACTGCAAAGTGGAACCACAAGGGAGTTTCTCTGGGGTGATGTAAGTTTGGTATCCCAATTGTGTATACACACAAGATTTTGTAGAACTATATATAAAAAATTGCATACAAGAACTAGTGAAATCCAAATAAAGTCTGTAGTTTAGCAAATAGTTTTTATCAATGTTCTAGTGTGGATAATTATGCTATTTTTTTTTTGTAAGTTATAATCACTGAGCGAAGATGGGTGAAGGATATATGGGAACTCTATTTTTGCAACTTCTATGTGAGACTGAAGTTACTTCCAAAAAACTTTTTTAAGAAAGATTAAAAAAAAAAAGTAAACCTAAACCAAGGGTATATAGAAATGTATATAGGAATATATAGGAATTTCTTGTGTATTCATGCAAATTTTCTGTCAGTTTTAAGTTATATGAAACTTTACAAGCTAACAAAAAAGATGTTGGGTGGCTTACATAATCTCCAGAGAACCAGGAGCTGGGACCATGCAGCCAGGCTTTATGCCTAAATAAATGTCACAGAACTGGTCTAAGACATCACTGCTGCTGTCACTGAACACAGCACTGCAGCTTCCGACCCTGGACCCATAGACACTGGACACCTACTAAGCACACTGACATGGCTGTCTCCAGCAGGTGCCTCCACAGAAGAGCTTCTGAAATGTCCCAACTTCATCACAGAAGTAGATCTGACTCAGCCTGTCTATCTGATGGATGGTGCCAGGCCATGTGATAAAGCCTTAGCTGCAAAGGGTCATGGGAATGTCTGGAATACTTTCTGAGTAAAAAAGCAAGTTGTACCTCAAAAGGTGGGTGGATTCCCCCAACATTGCAAGGAGGGTCCAAGACTGGGTCATCAAAAAGAATGACAAAGACCTACAACAAATAAATGGAAGCATGGCTTTTCCACATCATTCTCCTGCTAAGGCCAATTGAGCCATAGTCTTAACCCTACTGAGAAGTTAATTCAGGGTAACTAATGATTTCAGAAGCATAGGGTACAGGGACAGGCAAGGATCTCTCAACAGGAATAACTCAGGGTTGAATGTAGGACTAATCTCTTTTCTTTATTAAATATACTTGAGAAGACTGTTGATTCTTAAGGGGAAGAAAGCTAAAATTTGGGTGGTTTTTGTGTATATAAATGTTTGTCTGATAGGCTGAATTAAGAAACTTATTTTCTCACCCTCAAGTAAATACAAACAAAATTTTCAGGTCTCTAGCACAGAAAGTCAGACTTACCTCAATATTTTTTTTCTTTTGCTGCTTGGATAATTGGTAGCAATATACTTAGGAAATGACAAGAAAGGAGATGGCTAGAAATGAAGATGTGAAGGAGAAAGGGAAAAGAAACAGTTTAAGAGGCTAAGACTTAAAGGGGAAATAAATAATAAGAAATTACACTTTTCATAATGGTAGAACTGAGGCAAAATCATTGAAGGGATAGTGTTTGTTTTGCAAATATAAATGACCCATATGAACACTATTCAGACTTAACAGCATAGAAATGCAAAAACAGGAGTCTAAGCCCCACTGAGTTTCATGAGAATCATGCACACTTTCAGTCAACCATCGATCCCTAATACAAATAGAACCTCACTTAGTGCAAACCCTCTAATACCAGAGTATTCAACAATGACTACATTGTCATTGATCTTCCTAGAATAAATAAGTTGAAGAGCCACTTTTCTTAATTATTTCATGCAAATAAGTGAACTGCACCAAAATGATGATAAACCATTACTGGCATGCACTGTCAAATAATTAATATTGTGTCACAATTTGTAATTTGTCTCCTCTTTCTGAGACCAAAAGTAGTACCCCATTGTGAAACTACCTGAGGGGACTTTTGACATTCAGAGCAAATATGTTTCTATCCTGAGGACATAATTAAACAATATACAAGTCAATTTCAAATTCATTTAATGTAATAGTGATATCTGCATCTATTTTGTCTTCTGTTTTGAAATTTCTCAAGAATATTTGCCATAGGCATTTGTTTCTTTGATTGAAAAAAATTAAGTTCTGTTATTGGTAGTGGATCTTAAAGTGAAATAAACCATTACTTAAATTATAGAACTATCAGGCAATGCATAAATTTTAGGATATGCAAAATACTTTGATTACTATTTTTTTAAGTTGTTTCAATTTTTATTTATTTTTTTAAGTTATTTGTTTTGAGAGAGAGAGAATCGCATGACCTTGTGGTTATTTTTAACTTTTGGAAAAAATAACATTTGCCAATTGTCATAAATATCAAGTTTCTGTGCAGTCTGAGTACAAAATCAGGAGATTTTAGCAAGAAACTTGATGTGTTACTGAGGGAAAGCTCATGGCTAAATAGAGGCCAGGTGGACAGCAAACAAAAGCAGTTGGAATGAAATTTTGGGGTCCACCACACTCTGCAAGGCATTCTGGGGGTCTCCCAACTAACCAGAGGAAGCAAAGTGATGGTCCATGGTGTTGGATGATGGGATTAAGGAACTAACTCAGTGAGTGAGCTGCTTTCCCTGGAGGGAAGGCAGATCCTTAAAATCCAAACTTCCAAGGTTAGAAGCAAGAACTAACTTGAGTCTAATGCAGAAGGTGAAAGGACATGGAAACAGAATGCTCTAAAAAACCTCTAGAGTTTCTCAGGTATTCATAGAGATATGTCTAGAAATATTCAGCCACCGATGTGGTGTCCTGGTGACCAAGCTCCCAGATAGGATATTAACCAATAGAGTTCAGGTTCAAGGTTAAACTCCTGTTCCCGTGATAAACTGTATTGGAAACCAGTAATGGTAATTAGGTCTCAATACCAGCAGCCCAGACACATGAATGCAGCACAAAAAAGCAGAACTGAGTAAAAAATAATTTGGATCTCAGATGGGTACACAAAGGCTTATCCAAAGTATGCTAGACATAAAATTCTAGATTTTAATATGCCAATAGTTCTGGTTCTTATTGACTCAAGAACTGACTGATTTCCATGGCTAGTAAAAAAGGCAGGCATTTGTGACTTAGTATTCTAGTCATTCACATTACAAGCGCATTTGACAAATATTTTTAAATATGAAAAAAGAAAATAAATATCTCATAATTCTACAAATACCATTAACTTTATTTTTTAGTATGTTTAATATTCTACATGCACACATACACATATACCATTATTTCAAAATAAGAGTCTCTATTATATCTGTGAAATCATCACATTATTGTAATTGCTTAGTTGCTTGTCTCCTCTGTCAAACAGGCAGAGGCAATATCTTACTTGCCATCATTGTCTTTCTATCCAGCGTAACACCTAGCACAGGAAGCCAGACATTATATGATAATGCATACTTCTACGGTTTTTTTAAATAAATATGCCAAATTGCCCTTGTGACAGGTGTACCAATTTACAAACCCACAAGCAATTATGAGAGGTTCATTTCCCTTCATTCTCAACAAAACTGCATCTTATCACTTTTTAAGAATCTTTTCCATTTTGTTGGGATTAATTTGCCTCTCATTTTTCTATATTGGCATTTCTAAGCTATGATGCTTGAATAATTTTCATATGGGTCATTTGTATTTGCTAAATAAATGCTACTCCTTCAATGATTTTGCCTCCATTCTGCCACCACTAATATTCATTGCCCCTTGAACACTGAGGTAATAGTTTTATTTGTCCCTTTTTCAGCCTCCCCTAAAACTAATGACACTTTTTTAGGCAGTACCACTTCTTTTTGTTCACTTTGGTGCAATGCTTAGGCAGGCATCCTGCGTTTTGGGCACCTAATCTTTGTACCATGCAGAGGAATCTGCCCCTGGAGTAATTAATAACTGTTCTTAAAGCAACATCTTGGAGAGGAAAATCATAGGTACTGGTGACAAACAGAAATTCAAATCCTGGCTTCGCTACTGGTTCATTTGAGTGACCTTAAGCAAGACAATCAACCCCTATGAGCTTTAAGTTCCTCATTTAGGAGAAATAATGCCAATTTGTCTTGCACAGTAGCTGCAAAGATCAAATGATATAAAATATGTAAAAGCACTATATAAATATAGGTTATGCTACCCTGGCTACTACTTTCCTTGAGAATAAATATTACATCCATCATCTGTTTTGAGACAAATTGGCAAAGACAGCTTTCTTGTCAAGGCTAAAAATAAAACACAAGAGAGACTTGGTGTTGCCCAGGAGAGTGTATGTGGCTATTGAAGTTTGCACTTTCTAAGGAAGCTAATAAAACTAAATAAGAACTTATTCCACTGACACCTTAATGTCATTCTTCATAGTAACCCAATTTGCTCTACTTGTCTTTCTACAGAAGTGGAAATTTGTGCTGCAAAGAGAAGCACATTCAGCTTCCTCTCAGGGGTTATTCGAACATGGGGGGCATTGACTGACATGAAGGATCCTAGAGCTGAGGAAACGGCTGGGAAGGAATCTTAAATGAACTAGAACAATTGCCAGCCTGGCTTTCCTGTTTATAATTTTAGACAGCAAACAAAGAAACTCAAAAAAGTCTCTTGGATCCCATCTTCCTCTACAGGCTTTACACAGTCTAGACAAGAGCTCCTAACAATCATTCTTACCCTTGGCTTCCTTACCATTTGGGGAAGTCTCTAATTTTCTCAAACTGTAGTGCATAGTTCCTCCAAATGGTTAAAAGCAGATTATGTTTATTTCACCTTCATTTTAAAATACTTAAATATAGGCCTTACAATAATTTTGGAGGAAATAAGAGTATTCTGAAATCACGCTGTCGTACACCTTCCTCCTTATTCAAGATGGGGGAAGTCACTCCAAAAGGAGTCTATAATAGAGTGGGGAAGGACCACCTAGCTCCCTGTTTCCAAATTATGGTCCTCAGACTCTTAGAATCCTGTCAACTATTTTAAGTGTTTCAAAAAGCAGAGTAGAGATTTCATAT
Source organism: Cryptoprocta ferox (assembly GCA_028646485.1). Classification (NCBI taxonomy): domain Eukaryota; kingdom Metazoa; phylum Chordata; class Mammalia; order Carnivora; family Eupleridae; genus Cryptoprocta; species Cryptoprocta ferox. The sequence goes on from CM053567.1 coordinate 28,610,574, forward strand.
TTACATGCCATTACATTTCTCCCAATGACCTTAGCGAGACCTTTCTATCTGCATCATGTCAGGTACTCCACTTTGACCAAAGACTCTGTTTTGCAGGCCTAGTTAGTTATTGCAAAAATGAATAGTTATGATTTTATAAGCAAAAGTGTTGGTAAACAAATGACTCAAAATTAGTTCTTGCTGACTAAAGTGTTGGGAAAAACAATCTAGATCACTGACCTAATTTTATAGATGAGGAAGTTTAGACTCAATATTACACATTGGGTTGGGGCAACCCATGACTGGGACTTGAATATCCTGACTCCTAATCCAAAACTTTTCCCTCCAACCCAAAATCAGTATTTGCATAGAGTTGAAAAGGGGCTACCTAAACAATAGCAATAAATAAAGGACACCCTGGGTCTTTATTTATACATTCAATAGCCAGCTATTGGCCCTACTGTGTGCATGCTGTGGCCATGTTTCCCTTTGGTGGGGGATACAAAGGTGAGTGAGACAAATTCCTTGCCCTTAAAGAATCTAAAGCCCAAAGGAGATAATGTATTTGCATAAATAAGGAGTGCAAAGAATAAAATGGTAGTGTCTGTCAAAAAGATAAAGATGAGGCACTATCAAGGTTAAAAAAAATTGTAAATTAGACCATTTGGGTTTCAGGTCAAAAAATGTGTTAATGTATTAAAAGGCATGTCCCATCCAAAATGCCCAGCTATACCAAATATTGGTCATTGTTCACCCTTGAATGCAAATTCTCCTCTTTCTATCCTTTTCTTTTAATTCCTGACATAAAAATCTTACATATCCTTAAATTAAGGTTCAGTTTCAAATATCAGCTGCTCTATGTGTTTTTCCTAATCATCTTGGTCATAACCAACCTCTATAAACTCAAGGAGCATTGAGCATTTCCACTTCACATACAGCACATTATTATCTAAAGCCTACTATTGTAGTTATTCATATATAAGCATTTTGGTCCTGCCCACCTTTCTGACATCATATCTTAGAACTTTATCATATTCTCTCTATATTCATATCAAAATAAATAAACGCTTTGAACTTTAAACTATCTTATTTCCCATTTTCTTGCCTTTGTTCCCAATGTTCTTTCTTTCTAGAATGCCTTTCCTCCCCTTAATTTTCTTAGCATTATTTCCTAAGACCCTACACAATTCCCCAATGTCCCCACCATGTCAGATGGGATCTGAAAGGAGACAGAGATGTCTGCTTGGTTGCACAAGGGCCAGGAGCACAGAGACAGATTTCCTCTTACCATTGTCACCATGAGTGAAATGGAGGACAGGAGATCATGTACCACAGGTAAATTCAGGGGCCAAAACCGAAATAAGTAGAAAATGGGGAAATCATTACACAGGAGCAGGCAGAAAGGAGAAACCAAGAAACAGAGCTGAAGTGGGTGGTATAGAAAACTAGTAAGCCTAGGAGGAGGAATAGCAAAGTGAGCAAATGTAAGTACCATGAGGTAAGAGCTTGAAGACCCCCTAGAAATGGTTTTCCAGTCTTCATAATGAACAGTGTGCTTAAGTAGGAGAACTAAATGGTATGTGCCCTTTTTATGTCCTTCTTCCAGGTTCTAGATGAGGATAACATAATCCTATAGCAATCTTTGGAATTCTATAGTTTCTCCCAGAGAGTCTTGGATCACAACTCTCTTATCAGCATTGGATAACTTTTGTGGCATGAGAGATGCCAGCAGGGAAAATAGCTGGAAGAAAGCTGCAGCTGCTGTGAACAAGGAGGGATGGAGCTGCCTGGGGGTGTTCATGGGAATAGGCAAAGTCTGTAGTTTTGAAGGAGGTGAGCAATGGAGTTTTGGTGACAAATGGAGGTTCTTCACAAAAATGACTTTAAGCTATCAAATTAGAAAGATTAGACTTCTATGATGCACAGTGGAAATAACATTAGCTTTTCTTGTTGAAAAATCTAGAAAATCAAGTAAAATCCTTCTTTTTAAGTAGCTCAACGCAAGCAAGGTAAATATCTGTCCTGTATCAGAAAACCAAGACATTATATTCAGACTAGGCATCTTTTGATGCTATACAAATCCAAAGGTTAAAGACAAGGCAGGAAGATATTTAAATTCCAATCTATAATTTATAATTAATTTGTAAGGAAAAGTTGCATTATTAAATATCCCTCTAAAAATTTATCTGCTTAAAGAATGCTGGCTATATGGTATAAATGAGAGTGAACAGAGAAATTATTCCAGGTTCAAATGCTTCCCAAGGCTGCCTCAGCCATTTTCAAGTTGTATTGGTTTTCTGTCAAATAAATCTAATGTGTGTTCATAAAAAGAATGACCTGCTTACTTGGTTACTGTTGTTAAATTCAACAGCTTTAATAAAAGAGCTTGCGTGTGTAGACCAAAACTCTGCTATTTCAATCAGCTAAGTTCAATCCACTCATTAATTCCCTCAACATTTGTTCACCATGAGCCATGTCCTTACATCCAGCATGCATAAATTCAGATGAGTAGTTACTGCATTTGTCATAAGCTTCGTTGAGTGGGATTCAATGGAAGGTTAACAAACAGACAAATCTTAGGTGGGACACAATTCAAGAATTAATTCATTCAACAAATATTTACCAAGAACCTACCATGGGCAAGGATACAGCTGTGGAAAAGATAGGCCTGATCCTGGCTTCAGTGCATTTACATCTGATGGGGTGGGGGGAGGGAGACAGAAATAAAGTAAAAAGAAAACCAGATCAATAAATGCAAACTGTGATAAGTGCGATAAAAGCAAAAAACACACTGGTGTCTGTGAAATCATAAAAGGGGCAACTAGCCTAGATGGAGTGGTCAAGAAAATTTGCCCTGCAGAAGTACCACTTCAACTGAGTCCTGAGAATGAAATGGAACCTGAGGGAGAGATTTGGATATGGCGAGAATGATTACTTCTGGCAGGTAGAAATATGGCCAGTCACTTTGTACCTGCAGGATGAGCAGAGAAAGCAGTCTTCAGATTTATCAGGAACAGAGATAGGGATAGAGATCAGGAGTTCCGGGCTCGGTTATCAGACAGGGAATCAAGCTACAGAAGCTGTAAGCCAAGATGGAAGGCCAATTCCGGCTACAGATTCTGTGAGCTTTTGCTTGATCAGAAACTTGAAATAATGAAAAGGCTTTGGTCTTCCTCTAAAGACACCTTCCCAGGATAGGCCCTCCTTGACATTAAAGAGACCAATTCTATTAACATTTTGATGCCTTCTATCTGAAATCCTGTCTTCATCCACCCAGAGGCTCTAGAGCCGAAGTTGGCCAGGAGTGTTACATCCCCTCTGCAGATGTGAAGCACACCTGGGGAATTCAAGTTCATTGCAGGCTGGGTAAAGCTGGTCTTCCAGTAGCATGGTCCCTTTCCCATTGGTCTTTCCTTGGAGCCCACCATTAACTTTCTCCGTTGCCCCTCTGGGATGTTGGGCAGAGGTTCTGACCATAGGGCACTGGGTACAGTCTTGTCAGACTGAAGAAAAAGAAAGCTCTGTGTGCTGACATTGCAAAACTCTAAAGCAGCACAAATATGACAAGCCCACAAAATGGCATATCAAGTACCTGCATCAACAAGGGTTATTTTAAAGCATTTTGCACAAACAAATGGGTGATATGGATGTGTTTATACGAGGAAAAGGAGAAATTGAATGTATTTAAATATGCAACTTTTGGCTTAACTAAGCACCGGAGTACATTCTCTCAGGCTATATTTAGGCAGTGGGTTTCCATGTTTAAGAAATTATGAATTATTGAAAAGTACTTTGCAAAAATTTGGCAGCAATCCCTGAGCCACAGTCTGAATCAGATTTTGAAAGTTCTAATATTTCCTCAGTGTAAGTGAAGGAGTGCTCAAGAGATCAGGACTCTAAATGAAGATTTTGTAATGAAATAATCAAACCCAGTGAAATATAGAAGGAATACCAGACTAGAAGTGAAAAGACATGTATTCTTATTCCAACTTTATCATATTAAAGACATAAAACCTTGGGTAGCAATTAATCATCTGAATCTCATCTTTCTCATTTATAAAGTGGAGAAAACAATGTCTACTCTTCCCAGACTGTTGGCCAGGATAATTATATGAATGTGAGAGAGGGAGAGAGAAAGAGAGAGAGAATACATAGAAGCTGTAAAGCATCAAAAATGTAGCGGATGATAATAGGGATGCTATGAAGAGAGTATCAAAGACATAGTTCCTTTAATTTAATATTTTTGACTTCAGAGACAGTAACCCCATCACACCTGCTCTCCAGCTGATTTTCAGGGGTGCCCTCTGGGCATGACAAGTGCCTGAAGCTAATTATTTCTCTTGTAAAGCCTTTCCTGAGTTCCACAAAAGTTTGCTTTTCTGGTAATCTCTTTATTCCTCTCCTGACCTGTGTAAATCCATCTTTAGTTCTAGATTGTGACTTGAAATGTTTTCTGCTGGACCTAAGAATTCTACATTCACCTCCAACTTCTTGGTGCAGGGACTTTCTGTCACTCCAGGTATCTGGACAAGTTTTGGGAAGCAGGTAGTTCCTTCCCAACATAACAATGTTCTCCCAGCTCTACCACCAAGGAAGTCTGCACTTGTCTCTTGGTCTCTGTGTTTCCCAAGTTAGAGGTCAGACTACCCCACTCTTCCTCTCAGCCATCTGGGGAATGAAGTGCGGTGTCACACCTAAGGTCCATGGGTGGCTGCCTGCAAGTCTCCTTCACCAGGTGAGAGACATTCTATATAGCCTTAACTTTCTTTAGAGAGATCTTCTCCAAAAATCTTCCCTCATCATTTTGTATTCCCCAACTAAGTCAAAGGGATTCAACTGTTGAAGAACTGGTACTTGAAACTTCCGTTGTTAAACACTGCATATGTATTTGTTTTCCATTCCCTTTTGTATCTGATTTTATGTCATTGCTGTCTCATTCCAATATCCTATCTTAGACGAAAAGGACCATCCAAGATTTACCTCTGCATTAGATATACCATCATGGTGCTAAGACATTTAGATTTATATTCTTGTTCCATATTCATGATTGCTTTCCATATGAGCACTCAAATAGTGCTGTGAATGGTCATTGTCAACCCATCTTTAAAGGTAAGAAATTGTGATTGGCTGAAGATCACACATCTCACATCCATCACAGAGGTAACTGTGTCCTTGATTATGTCTCACTGTTTATGTCCTAAATATAAAAATACCTGATCAGTTTAAAACACACTAGATAGGACTGAATTCCAAGACTATAATTTTGAAAAAAAAATGGTTCTGTTTTCATTAAATTCCTTATCCCTCTCTCTCCAACACTCCTTACTTATTCACGCACTGATTGAACCAATGCCACTTTTAAAATCAGTCAAATCTGGTCCAGAAACAAAACAATGAATTGAAGCTGAATCTAATCAAGCCTCTAGATCTAACTGCCAAATTATAAGAAATACAGGGAACTGAACACATGTTACAGGAACCTACTGAGACGATATCAACAAAATCCCAGTGTGGGAAACTTCACAGGACAAAAGACCTGGTTTTTTCAACAAGGATAACAAATCACAAGAATATAAAGGGACAGATTGAGGTAAACCTACAGAGTGAAAGAGATTTCAAGAGATATGTCAAACAACTGAAAGATACAGACTTTATTTACAACCTGATTCAAGCAAACAGACTGTAACAAAAAATGTGAGACAATTAGAAAAATTTGAACACTGCTTGATATTTGATAATATTAAGAAAATATTAATATCTGAGGGGTTATAATTTTTCTTGTGATTATATTTTCAAAAGCATCCTTATCCTTTAGGTTAGTATCCAAAATCTATAAGGAACTTATCAAACTCAGCACCAAAAAACAAATAATCCAGTGAAGAAATGGGCAAAAGACATGAATAGACACTTCTCCAAAGAAGACACCCAGATGGCCAACTGACACATGAAAAAATACTCAACATCACTCATCATCCAGGAAATACAAATCAAAACCACACTGAGATACCACCTCACACCAGTCAGAATGTCTAACATTAACAACTCAGGCAACAACAGATGTTGGCGAGGATGCGGAGAAAGAGGATCTCTTTTGCACTGCTGGTGGGAATGCAAACTGGTACAGCCACTCTGGAAAATAGTGTGGA